>JARHVA010001088.1:0-750000 GCA_037957365.1 Torreya grandis
TAATATCTTTTATATATGTCTAAACACTTGTACATATCAATTTACTCATAATATGTACCACTCATTAATTTTCATTATTGTATGTATATAATAATAGTTATAATGTTTTCAAAGAATCAGGTAACCAAGTTACATCTCATGTGAACATAAACTTTCATTCCAATAATTAATAAATTTCTAGGAGACTGTATTCATATGGTTTATAGTTTCATGACCCATAAGATACTTTGACTTATTTTAACCATCCATTTATCTATAAGTATAAGTAAATCTACATAACAATATACTCATTTTATGCATCATTCACAAGTTTTTCAATACTATATAGATATTGTATGTGAATACCATTAGTCATATTTAGTTCTAGTCAAGACTTATAAGATTTCAACAACCGTTACACTCATGAATCATCAAGTTATTAATATAAATTGAGTTGAGAGGATCCTCCTACAATAAATTAATAAAAATGCATGAAATGATAGAATTATAAAATTAGCAGAGGCACTGAAAGAATTATATTGATCATAGGCCACTTCGAGGGGGTAACCTCATTTGAGCAAGCTCAATGCAATAAATTTGTGGATGACTTTATTATCCTCAACACTTACTTATACACTAAGTCTAATCTAAGAAACTATTACTTCCCATGAATGTGGGATAAAATAGAATGCTCATAATATGACTTACAAATCATATGCATCTATATCAACTAATATACTAACAAAGTAAAGAGAAGGGGTCACACAGGTTTCTAACATCCCCTCCCTCTTGAAAAAAACTTTGTCCTCAAAGCTTCAGATGTGGGAATTAATGTTGAATTTGAAAGAGTGATTCCTATGTTTCATCTTCTGGTTACATTCCATACCACTGAATTAATACCTCTGTGATGGAGTGGGAGTAAAGTTATCATTTGCACCTATCCAAGATTGCCTCTAGCTTAAGAAGGATGGATCCTTCTTTATCAAGCTCTGGTAAAATAGTCTACACTCTAATATTTGTGCCAAGAACTTTCTTTCGACAAGAGACATGAAATACTAGATGAACTCAAGAAGAAGGTGAGAGCTCCAACTTATAAGCAATCACCCCAATCTTTTGGAGATCCTTATATGGCCCATAGAACTTGGGAGCTAGCTTATGACACCCTTTGAACTTTAGGTAGGATTTCTTATATAGTTTCAATTAAATAAAAACCATATCACCTAATTGAAAGGTGCACTCTAAATGGTGATGATCAACCTCTTCTTTCATTTTATTTTATGCCATATGAATATTGTCTCATAGGGTGATGAGGATCTGATCCCAAATTTGGAGAAGCATGTCAACTGCTTGAATTAGTGAACTAATATAGGTGTACAAAAGGAGAACTGGTGGTTTTTTACCATAGATTGCTTCATATGGATTGATTTTAGTTAAAGTGTGGTACGAGGTATTGTACCACCATTCGATGAGAGGGAGCCACTTTTCCCACTAATGTTGTTGTTCTAAGGTGAAGTAATGAAGCAAAGTTTCCAAGCATTAGTTGACAATTTTAGTCTAGCCATTCATTTGTGGATGATACCCAAAACTCATCTTCAATTGGGTGCTGATGCATCAAAATAGTTCTATCCAAATATGGTTGGTGAAGGTTATATCATGATCTGAGATAATAGAAGAAGGAATGTCATGAAGATGGAAAATCTGGTCTAATAAAATTTGTGTGACTGTAAAGGTGCTATAAGGATGCCTGAAGGCACACAAATGACTATATTTAGAGAGGTGATTAACCACAACCAAGATCACTATTTTCCCTCCAAATTTAGGGAGACCCTTAATGAAATCCATTGAAATATCTATTCAAATCATGGTAGGAATGGGCAAGGGTGTGAGAAACCTAGGGATGAGTGTTGTTTCACCCTTGTTGCATTTGCAAGTATCACATTTAGCCACCATATTTTGAATTACCTTTTTCATTCACTTTCAAAATAAGTTGTAGCATGTTCGCTCATAAGTTTTGAAAAACTCTGAGTGCCTTGTAGATGGAGAAGTATGAAGTTCATATAATATAGCCTGCTAAAGATCTATGCTCTGGGGAAGCACCAGATGACCTTTGTATCATAGAGAATCACCATCCCAAGAATAATATGGGAATGTAGAGGGGTTGTGTCCAATTATTGAATGATCTAAGATAATGAGGATTCATTGGCATACCCCTATTATATAGATTCCAACCAATTCAAAATAGGCATGGAAATAACTAAGATGGAAGTTTGGTCTACAAATGTGTGAGACAGAGCATCAACCATAATATTATCCTTACCCTTTTTATAAGTGATATCATAGTCATAATTCCTAAATTTTTTGACCCATTTCTATTGTGATGGGGTAGAGACCCATTTTCCCAAGAAATATTTCAAACTCTGGGGATCAATTTTGATACAAAAATGATTCTCTAGTAGGTATGGCCACCACTTATGTACTCCATGCAAAATAGCCATCATTTCCTTCTCATAATTAGACAGTACTAAATTATTACCAAAAGGGATTTTTTTGTGAACATAATGGGGCATCTTTCTTGGAGGAAAAGAACACAAGGGCCATTTCCACAAGCATCACTCTCAATAATGAAGGTCTTGGCAAAATATGGCATAGCTAGAATAGGTGTAGTATAGATAGCTTATTTTAATTCTTCAAATACACACTCAAAAACTTGTGTCTATATAAAAGCATCCTTTTTCAACATCTCTATTAGTGTAGATGTAATATTCATGTAATCATTGACAAACTTATGATAGTATCTAGTCAGCCCTAAAAAACCATAGAGGTTCTTGAGTATCTGAGGATGAGGCTAATTTGTCATGGTAGCTATTTTTTTGGGATCCACCCAAACCCCTTGGGATGAAAAAATATGTCCAAGATATTCCACTTCATCCTAGTCAAAATCACATTTGGACTATTTTTCATAGAGATGATGATCAGAGAGAAGTTGTAGTGTGAGCTCCAGATGTTGGAGATGCTAAGACAAAGTTGTACTATAGATGAGGATATCATTAAAGAAGACTAGAATGAATTTTTTTAGGTAGGGCTAGAATATTTTATTCATCAATGCCTGTAATTTTGATGGATCATTAGTGAGGCCAAAGGGCATGACCAAAAACTCATAGTGGCCATCATGCATGCAAAAAGTTGTCTTTGAGATATCATCCTCATGAAGTTGGATCTTGTGATATCTAGAGTAGAGATCCAACTTGGATAAAAAATGAGCACCAAGAAGCTCATCAATAAGAAGGATTGGGAATTTATCCTTGATTGTGATGTGATTAAGTATATGAAATTAAATTCAAAGGTGTCATGACCCATCTTTTTTAGGATAAGGAGAACTAAGAAATAATATGGGTTAGTATTGGGGTGAATAATGCCTTACTTCAGTAAGTCTCGAATGAGCATCTCGATCTCAATATTTTACTAAAATGGGTGGTGGTAGGGCCTGATGTTGGGATGAATGATTTCAAAAAGGAGATAACTATAGTGGTCCTCTAGCTATGAAGGTGGAAATCCTACTAGTTTGGCAAAGACACCTGCATACCTCTACAAAATGGTTTTTATATTAGGAGTGGAGACCGATGATGGATATATTTGAATGAAATGGATATGGGCAATGACAACATGTAAATTCTTCTTAAGAATATTTTATATGCAATATGAACTAATGATATTGAGATACCCTAGTTGTAAGCCTTTTAATGTGTGTTTTTGCCCACTATCTAAAAATTGCATCCAAAGCTCAACAAAATCCTATAAGATGGGTCTAAGTGTACATAGTTATTTAGCTCCCAAAACAACATCACATCCACCTAAGGGCAAGGCAAACATATCAAATAAAAAGTTATAATCTCCAACATAGATACACATATTATAACACCTCCCTTTCAAAGGTAATGTGCCCCCATTGGCAATCATGACATCAAAGTTGGAGCAATGATGGATAAAACAATCAGCCTGTTTGGAAATTTGAGGGTTAATGAAGTTATGAGTGCTACCTAAATCAATGAGTATTGTGAGAGGTAACTTATTGAATTAACCCCTAACCTACATGGTTTATGGAGTGGTGACTCCTACTAAAGCATGGAGAGAAATATCTTCTTGGTCTTCTTGAGAAGTAGGTTCTACAATTGATGGATCTTCTTCTGGATCATCTATTATATCTTGAGTATATTTAAAAACTTTAGTTTTGGGTAGAGAATCCACATCTAGTAGGTAGTGATTTTTCTCTACACATCAATGTCCCTAAGTGAATTTGTCATCACAATTATAACATAGTCCTTTTTCTCTATAGGCTCACATCTCTACTTTAGTCAAACACTTGATAGGAGTGGTTTTCAGGGTTGGCATTATTTGAGATCATTGTGGAGTTGTATTTTTAAATAGAGTAAAATTAGATTTGAATCACTATTGAGCTATGATCTTGTCCTCTACTAACTTAGCCAACCCTAGGGCTTCTATCATTATGTTGGGTCAGAACATTTTGACCTTTGATTGAATTATATCCTTCAGTCTAATAACAAAGCAACTCCTAAAGAATTCATTAGACAATCCCTCTATAATTGGCTAATTTTTCAAATTTTGTTTGATATTTTATCATGATTCCTATCTAGCAAATACCAGTGAGTGATCCAATGAAGTCATCAAAAGCACTAGGTCCAAACTATTGTAAAATGAGGGTGAAAAAATTAGTCCATATGGGATCATCATGAGCCTTGATATACCAATGATACCATTGAAGGGCTTCATGTTCCAATTGAAAGGATACAAGTGGGACCTTGTTGGCATCAAAATTATTATGCAGACTAAAATATTTTTCTATTTGATAGATCCATCTGGTTAGATCTATACCATTGAATCAAGGAAAATTAAACTTGGGCCCACAAAAATTGTTAGAAGAAGAAAACCATGTGTCTAAAGAGGAATCTGTATGTTATTTTTTGTTGAGGGTGGTATGTTAAAGACTGAGGCCAATAATTTTTTCATCAAGATCTTTGATGTGAGTCTTGAGGGCAGAAATTTCATCTTCCATGTTTTTTGCTCCTATTTGAGTTACTACCATGACTATAATAAGATATTTGTTTTGGAATGGGTAGGAAAACTAGAGTTAAGACATGTTTGGTAAATGAAGTTTTTAATTTGGTTGAAATTGGAAGGGGTAAAAGGACTTTTACTAATTTTTTTGTATAGTTGGAGTAGGATTGATGAAGGTGAGGGTAATTTTAGGAGGGAAAATGGAAAAACTAAAAAATATATCAAAGAGGGACAAAGGAGCAGAATGGGAGATGAACATCATGGAAAATTTGAGGCAAATGGATAACAAAAGTTATGGTAAAACCCAAAAAAAGAGAAAATTGAGATTTATGAGAATTAGGAATGGAATCAAGATATGGGACCTCAAGGAAGAAAATATAGAGAATGGAGTTTCAGATGTCTAGATAAAGTTTGAGTATCAACGAGGCTATAGATGGAGATATATTTCAAAAAAACAAAAAAATACTCAATGACAGTCAACTAAGAATATGCTACAACTGATATGACAAGTCTGTAGATCTGATATGCAAGTTTTTGGTACTCTATTGGTAATATCTTAAAACTAATATAGCAAGGCTTTTGATATACTATTGAATAACTAATACTATAGTTTTTTGTACTCTTGGTAATATGTTGAACTGATAGATATGGGCCCCACGTTTCAATGGCTACCCAAGGGTTTAATGAGATAACTCTGGCCACCAATGTCATCTAAGTACCACTCTCTAGATTTTTTGGCTATAAATTTACCTCTAAGCAATAGCTCTTGGTTTTTCTCATAGATGGGAACTACTCAATTGGGAAGGGGCCATTACCCATTTCATTGGCAAGTCCTCTCAATGGGCCAGCTACTTTAGGGTTCCTATGGTACTCCTCATAATGAGGTTTAGGGATTTCACCCAAACACTTCCCATAGTTATGCGATCAATTTTTTACCCTGATCTAAAATAGATTATTATGTTATAGGAAATACTTAAATAAATTATGCAGCTAAATAGAGTTATTTCTAAAAAATTATTTAAAAGAATTATACAGTAAAACAGAGTTAAGATTTTCTAAAGGAAAAAAATTGTCCCTTGAAATCACTTTGATACTAGATGAGAAGATCTTCTTGTAAAAAATTAATAAAAATGCATGAAATAATATAATTATAGAATTAGCAAAGGCACTAAAAGGATTATATTGATCGCAGGCCACTTCAAGAGAACAACCTCCTTTGAGCAAGCTCAATACAATAAATTCATGGATGCCTTCATTGACCTCAACACTTATATACTAAGTCTAATTTAAGAAGCTACTACTTCCCATGAATGTGGGATAAAATAGAATGCTCACAGAATGACTTACAAAGCGTATGCATTTATAGCAGCTAATATACTAACAAAGTAAAGAGAAGGGGTCACACAGGTTCCTAACACGAGTACTTTAGATAATGGACCTTTTATGTCAATATTTTGGTCTCTATATTTATTGTTGCTTTTCAAAATGAATCAACTCAACTTATTATTCAAATCCACTACAAAAATCATTCACACAACTCATTAATGTGTTTGTACCCTATAGAAATTTATGCATGATATATATATATATATATATATATATATATATATATATATATATTGTTATAGGTTTGACTCTGTCAACTTATTTTATACAAACTAATTTGCTTCAAAATCATTAATTAGTCTCTAAATACCTCATTCCAAACATTAACTAAGCCTTCTCACTACTTACAAATTTATTTCTTTGAATTATCTTGTATCACTTTAATACTATATCACTATTGACATAATATCCCATTGGTGTGATATTAGTGATATATATCAAGTTGTAATTTGGTATTTCATGCGATATATAGTCTAATTAAATGTATCAAGATAATTATTAGTGAAGATGATAAGGGGGTACCTTATTTAATAAAATAATATTGATTTGAGTAATTTTATCAATATTATAATGGTGTCTAACTTGTTATATTATATCAAGTTTTAAACTATCCCACTATTGACTATATCACATTTCAAAATTATGTAAATAGATATGTATATGATATACTTAAAAATTCATACACTTGCATGATCATAAAACCCACTTAGCATAAGCTTATATTATATAACCAAACTCATATATACCTAGTCTATTCATCATATAAGTGGAGCATATACTATATTGGCTATGCATACAATATACTCATACTATTGATCATCAGCTTGTTTTATGAACCACTTGTATAATTTTAAAAGTCTTCCCTATGCAAAACTTATGAATTTTAAAATAGATTTAAATGGTGAACTAAATTATTTAGCTCAGAGATTATATGGTAGCTTTATAATAGAATCAATAAATTGGGATGTAACTCATCTCTCTCTCTCTAACATGTATATCATTATCACACCTCAATAAATAAATTTAAATGACTATTAGAAAATAAAAACATTGAATAAATAGAATACTATTACCACATAACCAGTGAAGATTGTGATTTATTATAGCAATCTAACATATGAGGTATTAGAGCTAATTTTTTTTATTATGTTTAAGATTGTTGTTTGTCTATTTACAATATAATTCATTGTAATAAAAATTATGGTTCACTATAATCAAAGACCATTATAATAGTATATGGTGCAGCCCAGATCATTGACTCAAGATGCCTGTATCTATGAATATATATATTTAGTATGACTAAATGTAATATATATCATGTCAAATCAAAACTAGACCATTCTTAGTAGAGAATTGGGTGAATCTATTTGTTGACCCCATATATATAGGCATTCTAGTGGGGCCATGATCTATCTATTTATATGTAAGAACACAGCCACTCACCATACTGAAGATAGGTATATAGGTTGGTTGGTGGTTGGAATTTATTCACCCTATATATATATATATATACACACACACACACACACACACACACACACACACACACTCACTCAGAGATATCTCCTCAACTAAAGATGTTATATGCATATCTATATATATAGGAACCACTATCATTGCATTATCAGGGCACTATATATATAGTATATCATTGCAACATCTATATTTCCATTCGCTATATATCATAAAGTTTTATAATTTTTATTATGCAAAAAATTTAATAACTTCTATACAAACTAGTGCAAAAACTAAATAATATTGATCAATTAATTTCATAAACATTATCAAACTATGAATATTCATCCCCACTATAATATTATCCATAAGATAATGGATCTATCATAAAATGATAATAATTTTGTATCACACTAATTGTGTTGGTAATTAGACTAAAGGATATATATATGTTTAGTGATAGTCAACTTTATAATTGGTAATTTGATAATATTCCCCTGATTATATTATATTGTTGTATATTCTAGTCATTTTTGTATTTCCACAAGATCAATGTTGTACCAGAATTCTAGGTAATTTCAATTCTAGTTATCTAAGTTTTATAACATTTGAAAATTAACTAGATTACGCTTATGGGGATAACAGAATATATAAAAAATACTACTAGTAAAAACTTTTATTTTAACATCGATTCAAAGTTTCCTAATTCTAATATCATATATCATATGTGGTATATTCACATAAATCTACAAAATATATAACAATAACTAGAAGTATCTATATTTTTGGTAATCTCATACAAAATTTAACAACTTCACCTACCTGGCCAAAACCGTCTAACACACTTCTAAATTTTCTCCTCTTCTGGTTCTTCTCCACGTTGATTCTTTTTCCTTCTCCCATATAAATATCTCTCTCTTCACACTTATTTCTACATGTTGGATCATCTTTTAAAACTCCATACTTCTTCTTTTTTGAATTGGGCTTCTCTTCTCCCCTTATGTAGTGATTATTTTACTTTAATTAAATGTCTTTATTTTTTTTATTTTTTTATTTTTTTATCCTAAATCACTATCTTTTTTTTTCTCTTTTTAAATATTTTCCTCTTTTCTTAAAAATCTTACCCCTTATTTTAACTTGCCAATTTTTTTCTTTTTATTTTTTTCTAATTATAATTAAATACTATACATTTACTAATTATGACAAAATTACTTTATCTTCTACTAACTTAACATAGGTGATTAATTTAAGTCAATTATATTCCACTTTTATATAAATGCAAATGCATTTAGTTTTTCATAATGTAATATCAGAGGATTAATTCCACTTGGGCATAAATCATAACTAACACACAACTAATATGCATAAACATTTATCCAAACGTAACCAATATCCAAAAACACACTACACTAACCATTCAATGCATATAACATATACTATCTAATGTGGTGTGTGTAGGGTTCTATTCATTCCTCTATTGTCTCATAGTAACTCCATCTATGTCACACTCTTTGATGATGTTCTCCCTCCATCATGCTCTGAGGGATAAATATCTCCTACATCCAATTCATGACAAGCGGTTAGTTAGTCCATAACATCATGACATATATATCATAAAATACTATTGAAATAATACATTAACATGATCATAATTTAAAAATTATACATTATAGTTAACTCATAGTAATGAAATCATGAAATCTAAGCAACATACAACTTACCCATAATAGCATATGACTTATAGCTTAGCTAGTAATAATCAAATCAAATTATCAACTATAGAAAATCCATGAATAATCAAGTAATATTGCTTAGAGAGAAATAAAGATGTAACATGAATCCTTGCCCATTTTTAGCCTTTGATCAATGAAGAATAACCTATTTTTACCTTCTCTATGGAATAGTTTAAATATGCATGCTTGATTAGTTGATCTTGATAAGTGACAAGCCTGCTTCCTTGGCATGATTGTCCTTATTTTCCATTCATGTCTAATTTGGAATCCTTTTTGTAAGTCTTTTGAAGTGTTCAAATGGAGTGTGTAAGGGTTTAGTGAGTTGTCTTCTCATTAGTGTCATGTCATGACTTCTTAACTAGTCCTCCTAGCTTAGGATTGCTTCACAAACTTTCATGATAAATATTGATGTAGAGAGTTAGATTTGGATTAGTGTCATGTGTAGGTTAGTCTCTTCTTTGAAGTTAAATTGTAATTGGTTGGTAGTGATTAGAAATATTTGGTACATCACCTCCATTAGAGTAGGTTTCTCTCCCTTTCTTAGTAAGTGGTAGATTAGTGTTTGAGCCTAAGTGATTCATCAAGGGGAGTTATCCCTTTAACCTACATATTTACCTCTCTAATAGGGTACCCACAACCTTAAGGTTTTTCTATGTTACATAAAATTTGGAAGGCTTGAACTACCTTTCAAAGGGTGAAAATTTGATTTATAACACTTTTGGCATGCCTGGTGGGACTAAGGTCTAAATTTATGGAAGAATTCTTGGTGTTGTTCTTCTACCTATCAACCTTTGGAGGCATTCAAAACATTAATGGTGACTCTATACATGATCAGTTGGTTCTAGAATCCTAGTCACTGAATTAAAGTAATTTTTGTTTCATTTCATTATCTTAATGAGGTTATTATGGCTGAGTTTGATATAAATTTCAATTCCATACAATTTTATGAAGTATCTCAGCCATATGGTTATCAATACCAGCCTTTTTATAATCCTTATCATCCTTGTCATGAGTCATATTAGTCCTATGGTTAGTCTACATGACCATGATGTTGTATATGACTAGCCTTCTCAATCCCAAGATGTTCCCAGCCAACATAGTTACTCCTCAAACCAATCCATTTCAAGTTTAAATCAAATTCTCTTAGGCTATGAGAGGTACATGTTAGACCTTAATACACAAAGGGAATATGGTCAAGATATCCATATTCTCCTCATTCATGACTTGAGGGAGTCATTATAGCTAATGAAACAAGAATGGGCACCTATTAAGAGAGAAAATTACTAAAGCTTCTCAAGTGAGATGATGTATGTAAGTGGTCTTATTCAAAGGCTTAAGGATAAGCTAAGAAACCATGAAAAGTAGTAGGTCCAACTACATCATCATTATGTGTCTTAAAACACACCACCTTATCCCTCATATATACCACCCATTCTTCCCCAAGAGACCTTTCTAAGTGAACTCCCAAGTGTTTTAAGTCCTTCATGTGTTCCTCAAACCTTCCCTTCTTATAATTCAATCTAAGAAAATATTCAATAAGAGAAGGAGACTATTTTTGAGTAGCCTATTTTTTGAGATCCAAGATTCCACTTCTCTTCCCCAAGAACCCCCTAAGATGTCTTTAAAGATTCCAAGTTGGAATCAAGTGGTGAAGTCTTAGAGTAAACAAAGTGAGACAAGTATATATTTGGGAGTTGAAGCCAAATAAGAATTTAAACCTATGCAAGTCTCTCTCATCCCTCCTTAAGATTCCTCTTGTACTTTATACCAGCCTCTTGTGTCCCTTATCTTCATGAAGATACTAACCATCTTTAAGATAAGCTATTTCAAGAGAGTATAGATAGGAAAATCAAAGAGTTGGAGTTGAAGATGAAAGGAGTTGAATTAAGCAAAGATCAAGAGATTGAGGTCAAACATATCTTAATGCCTATTCAAGCTCCATGGCCCTCTCCCCAAGAACCTCTAGATTATTCATCTTAGAGGTCTATCTAAGAATGATTTCAAAATAATAATGAGACTCAAATTGATAAGGTTGAAGATAAAGTTATAGCTATTTAAGAGCCTCAAGAAGGCCATGAGGAAGATGAGGTGCTTGTTGAAGAGAATGTTCCTCCTATTTCCCAACTCAATTTTATATCTCTCCAAGATTTCCATGATGGAGTAATCTATGATGACTATGACACTCTTAAATATGGTCAAGAGATTGAATTTGAAAAACCAATAGAGGTTGAAGTTGTTGCTACATTCATAGTCCAAGATGATATGTGGTAAAAGTTTAAGGATTTTTTTGATGAATTTAAGACTTTTCAATGGTCTATAGGTTCTTTTGGTCATATTGAGGGTGTTATTGAGGGCATTTTACTTCTTTAAGGGAAAGGTAACAATCTCTAAATAACCATGTTTGAGGTTGATCCTATAAGCCAAGAGATGGCCATGTTTGAGATAGACACAAACATTAAGAGAGGTCATGAGAAGCTTGTTGAAACACAAGATGAATTCACCTTCATAGGTTATTGGTTTGCATCTACCATTACTTCACTTCAGATCATTCTAAGATGAGTTGCATTCAAGAAAAAGATGAAGTCAACAAGACTAAGGCTTGAAAGATATCTTGCTTCATGCCATTCTTCATCTCAAGGACCAAGAGATTGTAAAAGATTACCCTTTGATCTAGGAGGGAGAAGTTTTTTTCAATTCAGTTGTAGTTAGTTTAATTTGTTTCTTTTTATGTTCCCTAAGTGCTTGATATCACATATGTGTGTTTGTTTCTTTGTTTTGTGTGTGTTATCTTCCTTTTAAGTGTTTGGAGGTCAAATCATATTGTCTTATCATGGTTAAGGTTTAGCTAGGTCTAAAACTAGGTTTAATGACTCCATTTCCCAATGGAAGTCAAGGCTACTAGTCCATTTAGCATAATAGGCATGTTATCCCTATGAATCACCAATTTATTGACAAATTTTGACCCCCAAAGTCAAAATATCAACCCTTATAGGTGAAAATTTTTGGTCACATCCTTATAACCTTGTTCAAGGTCTTATCATGCCTCATATAGACTTTATATAGTCTTCATAAATCCTTATTAACATTGTGTAAGGTTTATTTTGGAGAAATTAAAGTAAAATCGTATAGTGGTCTTATAGTGGTCTAGTCTTATCATGGAGTGATGGGAGTTATTAAATAAGTATTATAGGTTCTTAAATGTCCTTCAAGGTCACTTTATGTCTTAATCACTTTTTTATAACATTTCATATTGATTTGGAAACTTTAAAGTTCTCTTGTAGACTTTAAGGTAAGTATAAAAAAGGGTGATTTTGCTAACTTTTATGAATTTTAAAGATTTCAAATGTCAATATTCCATAGAAGAAAAATTATAAAGACCTTAGAGTAGTTACATAACTGCCACACCTATCATCAAGTCAATAATATGTCAAAATATTGAATTTAAATTCGTTGGAGGGGAGTTTTGGCACTTGTATAGACTTATGAACTCATATTCTAGATGAAAATAGTTTATAAACATACCTTCATCTTCCACAAGTTATAATAAATCATGGAAAGAAGTTTTGAGCCTCAAATTTGCATAAAACTCTCTTTCTCCTCTATCTCCCCCTTCATATGCTCATGAAAGCTATTTTCAAATGCACTCTACAGGTCATACAAGTAGATTTGGAGGCTAATATTTTGGACAAATTAGGGTTACCCCATAGGCTTCTAATTTTAGGCATTATTTTTTGGATTGAGCACCTTAACTTTATGAGCAATTGCTAAGGAAATAAGGTGCTTTTTGACACTCAAAATCCCACTATCTTAGTTTTGGGAAGCCTAGTTACAGGTGTGAATTCATGGAGGCAAGGTGAAAATTTTATATTTTCCTCACAAGTTTAAATGACCCTAGTACATCATTCTCTATCACCACTTAGCCCATATGTACTAGTCAAGCAAAAAAGTTACTCTTCTGCATATTATGCAACTATCATGATTTTTGTTTATTTTAGGGTTCTCAACATTTGAGGTGATGATTGAAGGTTTAATTTCATGTTCTAATCCCTCTCATGATCCATAATAACATCATGTCTCTATTTTATACTCCAACAACACCTTCTCTAGGTAATTCATAATGTTCTCCCATTTTGATAACTATGTATGTGCAAGATGCCTGTAACAATGGAGGAATGTGATGAAGGTGCTTTGAAAATGGAGGTATGTGGTATAAAATTCTAACCACCTATGTGAATCTTACTAAACTCTATTGTATCATTAGTAAAATGAACCTTATGTTAAGCTCCAACTATCAATACATAGACCTTGCACATAAGGTTATTGTACATACAGTCCATACAAATGAATAGACATCTTGAGATGATATAATGTTGATCAAAAGTTTATAATCTTGTTGAGATGTGTTAAAAAATGGTACAAAGGTTGATAGTGTCATAGTGCTGAAAGTTTTTAAGAACTCAATAAGTTATTTTTGTAGTCCATACAAGCAAAATGAAAACTTACAGGTCCTAGACCTATAGGTCTTGATTTTAGAATCAAACCAACTAATAAAACCAAAGTCAAAATTGGAAACCTAACTTATGCAGATGAGGGATAGGATAAAAATAATTGAAAACACCTAACCATTTATGATTGGTGTCATTTTTACCCCTTTATTTAACTAATCTATGTTGGTGTCAATTCCTACCAAGGCTAGCATCCAAGGATATTTGTAGTAAGGTACTTATTAGTTTCATCTAGCTATATTATTGCAAGGGGGAGGGGAATTGGTGTTTTAATAACTTAAATATCTACTCCTAATAATATAAACTAATTCTAAAAATAAACACACTTAATTGAAATGTAAACACACCAAACTACTGAATTGAATACTCTGAAAGCAATCACACAATGTTGTGAAATAAACACACTGAAACCAAATCTAAAACCCACACTTCTAAACTAAGTTTCAAAATGAAATATTCTAGAATTAAATAAATGATAAATGCTTATTCAAATATGAAATTGAACACATTAACATCTATTCTATCCTACATGTTATTAATCTAATCACATAGAGCATATATATTGATTCCATTTGAAATAAATAAGAAATAAACTTATAAATACCAAAAGTAACGTCTCTTGTCTCCTTGGAGAGTGGGTCTTTGATCACCCTTAGATTTAGGGTTAAATAAACTCAATCTTAAAATGTTATCTTAACACATAGAATGAAAGAGTAGTCTATTATGAGGTCTTCTTGTATTCAAAATAACAAAACATAAAATATATGTGTCTCTCTATAGATCTAGCATGGATCTACCCTTATATTATATGAAAAATAAAATAACAATCCTATAAACTAGGTAATAACTCAACTAACTTATAATAAGAAGATATTCAAAGAGATTGGTTGGTATAACCAAAATAGAGAAAAGCATTGCAATAAGATCTACATAGAATCAGAAAGATCCACATGAGATTGCAACTGCTACATCTAGCCATATCTAACCACCAAATATTTACATACAATATATCCATATCTTCTGACTCTAGAGTTGTAACCTATAACAACAACTTCTATAAATGAAAGGCCATATAGAAATAATAATCTATATATAGACATATATAAAAATAAAAAGTATCAAAAGGGGTCTTAGATCATTATGGAATCTAGAATGCTTTAGATCATGTTATGGACAAGTTTTTAGCAAGCTATGAGAATCAAAAGCACAACTGTCATAATCTATAGCTGATTGTTGTAATCCATAGTTGACTGATAGAATCTATAGCTAACTATTTTAATCTATAACTAACTGATATAATTTGTAGCTATACTTCAAATCATCTATTCTAGGTCATGGCACATCCTTATCTTCATGAGATCTTATCAAAACTCTTATTTAGGTGATATTATATGTATACATATCAAAATATGAAAACTAAACATGTAAATGGTTAGAACATCATGCAAAGAATGCTAACTTAGACTCAAATGAGCTTATAGAGATAAAATCATCCATTTTCTACCTTAGGTTAGTTATAAACCCTAAGACTACATGTAATGATCAACTCAAATGACATGTTTATAGCTATGAAGGATGATATATCATGACAATAATGATTCATAATGTGGACTCATCATTTCCCCCACACCTTACCTTTTTCAAGTCCCATTGCAAACTAACTCTCCCTATCCTCATAAGTATGAACCCTCCACTCTATCTTGAGAGTGAGATCATATATGGAATATAAATCTTAAAATATTCTTTTATGGTGAGGATTAAATCTCATATCTTTATTAATAAAATGAATCCAAATAACAAACTATTCATCAAATTATGGCTTTATATTCTGCCATGGAGACATAGGGGAGAGTAATAGAGGAGGCATAAATCTCATCCCTATCCATATTTTTTTCCCTCCTCTTTGAAGTACATTAGTAATTATTTGAGTGATGACCTTATCCTTTCTAAGATTCCTTATGATAGTGGTAAGGGATAGAAATTCTCTTCACCTTAAAGTGACTGGTAACATATTCTAGCATTGTCTATAGGTAATCACCAATTGGTCCAAGAAATGTTAAACAAAAAATTAAAATTTGATGATGCCATATTTCAAAGTATAAATATAATGATCATGGATCTTAGACCATTAAAAAAAACTTTGGAATTTTTCCAATATCTATTATGCATTACTGAACTAGGGTCTAATGCATAGACCAACTTCCCTTACAGTGTTTATATGATCATCATATCTTTCTTGCCATGTTATCTGATTCCTATATGTAGAAAGAAGATCCCTCAACTATAATTATCCAACAAACAAATTCACCAAGAAATTATTTGTATTCCCCAAAATGATATCACACAGATATAATTCACATAAAAAATCATGTTTATCCAAGGTATTGTTCTAAAAAATTGTTAAGAATTCATTACTTGTATTAATTTCATTGGGAAAACTACAAGAAATCTAGAGTAACTACCATATTAAAAAAAATCATGCAATAATAGACTATATGAAGGAGAAGGACTCTTACAAGATAATAACATTTCACCAAGTTGATAGGTGAAATGAATGGTTTGTCTATCTTGTTCATCTTTATGTTGTGTCTGTGTCAAATCTTATTGTAATTTTTGTTTATATTTCCTAAGAAGTGTGTTTTACCTCTTAAACTACCCAAGATAAGAATAAAATTGCTCCCAATGGTTTCTAACATTAGGATAAGACAAAGTGGTTTAGCAGCCATGTTCTATCATGACTTTAGTAGGCACATTAGAAGAAATGGATGTTATTTGAGATTTTAATTTAGCATTCTCTTCTTTAGATTTTAGAATATTTATCCTTAAAGATATATTATCTTCTTCAAGTGTTTAAGTGTATCTCCATAAGTCAATAATGTCATTTTTTTATTCATTTAATTTCTTTAAGGACCAAATTTGAATGATTTCTATTTGTTTCAACAAAAGAGAAATGACAAAATTCTTACTCTGGGCTAAAGAGATTAACTTGGAAATGTCTTCTACATTTTCTTTGATTATGGCCTCCAACTGAGATAATATAAAACCATACTAAAATTCTACATCATCTGCTTCTTTGGAAGGTTGAGCTTCTTCATCAATCATTGGATCTTTACCTTTGTCAATTAATTTTTGTGTGGAGGTAGTAGGAAAAATCTCGAGAATAGTCTCTACAAAATCATCCTATGGAAAGGGGGTTTCCACTTCCTCTTCATCTTATGCCTCACTAGCAGTGGTAGAGGTTTCCTACCATAGACTATCAAGAGTTTCTATAACTATTGTTTCATCATCAGCAGTAGCTAATATCAATTTTCTCCTCTTTTGAGGGAGAGAAAGAATATATGCATGTGAGGCTTCTTGAGGTGCAGGATGTGAAACATGATCTGTTAATGATTCATCTTCTATGATTTGAATAATTTACTATATAGATATATTTTGGGAAGATTTATTAGGGTTCCTAGTGGAATACCTAAGCCTTAATTTTTTGCTTGGCTTAGATGGTGAAATTACATTGAGGAGACTTGGAGGTTTAAGTGTAGCAACCCTAAATGTTGATTGTATGCTTCAAGTTGACTCAGAAGTAATAAATTTGGATGAAGAAATCCTTGGTGGGAATCTAGAGCTCAAGGAAAGAGGATCTCATTGTAATTTCTTAGCAATTTTGGGGTATTTCCTCTTTCTCCCTTCATGGAAAGTAATCTAGGCTTTTGTGCCTTATTCTTGCTATAGAAAATGGTGTTGGATTATCAATTGAATTAGTCCATGGTGGAAAATAGTAGATGGGTTATTAGGGTATCTCATATCCATGACTTAAATGGATCCTAAAAAAAATAAGGGTAAATTTATTTGGTGTTAGGGTTGTTACATGTCATACCTCAGATGAATCAACATTCTCATCATAATACAACTTAAAACACCACATTGACCCTCAAAACTTAGGTATTTGATAATCCAAAAAGATACATACCTCTAAGGTTCAAGCAAGGAATATTTATTGATACTTTTGATTTTACATTTGATATCTTGAACATACACTAGCACTGGTTCTCCTTCATTACTAAAGATATGGATGAGGTCACTGAAGGAGTATCAATCTACAATTTTTGACCCTACATCTGGAATTCTAGATATCTTGCTAATAACCTGGTTGGAGAATCAAATTTTCATGCTTCAAATAGTATAAAATTTTATCTTCAAATGAAGGATGAAATATTTAATAAGGACTTCATCAAAACCCTATAATTTTAAGAGAAACTCAAGCCATCCTACAGCTGCAAACACTTGCTTTGTTGGCTCATCTCTTAAAATATCATTCATAGATTCAGGTTTGGATTTTTTCTTCTACCCCATTTTGAATTCTAATTTTGCACAAAATGTGGTCAGTCCATATTTTTTCTTAATAAATAAATGAAACTTTATTGGAAAGCAATGGATAGCAATGATATTCCTTTGGTTTAATTGTTACAAAAAAACCTTGGAGCCTTCAAGCATGTCAAGTGATATTGACAATGCCAACTAATCATGTCACAAAGTGATAATGATTACTGAATTTGCCCTTTTTATTTATTCATAATCATTAGACCAGCAAATATGTAGCAATTGCTTATTCACATGAATTTAATATCATGACAAAGACAAGTGATCATAAAGTGTTTTATAACTTGATAGGATAGTGTCTATAACATGTAATCAAGTTTTCAAAAGGTGACTTTTTTTTAAAGATTCCCTATTGACATGGTGGGAATATTCTTCATAAAACACTTATGGGAATTTTTCCCAAAGATTTAAGCATATGCATGTAGACTCAAAAATTCAAAAACTAACTTTTAGTAAAAGGATAGATACCATACCTTAAAAATCCATGATATTTTCCTTGTTTGACCTTCTTCACCTGTTATAACAAAGGAAATTGCATGAATTAAGTTTTAATGAATAGTATAGAATATAATAACATCAATGTTTATTATTTTGGATCAAGGAGAATCAATCATTACTCTTGAATTTTTGAACTCACTTTTCTAATTTTTTATTTTTTTATTTTTTTCCTTTGACTAGCCATTTACGAGTTTTCTAATCAAGGCTCATCATGTAGCATATGAATAGCCAACAAGTTGGTTTTTTGGTCATGACTGTTAATAGTGTCCCTAAATATTTTCATTGTTGAATTTTATTTTTATATTTGTTTTTGTTTTTTTTAGAGAAGAGGTGAACCCTCTTCCTTTATTAAGGACATCTTATCTTCAAAGATCAATAGCCATGGAAGTTTTGATTTTTACTATAGGGACAAACTCATTTTGTACCAACTAGATGAATTCATCTTTACTAGAAGTCTTTTGGTATAGCTTCAACTGATATTCATTAACTAGGAGTGTCTTCTGACTACTATCTATAGGCAAAAATTGTACTGAACCATTGTCAAAAAAAATTATCTAAAATGGTCCTAGCCATCTAGTTTTTAACTTAAATTTAAAGTGTTGATATTTAGGCTCATACAAAAGTGCCCGATCTCATTTTTTGAACTATCTTTCCTTGATGTACAAATCATGTCATTATTTTTTTTGGTAATGTATCATCTCTATCTGTTGAAAATCTTCTGTTCTCATCTCATCCAGATCATTCAATTATAAACTTATCTCTCTCTATGATTCATACAAATCAATTCCTCTTCTAGTGCAATCCTTAAAGTTTTCATCTCAATTTTAATTAAAAGGAGAGGTTTCTTACCAAATACCAATTCATAAGGTGAAAAATCAGGAGTAGTCTTCTATGTGGTGTTGTATCCCCATACAGCTTGTATAATTTTGGCTACCCAATTCTTTCTACTGCTACTAACTATTTTGGTAAGTGTATTCTTTAATTCTCTATTGGTAACCTCTACCTATCCATTTATTTGAGGGTGCTATGAAGAATAATTTTTATGTTTGAATTGGTAGATTTTAATAAATGTTTGGATCATTTTGGACATGAACTGAGGTCCCTGATTAGATACTATCTCTATAAGTACATCAAAATGTTGCATAATCTTATAATATAAAAAAATTACTACTGCCTCATCTCTTTCAAATTAAATATATTTTACTTCATCCCATTTGGTCACATAATATATACATGCTAGCAAGTACTCCTTACCTTGAGAAGGTGGATCTATGGTCCCAAAAAAATCCATGCCCTACTTTTCTAAAGGTGCTATAACTACTTGAGTATGGAGGGGCATCTAGATAATGTAGTTTTACCCATTATTTGATATGGATCACATTTCCAAACGTATGCTTTGACCTACTTATGAAGAGTTGGCCAAAAGTAACTTGCTCCAAGGATCTTATATATTGTCTTTTTAACTAAGTAGTGTCCTTGACTAGGTTCATCATGACAAGCATGAATGATGTCATATATTTCATTATCCTTTACTTACCTACAAAAAACATGATCAGGTCCAAGTTTAAATAATATATCATTAATCCATTTATAACAAGAAATAAATTTAATCAAACATTTCTTTTCCTTTTTGGTAAGTTTAAAAAGAAACTTCCCTATAGCCAAAAATTTTACTATATCATCAAACCAAGGTGATTGTGCTGTAATAGAAAATTGTTGTTCATCTAGGAAATTGTCTTCTATAGGATCGTGTTCATCTACATTTTTCAATATAGAAAGAAAATTAGCAACTATATTGAATTTACTAGGTTTATAAATAATTATTATATCAAATTCTTGTAACACTAATAGCCATTTAATAATTCTTCCTCCTCCTATTGGTTTGTTCATCAAATATCTAATAGCTACATGATCAGTATATACAAATATTTTTTAACTAGTAATATAGTTTCTAAACTTATTTATATCATAAATCATAGCAAGCAATTCTTTCTTAGTGGTTGTGTAGTGTCTTTCAATTAAATTCAAGTTCTTATTAATGTAGTTTATGGCATACATTTATCCATCTTCATATTTTTGTCTCAGAATAGCTCCCATAGCATGACTGGATGCATCAGTGTAAATATGAAGGGATGTGACCAATTAGGTCCTCTTAGGACTAGAGTAGAACTTATTTTTTCCTTAATGGTCTCAAAGGCTTGTTGGTAGTCTGGACTTCAGAAAAACTCACTCTCTTTTATCAGCAAAGCAAACATTGGAGCAACAATTTTACTAAAATATTATATAAACCTTTTGTAATATCCTACATGGCCTAAGAAAATTTTAATATTAGTTTGGTTTCAAGGGATAGATAAGTTTTAAATTACTTCAATTTTCTTTAGATCTATTTGGATTACTTTTGTGGAAATATGATGTCCTAAAATTATGTCTTCCTCAACCATGATCAAATATTTTTCATGACTTAAGGAAAGATGATGTTCCTCATATATTTTTATTACTTTTCTAAGATTATGCAAACTTTCATCAAAATACTCTCCATAAATATTAAAATCATCCATGTAAACCTCCACATAGTCATTGGTTAAATCTGAAAATATGGCTAGGACTGCTCATTGGAAAGTAGCAAGCATATTGTATAAACCAAAGGGAAATAACCTATATGAAAATTTCCTCCATGGACAAGTGAAGGTTTATTTGTCTTGGTCTTTAGGTGCCACTTGTATCTGGTTGTACCCACTAAAGCCATCCAAGAAAGAAAAATATATTTTCCCTACCAAGTTATCAAGTACTTGGTCAATAAAAGGTAAAGGGAATTAATCTTTCATGGTTGCTTTGTTCAATTCTATATAGTATACACACACTCTCCATTTACCATTTTTATTAAGAATAATAACCAAAGGAGAGAGTCATTAGCTATCAAAAATAGGATAAATTAATACCACTTCTAGTAACTTTTCTATTTTAGTTTTCACAATGTCTCTTAAGGTAGGATTAATTCTTCTTTGAGGTTGCCTTACCAGTTTAATGTTCTCTATGTAGATATGGTGTGTACATATATTTGCATGGATTCCCTTCTTATCTTGGTATTACCAAGAAATATCTTGAGTATGATCTCTGAGTACATCAAAGACTTTCACTTCATGATCATCTATTAACCAACTATTTATGTTGAGTGTTTTCCCTAGTGCTACTGTGATTTATTTAGTGCTTGGATGGGAATAATCTATTTGTTTGAATTCACTCATCAAAGAGTTAAGAGGATAGGGATCTGGTTAAAATATATGAAATGTGATAGTATCTTTGACAAATTTCTCTTCTATATAAATCACTCCAGCTAAAGGATAATGGAAAGCTATTAAAAATAAATTTTGGCCTTCATGTGTCCATTACATAACACTATGTTGAATATATTTATGATCATATAGCATGTTGGAAGAGGTGAAAAAGGAATGTTATTCATAAGGATAGGAAATTACATCATGATAGGATCCTCTATCAAAATTTATAGTTGGATTGACAAGATTCATAGCTGGAATATCAAGATCTAAAGTTGGACAATCATGATCTATAGCTCGACTATCAAAATCTAAAGTTAGACTATCAATATCCGTAGCAGTTTTGATACTTCTTGATAACCCATCCTCTAATTCTTCCACATGATCAATGATTGTGATCATAGCTAAAGAGGAGATACTATCACATTTTTCTTCAGGTTCATCTACCCATAACTATTTGACAAGATTGATTGATGGTTGAGTAGGTGGATATAAATAAATACATTTTACTTTAAGACCATTCGAGATGGTCATATCCCCTTATATTCAATCAATCAATACTACCATTTTTGTAAACCAAGTATTCCTAAAATCAGTGGGTATCCAATTTGTTTGTTTTTAGGCTGAAGAACAATAAAATTAACAAGATATTCTCATGACTCTATATTCAATGTTATATTCTCAATGACACCTTCTAGTTTGGTAGTGGAATGATCTTCCATCTGTAAGATTATGGTAGTGGGTTGCATATCTATTAGAGATATTTTTCATGATGTCCTTAGTTATTATGTTAATATTATCCCCCAAGTCCACCAATACTTTTGGTATCTCCTACTTTATAATCTTTATAGAAATGATAGGACTCCCTAGGTCCTCATATTTAGGTAAAAATAGCTTACTTGCTAATAAATTATCAAGTGTGTCATCTACTTGTATGGTCTTGGGATATTGTCTTTTTCTACTAGGAATATTAATACACAAACTTTGGATCACCCTATTTAGTTATAGAATGCCCCTAATGGCTTTCAATAATGGAATTTCTATGTTGAGTTTTCTAAGTTCCTAAATCAACTTAGATTCATTTTATCTTATACTTCTTTCAATCATTCTAGAAAAGGAATAGATGGAGGAGTTATGGTGACTTCCTCTATTTTTCTAGGTTTATATCTTAACTCCTCTTCTTTCTCTAGTTGAGTCTATTGACTTAATTTTTTATGAGGCATTTCTTTGATGATGATTTGTGGTTCTTGTAATGTTTTTCTTGACCTAAGATGTATGTCTACACTTCAATAACACTTACCCCTATGGTTTCATCTTGTTCATTTACATAAACGTATCTATTTTTTGGATTTTAAATTGGTTGTGTAGGTATTTGAGGTTGGTTTACTTATTTTTTAGGGGGTGTTTGATTTCCTTGAGGAGCCATCAATGCGTGTTATTGTGAAAACCTTTTTTGTTGTTGTTGGTTATAATTTTGACTAGGATTCCAATGTTGATTTGTTCATGGTTATTGTTGACCTTGGGGTATCCAAGTTTATTGAAAAGGTTGGGGCATCATCCATTGTTATGGAATCCACTCTTGGGTACCCCACTATGGTGGTACTTCCCACACTTTTGGAGGTGCATGTCATTGTGAAAAAGGAATCCTTAATCCAAACTGTTGTGGTTGATTTTGTTGGAAGGTATTTCCTTATCTTTGAACATAGTTTATTTATTATATGGTCTGTAAATTTTATTTGAATTGGTTATTAAGAGTAATAAGGTGAATATAATTTTTTATGTCATGATCCTGAGCATCACATATTCCACATATTTCTATTTTGTCTAGAGTACAGTCTTTGAGTGCATGTTTTAATCTACACTTTGAACAATAGATCTCCAATGGTTCAGTTTTATATTTAGCCTTAGCTTGAAATCCATCTAACATTATGTTAAATTAAACTAGTATATATGTTTTGAAGTTTGTTAGTTCCTCCATGAGTTGACTTACATCACTAGATTTCCCTAGCTTCCCTCTTCTACTACTAGGTTTTATCCTAGAGTAGTTGGTACATAATCATGTAATCTCTTAGAAGTCTAGTTTGGTAATATCTCCCTTCCCCATGAGATTCAAAGAATCCCTAGAGGAATCATTGAATCCTTTAAGGAAAATAGTTTTGATCACTTCCTCAGATATCTCATATCCACACCTATTATAGGCAAAAGCAAACTGGTCTAGGTAATCTTCAAGGTTTTCATCTTCATTTTGATTTATTTTGAAAAATTCTTATTTTATATCCGTGACCCTACATTAATCTTGGTATTTTTTTAGGAATACTATTTCCAACTTTCTCCAAGTGCTGATAGAGTTTCCTTCTAGTCCCATAAACCACCTCATTACTCCTTCCTTCAAGGTAGAAGGAAAGAGCTTCAATTTTTGATTGTTTGAAGTGTAATAATAAGTTTTGCAAAGAACTTTAAACTCAAAAAGAAATTGATCTGGGTCTTCAATGGGCATACCTCTAAATGTAGGTATATTGGATGGGGAAATATTTTTTATTTTTGTTCGGTCATCATTCTCAAAGATAATAGGATAAGATAAAGTCCTCTCAGGAGGATTATTGCGAGGGTTTTCTAAATGGCCTATATTATCTCCCATTGTAAATAGAGTTCTATTAAGAGAAGGATATTCTTCAATGTCCTCTAGTTGTTCAGTGTCTGAAAGTTCAATTCTTGTAGAGGAAAATTCTTTTAGATCCTGGGAGGTACTTCTAAAAGACTCACTTATTTCTTTATGTAAACTTTATATATTTTTTGAAAGTACTTTAATTATTTCTACTAAAGGATAAGGATTTTTTATAACAAACCTTCCTTTTGAATCCCTTTGCCTATTCATATACATGAATTTGATAAGAGAGTAATTTTTTCTATTTTTTAGTTTTTATATTTTGACTATTAACTTGAGTGTTTACCTTAATAACACTTTTTAAGAATTCCTTAGAAATGGCACCAAAAATTATGGATGTCATTATTACTCAATCATTTAACCAATCTATGTCAGTTTCAATTTTTACCAGTGCTAGTGTCTAAGGCTATATGTAATAAGGTACTTATTGGTTTCAGCTAACAGTGTTGTTTGGGGGGGTTTGGTGTTGTACTAGCTTAAATATCTACTCTTAATAATCTAAATTAATGCTAAAAATAAACACATTTACTTGAAATGTAAACACACCAAACTGCTAAATTGAATACTCTGAAAGCAATCACACAATGCTATGAAATAAACACATTGAAACCAAATCTCAAACCCACACTTCTAAACTAACTTGCAAAATAAAAGTTAATGGAATTAAAGAAATGATAAATTCTTATTCAAATCAAAAAGTGAACACATTAACATATATTATATCTTGTATGTTATTAATCTAATCACACAAAGCATATATATTAATTTCAAATGAAACAAATAAGAAATAATCTTATAAATACCAAAAGTAATGTCTCTTGTCTCCTTGGGGAGTGGGCCCTTTCTCACCCTTGGATTTAGGTTTAAATCAACTCAATATTAAAATGTTATCTTAACACATAGAATGAAAATTAATATGTTATGAGGTCTTCTTGTATTCAAAATAAAAAAAACTTAAAATATATGTGTCTCTATGTAGATCTATCATGCGTCTGTCTTTTTATCATATGCAAATGAAACTAACTATCCTAGAAACCAGGTTACAACTCAACTAACTTAGAAGAAAAAGATATTTAGATAGATTAGTTGATATATCCAAAATAGATAAAAGTGTTGCAATAAGATCTACATGGAATCATAAAGATCCACATGATATTACAACTGATATGTCTAGTCATATCTAACCACCAAATCTTTACATACAATATATCCATATCTTTTGACTCTAGATTTGTAACCTATAAAAACTTTCATAAGTGGAAATATATATAGAATTATTAATGTGTGTGTGTGTGTGTGTGTGTGTGTGTGTGTGTGTGTGTGTGTGTGTGTGTGTGTGTGTGTGTGTGTGTGTGTGTGTGTGTGTGTGTGTGTGTGTGTGTGTGTGTGTGTAAAAATAGAAAGTATCAAAAGGAATCTTAGATCAGCATGGAATTTGGAATGCTCTAGATCATGTTATGGCTAGGTATGTAGTGAGATATGAGAATATGAGGCACAACTATCATAATCTATAGTTGACTGTTATAATCAATAGTTGAATGACAAAATTTGTAGCTAATTGTTGTAATCCATAGCTGACAGATAAAATCTGTAAATATGCTCCAAATGATTAGTTCTTAGTCATGGCATGTCCTAATCTTCATGAGATATTAGAAAAACTCTTATTTAGGTGTTATTATACATTTACATATCAAAATATTAAAACTAAACATGAAAATGGTTATAACATCATGCAAATAATGCTAACTTAGACTCACATGAACTTATAGAGATAAAATAATCCATTTTTTACCTTATTATAGTTATAAATCCTAAGAATACATGCAATTCTCAACTCAAATGACATTTTCATAGATATAAAGGATGATATATCATAGAAATAATCAGTCATAATGAGTTTGAAGAAGATAATAGGGGTTTATAAATATTAATGCACATGAACTCAGTCAAAGAGATATAAAGATAAATTTCATAAAGAATATGACTAGGAAAGACTCATTATAACCATGCACACTCACCCATAGTTATTGACACCTATAGGCCTACTCAGCCTATAGTCGTGAGATGCATACATTGTCATGAAGGACAAAGTATATAGAGAGAAGATAAATCATATAAAAACCACTCCAAATTTATAAATTTATGATCCCATGTGACTTTCAAGAATAATTAATAAAGGGTCAAGTTTTGATAAAGCCTTTTAGGGCCTGTTAAGCCTAAGTATGCACACACATCTTGTGTGTACTTGTGTGTCAAAAGTTTGTTTGGATAAAGGTAAAATGAGAACCTAAAATATTTTTTAAGTGTAATATGTTGTCATGGATCCTAAAATAATCATTCATGTATATTTAAATATATGACTAAACTTTGATAAATCTATGAAAGCCTAATAGGCCTAAATTCATGCAGCACATACTTGTAGGTATAGTTTGATCAAGGGTAGACATGAGAAAGTGGTTAGTTGGATTTGAATTAATAAGTTTTAGGATATTAATGATATTTTAAATAATATATACAATCATCCCATGAATTTATAACCCCTGACAATGGATGAAATGGAGAAAACATAATCAGCTAGGTTCATTTTGGCATACTTGGTTACAAACCCTACGCTTGAGTAAATGAAGTTACAAGAGACCTAATTGATAAAAATAGTGAATATGACCATTTTAATAAGTTATGATAAGTGTTAACTACCTATATTATTCATATAAAACTTAGACTAAGTATCAAAATAACACTTTTAGACCTATTTTCTTTTCAGGCATCACAAAATACAGTTTATTAGCTTAGGATCTCCTAAACATGTTCATATATTCCATGAAAATATGCATGGTGTATTAATATATTTTTAATAATATTAAACCCCTATATAATCATGATTCATTAAATTTTTATGTTCATCCAAAGCCTATCCTTTATGAATCATCCTTAAGACCCTAAGACACCTTCAAGGTACCTAGAAGACCAGATTTGACTCTATGAGAGAGAAAACAATTATAATTCCTCCATATTAATTGTGTGACATATTAAATTACTTTAATAATGTCTAAAACTCCCCTAATAATCATTACATTCAATTGGTTAGTACCTATAGGTGCATAATTATATGGAATAGGCCAAAAGGGACTATTTTAAGCTACTTGGGAGGTCTGTACAAGGTGTCAAAAGTCCAAAATTGACATGGATTATATTAAATGGGTTAAAAAATTGAATCACATGTTTATTTTATGTTTCACATATGTTGTAATCTTTTGGATCCAAAATTTAATCTCTAAGTAGGGAGGCCTAATTGAGACCTAGTTAGTAGAGAGAAATAGAATAAAAGGACACTTGCACTCACTCTCAGGACCTTAAATTTTTCATGTAGATGTAAAGATATACTATGTCATAAAATATTCATTAATTTTAATATTACCATTCATACACTTCTCTACACAATTATGTTTACATGATTTTAAGGCTACAAGGAATGAGGCCAAAATGGAGCTTTTGGTGCAAAATGAGTTCTTGAGGGTAGTTTGAGACCTCCAAATGAGTTTTTTTAGGTATGATATGATTTAAATAGACAATATATGTAAATATAATGAGTTTGAGAATATTAATTCAATTTTTGACACTTTTAAGCAAGATTACCTAATGAGGTGTGTATACACATAATAACTTCAAATTTTTATCAATTATTGATGTTATTTATCTTGCAAGAACCCATTGAGCCTTAATCTCTCTCTAAGTGTACATATTAATGGGTGAATTGAGAAAGAGGTGGGAATACCATTGGTGATTTGTATTATTATTTTCTCTTTTGACACTTATTATCTACACACTTGTCTCCTAAAAACCATTCCCCCAAGATTTGCCTCCTTTTTTAAACACTCCTCTAGTCATTTTCCATCTTCATTAGCCCTTTCCATAGACTAATCCCATTTTTTATAGTTTACATTAATATTTCAGCCACATTTACCTTGTATTATTATTGACAAAACTTATTAGGGACTAGGTCAGCCCCTAGCTGACCTAGTTCGTGACCTAGTTAGTTTTTGTCAATTATGATACTAGGTCGACTAGGTTGACCTTATCAGCCAAAAATTTTGGAAGGGTTTAGGGTTAGATACACCTATATAAACATAATAATATTTCCATTTCTAAGATAATATAATAATAAGTAAGAAATATTTTTCATCTACTTTTCCACCATTCTACTTGAGGAGCAAGCTTAGGGTTTCATAATTTCTTTAGAGATACAAATCTTGTCTTATGGAAAAGTCTTTTGGATGCATTGATAAGTATTCCTAACTTTAATGCTCCTTTGTAAGAGTAGATAAATATGCATTTTCACTTCTCTTCCATGCATTAAGATTTTTTATACATTTATGTGAGTATATGTCTTATACGCATGTTTCATTTTAATATTTATTACCACTTCTTTGTGCCACAATATTTGGTGAGAACTAGATTAGATTTTGCTTTACTTGTTATTAGTATAGTGAATATGAAAACATAGGACCTAATTAGGGTTACTATGTAGTTTTTCTTGACTGGAGGCTTTGGAAACCTCCCTAGTGATATTATTTATGGTAATATATCCCTTGATTAGTTATAGAGGATCCATATTAGTCATGACCCTAATTATATAATGTATCCCCAATCAGAAGTGTAAGTAGGATCTATCTTTTTTGAGCTAGGATTGATTTGTAGAATCTATTAGTATTTCCCATTGCATACATTCTAGTTAACCTGATGTTAATATAACCCTTGGAGTTTTTTGTTCAAACTTTTAATTTATATTATTTTATTATTTTTACATATTTGTGATACTAGGTCAACTAGGCCAGTATATTTCTAAATTTTGTACACAGGTTTAACACACAGTCACATCAAAATAACTCTATTCTTTCTATGCACAATTTCATCAAATATAGGTTATTGGATCGAATAGGTTGACATAGTATTATTATTTAGTTACAAATAAAAAATTATGTTGAATAGGTCAACTTAGTCTTAAAATCAACATCTAGATAACAAACTAAATCAACCAAGTTGACTTAGTCATCTTAATAGGCTTCAGCAAATAGGGTTTCATAAAACGAGGTCAACACAATCAACTTAGTTGGTAGAACTTGCAAGCAATATTCAAGACACTTCAATAGAAAATTTGCAATCCTCATTACCTTTCAACCCATCAAGGTTCCTTTCTTTCTCTCTCTTTTAATTTAGTACTTCATTATAGTTCTATTTTGTCATTATAGTTCTATTTTGTGTAAGTTTTTAGTCTTCAAAATTATAATCCTTTAACAAACTAAGTTAACATAGTTGACTTAGTTATGTATCATATCTTCTATTTAAAAGAATAAGTTGACCTGGTCAACTTAGTTCTTAAAGGCTCTTGCTTCTATAGAATAATAGTGACCTAGTTGACTCTATTCTATAATGTTTGCATACAATGTTATCTGAATCAACTATGTACCATTCTTAATTTGGGAATTAATAACTATATGTTAGTAATTAATTCACACTTTCATTTTTAGTTGTTTGCATTGTTAGAGTAGCTCACATAATTTAAGTAGGTGGTTTTTAAAAATACCATTTAGTTTCACTATTTTTATCTTTTTTCACACACTACCAAATTACACAAATTTCAAAATGCATTTAACATTTGTCTTCTCAAGGCCTACCTACTTGGATTTTATCACCAAGGGGGAAGTTGACTTGGTTTTCTAGCCAACTATAAACACATGGTCAATGGTATATATTAGAAAAGAACCCAACACCCTTATTATTATGGGATTGTGAAATGAGGGGGTAAACCCTGATACCAACCCAATACCATTGATAATACAAATCTCTTTTAGCCTAAATATCCTTAAACCATCCATAGATTACTTTCTAGTTCCCTATTTTCAGCCAAATTCCCTATCACACTTTTAAATGACTTTTTATAATAATCTAAAAACACTCAAGATGACCATTTAATTATCATTTACTTTTTAGTTAATGGCATGCTCTCTGCTCATTATATATTATATTATAAAAAAATGCATTAGCCAGCATTGGTACAAGGTTTTGTGATGTGTTCCAATTAGATTATTCTCATTGATCCAATTATTTGTGTGTTTACTTCCATTTCTTTATTCAATTGCATTGAAAAAAAATTCCCTATTTTTAGCACATTGACATTCGATTTGACATAGTCTTTTATAGACTATCTTTTTTCTAATTGTAATACTCAATAGACTTAGTTGACCTAGTACTCATTTTTACCAGATAGGTTATAGTACTAAGCTGACTTATTTGACTCTATATCCTTATTATACTCTCTTCTTTATTGTCTATAGTACTAAGTTGACTTGGTCAATTCTATAATCTTATGCCTTCTATCTAGTAGTACTACATTAACTTGGTCAACTCTATCCTCTTATTTATCTTTTATATTTATTTTCTTTTACATCAGCTTTACCTTCCTTAATCTCTCTCCATCATGAACTTCTTATTTGAAGACAAAATTGAGTTGAAACCCAATAGATATGATCAGTCTTACCAACCCTAACAGTTACTCTCATAAGCAAATTGTGGCTCCTACCCTATATGAAAGTAATGTGCATGTAACCACTCATGCTACAAACTATGGGACCCCTTCTCATTCCTCTTGACTTCTCAATCCTCTCTTCTCATTTGAAGATTAACTTGAATTAGAGTATATGCCAGAAATGATTTTCTTCATGAATGATTTTCCTCAACATCAAGGAAAGGATACTTTTAGTATTTACCATCTCATGATAAGTGGTCAAGTTGAGGAACCTCATTCACCTTCTCCCACATTCTCACATAGATTTGGGGACACTAGCTTCTTTGCTTCTTAACCTTTTCCCTCTATTTTGACCCCTTCTCATACCATGACATTTTCCTTTTTGATTTCCTCCACCTCCATGCCTAGTATTTCTACTAACATGGTATGTTTTACATCTAGTGGGCCTCTTCTAAGACCCACCCTTCTCAATTATTCCACTAATGCATCATTTTAAACCCATGGTAACCATGCCTCTAGTGTTATTTATTCTTATCCCTCTACTATTACATATTTTGACACACAAGCAAATCATGCTACTATTGCCTCACTTACCAACAATTCTTCTTGAGCTACTATTAATACCCATAGTGGTACCCAGGCCACTACTACCAATTTAAATGCTTTACATAATACCAATAATACCTCTCAAACCAATAAAATTATATTACAAACTCTTAATCAAATGAATTATTTTGAAGATAATAATGCAAATCAAATGATGTAAATGCAAAATCACCTTATCCATCTTCAAACCCACCCTCAATAGATTCTATTGGGCATGCATAACCAAAATATTCCCCCGCCTCATCTTCAAGATTCCCATGGTAATCTTATTCCTCAACCTCATCTTATTAATAAAATAATCAATCACCTTCAAAATGAGCCTCTTACATCTCAAATCACTGATATCAATATAAGAGGCATCACCCCTACCATTACTTATAATGGATCAACCAATCTTACTCTCCACTTAAAAACATTTAGATATCTATATAAAGACTGGGTCAAGTTAAATAATTCTTTCACTCCCAATATATTATCAAAGACTCTCATGGGTGATGCTTTAGATTCATATAACCAACTCAAATATAATTCCATCACTATCTTAGAAGATTTAGTTAATGCTCTAGTCCAAGAGTTCCAAACTAGTGATCTCCCTAAAAATAGCTTGGCCCATTTTATCAATTGTAAGCAACTTAAGATCAAACTACACAATATTTTATTAAATTATGGAATACCTTGTCTAAAAAATGTGAACATAATATGGTAGACTATAACCTTTTTCATTTATTTACCAAATCTCTTTATCCTAAGTTGTAATATTGGGTCCAAACTCTTTCTCCACGTACTTTGGAAGAGGCAATAGTTGAGCATCAATATTTCCTTATGTCTCAATTAGATCCATTCCAACCTTCTATGGGTACTCATATGTTAATCAAAATTAAGAATCATCATGCTAAAATAATGGTTTCACCAACTCTTATGATACCATTCATACTAACCAAGTTGTTGTTCCCAAACAAACTTTGGAATAAGTTTCCCCTCTACACCACATCACTAATCCTCATTTACCTTCTTCAAATAACATCAATGTTCATAAAACTCTATCCTTACTATAATTACAAAAACATATACCAAGGCCTCTTCTTTGAGAGCTTGATCCCACTTGTCCCATGAAATCTTGGTATGATCCCAATAAATTTTGTTAGTTTCATGCTAGTTAGGATCATTCTCATGAGACTTGTAGACAACATCATAATTTGTCTATGTATTTCCTTTTTGGTCCTAATTTTGACCATGATTATATCATTCATAATCATCAATAATCCTATAACACTACCTTTAAATCCCATGAAACACAAACTAAATCTCAAGATTTGAACTAGGCTAATGCTCATTTGGCCATCTATAAATATCCTCTTCCAAATCACCAAGATAACTAAAACAAGTCTAACCCCTTCTACCAATAATTTTGACAGTCTTCTTGACCCCACTCATGAATAGAATGTGGTAAATATGACTAATATGTGAAGGGTGGTTGCCTTCATTTATCTTTATCCCATCCACACCCCTTAATTACCTTGCACATTTCATGTTATCCAAGACTCTTCTCCAACTCACTTAACCAAGTTGGGGCAATAATACCTTATTTTTTTTATGATCCAATTCCAACACCTCCCTTAGATAACACTTCTCACACCATTTCTACCATTTTACCAACTTCTTTACCTATCACCAATGATACTCAAATTTATATCAATACTTCTTTTCAAACCAAGCCTACATTAACTAACCCATCTTCTCAAGATAATCAACAAACTTATCCTCCAATTAAACCTTCCACCTCTTATCAACATAAATTCACATGCACTCTTGCTCCACTTTTCATGGACATCCTTCAACACTATGCACCTCTTTCCAATAGTCCTCCTATGGGTTATGATGAATGGGATCTTATCATGGTGCTTACTAATCTCCCATCTCAAATTCCATTTCTCAAACTTATGCGGACCTCTCTACATCATCATAATCATCTTATGCAACTTTTATTCAAAATTAACATCCCTCATCCTCCCCTAGTAGGATGTGAAGCCACCCTATCTAGATCAGAAGACAACATTTTAAAATAGTGTGAATAAATGTCCATACATGTTGATGAAAAAATGGACACTTCTCTTTCCCTCAAATTCCCCATTGCTTCTATGATCCCTGATGAGATTTTTATTTATGCAAATGATCCTCCTCTTTTTATCAATTTCCAAATAGATGATATCCAAATCAAGTGTGCCTTGATTTATGATTGTTCTAGCACTTATGTTTCCTCTCTTTATTTTATCAAAACCCTTGGATATTCTAAATGTAATCTTAAGTCCACATGTAGCACATGTCAAGGCTATGACTAAAGGCAAATGTTTCCTTTAAGTTGTGTGTAGATCCCCATTACCATCCCACCTATTACCATTCACATGAAGGTGATGATCTTCAACTTTCCTCTATCTTATAACATTTTACTTGGTACGCCATGGACTCATCACATGAGATCAGTTGCCTCTTCCACTTTCCAATGTGTCAAATTTCCTCACAATAGAGCCATCTATAGGATTCAAGGTGACACTAATCCTTGGAATTTTGAACAATTCCAAGACCATGGTGTATTCAAGATTTCCACCCTTGAACCTTTGCCAAGAATTCCATTTTATGAATCTTAATGGTTTAACTTTCCTATTAATTCCACCTGAGGTTACAATGGTCACCACAAACTCATTGAGAATACACCCCCTAATCTCCTAGATTTTGATGATGATGAGCCTGGATAGATCAATCTCAAAATTAAAACCTCAAATCTCTCACGTCATCTCATTTCTTAGCTTCCCTCTTATTTTAAACATCATTCCCATTAACCACCTTATGATGATATACCCATTGTCTTAACTAAGATTTGACATTCCATTCATCACACCACATTGGATGACCAAGTAATCCCTACCTATGCCATTGATCTTTATATACCTATTTTCATGATGGTTATACCTTAGATTATCAATTATTAAGAGGTATTATTTAGGATTGATATGCTAAAATTATCCATTATCATTCCTCTTTTATTTAGTCTTTCAATATTTTTTCTCACATTCTATCCTTTATCATTCCTAATTTCAGAATTTTTCCTCTTAATTGTAGGGTAGAGATGGTGTGTACACTTATATTTTTTGGATAACCTCATAGGAGTATGATTATGGATCATCTTATTAATGGCATCTATCGCTTTACAAGATATCAAGACCCCTCTAGACAACTTATTCCTGAGATGCTTGCAACTATCCTTCAGCCTTGTATGAATCGTACCCCTCCCTTAGTTGAGCCTAGTTTAGGTCTTATTCCCACTCCCTCTATATCTAAGTTTATTCATATTTCAAATCTTATTTCTCCTTTAGTCGAGCCTTGCCTAGTATCTCCACAATCCCTACCTTCTCTTGGTGATGTTTTTCTCCCTTTACTGCAGCTTGCTCCTTTGTCCACTAAATGGGCTAATCAACCATATTGTGAAATTCATAAAATTTTCAATCACTATACTAGATATAGTTCATTATACCAACCTTCATCGCCTTCCACTTCCACTCCTCCTATGAGTACACCTACCAAGACTACTCAATAGCATATTTTTTGATTCCACAATATAGATAATCATTCATCCACGCATTGTCATAAGTTATGGTAATATATCGATACCTCGCATCTTACCAATCTTTAGCCCAAATATAAGGCTATACCTCCCTCAAAAGTATTACCTAAATATTTTCCCAAATGTGGTGAGGTAAATTGTCTCTAGAACCAATGTGGTAACATCATATTTGTCATTATTGCATCCTTCAATAACATCTCAAGGATCACCTCATGACCATTCCTAAACCTACTACCCTTCATCTCATAGGTCATCCTCATAAAAAGGATCCCTCTTCTTCCCCCATGGCTCCACCACCTATGGTCCCTTCCCCACCTATTATTTCTCCACATATGAGCCTCTCACCTATGAATCCTCCTTCCTTGATGGCACATTCTCCATCAGTGACCACTTCATCCCCCATATATTTCACTCCCATTTCTTCTCCTAAGCATCTCATATATGATATCCATCATCATAATAATCCTTTAGGCATTCCTACATTCTCCATTGAAGAGATTGGATGCAAAGTATTTTCTCAACTTTCCCTGAAGATCGATGAGACTTTGGCTATAGTCCAAGTTTAGATTTATAGAGACTTATCAAATGTTATGAATAATATGTGTGGATAAATATTTCAATACTTATGAACATAAGCATGGTGTTATTTCATTTATTTTTTATTTTAGATTGGGTGTGTGCTCAACCTTTATATTTATTTATTTTATATCATTTGACATTTTTCTAATTCCTATCTATCTTACATGGTGATTTTTGTTCTATGTTATATATTACTTATGATGTCATTATTTTTATTATGTTCTCTTATGGATTATTTTTCATAGTTACATACTTTTTTTTCTTGAGTGCCTTTTCTATGGTTACCTTGTTCTTTTTCATGATTGTTTGTTATCTTATCTCTATAAACATAGATAATAACTATTATGACTTGGTTATTCAAACCTTACTCCCTTTAGTCATTCCTCATTTACCATGTGATTAGTTAGAAAATAATTCATCTCATTGCAATCTCCTTTCACCGATCCACTTTGGATCTCCCCTTCTTCCCCTTTATTCCCTTTCGCAAACTAAACATACAAATGGTTGAGACTTGAGATAATATGTTGGTTCATAAATAATCCTAATTATTCTATTTAGTCATATCTTTGGATACTTAGCTTCATTTATCCAAACCCTAAATCTCATTCGTGTGTACCACTCTATCTCTCATGATTGGTCATTCTAATTCTGTATGGAGGAGGAATCTTAAAATCCATAAAACATTCAAAATCCAAATCATTTAACAATAGGAAATGATCAAAAAGTAAACATTTAAAAAATTTAAAAGTCAAATCACATTAAAAAATATGATTCTAAGCACATATCCTTTCTCTAATCAAAGCTTAAACTCCACAGTTGCCCTCACAATAGATCCAAGGTCTATTAGGGTATGATAGGCTAGTAGATTGGGAAAGGAGAATTTAAAAAAATCTCTTAGTGCTACCTACTTTCTCACACAAGTACCCAATCTTTGTAGTAGACTGAAGACTCTATAAGGGATCTTGAGGAATGGAGAACATGTCATGGGATGGTAGGTCCATTTTACTTTTTTTGTTAAAAACTATCAACATGAGTTGATCTTAGTACCACACTTATTTGCCTACATAGCTTTGTGCCTCTAGTGAATAGGTATCCCTTGTATATTAATGGTCATTAGTCACTTAATGTCTTTTTCATGTCCTTAGTGTGCCTCATGTTTCCTAAGGTCTTCTCATAAGATGCATATGTTATTATCCTTACATTCCCTTTTCCACTCTCTATAATCCTAATATTTCCCCTTGAGAAATATTTTTTTTTTTAACTAATCACTCCCCCTAGGGATTCCATTTATGAGTTACAGTGTAAGACCATGGATAGGACCTGGCCTTCCTCAAAAATTACCAAATTTTGACATTACCATTCCAAACGTCCACTTTTACCATATTTTAACATTTTTCCCACCTCATTGGTGTTCCCTTTATGAGTTGTAGTGTAAGACCATGGATAGACCTGGTCTTCCTCACAAAATTTTCCAATACCCAAGTCAAAAAAAAATTACATGTGTCAAATATGAGATAAGATGTGACTGATTATGAGTTACACGTCATTGACATATTTCCCAACTTGATTTAGTATGTTCTATGCTTAATTCATTAATATTTCACTTTTATTTTCTTATTTTCTGATTGTATGTAAGAATCTAACCATTTTTCTTAAGTTTTTCATACTTCCCAACTTGAATTAGTATAATTAATTTAAGACCATTCTACCAATTTTGTTTCCCTTTTATACTTCCCAATTTGATTTTATATGATTGATTGACTTAATTGATTTATTTTCATACCATTGTTCTTACATGTGATTTCCATTTTATTACATTATTTTCATACTTCCCAACATGCTTTAGTGTGATTTTATTTTAATCTGGTGCCAATCTTTTTCATGGTTTAAAAACATTTTTCCCTCTTTTTTATTACATCCTTGGTTTATTATACTTAGTCATATTTTGTTATTAAACATTTTCCATCATGTATAGTGTGTAGTGCATTTATTTCTGATTAATTATACTTTTCCAAGTCTCGTTGCCTATTTATTTTTAACCATGCATGTGTACTACATAATGCTAGAAAAGAAAACACCACACATATATTTCTTATAACATATAAAAGAAAATAAAAATAAATGTGCTAGGAAGAAATATATCCATGTATCCATAATCACAACCAAAATATAACCCATGAGATCAACATCCAACTATAAAAATAGAATATCTCTATATATCATGTGTTTTAATACAAATAGTATAAAAATACATCACTCTAGCTCTATGGTTGGGCCCCATCATGTCTATCTCATGGCCTCACCATGTTTCCCATAGATGCCTTAGAATATCCCCTCTAAATAATGTGTTTTAATGAGGTTGTATGAGATCTATACCCTACTACATGTCCCTATAGGTTGGCCATCTAGTCTTGAACCTGTCCTAGCTAGATCATGGTAGCCATGTGTATGGCTCTCTCCTAAGCTAAAGTTTTTCAAGCCTATTCCTCTCCTACTCCCACCCCTACTAGTGGATACAACCCATCTTCATATTCCTATAGCTGCCTTGAGACCTCCCCTACCAATCTAAACCAGCCTATCTAAGCTAGGGTAGATGGTACCATAAGATCATCCAACATGGTGGGGTCATATAGTGCCATCACCCCATCCAAGATATCATGGTGTGATTCCATAACTAGGGATCCCCATCTGATCTCCTTGACCATGATATCTAAAAAAATCAAACTAGATAGATATCATATCACATGTACATCTCAAAATTTATCTATCTACAATCATATACAACTAGTATTCTATCATAAAAAATTAAAAATCATAGACATTTCTTACCTATCCCAATGTCACCTACCACTGTATCCCCTATCCATCATCCTATCCCCTAATCACCTCATCTATGGGATACCTCCTTACCAAATAAAAACTTGGATTCACCACCCATACACATCTTGGGCCTCTCCTCAGTGGTGCCTTTATAGACTAGTTATGCCAAAGGCTGACTAATGGGTCATCTTAGATAACCACCCTCTATGATTGATCCCATCACTATCATATTTATCAATGGTGTGACTGAGGTGGTCACTACTCCTCCTAGTGTGGTTTTGGATATGGTACATATTACACCCCTACAACCACATCTATGACTTCTGCTCCTCTAGCTACTATTGTGCTCAACTAGTCTTTAGTCTCATACACCATAGTCTTTTGATTTGCACTCCTCTTCTTCCTCTCCCCCTCAGCTCTCTCACATGTTGAACCCAAAATATGGGTAATAATATAGGATCTACCAGGTGTGGGAGTCCAAACTATCCTAGAAAGAGTGTCAACAAATGTGGATCTACCCATTAGTTATAATGACTCATAATCCATACTCATACTAGCTCCAATGCCACAGTCACCCAACTTATCTAAATAGTCACAATATGAGCATAATTTTTCCACCATAATATCTCCTCATGTGACTATTTAAAGTGTTGGCATGTGGGTCATATCCCATATTCCTTGATCTTGTCTCCATCTTGTAACCCAAGGTAACTGATCATTGACCACGTAGGGCAACCCAATCGAATGATACATCAGGAACATCTCATATATCTAGGTGCTCAATAATACCATTTGTCCCATAGTATTCTACCCTCTTGATATCATCCCATACATATCATGCATGAGCTAAACCTAGATGACATATCCCAAGTCATATAGTGCCCCCTTATCCAATATTGGTTGACATAAGGTGATCGCATACAATGGTACCTTATTGTCTGACTTGTGACATAGCACTTGTGTTGTCAAAATTCCTATCACAACCTTCTAGATATCCATAATATATTAAATATACACATCAAAAAATCTCACCTTTAGTCATAGGTAGATCTTATCTACGCATGTTACCCACCAGGCTAATGCCCATCTCTCCTCCTGATCATTTGGTGTACCTATGATCACCAGTGTCCCCCTATTAGTAGTCTAAGTAACATATGGATATCCTCCAATGTGATAGCCTCTATGGTATCCCCATCCACCACCTATCAAAAAGTGTTGGTTAATTGTTCCCATGCTCCAAGGAACATGATAATGAGATCAACACTCAATGGGATAAGCCTTATCTACCATGATGCTTCCCAAGCCCAATGTGACCAATTTAGCTCTATCCACATCTATCAAGTACTCTAGAAAATTAGGTAACCATGAAGCATCAAGAAATTACCAAAAATTTTGGTGTCTCTATAAAATATCACATAACAAAAGATGTATTATATATCCATGTCACTCATAATCAAAATACATTATTTCAAATTTCACAAAAATAAACTAGTTTGCTTTAATTTATTCATTTTTTTACCAAATTAATCTATTCCAAACTACATCATCCATTTTAGTACTAATTCAGACACCCTTTGACTTATAATACTAAGTCAGCCTTCTTTATACCCTATAGTACTATATCAGCCACTTACTTACAAACTAAGTCAACCACATAGTACTATATCATCCACCTTCCTAAATAAACTAAGTCATCCATGTACTACTAAGTCAGACCACTAAATTTTTTTCCTTCTAAAAACTAAGTCAACCTAGTTGACCTTGTTCATTCATTGTGATGACTTTTTGACTAATTACCATAAATGCATTGGGCATTATTCCTGTGACTCCTTCCTACCCAATACCTTGTTTGACCCCTAGTGTCCCTAAAAAAAACTAGGGTTCATTCTGATATCTGGAATTTGCTTAATTATCAAATTTCTATAAAAACACTCAATTTCAAATAAAAATGCTCAAAATTTTGAAATTTTTAGTTATTTACTTGTGTTTCACTTGTTGTAGCTACTATGCATCCTCCCTATCTCAATTGTCATCTCCTCACCATCTTGGCTCTTTAAGCTCTCACTAGGTCTCTCAAAGCTCTATTTTTCTCAAAATAGTAAATAATAACAAATGAATTATTTTTCACCCTATTTATATTTACTATTCAAAATTATTTACCCTTCAAATATTTATTGTTATATTTCTTGTTTTGATCATATCTTTATCTCTACTAACTCTTTTTCCAAACCATAAAATGTTCTAGAATTCTAATGTCATAAAGAATATTTCTAACTATTATATACCTATGTTGAAAAAAAATTGATTTTTCTCTCTTTTCACTAATCTTCATAGGTTTGTCTAATGTTATTCACATTAGGCACCTTCATATTTCCCACATTTCCTTCTCTATCTACAGTACTAAGGTAAGTAAAGGTATGTGTTTTTAAATTAGGTCCTTTCATTTATCTTATTTTTTCTTTACTTCACTTTATTTATCATCAACATTATGTTTCATAATGTTCTTTTCTCGAAGCATGATCCCCTATTGCACCTACGTGACACGTGATGAGCTTCGAGTGGGGCATATGTATATGTGTAATATTTTCAAACTCTCATCAATTACTAACACTCTTTCACTTATAATAACCCATTGAGTCTCCATCTCTCTAAGTACACACCCTAAGAGATGCACCAATAAAGGGGTAGGTAGACCATTGGTGATTTATAGGATTATTATCCCTTTCTACCTACTATCTACACACTTATCTCCTAAAAACCATTCCCCTAAGATTTGCCTCCTATTTTACACACTTATCTAGTCATTTTCCACCTTCATTGGCCCTTTCCCTAATCTAAACCCCTTTTTGATAGTTTAAATGACTATGTTGGCCACACCGACCTTTTATTCTTAACTACAAAACTTATTAGGGACTAGGTCAGCCCCTAATTGGCCTAGTTTGTGACCTAGTTAGTTTTTGTCAATTATGATACTAGGTCAAATAGCTCAATCTTATCGCCCAAAACTTTTAGAAGGGTTTAAGGTTAGATCCACCTATATAAACACAATCATTTCTCCATTTATAAGATAAAATAAGAATAAGTAAGATATATTATGCATCTGCTAATCCACCATTCGACTTGAAGAACAAGCTTAGGGTTTTATACTTTATTTGGAGATATTGATCTTGTCTTGTGGAGAAGTATTTTATATGTATCGATAGGCTATGTAGCCTAGATATAATTTATCCTTGTCACCCATACATACCAAAATAACCTCTTAGAATCACTTTGGCTAAGGGAGAGATTGAGGCTTAGTCAGTCTGTTTTCAAAGGTAAGTATTCTTAACTTTGTTCCTCCTTTGTAAGAGTAGATAGATATGCATTTTCACTTTTATTCCATGCATTAAGATTTTGTATACATTTATGTGAGTATATGTCTTCTATTCATGTTTAATTTTAATGTTTATTACCCCCCTTTGTGCCACAAGTTTTGGTGAGCACTAGATTATATTTTACTTTAATTATTATTTGTCTAGTGGATATAAAAACATAGGACCTAGTTAGGGTTACTACAAAGTTTTTCTTGATTGGAGGCTTTAGAACCCTCCCGAGTGATATTATTTATGGTAAGTGATACCTTGATTAGGTCTAATGGATCCATATTGGTCATGACCTTGATTATCTAATGTATCCCCAATCAAAAGTGTAATTAGGATTTATCTTCTCCAAACTAAGATTGATTTGTAAAATATGTTGCTTTTCCCATTGCATATAAGGTGAAGAGATTTATAGACACCTAGAAATATAATTAAGTGATGTGTTAAATAGAACTTGAAGAAATTAGTTTAGAGGTGTTAATAGCATATCAAATGTGTAACTCAACATGATCTGACCATCAATAAGGCCACTTATCATTCCATAATCCAAGTCAAAGGGTTGTTTTAGAGAGTTATTCAAGGTGTCAAGCAAGCTTTAAAACTTCAACACCACTTAGAGAAGAAGATAATATTTATAAGACTAACACTTTCTTTGCAAACCTAATGGGGAAATTTCAAACTCCTTTTCTTAATATAACTCCTTTGGACACTTGTCTCTCTCACTCTCCTACACCCTTCTTTCCTTTTTCTCTCACTTTCTCTATATATTGAGCCTTAATTGGATAATTTTGTATCCTACACCTATGTATTTTGAAGCCATACCCATTTAAAACCTTTGATCAATGAAGAATAACCTAGTTTTATCTTTTCCATGGACTGGTTTCAATATGCATGCTTGATTAGTTGATCTTGCTAAGTGATAGGCTTACTTCCTTGGCAAACTTATCCTTGTTTAGCTTTCATGTTCAATTTTTAATCCTTTTTGTAGGTCACTTGAAGTGTTAAAATGGAGTGTGTAGGGGTTTAGTGAGTTTTATTCTCATTGGTGTCATGTCATGACCTCTTGACTAGTCCTTATATCTCAGGCTTACTTCACAAACCTTCAAGATAAATATTGATGTAGAAAGGTAGATTTGGATTAGTGTCATGTGTATGTTACTCTCTTGTTTTAAGTGAAATTTTAGTTGGTTGGTAGTTATTAGATTTATTTGGTGAATCACCTCCATTAGATTAGGTTTCTCTCCATTTTCCTATAAATTGGTAGATTAGTGTTTGATCCTAAGTGATTCATCAAGAGGATCTATCCCTTTAACTTAGAGATTCAACTCTATAATAGGGTACCCATAACCTTGAGGTGTTTTTATGTTACATAAAATTTAGAAGGCTTGCATTACCTTTTAAAAAGTACAAATTTGATTGATAATATTTTTGGCATGCCTAGTAGGACTAAGGTCCAAAGTTATGCAATAATTATTGGTGTTGTTCTTCTACCTATAAGTATTTTGAGGCATTCAAAATAGTAATGGGGACCCCATGCATGATCAAGTAGTTATAAAAACCTAGTCACTCATTCAAACTAAGTTGTGTTTCATTTCATTTTCTTGTTGAGGTTGTTATGGCTAAGTTTGAGATGAATTTATGTTTCATGAAATTTAATGAAGTATATAAGCCTGATGGTTATCCATACTAGCCTTTCTATAATCCTTATCAGCTTATCATGAGTTATATCATTCATATGGTTAGCCTGCATTCCCTTTACATGATCATGATGTTGTATATGACCAGCCTTCTCAAGCCCAAGATGTTCCTAGCTAACATAGTTACTATTTAAACCAATCCATTTCAAGTTTTAAAAAAATTCTCTTAGTCTATGAGAGGTACATGTTAGAACTTAATACACAAAGGGAATATGGTCAAGATATCCCTATTCCCCTCATTCATGACATGAGGGATTCATTACAATTGATGAAAGAAGAATGGGTACCTATTGAGATAGCAAATCGGTGAAGCTTCTCAAGTGAGATGATGGATGTAAGCCTTGAGGATAAGCTAAGAAACCATGAATAATAGCAAGTCCTACTCCATCATCCTTATGTGTATTCATATACACCACCTCAACCCTCATATATGTCAAGTATTATTCCCTAAAAGACCTCTCTAAGTGAGCTCCCAAGTGTTCTAAGTCCTTTATGCGTTCCTCAAACCTTCCATTCATCAAATTCAATCCAAGAGAGTATTCAAAAGGAGAAGGATACTATTGTTAATCAACCTATTTTTGAGATCCAAGATTCCACTTTTCTTCCCCAAGAACCCCCTAATAAGTCTTTCAAGATTCCAAGCTAGAATCAAGTGGTGAAGTTATGGAGTGAACAAGCTGAGACAAGTATAGATTTGGGAGTTGAAGTCAAAGAAGAATCTAAACCTATGAAAGTCTCTCTCATCCCTCCTCAAGAGTCCTCTTGTACCTCATACCAGCCTCTTGTGTCCCTTATCTTCATGAAGATACTACCCACCTTCAAGATAAGCTATTCCAAGAGAGTATAAATAGGAAAATCAAAGGGTTAGATTTAAATATGAAAGGAGTTAAATCAAGCCAAGATCAAGAGATTGAGGTAAAAAAATCTTTGTGCCTACTTAAGCTCCATGGCCCTCTCCCCAAGAACCTCTAGCTTGTTCATCTTGGATGTTTATCCAAGAATGTTTTCAAAATAATAATGAGACTCAAATTAAGAAGGTTTAAGATAAAGTTGTATCTATTGAAGAGCCTAAATAAGGCCATGAGGAAGATGAGGTGCTTGTTGAAGAGAATGTTCCTCCCATTGCCCAACTCAATTTTATATCTCTCCAAGAATTCCTTCAAAAATACTCCATATCTAAGACCCCAAATTTTTAAATTACTCCTTCCATTAATAATCCCATTCATGATCCATTCACCATACCTCATACTCCCTCTCCAACTCATGAACTTTCCCATCACCCTCACACCACATCCCTTCTTAAAGAGGAACCCATCCTATGGGAGGTAATTGAAGAGATTCAAGTTATAGTTGTATATGATGAAGTTGATTCAAGTGTCTATGATTAATAATTCATTACTGGTATTCCCCTTAGTAAATACAAACATAAATCAATCTTATTGAATGAAGAAAGATATGATCTTGATGAGGTTGCAACTGCCCAAGAAGAGAATGCCAAGATTGATACCTTGGCCAATTAAAAAGTTGATCAAGACATGAAATAAAAGGATTTTGAGAGGAACTTCATATTGACTAAGTTTATTGAGTCTCATGATAAGGTTCAAATAGATGTGAAGAACATGTGGTAGACCTATTTGCACATGTTCAAATAATATGAAGGTTTTGAGAAGTTATCACCTCTAGGAGAGCAAAATTAGGTTGTTGATGAGGAATGGAAGGTTCATAATGAGTAAACATGTCTTGAAGTACACCACCAAAAGTTTCAATTCCATGATGGAGTAATTTATGATGATTATGAAACTTGTGAAGATGATCAAGAGATTTATTTTGAAAAACCAATAGAGCCTAAACTTGTTGTTGCCTTCACAGACAACATGATATGTGGTAGAAGTTCAAGGAGATTTGTGATGAATTTGAGACTCTTCAAAGGTCTATAACTTCTATTGGTTAGATTAAGGATATTATTAAGGGTGTTTTACTTCTTGAAGGGAAAGGTAAAAATATCCAATGAACCATGTTTAAGGTTGATCCTATAAGCCAAGATATGGCCATGTTTGAGATAGACACAAACATCAAGAGAGTTCATGAGAAGGTTGTTAAAACACAATATGAATTCACCTTCATAAGTGATTGGTTTGAAGCTACCAATACTTCATTTGATAGATGCCAAGAAAAGTGGCATTTAAGAAGAAGATGAAGTCAACAAGACCAAGGCCAAAAAGGTAGCTTGCTTCATGCCAATATTCATCTCATAGAGAAAGAGATTATAAAATATTCCCATTTTATCTATGGGAGAAGTTTTTTCAAATCAGTTGTATTTAGTTAGTTTACTTTTTTGTTTGTTGTGTTCCTTAAGTGCTTGATAGCACATGTGTATGCTTTGATTTCTGTGTGTTGTCTTCATTTTGTGTGTTTAGAGGTTAAATCAAATTGTCTTGTCATGGTTAAGGTCTGATAAAGTCTAAAACTAAGTGAAAATGACTCCATTTCCTAATGGAAGGCAAGGTTACTAGTACATTTAGCATATCAAGCATGTTACCCCCATGAATCTCCAATTTTTTAACCAATTTTGATCCCTAAGATAAAAATGTCAACCCATATAGGTGAAAACATTTGGTCATGTCTTGATAACCTTATTCAGAGTCTTGTCATGCCTCATATAGTCTTCATAACACCTTATTATCATTATTTAAGGTTTATTTGGAGAAATTAAGGTAAAATCTTATAGTGGTCTAGTCTTGTCATGGAGTGATCAGAGTTAGTCAAGAAGTTTTATAGGTCCTTAGGTGTCCTTCAAGGTCATTTTATGTCTTAATCACTTTTTTATAACATTCCATGTTGATTTGGAAACTTTAAAGTTATCTTGTAGACTTTAAGTTAAGCCTAATGAAGAAAAGGGGTGATTTTACTAACTTTCATGAATGTTAAATATTTCATATGCTAATAGTCCATACAAGACACTTTCCAAGGACCTTGGAGAAATTACATAACTACGACACTTATCATCAAGTCAATAAGATTTCAAAATATTTAATTTCAATGCCTTACATGGGATTTTTGGAACTTGTATAGACTTGTGAACTCATATTACAGATGAAAATATTTTATGAATGTACTTTCATCTTCCAAAAGTCAGAATCAAGTATGGAAAGAAGTTTCTTCTCCTCTATCATGCCCTTCATAAGCTCATGAAGGTTATTTTTAGATGCATAGTATAGGCCATAAAAGTGGAGTTTGAATCTAATATTTTGGACATATTAGGGGACCCCTATGGGATTCCAATTTATGGCATTGGTTTTTTGATTGAGATCCTTAGCTTTATGAATAATATTTAAGGAGCTAAGATGCTTTTTTTATATTCAAAACCCCATTATCTTAGTTTTTAGTAGCATAGTTGTAGGTGTGAATTAATAGATGCAAGGTGAACATCTTTGATTTTTCTCAAAGGTATACAAAACCCTCCTACATAATTCTCCATAACCACCTAGCCCATATATGCACTGGTTAAGCAAGAAAGTTACTCTTTTGCATAGTGTGTAAGTAATTGTCATAATTTCTATTTATTCTAGGGATCTCAACATCTAAAGTGATGATTGAAGGTTTAATTTAATGTTTTTAATCCCTCTCATGCTCAATAATACCATCATGTCTCCATTGTCTACTCCAACAACACCTTCTCTAATCAATTTATAATGTTCTCCCATTTTGATGATTGTGTGTGTACAAGTTACTTGTAACAATGGAGGGATGTAATGAAGGTGATTTAATAATGGAGAGATATGGTGTAAAATTATAAACACTTATGTGACTCTTTATAAACTCCATTATATCATCAAGAAGATGAACCTTGTGTTAAGCTCCAATTGTCAACATACGGACCTTGCACATAAATTGACTATATATACAGTCTGTATAGATGAATAAACATCTTGAGATGATATAATGTTGATCAAAATTCTATAATATTTTTTAGAGGTGTTAAAAAATTATACAAATTTTGATAGTCTCATAATGTTTAAAGTTTATAAGAAATCAAGAGGTTGGTTTTGTAGTCCATACAAGCAAAATAAAGACTTACAGGGCCTAGACTTGTAGGTCCTCATTTTGGACTCAAACCAAATAATAAAATCAAGAGTAAAATAGGAAACCTGACTCAAAGAAAATGAGGGAGAGGATACAAATAATTGAAAACACCTAACCATTTATAATCCAAGAGAGAGTTACTATGACTGAGTTCACGGGCCTTAACACTCATGCACAAGCCTGAGTTTGCAGAAGATGATAGGGGTTTAGAAATGCTATGAAAAGGGAAATTGAACCTTGTAGGAAGTGATAAATAAGTCTAAATGATTTTTGGATATTTTTAAGGTGTCATGTTGTAGTTGATAAATCCAAGATTAAGACCACATGATCAAACCCCCTCTAAAGACCACCTACAACCACTTTGAGAAGGCAATCCTCAAAAGTGTATATTGGTGAAGTATAAATATTTGAGATAATTTAAGGTTTAAAATATAATAATCATATGACATGGTTTTTTAAGTGTCAAATAATTTAAATAGATTATAAAAACACAAAAATACACTCAGACCTCTATAATGGACACCTACAGTTTGTAAGAGGAACAAGCTAGTTCTAGGCCTAAAGAGAGGGGCAGAGTACATGAAGAACATTAGGGTCTAATTCAAGATAATGTAAAAGTGATTAAAAAAATTTGAGGATAATGAGTTATAAAGATAAATTTCATAAATAATATGACTAGGAAAGACTCATTGTAAACATGCACACTTACACATAGTCATTGACACATTTAGGCCTGCTCAGCTTACAGTGGTCAGAGCATACATTATCATGAAGGAAAAACTTGATAGAGAGTATAAATAATATGTAAAATAATATAAATTGATAAAATTACACTCCCATGTGACTTTTATGGATAATTAAGATAGGTTCAAGTTTTAATAAAGCCTTTTAAGGCTGTTAAGCCTAGGCATGTACACATAGTCTTGTATGTATCTTGTGAGTGAAATTTTTGTTTGGATGAAGGTAAAATAAGAAACTAAAAGATTTTTAAGTGTAATATGTTGTCATGGATCCTAAAATAGTCATTCATGGATAGTGAAAGACATGAATAAACTTTGATAAGTCTATGAAAGCCTAATAGGCCTAAATTCAAGCAGCACAAACTTATATGGATAGGTTGATCAAGGGTAATCATGAAAAAGTGGTTGGTTGGAGTTGAATTGAGAAGTTTTATGATATTTAGGATATTTTAAGGATTATAAAAATGCATCCCATGACTTTATAACCCCTTAAATTGGAATAAATGGATAAAATACAGTCATCTAGGTTCATTTTAGCATACTTTCCTACAAACCCTAGGCTAGAGTAAATAAAGTTGAAAGAGACCTAATGGAGAAAAATGGTGAATATGACCATTGTAATAATTTAGGGTAAGTGTTACATACCTATATTATTCATCTTCAACTTATAATAAGTACCAAATTAACACTTTCAAACTTATTTTCTTTCCAGGCATCACATAATGCAATTTATTAGCCAAGGGTTTCCTAAACATGTTCATATATTCCATGAAAGGATGTATAGTGGATAAATATATTTTGAATAATATTAAACCCCTATATACTCATTATTAATGGTATTTTTATATTTATCCAAAGCCTATCCTTTATGAATCATCCTTTAAACCCTAAGACACCTTCAAGCTACCTAGAAGACCAAATCTAACCCAATGAGAGAGAAAACAATTATAATGCCTCCAAATGAGTTGGTTGACATATTAAATGAACTTAATCATGTATAAAACTAAATTAATCATCATCACATGCCTTTGGTTGGTACTTATAGGTGAAGAATTGTACAAAATAGGCCAAAAAAATTATTTTAAGCTACTTGGGAGGTTCGTACAAGGTGTCAAAAGTTTAAAATTAAATGGATGATATTTAGTGGGTTATCAAACTAAATATAAAATTTATTTGAGGTTTAACACGTGTGTGAAGCTTGTGGAGCCAAGATTTAGTCTCTAGTTAGGGAGGCCTAATTGAGAACTAGTTAGGAGAGAGAATTAGAAGAAAATGGCACTTCCACTCACTGTCAGGACCTAAAACTTAGCATGGATCTGTAAAGTCATACTAGGTCCTAAAACATGCCTTTAATTTATTAGTACCATTCATAAACTTCTCTACACAATGAGGTTTTCATGATTTTAGGGTTACAAGGAATGAGGCTAAAATGAAGCTTTTGGTGCAAAATGAGTTCTTGAGGGTAGTTTAAGACCTCCAAATGAGTTGTTGAAGGTGAAACTTGTAAGTAAGATTGGTATATTGAGGTGAAGATATTTCTAGACACATATAAATAGAATTTAGTGATGTGTTAAAGAGAACGTGAAGAAATTAGTTGAGAGGTGTCAAGAGCAGTGCAAAGGTGTAACTCAATATGATTTAACCATCGAGAAGGCCACTTGTCATTCTAAAAGCCAAGGCAAAGGGTAGTTTTAAAGAGCTAGTCAAGGTGTCAAGAAAGGTTTGAAAATTCCACACCAGTTAGAGTAGAAGAGAATATTTAAAATACTTGTGCCTATCTTTAAGGACCTAGTGGGGTAGTTTCAAACTCCTTTTATTTTTAACTCTTTTGGACACTTGTCTCTCTCTCTCCTACACACTTCTCTCCTTCTCTCAATTTATTTATATATTTAATTAGATAGGTTTATATCCTCCACTTAGATATGGTAAAGCCCTACTCATTTTTAGCCTTTGATCAATGAAGAATAACCTAGTTTTACCTTTTCTATAGACTAGTTTCAATATGCATGATGATTAATTGATCTTACTCAGTGGTAAGCTTACTTCCTTGGCATGTTTGTCCTTATTTAACATTCATGTTAAGTTTAGAATCATTTTTAAATGTCTCTTGAAGTTTTTAAATGGAGTGTGTAGGGGTTTAGTGATTTGTCTTCTCATTAGTGTCATGCCATGACCTCTTGACTAGTCCTCCTAGCTCAAGCTTGCTTCACAAACCTTCATGAGAAATATTGATGTAGAGAGGCAAATTTGGATTAGTGTCATGTGTAGTTTAATATCTTATTTGAAGTGTAATTATAGTTGGTTGGAATTGATTAGATATATTTGGTGTATCACTTCCATTAAAGTAGGTTTATCTCCTTTTTCTTAGCAAGTAGTGGATTATTTTATTTATCCTAAGTGATTCATCAAGGGGAGATATCCCTTTAACCTAAAAATTCACCTCTCTAATAGGGTACCCACAACCTTAAGGTTTTTCCATGTTAAATCAAATTTGGAAGGCTTGAACTACCTTCCAAAGGGTATAAATTTGATTGATAATGGGTCTGACTCCCAACTATTTTGATCTTACATCTCTATCCTCTAATAAAGATGTCACAAGGTCAAATTCTTTGTCAAGATGATAAATAATCATTGGGAGATCCCTAAATATCACCTTATCTTGAGTCACTTGCCTCTAGTAAACTTGGAAGGGAGATTTTATTAACACCTAGTCCCTAAAGACCTAGTTGATTCTTGCCATGAATTGCATTGATAGCTCCGAAACCACCTAGGCCCCTTCCTTTTTCACTTTGGTGACCTTCTCCCTTATGAGATATTCAAATTAACCTATGTGGACTATAAATTATCCCTTCTATATTAGGGTGCCATTTGGTTGGAATAGCATAGATATATTAACCTCTTTGAATTAGGTTAATATCTTCTATTTTCCCTCTTCTAAGGGTCTAGTTATAGTAAAATCCACAACCAACCATTCCTCCATAATCACCTTCATATTCTTGGCATGTATTTTGATATAACCCCAAGTTTGAGGTTGGATAGTTTTAATTTTGAGAACATGCCTTTGTTAATCATCACTAGCAACTTCCTACACTTTTTATCTATCTCTAAAATCCTCTCCAAGTAATCCTAAGTCCACTAGATAAACAAATTGATCTCAACTAGAGTATCCACTACCTTATCGAGAAATAAGAAGAGTAGTAAGAGGGTATCCTTGACCTACCTAATTAGCTTGATGGAGAAGTATCTCTTCACTTGGGCCTCTAAGTTCTAAACTTGGATTTGTATGTCCTTAAATACATTCTCCAACATATCATGAGTTGCTCAAAGAACATAGAGTAGATCTTCAACCATCCTTTCTTCCCCATTGGAACTCTTCACCTTAGTGAGGGATAAAATATTTTTGTGGGTCTACCAAACTGATGGGTTTCCCTCTTAAATGAACCTCTATTATAGTTTCCTCTTCATGCTCCTTAAATATTGGTAAAATCTCCATTGTATGTATAGGTCATCCTAGATAGTCATCTCCATTGCATTCAACCTTATTACTATTCCTTGAGTTACAAGAGGTGTAGGACTAGTGGTTGAGATGGTGGTGAAGGTTAAAAGATGAGGTGGAGGGTAAATGGATGAAGTTGAAGGGGTAAATGACGAAAGTAATGGAAGAGGAGGGGGCATGGGAGTCAAAGGAGGGAGGACAAAAAGGGAGGCCCATAGGAACATATATATCGACCACTACTCCTATTTCATGCCCACTTGAGGGGAAATGACTCTTAGAAGAGGAGGGTTTAATAGAAAGGAAGATATTGGCTAGTTGAAGCCAAATCCTAGGGTACCTAGGGTAATGGAAAGAGGGGTCTAGGATCAATGCATTGAGGTGTATGGATGCAGACCAAAATAACTCTTAAATCTAGTGAATGAGATTAGATTGGAGTGGAAGGTCTTTAAACTAATCTAGAGTATGATTTGCCTTCTATTTTTCTTGGGCCTCTTACCTAGGTCTACTCTAGATCCTATGGTGGAAGGACTAGCTAGAATAGTAAGAGTCATGGGTGATGATGGTGGTAAAATTAAAACTGCTAAGGGAGGTCTCAATATGACTAAAATGGGGATTAGGATAGTTCCTACCACTAGAGACATACTCTTAATGGTTATCACCTTGCTTGTCAATGAACATATGTTTGACAGTATGTAGAATGATGGTAAGTGTAAAGAAGGTACCAGGAAGTTTATAGTTTTTGGAATAGATGGGGTAGAGGGGAACAAAGAGGTAAGGATGCTCAAGAGGATCAAGGCCAAAGGTACCTAGGTAAATGATGGAGGGTGTGTAATGGAGAAAAGAGGAGGCACCACTTAGGGAGCTTGTGGGAATGGAGCAAAACTTGTGGGTTTCATGATTGGGAGTTAGAAAATGGTGGGAGTGAGGGGTAGAAGGGATATGGATGAAACATGAGGTGAAATGGATGGAACCTATATCCATGCATAATTAGATCCTCATTTTGGGCTTGCCTTTAAAATATAAATCACATCAAACCTTAGGGTTTGTGCAGAATGGGGTCGAGGTGCTAGTGGTGTCTATCATTGAGTAACAAAGGTTTGGCTTAGTTATGGCTTTACTATTAGGGTTTTTTGAGGATGTGAAGGTGGATTTAGGGTTTGAGTTGAAACTAGAAGAGGTGGAGATGGGTCATGAGGAGTATGAGTTATTTGAGGAGGTATAGGTAGAGATAGAGAATGAGGAAAATAAGGTGGTAGAATACCCTATAAGATCATATTTGAGATGATGGGAGTCAAATTTTGATCCTCCATAGAATGAGCAGGGGGTAGAGGGGGAGCAAATGGGCCTACCTAGACCTTATTTCCTTTCTTCTTCTTCACCATGATATGAGATAATAACTCTTGGTCATTATTATAATCCAAGTATAGTTCATTATCATACTTGCTTTGATGACCGTAGTTTATATTCAGGCAGGATGAATTCCTCACCAAGTGAGCTCTGATCATCCCTTTGGGGTCATAATACTAGAGTTGATCTCTCCCTAAGGTGAAGGATTTTCATTCAAATATCATTATCTATAGGGGAAGGAAAGCCTTATACAAATGGTGCCTGATAGATATCAGGAGTGGTGGGCATGCCTTCTACTGGTAACCTATTCAAAATCTAAAGATACCCTCCACCAAATAGTAGACATTTTCCTACTTTTCTAGATGATTTAGGATGAAATAAGGCAATCAAAATATCTAATTAAAGATACCTACAATTTATATCATGATGTCTTCTCTATAGTATTAGTAGTACCTGATGGTGGTGATGGAGTCTTGGATTGCTTATGACATATGGGGCATTAAGGCCTCATTAATCACATTGTATACCACCAGATAGAAGTGTTCATAAATGTCCTAGATGAGGTTTTATTACTAGTGGCCATATAGTTTATAGATGAACATATGGACTATCAAGCCTCTAATAACCCATGTATAAAAAGCTAAAGGTTTGAAGGAGAGTGTCCCATAGATTTCATCCATAATGTATCTCTTCATATAGAAACTACCTCCATCTTAGGCATTTAGAATGGCATTGACCAATTTGAAGTTGATTAGTCCTCCCATATCTAGAACTTCTGAGCATGTGAGGATCATATGGATAAAGGACACCCATAATTGGTTAATATGTAAGTAGTTTTAGGCCTCGAATAATCAGTTTAGTAGATTCATGCCTACCTAGACTTCCTCCTAAAAGGTGTGTACTGTATATGCATTTGTCTTCCTTATTGACCCATTTAGCATTTGGGTTCTTAGCCTAGTCTTGCAGGACATCATATATTTAGAAGGTCTCCATCTAAGCCTTCACTACTGTAACATCATAAGAGAAGGTGAAATCTAAGAGGGAGTAATATGCCTTATAGGTATTCTCAGAGATATCAGTGATCTAGTTTTGAGAGTTAGGTGAACAAACCCAATGATGAACCCCATCCTACACTTAGATGGTAGTGAGAAAGAGGTTCTCCAAATAATTTGGCACATGGAAATGATTTTGGTTTATTTGCATCCCTATGAAGTCCACATTTATTGTAGGCTTAGAGGACATCTTTAAATTTTTTTCATTTGTCATTATCATAGCCCAAGTCTTTAGGCACATGTTTAATTGATTTAAATATGCCATTATATTGCTTGAACTTAGTTAAGATAACTAAGAATAGGTTATGTTAGTACTCATACATATCCTGTGGGTTTAAAGATTATGCCACCATTGCATCAGATGGAAGGGTAATAGGAAGTCTCTAAACATAAGAGAAAAGAAACATAAGGGTACTATGTGAGAATTGGAAAGCTAAGATTTAGAGTGATCTCAAAGGTATGCAATGGTAACCATTAGTGGGATTTCCTTAGGGATTTATAAACATATGCACTCAACCTCCTATATTAATAGATTTTGGTGGTTTTCTTGATAAAAATTCAAATTTGAGTTGATGGATGAATATCCTCTCTATATTTATAAATCTAGAGTTAAATTTGGAGCCTATGATCTTCCATCATCGACCAAATTTAACAATAGTAATGGGATGTTTTAAAATTGTCTAATCAAACCTACCTTTATATTTTTTTAATACCCAATATGTGGTAGGCACATGTTCACATCTATTAGAGGCTTCTTAGTTAACTCTCACTTTATTCCATGTGTCCTATGCTCATTGACCCTCATGATAACAATCATCACCTAGGCATGGATTCATACTTCATGTCATACCCTTAAGAAGGGTGAGGTTTCATTCAAAGACATGTGATACACTCTGAATGGTAATTAGGCTCAATCCATACCCTATTTCAACCCTTTTTGGGCCTTAGGTGGCCACCCATTCATCTACCTTACTAAATTATGTGGTACCTTATGATTAGGTTGGGCTCTCCCAAGCTCTAACATTTTTAAAAGGTTTAGGGATTGGCTACTCTGACAACTAGGTGATATGGCATCTTCTAATTAGGTTGGGCTCTCCCAAGATCTAACATATTTGATAGTTCTAGGGACTAGATGATCTAACAACTTGGTGATGTGGTAACTTTTGAATGGGTCACACTTTCCCAAGATCTGACATCTCTGATAGGTTCAAATACTGGCTGCTCTTACAACTTTTTGACATGGCACCTTCTGATTGTGTTAGGCTCTCTCAAGGTCTAACATCTCTAAAAGCTCTAAGGACTACTTATTATGATAACTTAATGATGTGGTGGGTTAGGATTTCTTAGGCTCTATCATCTCTAACAATTTTAGGGACTTTCCACTTTAAAGTCTTGGAAATGTGGTGCCTTCCAAATGGGCTAGACTCTACTAGGCTCTAACATCTCTAATAGGTCTAAGGACTAGCTGTTCTAATAGCTTGGTGATGTGGTGCCTTATAATTAGGTTATTTTCCCTATAATACCCATAAAAAGACTAATTAAAAATGAAAATACATGAAATACATTCAATACTTACTCATTTATCATTAAGATTATGAATCACCACAAATGTTGTTAGGTCCATTTCTCCAAAAAAGGAAAAAAAACTCTATAAACTTCCTTTAAAATTGAACCTACAATGTTAGCACCCTAAATCCCTAAAAGAACAAGTCTACCTTAGTCATAAAAATTCATAAGGCTTGTTATTACTTGGGGAAATAAGGGAAACATAATATTCTAAGGACTAAGGCAAAGCTGACAAGAATAAAAAAAGGACCCCATAGCTCTGGTTCATGGAATTTTTTAGAGGGTCCCCCATTTTGAGGAAAAGGGGGCATGTTGGCAGTAACAAATGACAAATTTTATGGGGAAAGTAATGAAAATCACTTAGAACCCAACTATTTTAATTTCCTCTCCTTACACAGATCATAGATTGTAAGAGGAATATTCATACATAGTAGAAAATATAAGGCACTGAAGTCTCATAATAGCAAGTGGCATAATGAGATTTTGCCCTATATATAGCCACCAGTGTGTGCAAGAAGTAATTTTTCAATTTCTATTTAATTCTAGATTATATTCAGGTAATAGAGGTTGGACTAGATATCAGGCTCCATTTGGGCATTAATGGCTTGATGTCTTGGAGGGGAGATGGTTGGGGAATTACTCTACTACTAGGTGGGTGTTTATAGCCCCAATAGAGATACTTCTAGTCCTGCTCATGGCCTTGCTCCACTGTTAACCAGGTAAAAAATCCTATGGTGGAGATTGCATGTATATCCCTATCAAGAAAGACTCAAAATTTAGATTTTTCATGCTTTTCTTATCCTTTTACAAGATTCCTAATCAAAATATTTTCATTGATTAGTATTATCTATTAAGGGTTTGGAACCAAGCCAAGGGTGAAAGGATGATGAGGAAGCTTTGAATATCTAATTAGTATTTTATTTACTTAGATAATCTGGTAATTTATTGACATTTTATATCAAGTGTAGCTTGGTGGCTCTATTAGGATGTGGGCTATTCTAAAACCCCCTTATTTCTCTTAGAATCATTAACCTCTTAGATCTAAAATTTCAAAACTCTCAATTATCATCCCTAAATTACATAGATTAAATAATTTAACTTAGGTCTTCCCACTTCTCAACAATCATTCCCAGGCTTTGGCCATCACCTTGAGTAGCTACTAATAAGATCGAGTGCCAGAGGAACATTATAAAACAAAGCATGAACCAAAGGGATAAAACACAAAACAAAAGAAAACACACAATGAAATTAAAATATACAAAAAAATTAAACCCATCTAATATATACATTACCACCCCTACTCAGATTACTCGAAAATTATGTTGGAGGGGATAGTCAAGAAATAGTGCTTCAAGAACTACCTATTTACTAGAAGTGGTAGCTCATTGCCCTTGATATCCTTGATATGAAGGTCATTTTGACCTAGGATTTTAGCTATTTGGTATGGACCAATCTAGAGGGAATCCCATTTTAAATGTTGACTTTTTTACTCATGAACCTTGTCCCACATTAGGACTAGGTCAAAGATACTAAAGGTCTTGATCTTTACTCTTTTATTGAACCACCTTTTGATCATATCCTGGTGTTTCCTAAAGCTTAACATACCTTTATCCTAGGATTCCTCTAACTGAATTAGGTATAGGAGCTTGGAATCCACCTTATCATTCATATCTATGAATTGTTGCATGAACTTATAAGTTGATAGCCTAAGTATGACTGACATGATTAGATGTAATCCATAAACTAAAAGGAAAGAAGAGATTTTGAGGGCTTGTTTATACCTGGTGCAGTCTACTCAGAGGTCAAACTTTAGTAATGAGTGCCATTCTTGAGGCTTCTCTCTAATGAATTTCTTGATGGTGTCTATTAAATATTTCTTAGTGGACTCTGCTAATCCATTCCCTTTTGGGTAGTGATTAGATGAGAACCTTATCATGATTCCATTTTCATAGGCCCATCCTATGAATTTTTTAAATTAAAAGGCTAGACCATTATCACATACCAGAGAGATGGGGAGCCCAAAATAGGTGGTTATGGTGTTTTCTAAGAACTTGATGACTTCAACAATGGTGCATTTTTTAGTTTCAAATGCTTTAGACCACCTTGTGAAATATTTTGTGCCTATGAGACCAAATTAATGACCTGTTGATGAATTGGGGTTGATGAACCCCATAAAATTCATCCCTCCTTGTGAAAATGGTGTAGACTCCATGATGAGCTATAGTGGAATTGTTCCATGGGTTCTTTTTTAGAAAATATCTATCATTTATGGTAGTAGTTAACATGGGAATTAATATCTTTGAATAGTTTGGAATAGTAGTAGTTTACGTAAATAACTTTGTGGACCATGACATTTATTACAAGGTGGTTGACTCCCAATCTTTCATGGAAAATTACAATTATTTTTGGCCTCTTTTTGTGACATGAAATGGAGGTGTATTCCCACATGGTTTCTTCTATAAATAACTCTTTTCTTCAACATATATTGTGATTACATCAACTAGAGTGCCCTTTTATATGTGTAATTGGGTCCTAGAGGTGTGTTTTCATAGAGTAAGAAGTGCATGACTAGAGCATACCATTATAATTGAAGTACTCTCTTTTCATCCACTTGGCATACTTTAATCCTTGAATTTATCTCTATTATTAATTGAGTAAGGCATGTCCTCTAACTAGTTTGGCTAGCTTGATATCTAAGTCATACTATTGTAAATTTGTCATCCATCACCCTATTCTTTTGCCCAACTCATTATTCCTTAGCATCTAATTTATAGTTGGGTCTAGGATAATTATGTGTACTTTATTCTATAAGATGTAATGTCTAAATTTCTTCACCGCCTTGATTAGGGCATAGGCATGCTTGTCTAGGGTAGAATATTTGAGCTTAATATCCTTAAGTTGATGCTCATAAAATCAATGGGGTGATCTTTTAATTCTAATCTTTGGGTGAGGCAAGAAACAATGGTGTGCTCTAAATCAAAAGGGTAGATATATAAATCATGTATATAGTCCAAGTTGATGAGAACTAGAGCTTGTATAATGGCATCCTTAATATCCTAAAAAGTCTTCTTTGATTTTGTATGTTATTTCACTTTTACATCCTATTTCAATATTGCATTCAAGGGTTTTACTATTTTAGCAAATCTAGAAATAAATTTATGTACAAAGTTGATTTTCCCAAAGAAATATTTTAGTTCCTTCTTACTATTAGGTAAAGGTGGTTTAGAAATTACATCTACCCTTTTAAGGTCAATATCAATACCTTATTTTGTGACAATGTGACTGAGAGCTTACCTTCGATGACATGGAACACACTCTTTTTTGGGTTTAGTGAAATGCCATACCTTTTGCATCTTTTAAATACATTTTTCAAGTGGTGTGCATGATTTCACCTATATTTATAAAACATGGTTAGGTCATCCATATAGATTATTATACATGTACCTATCGGTCCTTCAAAATCAAATTCCATTTCCCTTTGGAAAGTGTCACTAGCATTGATCAACCTGAAGGGCATTTGTTTACAATAAAATGTGCCCCACATGGTGATGAAATCAGTCTCAGTCCTATCTTTGGGGTTGACCAAAACCTAGTTGTATCTAGAGAAGCCACCCAAAAAGCACATCGTTTGAGACCCACACACCATTTGGAACACCTCATTGAGGGAAGGTAATGGGTAATTATCTTTATTTTAGTCTCGGTTCAAGTTTTAGAAGTCCACACATAAGTGGAATTCTCCATTATTTTTCTATATATGCACCAAATTAGCCACTCAAGTGGATTGGTAAATTGATAAAATTATCCCTATAGAAAATAAGTTATGGACTTCCTTGTGTATTAAGGGCTCCATGATTGGTTTATAGGATTATATCTTTGCCTAAAGGGCTTTTGACTAGGTTTTAGGGGGATAGTGTGAGTGATCAATCTCAAGTCAAATACCTTAAGGTCTCCATAGGCCCAAAAAATCATGTTTTTATATCTTATTAGTAACCTTCATAATTATTCCAATTCATGATCCATCTAGTTAGGACACATATTACCCATTTGGGGATTTTATGTTAGGCTGAGGTTGATGAGTAGACACCTTTGGTCCTTAAACTTTAGTTATTTCACTTATAATGTGGGGTTTAAAGATTTTAATACTCTCTCTAATGTTATCATCCCCTTTGAGATATGGTTCCCATTAATATTTAGGATCCCATATTTATCTAGCTCATATGTGGGGTTGTCTTTATCTTTCTCATATATAACTTGGGTCTCAAATCCTCCCTTATTACTAATAAATTGGATAATATGTTGGTCATTATCAAAGACTTGAAAGTTTGTCACATTTTTTGGGACATAGTTACATGGGATGATTTCCATAGAGAACTCTTTTAACTTAGTGTCATGCTAGGGAGTTAGGTTTATTGTTGTACATGTTAGGGAGTTGGATACTTCATTTTCCTCTTAAGAGATAGGCATGATATTAAATTTGTTAAACATCTTAATTAGGTCCCACTCCCTATGTTTATACCTCTTAAGGGGTATGATAATTTTCATTGAAATTAAGTCTTAATCTGGTTGACCACTAACTTAGAGTTATTCAATATTCTCAGTTCATTTGGGTTATCTTTCAATGCAAATTACAATATTAAGATTAATGCTTCATACTATGTTATGTTATTTGTGTAGTGAAATTGAAACCTATGTGATGCTAAATGTTTTATCCCTAGGGTATCTATAAGTAGAATACCAGCCATACTACCTTATTTGGAACAACATCCATTTATATAAAGAGACCATAGGCCAAGCAGGTCTAGGTTGTGACTAATTTGATTTTTGGGTGGTTTTTTGCTCAGCATTTATATGCCTAGGTCTATGGAAATTAGGTTTACCTTATCATTAATAGAATTTTATTTGGTTATCATGTGTTTCATATGGGGTTCTCTATCTACCCATATTTTTTGGTTAATCCTCTACACAATGACTACATATGGGAGAATTCTATGGCCATATACTCGTTCATGGCTTTGGACCAATCTCTAATGAGGAGCATGCCATAATATTTGGGTATATCCATTACTTGAATGTATATGAAGTGTTAAATCCTATGCTCAAACTCTAACTAGATTGGGACATTGAGTAATTCACCTATCATTTTTACTCCTAACTTGTCTAGCTAAACCACTACCTTGTCTTAATCTATGGGGACCAACCCAAACTCCTCACATATTCCTACTAGTATCACATTGGTTGAGGGTCCTAAATATAATAATAAGTTATTTAAATTCTTTCCAAACAACTGGATGGTTAAGATGAAAAGGGGTTTGTGAATTAGCACATTAGAGTGTGTTGCTCTTAGATTTGGCTAGGTTTATGGGGTTAGCTTTTGAGTCAAAGATTTTGGTAGGAAATCCTATTGCTCTATGATTTGAGCAAGCTCATGAAGGGTAATCTTGGCCTTATTTTTCATATCTTCCATTATGATATAGCCTACTTTACTTTAGACTAGTGGGGTTTCTATAAGTGCCTTAGGTTCTTAAGGTCTTGAAGGTGGGGGATCATTCCTAGCCTTTTGGTCTAGTGGGATTGCACCCACTATTAGGGGGAGTCAAGGTAGTAAGGGGATGTTTTTTTTTAATTATTCATAAAGGTGTAGTTTCTCCTATAAAAGTGTTAAAATGCTTTCACCTCACTAATTCCCTCCTTTAGCTCATTTTCTTCCTAACTAGTGAAATTCATGTTTTCTAACACCATAATAGTACTAGGGGATTTACCAATTTGGATGATTCAATATGATTATGGAATACCTCATATTCTTCCATTTCCTTTTAGAAGATCTCAAAAGTATAATCAAACTTTTTGCAATCCAATTCCCTATGGGCTATCATGTTATGCACTCAACACTAGTTAGGTAAGGATATCTCAAAGATATTGATTTTGGGTAGCTTATTGGGTGAATGTTCTTGGGGGTTGTGAGGATGATTATATTTACTACTTGATATTTGATATGTAAAGTTTTTGTTTGAAATTTATACATTAGAGTTACTCACCTACCTTTGTATCTCAAGGAAATTGTTGTTGATTTTTTATACCATCTAACTCATTCTTGGTGGACTCCTGAGCTATGGTTTGGGTATTGTTAACTACTACCAAAATCTCCCTAGTTTTGTGTTTGAGGGTTTAGTTCATGGCCTCCTAGGTTAAGGAAACCTAGTTATTGGTTTAAAGTGATATGACCAAGCAAGATTTGATGCATTATAGGGAACAATTGAAGTATTGGGGCATTCTAATTAACATTAGTCAAAATGATCGAAATAGGAATTTTTAGTAGTACATTGGTAGTGAGGGTCATCTTGTGTCCTAAAGGGTTTAGTTTCCAATCTACCTTGATGGCCCCTACATACACTAAGGATAGGTCTATTATAGTTGTGTCTCTCCTTAAGAACATGGTTATCTGAGGTTCTATCACATTCTTATACATTTTAAGTGCTATTTGAGGGTTAGGTTGATAAAGCATGATGACCTAACTATACATATTTTGAAACCTAGCATTGAATTTCCTAATAGGCTCATTGGGATCCCTTTTAATAAATTAAACTAATGGTATAGGACACTAGATTAATTAGTACTAAAATGGTCCCAACTTGGGATCGATTCTTCAAGAAGGTTGAAGAACCAATCAGATGTTGAGTCCATTAGCATGAAGTGGGAAAACTTGCATGTGACATCTTCATGCTCTGACATCTCTGATAGGTTTAGGGACTTACCACTCTAATGGCTTGGTGACATCTCACCTTCTAAGTGGGTTAGGATCTCCTAAGCTCTGACATCTCTAATAGATCTAGAGACTAGAATCTTTGATGGTTTGGCATCATGGTACCTTTTGATTATGTTGTTTACCCCTATGAAACCCACAAAAAAACTAAGTAAAAAATGAAAAGACATGCAATACATTCAATACTTACTCATCTGTCATTAAGATTTTGACTCACCATGAAGGGTGTTAGGTTTGTTCTTTTAGAAAAGGAACAAGACTCTTGAGACTTCCTTAAAAAGTGGACCTAAAATGTTAGCACCCTAAATCCATAAAAGAACAAGTCTACCTTAGTCATAAAAATAATTAAAGCATGTTACTTCTTAGGCAAATTAGGGTGACATAATGTTCCAAGGATTTCAACCCTCAATCAAATCTAACAAGAATAAAATAAAGGACCTAGGAGCTCTAGATCATGGATTTTTTTTAAATGGGTCCTAAATTTTAAGGAAAATGGGGTGTGTTGGCCACAATAAATGGAAAATTCCATGGGAAAAGTGATGATAAGAACTTATAACCCAACTAGTTTAATTTAATATCCTTACATAGAACACAGATTATAATAGGAATCTTCATAAATAGCATAAAATATAAGGCACTAAAGTCTCATGATATCAAGTGACATACTAATTTTTCATCTTATAGATGGCCAATAGTGTGTGTAAGAAGTAATTTTTCATTTTCCATTCAAAGTCAAATTTTATTTGAGTAACATAGGTTGGATTGGATATCAAGCTCCACTAAGGTGTTAATGGCTTTATGGCTTAGAGGGGAGATGGTTGGAGCATTGCTATACTAACAAATGGGTGTCCATAACCTCAATATAGATATATTTGTCCCTATTGATGGCCTTTTTCCACTACCATCTAGGTTAGAAAGCTTACAGTGGAGATTGCCTATATATCCCTTTTAAGGAAGACTCAGAATTTAGATTTTGCATGCTTTACTTATCCTTTTCCAATCTTCCCTATGAAAATATTTTCATTTATTAGAATTGTCCATTGAGGGTTTGAGACCAAGCCAAGGGTGAAATGATGATGAGGAAGCTTTGAATATCTAATTGATCTTTGATTTTCTTCGATAATCTAGTAGTTTCTAGAGATTTTATATTAAGTGTAGCTTAGTGGCTCTCTATTAAGATGTGGGTTGTTCTAAAATCCACATGTTTCTCTTAAAGACTCTCAATTTTGAAATGTCAAAAGTCTTAATTACCATCCCTGACTTACTTGGATCGAAGGATTCAACTTGGGTCTTTTTATTTCTTAATAATCTTCCTAGGCTTCAGCCAACACCTGGAGTAGCTACTAACAGGGTCAAGCATTAGAGGAACACTAAAAAATAAAGGGTGAATCAGAGGGACAAAACATAAAACAAAATAAAATAAAACACATAATTAAATCAAAATATATAGTGAAAGTAAACCTATATAATATATACATTATCACACCTACTCATGTTACTCAAAATTTATACTAGAGGGAATAGTTGAGAAATAGTGCTTCACGAACTGCTCATTTACTAGAATCCATATCTCATTAACCTCGATATCCTTGAGATGGAAGGTGTTATGACACAATATTTTAGTTATTTGGTATGGGCCAATCTAGAGGGGATCAAATTTCAAATGTTGGCTTTTCTTGTCTTGATCCTTGTCCCACATTAGGACTAGGTCATAGAATTTAAAGGTCTTGATCTTTACTCTTTTATCAAACCACCTTTTGATTGTATCTTGGTGTTTTCTAAAGCTTAATAGAGCTTCATCCTTGGCTCCCTCTAAGTGAATTAGGTCTAAAAGTCTAGAATCCACCTTATCATTAAACTCCATGAATTATTTCATGAACTTATAAGTTGGTAGCCTAAGTATGACTAACATGATTGGCTCTAGTCCATAAACTAGAAGGAAAGGAGAGTTTTTTCATGTTTATTTATACCTAGTGTGGTCTACTCATAGGGAGAACTTTAGCAACAAATGTCATTCCTAGGATTCTCTCTAGTTGATTTCTTGATGGCATCTATTAAATTCTTGCTAGTGGACTCTACAAATATATTCCCTTGTAGGTAGTGGTTGGATGAGAACTTTAGTAGGATTCCATTATCATAGGCCCACTCTATGAATTCCATGTATTTAAAATTTGAACCATTGTCACACCAGAGAGATGGGGACCCCAAAATGGGTGGTTATGGTGTTTTCTAGGAAATTTATGACTTCAACAGTGGTTCTTATTTTAATTTCAACTCATTCAGACCACCTTCTATAATATTGTATGCCTATGAGAACAAACTAATGGTCAAATGATGAATTAGGGTTAATAACCCCCACTAAATCTAGCCCCTATTATGTAAATGGTGTAGACTCCATGATGGGATGTAGTGGCATTGTTTTATGGGTTTCTCTTTTAGTATAGGTTTAGCATTGATGGTAGTAGCAAACATGGGCATGAATATCTTTGAATAGTCAGGGATAGTAGTAGCCTACCCAAAGAATTTTGTGGGCCATGGAATTTATTTTAGGGTGTCTGGCTCCCAATATTTCATGGAAAATTATCATTATTTATTTGGCATCATTTTGTGAAATGCATCAGAGGTATATTCCCTCATGGTTAATTTTGAAGAGAATTTCCTTCTTCAGCATATACTATAATGCCTTCAATTGGAGGTCCCTCTTCCATGTGTGGTTGAATCTCATAGATGCATTTCCATAAATCATTAAGTACATGACCAAGGCATACCATTATAATTTTAGTACTCTATTTTGGTCCACTTAGTGTACTTTAATCCTTAGATCTATCTTTATTATTAGTTGAGTAAGGCTTATCCTATAACTAGTTTGGTCAACTTGATTTCCAAGTCATACTCTTGTAGCTTTGTCATCTATCACCCTCTTATTTCACCCAAATCATTATGCCTTAGAATTTACTTTAAATTCAAGTCCAAGATAATTATGTGTACTTTATTTCGAAGGATGTAATGTCTAAATTTCTTCACCACCTTAACCAAGGTGTAGGCATGTTTGTCTAGGGTAAAATATTTCAACTCATAATCTTTAAGGTTGGTTCTCATAAAATAAATAGGGCGATCTTCTCCCTCTGATCTTTGAGTGAGGCAAGCAAAAATGTTGTGCTCTAAATCAAAGAGGTAGATATAGAAATATTGTGTATAGTTCAGGTTAATGAGAACTAGGGCTTAGATAATAGCATCCTTAATATCCTTAAAATATTTATTTGATTTTGTATTACATTCCCCTTTTACATCTTGTTTCAACATTACATTCAAGTGTTTTACTATTTCAACAAATCTAGAAATAAATTTATGCACAAAGTTGACTTTCCCAAAGAAAGGTTTCAATTGCTTATTATTGTTAGGTAAATGTAGTTTGGAGATTACATCTACACTTTTGGGGTTGATATCAATACCTTATTTTGTGATAATGTGACTGAGAAGCTTACCTTTGGTCATATCAAACACACTCTTCTTTGGGTTTATATAAATGTCATACCTTCTACATATTTTAAACACCTTTTCTAAGTGGCGTACATGATTTAACCTTTATTTCAAAAACACAATTAGGTCATCCATATAGATTATTATACATTTACCTATAAATCCTTAAAAATCAAATTCCATTGCCCCTTAAAAAGTGGCACCAACATTGATCAACCTAAAAGGCATTCATTTATTAGAAAATGTGCCCCACTTGGTGGTGAAAGTAGTCTTAGTCTTGTCTTTGAGGTTGACCAAGACCTAGTTGTATCTAGAGAAGGCATCCAAAAAGGACATCATTTGAGACCCACTCACCCTTTGTATCACCTTATTGAGGGAAGGTAATAGGTAATTAACTTTATTTTATGTTCTTTTCAAGTTTTAAAAGTCCACAAACAAGATAATTTATCCATTCTTCTTCCACACAACCACCAGGTTGGTCACCTAGGTGGAGTGGTAAATCAAGAAAATTATCCTTGAAAAAAGAAACTTATGGACTTCCTTGTGTATTAAGGGATCCATGATTAGGTTTATGAGCCTCTGTATGTTCCTAAAGTGTTTTTAAATAGGTTTGAGGTGGATAGTATGAGTGATCACTCATGGTTTGAATACCCTAAGGTCCCCATAGGCCCAAGCAATCACATATTTATATCTCAGTAATAACCTTTACAATTACTCAATTTTATGGTCTGTCTAATTAAGACCCACATTAACCATTTAGGGATTTTCTATTGGGATAAATTTGATGATTCAAAAACTTTGGTCCTTAAACTTAGGCTTTTTTTCTTGGAAGGTGGGGTCTAAAGCATTAAATTATCTCTCTAATGAGATCATCCCCTTTGGGATCTATTTCCCATGAATATTCAGGATTCTATATTTATCTAGCTCTTCCTTGGGGTTGTCTCTATCTTTCTCATTTGTAACTTGGGTCTCAAATGTTCCTTTATTGTTGATAAATTAGATGATATGTAGGTCATCCTCAAAGACCTAAAAAAATTCACATTTTTTAGGATAGAGGAACATGAGATGAGTTCCACAGAGAATTCTTATAACTCAATGTCATCTAAGGGAGTTTAGTTTATTATTGTAGATGATAGTGAGTTGACTACTTCATTTTCCTCTTGGGGGATAGGGATAATATTAAATGTATCAAATAACATTATTAGGTCCCAATCCCTATTCTTATACCTCTTGAGGTGTTTGCATTCAAATTTAGTCTTAATCTAGTTGACCACCATCTTAGAGTTCTTAAATACTCTCAATTCATTTGCCTTAAATTTTGATGCAAATTGCAATCCTAAGATTAGAGATTCATACTCCAATAAGTTATTTATGTAGGGGAACTACAGCCTATATGATGTTAAATTTTTTTCCCTAAGTTATCTATAAATAAAACATTGGACCCACTACCTTATTTAAAATGAGATCCATATATATAAAGATACCATAGGCCAAGCAAGTCTAGGTTATGACTAGTTTGATTTGTGGGTGGCTTTGTGCTTAGCATGTAGATGTTTAGGTCTGAGGAAACTAGGTGTACCCTCTCATTAATGGTGTTGTATTTGGTTATCATGTGTTCCATGCAAGTTTTTTCTATCTACTCATATTTTTTTGTGTCTACTCCTCTCCATGGAAACCACATATGGGATAAGTTTGTGCCCATATACCCATTTAGGGATTTGGACCAATCTCTGATGAGGAGCATATATTAAGCTTTAGGGATCTCTACTAATTCAATGTTTATGAATTATTGAATCCTAGGCTTGAACTCTAACTAGATGTGGAAATTTAGTAGTTCACCTATCACTTTTACTTTTGACTTGTCCAACTATACCACTTCCTTATCTAACTTTATGGGGACCAACCCAAGCTTCTCACATATGCCTGTTCGCATCACATTTGTTGAGGATCCTAAATATACTAAATAGTTATTTATATTCTTTCCAAATAAATATGTGTTAATAGGAAAGGGGTCACCTCCATATTTTTTTTGTGAATGAGTATATTGGTGTGTGTTGTTCTTAGTTTTGGTTAGGTTTATGGGGTCAACTTTTGAGTCAAGGATTTTAGTAAGAGATCTTGTTGCTCTATGATTTGAGACAGCTCATGAAGGTTAATGTTTTCCCTTGTATTTTTCATATCTTCCACTATGTTATAACCCCTTTTACTTTTGACTAGTGGGGTTTCCATAGGTGCCTTAAGTTACTGAGATCTTGGATGTGGTGGATTGGTCTTAGTGTTTTGGTCTGGTGGGGTTGCACCATTATTAGGGGAGTCGAGGTAGTAAGGGGTTATTGTTGTTGCTTATTCATGAGGGCATATTTGTTCCTCTAGAATTTCTAAAATGCTTGTACCTCACTAATACCCTCTTCTAGATCATTTTCTTCCTATCTAGGTAAATTCATGGTTTCTAACACCATAGTAGTACAGAGGGATTTACATGAGTTGGGTGATTTAAGATGATTAGGGACCACCTCATATTCTACCATTTCCTTTTGGAGGATCTCAAAAGAAGAACCAAACTCTATGTAGTCTAGTTCCCTATGGTTTTTCATGTTATGCATTTGACACCAATTAGGTAAGTCTATCTCAAAGATATTGATTTTAGGTAGCCTATTGGGTGAAGATCCTGGGGAGTTATGAGGATAGTTATAGTTCTTACTTGGTGTTTGATATGTGAAGTTTTTGTTGTAATTTTCTACATTAGAGTTACTCAACTACCTTTGTATCCTAAGGAAATCATTGTCAATTTTTTGTACCATCTCCTAAATGGCATCTAACTCATTTTTGGTGGACACTTAAGGTGTGGTTTGAGTATTATTAGTTATTGACAACATCACCTCGTGTTTTATTTGAGTGGTCATTTCATGGCCCCCTAGGTTGAGTAAACCTTGTTGTTGGTTTGAAGTGGGATGATCCAAAAGGATTTGATGCATTATAGGGAGTGACTATTAATGTTGAGCAAAAATCTCAACATGGACATTTGTGGTAGCACATTGGGAGTAGGGGTCATCATGTGTCCTTGAGGGTTTAGTTATCTATCTACCTTTATGGCCCCTACATATGTCAAAGATGGGTTTTTTATGGTTCAATCTCTCCTTAGGAACTTGGAAGTATAAGGGTATAGTGCATTTTTATACATTTCAAGTGTGAGTTGAGGGTTAGGTTGATAAATCATAGTGACCTAGATGTACATATTTTGAAACCTAGAATTGAAGTTCCTAATAAGCTTATTGGGATCCCTTTTGATAAAATTAAATTTCTATTATAGGACACTGGGATCTATCACTTACCCAAATTAGGCAATGAAACTAGTACTAAAATGGTCTCAAATTAGGATAAAGTATTCAAGAAGTTTGAGGAACCAATTATATCCTAAGTCCATTAGAATTAAGGGTTAAAGCATGCATGCAATGTCCTCATGCTTTGACATCTCTGACAGATCTAAGGATTGGTCACTCTAACAGCTTGGTGATGTGGGACCTTCTGAGTGGGTCTAATTCTCCTAGGATTTGACATATTTGATAGGTCTAGGGAATGGCCATCCTGATGGCTTGGTGACATGGTGCCTTCTAATTAGGATAATTTCCCATATAAAACCCACAAAAATAATAAGTAAAAAATGAAAATACATGAAATACATTCAATACTTACTCATATATCATTAAATTTTTTATTTGTCATGAAGGGTGTTGGGTCTATTTCTTAGATAAAGGAACAAGACTCTAAATACTTCTTTAAAAAGTATAACTATAATGTTATCACCATAAATCCATAAAATAACAAGTCTACCTTAGTCATAAAAATAAATAAGGCTTGTTACTGCTCAGGGAAATCAGGGCAACATAATATTCCAAAGATTTTAGCTCAGAAAAATATGATGAGAATAAAAGAAAGGACTCAGGAGCTCTAGTTCATGGAATTTTTTAAATGGGTCTCCCATTTTAAGTAAAATGGGGCATGTTTTCCATAACAAATGGCAAATTCCTTAAATAAAGTGATGATAAGCACTTAGAACCTAACTAGTTTAATTTCATCTCCTTGTATAGAACATAGATTATAAGAGAAATATTCATACATAGTATAAAATATAAGGCACTAATGTCTCATAATAAAAATTGGAATAATGATATTTCACCCTATATACATCCCCCAATGTGTGTAATAAGTGATTTTTCATTTTCCATTCAATTCTAGATTTTATTCGAGAAATAGAGGTTGGACTAGATATAAAAATCCATATGGGAATTAATGGCTTGATGTTTTAGAGGTTAGATGGTTGGGGTATTTCTATAATACCATATTGGCATCCATAAACCTAACAGAGATACCTCTAGTCCCAATCATGTCCTTGCTCCACTACCAACTAGGCTGGAAATCCTATTATGGAGATTGTTTGTATAGCCCTTTTGAGGAAGACTCAGAATTTAGATTTTGCATGATTTTATTATCCATTTCCAAGCTTACCTATGAAAATATTTTTATTTAAAATTATTTTCCATTGAGTTTTAAAGACTAATCCAAGGGTGAAAGGATGATGAGGAAGCTTTGAGTATCTAATCAGTTTTTGATTTGCTTGGATAATCTAGTAGTTTCTTGAGATGTTATATTAAGTACAACTTGGTGGATCTATTAGGATGTGGCTTGTTCTAAAATCCACCTATTTCTCTTAAAATCATTGGATTATTATATCTAAAATGCTAAAATTCTTAATTACCATCCCTAAATTGCTTGGATAGAAGGATTCAACTTGGGTCTTCCTACTTCTCAACAATCCTTTTTGAGCTTCAGCCATCACTTGGAGTAGCTACTAATAGGGTTGGGTAATAGAGGAACACTATAAAATAAATCATGAACTAGAGGGATAAAATACAAAAAAAAATATAACACATAATTAAAGCAAAGCACATAATGAAATCAAACTTATCTAATCTATACATTACCAACCCTGCTCAGATTACTCATAAATTATGTGTTGGAGGGGATAGCTGAGAAATAGTACTTCAAGAACTACCCATTTATGATAAGTGGTAGCTCATTACCCTCTATATATTTTATATTAAAGGTGTTCTTACCTAGGATTTTATCTATTTGGTATGGGCCAATCTAAAGGGGACCAAATTTTGAATGTTGGATTTTATTCTCATGAGCCTTGTCCCACATTAGGACTAGGTCAAAGTTTATGAAGGTTTTAATCTTTGATCTTTTATTAAACCACCTTTTGAATGTATCCTGGTGTTTTATAAATCTTAATAGAGCTTCATGTCAAGATTCCTCTAACTAAATTAGGTCTAGGAGTCTAGAATCCACCTTAGAATTTAACTCCATGAATTTTTGTATGAGATTATAAGTTGATAAACTGAGCTTGACCGACATGATTGGCTCCAGTCTAAAAAATAAAAGAAAAAGAGAGTTTTTTAGGTATTGTTTATACCTAGTGTGGTTTTCCTATAGGGAAAACTTTATCAATGAGTTCCATTCCTAGGGATTCTCTCCAGTTGGTTTCTTGATGGCATCTATTAAATTCTTATTAGTGGACTCTACCAACTCATTCCCTTTAGGGTAGTGATTATATGAGAACCTTAGAGTGATTCCATTATCATAAGACCATTCTATGAATTTTTTGGATTGAAATTTTGGACCAATATCACATATCAGAGAGATGAGGACCCCAAAATGGGTGGTTATGGTGTTTTCTATGAAATTGATAACTTCAGAAGTAGTGCTTTTTTTAGGTACAACTATGTCAAACCACCTCATTCAATAGTCTATGCATGTGAGAAAAAACTAGGAATTGGGTTTGATGAACCCCATGAAATTTATCCCCCATTGTATAACTAGTATAAACTCCATGATGGGTTGCAGTGGCATTATTATATGAGTTTCTCTTTTAGCTTAGGTATAGTATTGATGGTTGAAGTAGACATGGACATGATTATCTTTGAACAGTGTGGGATAGTAGTAGCCTACCTAAAGAAATTTGTGAGATATGACATTTACATCAGGGTGATCAGCTTCTAATATTTCATGGAAACTTGCCATCATTTCTTTGGTCTCTTCTTATGACACACATAAAAAGTATATTCCCTCATGGTTTCTTCTAGATATAAATCCCTTATTCAACATATATTGTGTCACCTTCAATTAGAGTGCCATATTTTATGTGTGGTTGAGTCCCATAGGTGCATTTCCATAGAGTAGGAAGTGCATGACTGGGGCATACCATTCTAATTGTACTATTCTTTTTTTTCCACTTAGTGTACTATAATCCTTAGATCTATCTCTATTATTAGTTGAGTAAGGATTTGTCCTCTAACCAATTTGGATAGCTTAGTTTCCAAGCCATATTATTGTAAATTTATCATCCATTCACCTCTTCTTTCACCCAACTCATTATACCCTAGCATCTGCTTTATATCAAGGTCTAGGACAATTACATGTACTTTATTCTAGAGGATGTAGTGTCCAAATTTATTCACCACCTTGACTAGGGCATAGGCATGATTTTATAGGGTAGAATATTTGATCTTAGCATCTTTAAGGTTAGTGCTCATAAAATAAACAAGGTTTTCTTCTCGCTCTGATATTTGGGTGAGGCAAGTAGTAATGGTGTGATTAGAAGCAAAGGGGTAGATATATAAATCTTGCATATATTTTGGGCTAATGAGAATCAAGGCTTGAATAATGACATCCCTAATATCCTAAAAACCCTTATTTGATTATGTATTTCATTCCACTTTTGCATCCTATTTCAATATTGCATTCAAGGGTTTTATTATTTTAGCAAATTTGAAAATAAATTTACACACAAAGTTTATTTTACCAAAGAAAGATTTTAGTTCCTTCTTACTATTAAGTAAAGGCAATTTATAAATTACATCTGCCCTTTCAAAGTTGATAACAATACCTTATTTTGTGATAATGTGATTGAGAAGCTTACCTTTGGTGATACCAAACACACTCTTCTTTGGGTTTAGGGAAATATCATACCTTTTGCATTTTTAAATTACCTTTTCCAAGTGGTGCACATAATTCAACCTATATTTAGAAAACATGGTTAGGTAATCCATATAGATTATTATACATTTACCTTTAAATCCTTCAAAATCAAAGTCCATTTCCCTTTAGAAAGTGGCACTAGCATTGATCAACCTGAAGGGCCTTCATTTATAAACAAATATTCCATACTTAATGGTGAAAGTAATCTTAGTCCTATCTTCAGGGTTGACCAAGATATCTTTAGGGTTGACCAAGATCTAGTTGTATCTAGATAAGCCATCTAAAAAAGACATCATTTAAGATCCACTCACCATTTAGATCACCTCATTAAGGGAAGGTAAAGGGTAATTATCTTTATCTAAGGCTTGGTTCAAGTTCTAGAAGTCCACACACAAATGAATTTCTCCATTTTTCTTTCATGTAGGCACCAAGTTGGCCACCTAGGTGGAGTGGCAGAATAATAAAATTATCCCTATAGAAATCAACTTATAGACTTATTTGTGTATTAAGTGATCCACAATTGGGTTTGTGGGCCTCTTTCTTTGCCTAAAGGGTTTTTGACTAGGTTTTAGGGGGATAGTATGACTGATCACTCTTGGGAAAAAGACTTAAAGATCCTCATAAGCCCATGTAATCACATATGTATATCTCAATAATAACCTTCATAACTATTCCAATTTGTGGTTCATCTAGTTAGGACCCATATTAACCATCTAGGGATTTTCTATCAAGTTGAGGTTGATGAGTCAGTACCTTTGGTCCTCAAACTTGAGCTTTTTTGGTTGGAATGTGGGGTCTAAAGCATTAAATGATATCTCTAATGAGATCATCCCCTTCAAGATATATTTCTATGAATATTTAGGATATCATCTTTATCCATCTCATCCTTAGGGTTGTCTCTATCTTTATCATCTATAACTTAGGTCTCAAATATTCCCTTATTACTAAGAAATTGGATGATCTGTTGGTCATCTTCAAAGACCTAAAATTTTATCACATTTTTCAAGATAGAGGGACATAGGATGAGTTCCAAAAATAACTATTATAACTTAATGTTATCTAATGGAATTAGGTTTGTTGTTGCAGATGCTAGTGAGTCAACTACTTTATTTTCCTCCTAGAGGATAGGGATGATATTAAATGTGTTAAACATCTCAATTAGGTCTTAATCCCTATGATTATACGCCATGAGGTATGATAGTTTACATTGAAATTTAGTCTTAATATTCTTGACCACCATCTCAGAGTCACTAAATTTCCTTAGTTTGTTTGCCTTATATTTCAGTGCAAATTACAATCCTAGGATTAGAGCTTCATACTACACTAGGTTAATTATGTAGGGAAATTGTAACCTATATGATGCTAAATGTTTTCTCCCTAGAGGATATAAAAATATAACACTAGCCCCACTTCATTATTTGGAATGAGATCCATCTATATAAAGATACCATAGGCCAAGCAAGTATGGGTTGTGACTATTTTGATTTTTAGGTGGACTTGTGCTCAACGTATAGATGCCTAAGTCTGATGAAACTCCTTCTCATTAATGGTGTTGTGTTTTATTATCATGTGTTTCATGTGAGGTTATCTATCTACCTATATTTGGTTGTCTACTCCTCTCTATGACAACCACATGAGAAATTTGTGGCTATATAACCATTCAAGGCTTTAGACCAATCTCTAATGAGGAGAATGTCGTAAGCTTCAAGGATCTCCACTACTTAAATTTCTAGGAAGTGTTGAATCCTAGGATCAAACTCCAACTAGATGTGGAAAGTTCACCTATCACTTTTACTCTTGACTTGTCTAGTTGGACCATTACCTTGTCTAACTTATGGGGACCAACCCTAGCTTCTCACATATGACTGTTGGCATCACATTGGTTGAGGCTCTTAAATATACTAAGAAATTATGTATATTATTTCCAAAAAACTAGATGGTTAAGGGGAAATGGGGAACCTCCATATTATTTTTGTGAATGAACACATTAGTGTGTGATTCTCTTAGTTTTGCTAGGTCTGTGTAGTCAGCTTTTGATTCAAGGATTTTAGTTGGAGATCTTATTATCTATGATTTGAGCAAGCTCATGAAGGGTAATGTTGGCCTTGATGTTTTTTATATATTCCATTATGTTATAATCCCATCTAATTTGTATCAATGGGGTTTCTGTAGGTGCCTTATGTTCTTTAGGTCTTGGAGGTGGGGGATCGTTCCTAGTGTTTTAGTCTAGTGGGGTTGTACCATTATTAGGTGGAGTCAAATTAATAAGGGATTATTGTTTTTGCCTATTCCTGAGGACATAGTTTCTCTTATAGAATTTTTAAAATACTTTTACCTCACTAATACCCTCCTCTATCTCATTTTCTTCCTAGCTAGGTAAAATCATGGTTTCTAACACCATATCAATATTAAGGGCTTTACTTGAGTTAGAGGATTGAGGATGATTGGGGACTACCTCATATTCTTCCATTTCTTTCTTGAAAATCTCAAAAGTAGAACCAAACTTCATGCAATATAGTTCCCTAAGGGTTTTCATGTTATGAATTCAACACTAGTTAGGTAAGTCTATCTCAAAGATATTGATTTTGTGTAGCCTATTGGGTGAAGGTTCTGGGGGGTTATGACCATGATTATATTTCATACTTGGTATTTGATATGTGAATTTTTTATTAGAACTTTATGCATTAGATTTACTCACCTACCTTTGTAATCCAAATAAATCATTGATAAGTTTTTGTACCATCCACTAAATGGTGTCTAACTCATTCTTAATAGACTCCTAAGGTGTGGTTTGCATATTGTTAGTTACTACCAATATCACCTAGTATTGTGTTTGAGGGACTATTTCATGGCCCTTTGGGTTAAGGAAACCCATAGATTGGTTTGAATTAGAATGAGCTAGTGGGAGTTGATGTGTTATAAGGAGTGTTAAATCATTAGGGGATTATGATTAATGTTGGGAAAAAATATCAACTCATGCATTTGTGGTAGCACATAGGGAATGGGGGTCATCATGTGGCCTTGAGGGTTTATTTTCCTATCTACCTTGATGGCCCCTTATTATTCCCCTTGTTTTGGTAAGTATGGTATTTTCACTAGCATGATAGACACATCAACATGAGGAAATCACTTAGTATGATGATTGTTATTTTGGAATATTAGCACCAACTATTGGAATTAGTGCTTACCTTGTGCTAGTTGTCAGGTGGATAACCATTTCTATGATTATCAAGGCATCTTCTAGGTTGGTAAATACATGGTGACTATAATGTGAAGCTCACAAGGTGATGGATCTTATGGAATGATCATTAAGGCTCCAACTCAAAACTTTGTATGCACACTCCACCCTGGTAAAGGTATTCGTGTAGAGATATAAAAAGAGCTTGAACTAGTGAGAAAATTAGGATGAAGTAAAGCTCTAAAAAAATGGAAATGCTTGGTATACATTATAATGGCCACCATTAGAATTAGAAGTAGCATGAATGCATTTAAGGCCCCATTTGTATATGCCCAAGCTCGCTTGTGAGCCTCTAAGCTGTTAAATAGCTTAAGTGAGTATTTACTTTATTTTAATTACTATGGATTCTATTTTATTAATGGAAAGAATGGTTGCATTTAAAAATAATATTTTTAGTTTATATTTCCTTGGTGTTGATACTTGAATGTGAAATGGTTATAAGGTTGTGATTTTGATATTTTTATGTTAAGAATATTATTTATGAGCTTCTAGTTTATGTCATTAATGGTATATTTATAATAAATGATGAAATCATCCATAGCTTGGAGGAAAGACCAAGTGAGAAAGAGCCTATTCCAAATGTTCCTACTCTTGCTAGAATCATGAGCCTAAAATGAGTGTTAAAACTAAAAGTAGACCCTTGACTGATCTAGCACTAGTATAATGCTAGGCTTGATTTTTCAAAGGTTTTCACCTAAATTACATTATAGATAGTCCCCAAAATGGGTTTGCACCTATAGACCACCAAGCCTAGTCTATGAAAGACTTATGCCAAGGGATATACTTAAGCCTTTTTTTAAATAACCAAGTCCTATATTTGATGCCTTATGCCATGACATAACTATCCCAACATGTGTATCAATGGGTCATAGCTAATTGACCCATATGGTTGAGGAATGCCTTGAACTATACAAAAATTGGACCCAAGGAAGGTTTAGCATAGACAAGGGTGTAATAATAATCAATCATGAGCCAAAATGGAGTAGACTCTAAAGGTGAAACTAAATTGCATAGAGATAGTCAAAGTGAAAGAAACTACTCATAATGGATTCACCACTTAGCCACTAATTATGCCAATACTAAAGTTACACATAAAATGTGGGGATAAGGTTTTCTCTAAGTGTGTAATGCATTTTGAACCCAAAGTTTCACCTTATCCAGACCCATCATGCTAAAATTATGTATTGCAATATGCCATAAATGTAATCCAAAGCTTAAAAGGGGAGATCTAATTAGTGTGAGAACTATAAGTGTAGGTTGTTACCTCTTAAAATAAGTAAGATAGCTGGGAGTTTGAGATACAATAATTAACAGAGGTCCTACACCTCCTGCAAATAGAGGGGATGCTTTTCCTATTGAAAAACTTGCTCTTGGAGCATGCGAGGCCAAAATCCAGTCGAAGTAATTATACCACACATGGAGAGGGTATGATAAGTCATGCATATATAGAATTTAGAGTGCAATCAAGAACTCCTTGTGGATGCCACTATTGATGGATGGTCTATATGTGAGGTCCTTGTAGACATAGGCATCAAGGTAAACATCTTAATCAAGAACTCTTGGGAGAAAATTGGTAGGCCAACCTTGAGGCATTCCCCTCATATACTTTTCATGGCCAACAAGACCCAGTTGTATCCTATTGGAATTTTGAATAGCACAATTATAGAGATCATGGGTAATTAATTCCACACTAACTTTGAGTTGATCGAGTTGGTAGAACAAGATAACTACCTGGCACTTCTAGGAAGGCCATGGTGCTATGAAAATAATGTTGATATGTGCTTTAATAAGTGATAAATGACATATTAGAATGGAAAAGAGAGGGTAGGTATACCCATATCACAAGACTAAAGACCCCCCTATGTTGAGAGTGTGGCCCTAAAAGATGAGATCAATCACATATATAACATCATGGTGTAAGGAGTTGAGATGTTGAACCCCAATGATCAAAGAGTGATTTCATGAGAAGATGAAAAATTAGCCTTAGAAATTAATGACATTGTTTATGACCATTAGGTTAAGGAAGCATATGATACCACTATTTGAATATGTTGTTTGGTATGTGCAAAGATGCCCAAACTAGTTAAGATAGGTTGGGTCCAAATTGATCGTGATTATAAAAGGTAGGTCCCTTATGCCAAGAATAAGGGAAAGAGAGTGGTTTGCCTTAGTAAGGGTAAACTTAAAGTGCTCCAAAGATATGTAGGGAGTAATCTAGTAGAATACTATGTTTGAGACCTCAAATCATGCATCCTAAAATAAGTGGATACGATGGGTGCACTAGTGTATGCATTGAAGAGCACTATCACTCATTATTGGGAAGCACAAATGCCTAGCTTACCAACTTGTCAAGATATGAAGGTAGTCATTTGCACTAGATTAAGGAAGATTAATGAGGACCTATCCATCTCAACCTACTCTAGTGACTTTGACCCCATAATGCAAGTGTACCTTTGTGAAGAAACATGAACTATTTATGGTGAAAATGCCCCAAGGTACCTATGGGTACACACCTTATATAGGAATTTGAATACATGGGCATGATCATAGTATGTTTTCAATGAGATGCATCATGAGACAACCAATTGAGATGCACTTAAGGAGTAGTTTATTTGAACCTTCTCCTTTTCTTTGTAAAATCTTGAACTTGATGAGCCACTTTAGATAGTTCAAAGGTTAGTATTCAAGGACACTAAAATATTAGAAGAACACCTAAAAAATATGTTCAGTGAAAAGGGGTTGGCACTCCAAAATTTATTTGAAGAGTAAACCCTCAACAAGGATGAGTATGATAAAATATGGAAGGCATGCAACTAGACACTTTTAATAGGAAAGAATAAGTTAGTGCCCTAGTTTAAGGACAACACTCCAGAAGAAGAAGACCTTACCTACCTTTTTATAGAAATAACTAAGGTTAGTAGACAAGTCAAGGATTTTTATTAGGAGAAGAATGAGCCCTACTATGTACCTCTAAAAATTACAAAGGTAGATATCAACTTAGAAGGGGAACTAAAGACTTTTACTGGGTGCCTATTAGTCTAATGTAGAGTTGGTGCACATTATGGACCTCCTAAAGGAATTCTAAGACTTGCTCCATAAGAACTATAAAGACATAAAGGGTATTCATCTATCCCTTAAGATGATGAGCATCAATAAGTAGATGGCATAAGACCTATAAAAAAGTGACCTTACAAGATGAACTTGAACCTTCATGCCAAGGTTAAAACTAAGATTGATGGTATGTTATCCATAGGCATCATCTAACCTATGCAAGAATTTGAATGGGTTATCCCCATGGTCATCAGTATCAATAAGGATTGGCACATCTAGATATACACCAACTAAATATTATTTATTGTTGCTTATGTAACTAACCCCTTTCCAACTCCATTCATAAATGAATTTTTAGATGGAATCGTAGGCTATGAAATATACACTTTCACTTAGGGGTTCTTAGGATACCATCAAGTCTAGATTAAGGAGGAGGACAAGCCCAAAAATACCTTTAAAATATAATGGGGTTATTTTATATACAACATGATGCCCTTTAAACTCAATAATATTCCATTCATATTTTCTCAAGTGGTGATCACCACTTTTAAGGACTTCATTCACAAGTTCCTTCAAGTGTACTTTAATGACTAGACTATGTATGGGTTGGTGAAGGATCACTACGATAATTTTCACCTAATTTATAAGAGGTGAAGATAATTAAATATCTATTTGAAACTCAAGAAGTGTGTCTTTATGATATCATTTGGCACTTTTATTGGGCACATCATCTGCATGGACAGTTTACTCTTTGATCTAATGAATATTGCCATCATCCTTCAACTCCAGACCCCATCAATGTAAAAGGATGTTCATTCCTTTCTTAGACATTATGGATACTACAAGAAGTTCATAATTAACTATGTCAAGATTATAGTACCACTATAATATCTCTTATGGAAGGATGTCCCTTTGTATTGGGGAATAGTGTAGGAATATGCATCCAAGACCCTGAAGCTCAAATTGCCAAGTACATAGATATTGTAATTTCCCAACTAGATGACTCCCTTCTATGTCCATGTTGATGCATATAGTTTTATAATTATCACCATTCTAACACAACTTGGTGAAGGCAAAATAGACCATCCCATTTATTTTTCTAGCATAAAATTAACCAAGGTAGATTAGAACTAAACCACAACTAAGTATGAGGCACTTGTCATGGTCTATGCCATGTAGAATTTTTTGCAATACCTATTGGTAACCCCCTTCATCTTCTTCACTAATCATGAGGTGATTAAGTACCTAGTAAATAATCCCATTCTCCATGGGTGAATATGTCGATGGATAGTTTTGTTTCAAGAGTTATAGTTATTTTTTGTAGTCAAACTTGGGAAACAAAACTCAGGCCCAGACCATTTGTCCTACATCAACTCTGGTGATGTGGTAGTGATTATTGAATATGATCTACTAGACAAGAAACTTTATAGGGTTTATCATGTCCCAAAATACTTGGTAGAGATCATAGTATTTTTGACAACTGGGTTTGCACCCCAGATTAGGACAACCAAATAGAATAAGCATGTGGCTCATACTACCACCTTTTAATCTTATTAATAGGGAACTATATAATTTGAGTCATGATGAGGTCTTATGAGGATGTGTCCTAGAGCATGAATGAGCCTAATTATTATAAAAGGCACACAAGGGTATTACTAGAGGCCATTGTGCTGGAGATATAATAGCACATAAGGTACTGCAATTAGGCTTGTGGTGGTCTACCCTATTCTAGGACATAAAATATTATGCCAAGGAATGTGACATATTCTAGTTCATATGAAAACCCAACCACCAAGATGAGATGCCTCTCATTCCCATCCTTATTTAGGTTCCATTTGAAAAATGGTCCATTGAATTCATTAGGCCTATTACTCTAGTTATGTAGTACATGAGTAGGAGATACATTCTAGCAGACACAAACTATTTCACCAAGTGAGTTGAGGTAGTCCAACCAAATATTACACATCCACCATAGTCACAAGTTTTATATGAGAGAACATCATCAGTCATTATGGTTTCCCACTTAGTTTGGCTAGTGACCATGACATATACTTCATTAATGAGACCATCCAAATCCTACTAACTAAATACATAGTGGCACACCACAAGATAATGCCTTATCATCCCAAAGTGAACGTCATCATTGAGGAATTCAATAAGATATTAGGAATGTACCTCACAAAGATATGTGACATTGGTCATATGGATTCAGATGACCATGTATTATCAGTGTTATGGGCTTATCATACTACATACAAGTACCTAAATAAGGCTATACCATTCCAACTAGTGTTTGGCACAAAGGTAATTTTACCCATGGAGTTTCTAGTACCTTCATTATGCATCATTCATATTGGTCAATTGGATAACCAAGAGTCTTTAAGTGCATGCCTAGGAGATTAGAGTGCTTGGATGAGACACGTACCCAAGCAATATGGAGTCAATAAGTAGAGAAGGCACACCAGAATATCTTTCATGATAAGTACATCAAATTTAAGGTACCTATTAAATTAGCATTAGTCTTGATATATGACTCAAAGTACCTCAAGAACCTAGATAAGTTATAGATTAGGTGGATGGGACCTTATATTCTTCATATCATATTAGATACTGGCACATGCAAGTTGCAAACATTAAAATTTGAAATTATCTCTAATAATTTTAATGGCAACAAATTAAATCCCTATAGTTAATAAGATGGTCCTTTACCATAAAACACTAACTTCTCAAACACAAGTCAGTCATGTTGTGCTAACCAAAATAAAATTTGGCACAAGCTAAATATTATATTATGTTTGTGATGTTTATGTTTGGGTGAATAAGCATGGCACTATGAATCCCATATAAGAACTCTTATGGTGCTTACATGCATAAATTTAGTTGGGTGAGTCAAGCATGGACACTTTCTAAGTGCCTAAGGCTAGACATAAAAGTTTTTGGGCATGTGGAATTTACTAGACCTATAAGGATATGAGGACAAGTTGAAAAAAGAAGGGTTCACAAGATGATCATGCTTAATAAAACAAGAAGAAAGAAGAAATCATTAGAGGAATAGAGTAGGAATTTGTATGGGTTATGGGAAGGCCAAAGCAAGAACAAATGAAAACACAAGAAATCAACCAAGAAATGAAAGTGCGCTAGAAAAGAAGTGTAGCATAAAGGAGAGATAGAAATGAGGAGGCTGAATCATGTGCATGTGAAGTGTTGTGCCCAAGTTACCATAATAAGGGTGAAGGTCATGCCAAGGTGAATGAAGGATAGGAGTAAAATCATCAAGATAGCTAGCACCCACCCAACAGTTGGTAGGAAGTGACCATTTGAATCACCTATCACTTCACCAAATAATCCATTAAGAGAACTTAATGACTTTGATGGTGAAGGGAAAAATATATGCAATAAATGTGAATTTTGTGATGGATTTTCATAAATTTCATGAGTTTAGCATATTTTAATAAATCCATATGCCACCATGCCATTACTCACTAGCCATTAATGGGGTAGCTAAAATTAAGGTATAAAGAGGCAAATAGCACACTGGACTAGGTTACAAACCTTATGTGAATTTAAACCTAAACACAAAGCCAAAATAGATCCAAATCAGAGTTGAAGCTAGAAAATGCTACCAAGTGAAAACCTAAGAACCCACAGGCCCTAAGAAATAATGGTATAATAGAGATAGAGATTGTGTTCCAATTGATATTAGAAAAGAGGCATGTGGAGAAAATTCTGAGAAAACCAGATAGTATAAATTTTGAGTGATGTCAAGGCTACCAATAATTATGAATGAAGCTCAATATCCAAAGTCATATTCATAGACCCCATGACTGTGAGAAAGTGCAAATCAAGATTAAGGGCTTTGGAAAGATCAAAAGACTATGATTTAATAGTATCCAATTCAAGATGGGCAAAAATAGGTTATTTTTGGGTCTTCCATAGGTTTATAAAGATGTTAAGAAGGCATGGATACTAAAATAATCAATAGCTATGAAGAAAGATGCACAACTAGTTGAAGGTGTTAGTATTGTATAAGTAGACCCAGAAGTGAGCACAAAACTTGTGTATAGAGAAATGTAATTTCCTTTTGAGGTCATAATGGGAGAGACATGGGTATCCTTTATGCACACATGTATATTGAAGGAGTACAACCATCAGATGTTAAGAAATGTGTAGGAGATCAACCAAGACTAGATTTTTGATACAAGGATGAATACCAAGGTGGGTGCAGTGTTATTTGACATCTCCATCTGAGACAAGTTAGAGATAACTAGCATGACCTAATTGTATGGGCTACTAAGTTTTTTAAAACTAAAGGAATTATGTAATTCATCCTTTTGTGCATCCATGGTGATCAATTTTTTTTCACAAGGAGGCACATGCAGATATTGGTTTACCTCATTAATATGATCACAAGAATCTTAGGTTCAGGGATAGACATCCACCAAATGATGGAGGATGATACGAAGGTCGAAAGGGTTTTGAAACTCCTAGGCTACTACAAGGTAAGATTCATGTTCTTAATCAAAGACATTCAAGACCCCAATACAAGGGAAAAAACATGCGTCATGAGCTCCAAGTTATGCCCTAATAGATGGTGGTTTGACATAATCAAAACATACTTATGCATCACCCACCACATGGAATAAGGGGAGGAGTTTAATATCACAAAATTTATTATTGAGGAGATCATGAAAAATTTGTTGGAATGTCACAATATATGTGAGACCTTTAGGTGGGGGTCCATGTTAATACTAATAGTGATGGAGGACATCATCATGCTTGATGGTGATGATGATAATCTATTGGTGTTCCCACCACACAAGAACTCCCCAATGATAAAGTATCAAAAATTCACCTACCCACCCAACCTCTCCTAAAGGTACAAGACAAGAGTATATGGGTGGTATGATTGATACATAAAGGCATTCAAGATTAAATGGCACATCTTGTAGAATATCCCATAGTATATGGTAGGAATGGTAACCTTTGTCATCATGTATCACTTTTATGTAGTTTTCTTGGTACTCACAGATAGGAACCTATCCGAATAGCTCAAACTACCTTATGCATTTTCCTCTAAATATTTCATAGCATCACTACGGAGGATTCCCAATGTGTAGTAGTTGGATATCTTAGTGAAGGCCATGGACCAAGAAAAGAGAAGGCTAATGTGTTGGTATGTGTACCCAAGAGAAAAGGCCACATAGGACAAGGAGGATGACTCCAACCGAATGGACCCTAAGAAATATGATGATCACCCCCTCTTGATTGATAAAGAAGGGAATCTAGTGCCAAAAACATAATAGAAGTCTCCCCAAAATAAATGGGGAGAGACATTTAAGAAAATATAGGAACACAATAGGTTTAAGATCACCTTTGATGAATAAGCTACACCTCCATCTCCCAATAAGCATGAAACATTCACACCAAAGACTACTTCTTCTAGCAAGAAACAAAAAAATAAGAAGTCTAAAGGACCCATTGTATTCCCTATAATAATTTTGGTATAAATGGAGAAGGAAGAGACCCTCATATGTGAACTGGAGGAAGAGATAGAAGAAGAAGAAGAAGAAGAAGGAACAAATACCTACATCTTTTAAGAAGAATTGGAAGAGGATCCCAGTGCCAAGGATGTATAGGAGGCCCTCTAAAGTGGCACAACTATCATACTTGAATAAGTAGAGAAGTCAGTGATCTCCTCGTCCAGAGAACCCTCCACATAGCCTCTATGAATAGAAGAGGAAAAGAGAAGGTTATGGAATAAAATGGGCCATAATAAGGAATAAATAGAGATGGCATTGGCTCTTGAAAATAAGAGGAGGGCTTGGAAGGAAATGGGTCTAAGTGAGGTGGATATTGAGAAGGTTGAGGTTAAGGAAGAGAACGGAAGGAGAGAGAAGAAGATGAAGGTTCCCAAAAGAATAGAACTAGCCTTTGAGAAATCCAAGAAGGTGTGTATCACCCCCACTAGGAAATAAGATCAAGATGCATAACAAGCATGCCTAAGTAGTGAAGAGGTACCTGAAAGGAATGTGATACTGGTGCCTTAAAAAAACAAAAAGAGATTGAAGAAGAGTCAATAGAAAGAAGGTGACACTAATACCAAGAGAATAAACCTAGGGGTGAGAATTGAGAAACCCTAAGAGGAATAAGTGGACAAAGGTGAGAAGTCCAAGGAAGAACCCCTCAAATAACAAGAAAATGAGTCCTCTAAAGAAAGAACTAAAGAAAGCAGTGGCACCAGTGAAGAGGAGGAAGAGAAAATAGACTTGGCCATCATCGAGAAAGATGATTTAGAGTTGAGGATTAGAGAGAAGGTGAAGAATGGGTGGAAGGATGAATACTTATACATGTTTGACTTCATGTCCCTCAAAGCCACCATAGCTAGGACACACAAACAACTTGTATTTGCATTTGATCACTACATAAACGAGCCTCACTTTGAAGCACCTCAAAAGGCTATATTGGGTGTAGAAGAACTTGAAGAAGGGCATGACTCCCTTATCATCAACCCTCATTCCATGAACCCAATCTATTCTAGGAATGGGATTATTCAAATAGCCACTAAAATTTTGTGAAAAAAAATCATCAATGATGGCAGGGCAAGAAAATGGAATAAAATCTACAATGAAGTTGAATATGAAGCACATGCAATAAAGTTCAAGCTACAGTAGCTATGTGAGTGCATAGAGATGGTCAAACCATCCCTTCTAGTTGGCATGGATACTTCAAACCTCTTTGAGGTTGATAAAATATGTGCATTATTAGAGCAAATGTTTTTAAGGATGAAACCAGAGCTAATGCAAGAAGAAGAAGAATAAGATCTCTATATTATGTTATAGAAAGAGCTTTTTACTAAGCTCAAAGAGGTGGAAAACCTATTTAAGAAGATAAAAGAGACCATAGATTTATTTTATGTTATCTTCTTGAGCTTTTCCAACTAGGTGTCAGTCATAGATGTGTGCCTCAAGTAAACAAATGAGGAGAAGGAGAAGTTGATGGTTTAGGTGTACTCTATGAGTAGGTCAAAGTATACATAGATAATGGGGAAGGTCAATGCACTAAGCACCCAAATAAAGGACCAAGAATAGAACCTAGAAACACTCTTTTGTGCCTTTCAAACTAAGGCTTATGATTAAAGAACAATTTTAATGAGGGTGTGACAAAGGCTAAGGCAAGTCTAGAGGCCTTAAAGAAGAAACTAGACAAGATTAATGTGATAGAACTTAGTACCACCTCAACTAAAATAAATAGTGTCATTGAGGAAATAAATATTGTCATCAAGGGCTATGAGGACTTTAGCATTGATCTTAAGGAGAGTGCACTTGATTTCTATGTGCCTAATACTTTGATATCCTAGTCTGAGGATAGACTAGCAATTTTATATGGGGTAATGTTGGGCCCCTTATTTTAGTATAGGATTTACACCAGCACAATAGACACATCAGTGTGAAGTGATCAGTTGGCATGATGATTTATATTTTGGCATCTTGGCACCAACTAGAGGAATCAGTGCTTACCTTGTGCTAGCTAATAGGTAGCTAACCATTTCCAATATTCTCGGGGCATCTTCTAGGTTGGGTGATATGTGGAGAGTGTAGTGAAAATCTCACAAGGTGATGGATTCAATGGAATGATCATCCAGGCTCCATCTTAGTGATTTTTTTATGAACTCCACCCTAGCAAAGGCATTCCTATAGAGATATAAAAATACCTCAAACCAATGAGCAAATTAGGACACAAAACTTATGCAATGAAGCTCTAAAGAAATGGAAATGCTTGGTATACATTGTAATGGCTACCATTAGAATTAGAAGTAGCATGGATGCCTTTAAGCTCCCATTTGTATATACTCAATCTTGCATATGAGCATCTAGGATGTTAAATATCTTGAGTGAGTATTTACTCTATTTCAATTACTATGGACTATGTTCTATTTGAACTTTGATTAATGACAAGAATAGTTACATTCAAACACAATATTTCTGATTTATATTTCCTTGGTGTTAAAACCTGAATGTGAAATGGCTATAAGGTTGTAATTTCAATATTTTTATGTTAATAATGTTGTTTATGAGCTTTTGGTTTATGTCATTAATGGCATCCCTATAATAAATGATGGTGTCAACTATAGCTTGGAAGAAAGACCAAGTGTATAAAAATCCTATGCCAAGTGTTCCTACTCTTGCTAGAATCATGAGCCTAGTATAAGAATTCAAACTAAAAGCACACCTTTAACATATCTAGCACTGGTATGGTGATAAGCTTAGTTTATCAAAGGCATGTTCCTAAATGACACTAGAACTAGTCCTTAAAATGGGCATGTGCCTGAATGACACTAGAACTAGTCCTCAAAATGGGCTTATGCCTATAGACCACCAAGCGTAGTCCATGAAAGACTCACACCAATGGATCTACTTAAGCCTTCTTTGAAATGACCAAGTCTTATATTTGATTCTTTGTTCCATGGAATAACTAACCCAATGTGGGTCCCATTTATTTCTTTGATGCACTTTGAATGAGTGCATAAGGCATATGCCTTATGTGAATTGATGTTGGTACAACCGAGTGTAAAATGTTCAGTGCAAAAGGAATATCCCATGTTTTCACCTAATTATAAGAATTTAAGAACTAACTAAAATAACCAAATGAGCACCTAACTTGAAGATTATATAACACCCCTACATAAGCTGAGGATAGGTCTACTATGGTTGCATCTTTCCTTAGGAACATGGTTCTCTAAGGTCTAGTATATTCTTATAAATTTTAAGTGCTAGTTGAGTGTTATGTTGATAAATCATGGTGACCCAAATATAAATATTTTGAAACCTAACATTAAAGTTCCTAATAAACTCATTAGGATCCCTTTTTATATAATAAAATTACTAGTATAAGACACTAGGATCTATCACTTGCCTGAATTAGGGGAGGAAAGTAGTACTCAAATGCTTCCAACTCAGGAGAGAGTCTTCAAGAAGGTTGAATAACTAATCATATTCTAAATTCATTAGCATGAAGGGGAAAATCCTACATAAAACATCCTCATGCTCTAAATTTAGAAGTCTTAGGGCAGTTTTTTAAGAAGTAATGTGATCTTCCACAGTTCATCCTATGCCTGGGGTAAAATAGGTAAGATACCTCTCAAGGTTTCTAGGTAAATCATGGATAACTCCCAAGATGTTAATGGTAGATCTAGCTAACTAGGCCATCTTAGGATATGAATTTAGGAGATTATATGGGGATAATTGGAATCATGGTAGGTCTAGGTTGGTTAAGCCTAGGTTTTCTATGGAAAAGTAGGGGAAATTACCAATCGATTATGATGGAAACTAGCCATAGAAATAGGTAAACTAGTCTCCAAGATGATTCACAACCAAATAGTGGTTGGTAAATTATTATCAATAAGCATAATTTTTACACACTCATAAAATCAATGACAATCCTAAAATATTTTGATCGAGCCCTCTTAGAACCAGTTGTTGTTCACTTCAAACTCCCAGTTCATGAAATACCCATGAGATTAGGTATTCCCTAAAATGAAAGATGGGTCAACTAAAAATTCTCATCCTCCATTTTAGGATTGATCTAGGATCATCCCATGGCATGGATATGGGTATTTAACTTCATAAATGGATTATATGTGAATAGTCTCTAAGACATGTATTATCACCACCAAAAGTTCAATATGAAGTTCTTACAAACAGATCTAATTATCAAAGGTTGTTATGGGTGTTTATGTATTATTCTTATCTATTTCTAAATTCAAGGGGAGAGGGTAGTTAAATATTGATTAAAAAACACAAAAGGAAAGGGGAGAGTAAAGCAGGAAAGGGAGCCTCCAGGTCTAGAATGATCTCAATGCATTGATCATCAAACCAAATGCCCTTACCATAGTTATACCACTGTAGACTCAGTTTTACTAAATTTTTACCTCCAAGAACACATAGTGGGAAGATTTTGAAGAAATAGGGAGTATGCCTCAAATATGAGCCCTCATTAAATATAAGTATTAGGAGTTTATAGTAAACTACACATAAACGCCAATAGTAAGTTATTGATTAACACATAAATTAACAGTTTTATAGAAGAGAAATGAGAGAGATAACATAGTGATTATAATAGCGAAACACATCATAACCATAGCACACATGAAGTATCAAAGTATTTTTCCAATTAATCTAGCATTGACAAGCATTCAAAAATGGAGATGAAAGATAATTGAGACCTAGAACAAACCCTTTGCAGAAAACATAAATTGTATTAATTAAAAAAGTGAGTGTTGTTATAATAATCAATTTTAGCCAACTCTATAGTCTAAAGAGATGAAAGAAAAAGCATTTGAAATCCTAGCTATAATTTGATAGTACTTTCAAGTTTTTTAGTTGACCCTATATTGTAATATGGTTTTGCTTTATATATATGAGAATGGGATTCACCTCCAAATAGCATGATATTCTCATCCTAGGCCACGATGTCAACTCATGATAGTTAAAACCATAATTAAAAATTTAAAACAAATAAAATTCCCTTAAACTCACATAAAAATTTATGAGGGACCACTTAGTTGATACATGAAGGCAATTGTGAATGTCTGGCTCCCAACTACTTTTATCTTACATCTCTACCTCTAACGTAGCTACCATAAGGTTGAATTCCTTATCCATATTAGCAAGTTTCATTAGGGGCTCCTAGAATATCACCTCAACTTTAATCATCAACCTCTGGTAGACCTAAAAGGGAGATTTTATTAACACTTGGACCCTAAAGACTTGGTTGATGCTTGTTTTGGATTGCATTGATAGCTCCAGAACTACCTAGGCCCCATCCTTATTAAATTTGGTGACCTTATCCCTCATGACCTAGTCAAATTAAACAAGGGAGACTCAAAATTCTCCCTTGTCCAACAAAGTTCCATCCAAGTGAATAACATAGATATATTGACCTCTTTGAAGTAGGTTAATATCATCTTCCTACCCTCTTTCAAGGATCTAATTATAGTATGAGCCAAAACAAACCATTCCTCCATAATCACCTTCATGTTCCTGGCATAAGTATAATTAACCCCAAGTCTAAGGTTGGCATTAATTTCAATTTTGGAAACATGCCTTTGTTAATCACCACTAGTAGGTTTATACACTTTTCATTTATCTCTATAATCCTCTCCAAGTAAGCTTAAGTTTATTAGATAAGAACATTGGTCTCATCCATAATCTCCACTACCTTCTTAATCAATAAGAAGAGTAGTAAGAGCGAATCCTTGACCTACCCAGTCATCTTAATGGGGAAGTGGCTCTTTAGTTGGGCCTCTAAGGTCTAAACCTAGCTTTGCATGTCCTCAAATAGATTCTCTAACATATCATGAGTTGCTCAAAGAACATAGAGTGGATCCTCAACCATCCTTTCTTCCCTAATGGAATTACTCACTTAGTGAGGGATAATAGATCCTAGTGGGTCTGCTAAACCACCAGGTTCCCATCCTAGACAAACCTCTCTATTAGTGTCATCTTCATGCTCCCCAAAACTTGGTCAAAGTTATACTATACATCTAAATCACCTTGGACAATCATCTCTAATGCCTATGATCTTGGGAATATTCCCTAAGTTTCAAGAGGTGTAGGAGGGGTGGCTATGATGGTGGTGAAGGGCATAAGATGAGGTAGAGGGTAAATGGAGGAAGTGGAAGGGGTAAACAATGAAAGTAATAGATGAGGGAGCATTAGATTGAAATGTGGGAGGATAAAAGAGGAGGCCCATGAAAACATCTATGCCCACCACTACTCTTGGTTCATGCTCATTTGAGGGCTAATGACTCCCAAGAGAGGGTCATTCAATAGAAGGGAAAAGATTAGTTGGTTGAAGCTAAATATTAGGGTGCCTAGGGTAATGGAAAGAGGGGACCATAGAGCAATGCATTGAGGTGTTGTGGTTAAGGCTAAAGGAACTGTTGACAATTTTTCCCCATAAGCCAAATTGGATCAACCCCCTATAGTTAGAACCTTGTATAAGAGCTTTTTATAATGTCATAGGGTATTTTGTAACTCATTTTATGTCATTTCATATGCCCTTTTAGTCTTGGTCATGATCTAGTTTAATCTTTATTCCATTTGATATATTAAGAGTTATTTTAGGGACATATATGCAAGTGGTAGCTCTTCATGGTGATCAATGCAATCCAAGATCATGGAAAGGATCTGCACAAGCCTCAAGAAGTTCATCTAAGTTTCAAATATCAAGCAATAGCCCAAGAATAATCTTTGTGAAGTCAAGTCATTTAGGACATCACATCGAAACTAGAATAGAACGATTTTCTTGTGAAATTTATAAATATGCTTAGAAATCCTTGGTAACCATCACACCATGCACAATCAATGTCCTTAATGCCAATATCATGCTTGGCAAGTTTCATATCTTAATGATCCTTCTATTTGAAGATATAAGCCTTTAAAGTTTATCTTGTCAAGTCTAAGGATCCAAGTCATCTAGGATGACATCCAAAAATGAATGAACCAACTTGTTTGTGCATTTTTTATCTTCACTTATAAATCCCCTATGAGCCAAAGGATTGTATCACTAGATATTTCTTCATGCCAAGAACACTTCCTAAAATTTTCAAGTCTGTGTGAGCTTCCTAGCTGAAGATATGAAGCTTAAAAGTTAGACCTACAACATAATATGTTCACACTAACATCAATTTTAAGCTCAAGTAAAACAAATCCTTTTAATATTAAATTTGATAGTCACAAAAGATTAATGACAATCATGTGAACATCATTTGATAGGAGCAAGGACATTAAAATTAAGCTCATGAAATAGTCATTGGTTTTTAAATAATGGGTCCCAGTAGATCTAACGATCCATGTTGCATTGTATATCTTAATCTAATGGTGTGAGATAAGTCAAATAATTAAGGATATATAAAGGTTGACACATGGTATAAGTGCATGAGTCTAGTGAATTGACAGTAAGATCTTGAAATCAAATGTAGGGCTACTATATGGCATAAGTTGGGACAAAGTTGATAAGTCAAGGGCAAGATCAATGACTCATGGTCATTCCTATTGAGTAGTATCGATGGTGTGAGAAAAAGGTCAATATTTTAACAACCTAAGTAAGATATCGATAACTATTTAGAACAAAGGTGAGCCCATGACTTTTAATGGAAGTTAAGAAACCATTTTTGACTAAAGCAAATGGGTATTGCAAGGTCATTAATCTACCATTAAAGCTCAATCTAATGCCATAAAATAACATAATGATGCATTTAGATGATCAAGAACATATAAGGATGCCATTGAATATCAATATGGACCTCTAGTTAATAGAATTTATTACATAAAAGGTCCATCTTTTAAAGGATCTAACATCATCTAGTGACTATGTTCGCCATTCTTAAAATAAGGGTCTATGCATATATGAATTCTTGGTCTCAACAAAGGTATAATAGGTTTATTTTAGACCTATTCAAATCAATAAGGGAGATATGTAGTATATAGGTCCCATTGACATAATGAATATAGGAAAACCAATAGCCTAAGATTAGTTTTTTGACTATAGCAGACCTATGGGCATAGGGACGAGCTCGATCATGCTCCAGTTGGAACAAGAGCTAGCATTCCAAAGTATGTCATGAAGGCATACATGTAGGATCCATTGATTTCATGTCTAGGACCAACTTCATTAAAAGGACCCTTCTTTCCACTTTTACATGCCATGATAAACCTGTCAGTAGTAGTTTAATAACAAGACAAAATTATAACAGATGGATTCGATTGTTGTAACTACATTGATGCCAAAACCTAGATAGAACCACCTGATCTAACTATTGTAACCATTAGGGAGCATAAATGAGAGAATATATAATTATAAAACCAATCGAGGTGAACTAGATCAATAAAAAGGGCTAAATGAGCATAATTTGTAAAAGTAATTGTAATTTTAGTTTAAATGTTTGAACTGATTGATTCCCTTTTTCAGTACCAAGGATCTCTTTCTCTTACGTCCTTTCTTCTATAAATATAGCTCTTGATCCATTGTAAAGGGGTTCAGTCCATGTATGGTGAATCCCTACTATAATGATGTCATATTTTTCCTTTGAACATTAATTCAAATCTGATTTTGAGTTCTTGAATAATTATCTAAGTGTACAAGTGATGTATGGAGATGCAAAGTGATAATTATCTATCCTTTCTTCCCTTATCCTTTCATGTATGTGCAAGAGTTCTGATTATAATAGATCATATGAATTTTTTTTAAGTGTATGAGCCTATCTTTTAAGTTACAATAAGCCTTCATGTCTAAAATTATGATATGGCTCACTTACCTTGGATGTCTCTCATGCATCTCACCTCCATATTGAAATACTCATGTTAGAATCCATAGGACTTGGAAGTTAGTTTGTGTGCCCTATTTCTTAGTGAAATAAAGTATGATGGTCATATGGAAGACATCTTGGTATATCACCCCCTTAAATTAGGGTCATTTCATGCAACTTTTAACTCTTTTCCCCATAAGCAACTAGATAAGTAGGTGTGATAATTTCAAGATACATTCAGGGAGCTAGCCCTTAAATCTAAAGGCTTGCTTCCATTATAGAAACACCCACATACCTGTAAGTGTTCCCATGTTACCCAAATATATAATAAGATTGAACACCCTTTTTTAGTGTGTGATATTTGGTGAAAATAAGAACCATTGAGGTTAATGGAGGAGGTTGGATTGGAGGATAAGGCCTTCAAAATGATGCCACAGTGTGATTTTCCTTCTACCTTTTTTTAGCCTCTTACCCAGGTTGGCTCTAGATGTTACGGTGGAAGGATTGGCCAAAATAATAAGAGTCATAGGGGTTGATGGTGGATGAATAAAAATTACCAAGGGAGGAGATGGTATGATTGAATGGAGGACCAGGATAGTTCCTACCACTAGAGGCATACTCCTAATAGATGTAGCCATACTTGCTAACAAAGATGCATGGTACGTAGATTGAAGGCAAGCCTATAGAATGCACCAAGAAGGTTTTAGTTTATGGAATAGATGGTGAAAAATGGAATTAATAGGTAAGGATGTTGGAAAGTGTATGCAATGGGAAATGTAGTAGATATACAAATCAATTCTAGCTCATAGAAGATAAATCTTACTTACACTTCTGATTGGGGATACCTTAGATAATTAGGGTCATGACCAATATGGATCTTCTAGACCTAGATAAAGGATCTCTTACCACAAATAATAACACTCTAAATGGTTCTAAATCCTCTAATTAATAAAAACTATGTAGTAACCCTAACTAGGTCATATGTATTCATATTCACTAAACTAATAACAATTAAAGTAATGTCTAATCTAGTGTTCACCAAAGCTTGTGGCATAAAGTGGGGTTAGTAAACATAAAATTAAACATTCATGAGATAATCTTAATTAAGTTATTTATAGGTAAAACCCTAATGCATGGATAGAGATATATATTCAAAAATGATTACTTATGTTACTTTTATCTACTAAAGAGAGGATCAAAGTTAGAGATACTTACCTTGAAGATGAACCCATCGAGACTCAATCTCTCCCTCATAAAATTTACTTTTTAAGAGGTTTTTTTTGTTTTTAAGGATCACTAAAAAAGGCCAAAGCATCCAAGACTTATCCACAAGACAAGATTCTTCTCCAAATAGAAACCCTAAGCCAAGACTCCTCAAGTATAATGGTAGAAGATCAGAATAAGCACAAATGAATAATTAACTCTTGTCTCTCTAAGAATGGAAAAATAAATTTATTTATATATATGGATTTAAACCTAAACCCTTCTAAAATTTTAGGTTGACAAGGTCGACCTAGTATTATAATTGACAAAAACAAACTAGGTCATGGACTAGGTTAGCTAAGGGTTGACCTAGACCCTAATAAATTTTAACAATAAGAATACAAGGTTTATGGGGCTGACTATGTAATGTAAACCATCAAAAAGGGGGTTTTAGGTTATGGAAGTGATAATGAAGGTAGTAAATGACTAGAGGAGGGTGAAAAATAGGTGGCAAAACATAAGGTAATAGTTTTATCAGCTAGTTGGATTGATAACAAGTGGTAATAGGGGAAAAAAATCCTATGAAGCACCAATGGTCTGCCCACCCCTTTCTTGATGCACCTTTTAAGGCATGCACTAAGAGATATTGAGACTCAATGGGCTCCTACAAGATAAAAAGCATCAGTAATTGATCAAATTTGAAAATATTATGTGTATACATATGCCCCACTCGAATATCCTCATGTGTGCTTCAAGAAAGAACATAGCAACACATAACGTTGAAGCTAAAATAATTACAGTATTTCAAAGCATAAAATAACTAAAATTTAAATGAATGAAAAGGAAATAAATAAAAAATAACATGTATGTGTACTTTAACTTACCTTTATCATTGGATGGTTGTCTTTTGTGTTTTTAGTTTTGATCATGGAGGGTACAAAGACTACTTTCAACAAACCCAAGGATACAAAACTAAAGATCAAAAATAAACAAACACTAGAAAGCCAAGAGAACTAGTGCTATGTGGATAGTATGTACTTAGAAATTTGGCAAGCTGGGGTAACAAGTGTTATGTTAGACTAAATGACCAAGTCAAAATTTAGAGTAAATCAGGTAACCAAAAGGCAAAGGTGACTAAAGACCAAAAAAATAAAACAAGTACACCTTAAGTAAGAAAGGAAAACTCACCAACTCAAACCAAGGATACATGTTAAAAAGGATAGTAATCAAACATCAATGTGAAAGTAGTAACAAACTTGACTTAAATAAAGATGGAAAATCAAAAATGACAAAACAACATTGATGAGTGAGTAGCAAAAATTCTTATTCACTCAATAATGGAAAAAGAACATGAAAGTAGAAATAGACTTAGGTGTCCATAAAAAGGGGTAGTACAATAATGACAAATGGTAAAATAAATTAAGGCATGTTTATAAATGTATATCCATGGTGTAAATAAAGTAATCTATAGTCACTCAAGCATATTGTTTTATTTGAAAGATAGAGAAAATTGGAACATAGTAGTGCTAGCATTTTTTTAAGATGTAAAGAAGAGGGAAGTATAGAAGAAGGGAAAATAGATTTAGAATCACACATGCCTATCAAGGGGGAAAATGAAATGGGTGGAGGGGAGAATTAAGAAAAAAACCAAGGTAGAAGAACTCTTCATCAAATTCAAGACATTCAAATTAATTTTGTCAAACAAGAGGACTTTCGACCTTAAGGACTCTGAAGAACTTCTCTTAGCCTCATAAGGATTATGTCAACCAATGAAGTATGTAGATCATCCCATCAAAGCTATATGGATGAAAATTAAAATAGACCTACCTATACACAATGTGTTCCCCATCCCTTAGGACACTTTATAGAGCCATTGGTCTACTATGAATATTGGGTACTTGCATGAGAAAGTAGGTAGGATCATAAATTTTGTTAAATTTTCCTATTCTAATCTATTTTTCTATCACACCCCAATGGACCTCAACTTTATATGAGGCCAATTGTGGAGTTTGAGCTTTGATTGAAGATAGGATATATATTCTTTTAATCATGTCTTTTGATGTAATTTTAACTTTTGAAATTGGTATGTTACCTTTTTTATATCATTACCTTTTGTTTCAAATGATTTGGATTTTAACTTTCTTGATAACTTTTTCTATTCCTCCTCCATACAAATTCATAGAACCAAAAATGGGTGCTAAAGATTACTTTCATTTGAATACGTGGGACATTTTTACTAAGAGAGATAACACAGAAAGCATGGTATCTAAGAGTCTCATTGATGTAGGTTAAATAAACATGTTATCTTGGATTTGACCTTATTTTATCTAATGTGAAGTAAAAGAAAATGAAATAAAGAGGAATGAAACATGAAATAATTTGAATCACTTTGAATTGCAAAAAATGTGAGAAAGGGTGAAAAATGGATACAGTGATAAAAATGTGTGATTCTTTACCATAAGAATGAGGGAAATGGAGGAAAACATGCTAACATATATTGTTGTGTAAATTTAATCTATAAAAAAAAAGTTAAAGTTAAAGTTGAGAATAAATATCAAAGACTTATAGCCATTGCAAAACACATTCTAGATAGGAATATTAAATGAAAACATGGTGATTTTATGAGGAAGGCTAGGTCCTATCCATGGTCTTACACTACAACTCATAAAAGAGAAACCCAAGGGGTGCCAAAATCATGTAAAAAGTAAATAAGATAAATATGGTATTTATGTGTAAAGTCAGGTCCTATCCATGGTCTTACACTACAACTCACAAAAGAGAAACTCAAGGGGTGCCAAAAAGTATAAATTTAGAAAGTGAGAAAAGAAATAGGATAAGTGATAAATCATGAGAAAGACCAGGTCCTATCCATAGTTTTACAATGTAATTCATGAGAAAAAGGGGAAACCAAAATACCAACAAGAAGGACTAAGGTTTCTTAAAAGAGAAAATTGCTATAGAAAGTGAGACCTGTGTAAGTATCCTACAAAAAGTTTTAGATAGATAGCATATAAAAAGTATGAAAATAATGAAAGGATTAGGAAAATTATTTCTTAATGAATTACACATTGGTGGGCTCTTTGAAAATATATCCTACTTTGGTTTGAAGGTGATAGGTACTTGGACCAAGAATATCTTTGACTCCATAGTTTGAAGCTCGGATGGTGGTGAATGAATTAGATCATCATGAAGCTGGTAAGGAGTATAATTTTTAGAAAATTTAATGGCATATTCTTTAATAATGGGAAAAAATTATCCTATACATAAGCATTTATGGGTTGTATCATGTTCACTATAGTCACTAAAGTAAATGCCCCCATGTGCTTGTTCGAGAAGAGGAGGAACTTTGTCTTTCATAGCACAACAGATCAAGGTACCTTTAGCATTGAGATAATATAGTATGTTATATCAAAATACACACTTAAAATCTTATTTATGAATTTGAGTCTTTTCATGGGAATTGAAGTTTGGAGGATAAGTTTGATGTTCCAAAAATTAAATTATATCTTTGTACCATGGTCTTTGTCAAATGGTAATGGCCTCAATATGGTAGATAAGCAAATCTTATGTTTTAATAGAAGATGGATATTTTCTTATTTGGATAAGAAAAGTGGGGTCAATAAGAACTTGGTGAATATGAAAAAGAGATGTTGAAGAAGCAAGGGAATTGGCAATAGAATTTTAATCTCAAGGGATAAGATTGATGGTGAAAGAAATGAAGTCTTTGGTGAGGGTAGTTGTGATTTAATAATAATAAATGAGATTATTGATTTTGCATTGGTAATCACCATTGACTTGTTATAAAATGAGTTGGGAGTTACCTAAAGCATGCAGATATTTGATTTCTAGATCAAGGGTTGCTCATATGCCTAAAATTAAAGATTCACACTTCACCATGTTGGTAGTGACATTGAATTTTAGGTAAAAAACTAATGGGATAATTTTTCCAAGAGAACTCATGAGGATACAACCTACCTAGCTCCCTAAAGGCAATTAGCACCATCAAAATAAAGGGTTCGATAGTAATTTTAGGAAGTTCTTCAATAACTACTTTTGGTTTACTAGTATTAAAGAGGATAGTGAACTCGTCAAAATTACTTACTTCCAGGTCAGCAGTGAAATTGTGAAAGTAATCATTAATGGATATGTCTTGGTTGAGACCTTCAATATAGAGAATAATGTCATTGGGAAGACTATATTGAAGGTGGTCAATATCCAAAATAGGAGTTATGGCAAATTGATTAGTAATGATTTGTCCTTTGATAGCTTTTTGTGTAATAATTTAGAGATCAAATTCCATGAGAAGGACCATCAACTTGTCAATTCTATCTCCAAGAAGAAAAGCTTTGAAAAATAAGTGATGAAAGGGATCATAATGAATGATAATATAATTGGTTTGATATATCATATAATGTCAAAGTTTTTCAATAGAAAAATAGATGGTAAGGCAATTATGTTTAACTTTTGTGTAACATTTCTCATAATCAATGAGGCCTCGGTAGATATAGTAGATGGCATATGCACTTATAGTATCATATTTTTGGGCAAGCATTGCCCTAACTGATATAGGTGTGGAAGAGGTATACAAGATCAATTTTTTATCATTTTAAGGGGGATGAAGAGTAGGTGGGTGAAGCAATTATTCTTTCATACTACCAAATGCTTTTTGACAATGATCTGTCCATTCTAAGGCATTACCTTTCTTAAGAAGAGAATTGATAGAATAGATACGGTAAGCCATTTTAGGAATGAGATGTATAATTTCCCCAAGTTTACCAAAGTAAGTGTGAATGTCTAAAATGAATCGATGGATGGGCATGTTGATGTTAGGAAATCTAGTTTTTGCATTGTTAGTTGTGGGTATTCACCTAAAGGTAAATAATAATTGCTTGAGTATTTACCATAAAGTAAATAGTACTTATGGTTATGTAAGTTAGTAAGTAATATATTATTATTATGTAATAATAATAATATATTTTTTATTGTAGTATTTGTGTGAGATTTGTTTGATAAACCAAATTCATGTAAATAGGTCTAGATGTTTTATAAGTGAGAGAAATTAATGGAGATAATATAGGAACAAGGTTCCTATATATATGTAACCTCACATATTGATTAAGAATTCAAAGTGGAAGAAATAATATATGGAGTGTTGAAAAATTTTCTATGTATTGTGTTTGGCTCTTTGCATGAGATTAATCTAAGTATAAACTTGTCTAATATCTATCATTGGTATTAGAGTAGCATAAGATCAAGGATATTTATGAGAATATAGGGTAGCCTTGTGTTGTATTCTACATTTGATGATTGAAAGTTAAATTTACTTTCATATGTCATAGTTATCTCATTGTTTTTGGTGGCATGAATTGTCCAAGTGCTTGGAAAATATTTGATCATGCTCCCTACTATTTGAAACTATCCTTATAGTGTTCAGTATTTAGTTCCAAACAAGCTCACATTAGATTGCTCTAAGTTCAAAGTTCTGGTAGATCACATATTCCATGCCATTCAATTATATGGCATCACCAGTGGTCCATATGCTTCATTATCATCTAGATACATTCTCGATAGCTTGGTAGTACAAACATATTTCTCTTAATTCAAATGATGTCATCCTCCATACAATCTTGGAGTCCATTCAAATCTGCATATTGATTCTTTACCATTGATGTGTTGCAGAGAACAAATGAATATGTTGATGTTTTTTGTCATTATTTGTTTTGGATTTGTATTATAGATCAAGCCTTAGTAGGCATATTTTATTAGCATTCATTTTGTCAATTTTTTGTGCATTTCATATCCATCACCTAGTTTTATCAAAACGCTCAATTCATGTGATAAAAGCTCAATGTGTTATTCAAACACCAAGCTTCTTGCATCAAATCAAAACTAGTATAATGCATTACTATTTGAATGAGGAATATCTCTATATTGCACTACTATTTGAACCATTCCATACAAATTTCTACAAATTCCATGTAGATATGGACTATCTTATCAGGATTTGTTTACTTCATAAAATATTCCTTAAACATTATGATTCATACCATCATCGGGTGTGATTTCAATGCATCTATAATACCCACCAATATTTTTTATCGGCATGAGATTTGGTACACAACAGCAAGCTCCCTAGACTTGTATCCCACCTCAAACTCATCATAATAAAAGTTGATATTTACAAGGTATTTTTTAGATGCATGTCAATTGCTTTTTAATGTCATTAAAAGTTTTCAAATTCATTGTTATTGAATGTCATTTAGGTTTTAAAATGTTTTTGGTTATATATTCATAACCTTTTTTGTCATCATGTTAATGTAAATATAGTTAGAGATTCTTTTATGTCAATTGACAATTTTATAGGTTTATGAGTTAAAAAAATTATCTTTATAAATAGAGTCATGATTGATGTTTTATTTATTGTTTATTATTTCTCAAAAATTAAAAAGTTGTCAATATCAATGTTTTATTCATGTGTCAATTTAGTATTTTAAAAGAGTCTTTATTATATGTCAATTTTTTATAGAAATTGATATTGCCAATATCAATATTAGTGTCAAATTAAAAATCAAAAGTGCCATTTTGTTGATTCATCTCAAACGTCATATCAAAAGTGAGTTGAAAGTCATTTTTTACGTCTATAAAGGATATTGAGTCATTGAGTCAAGAGACATATTTTACATGTGTCATCATTTATCAAAAAGTCCAAATTATAAAAATAAAAAAAATGTGTTATGGATGTATTCTTTCTTGTACGTGACATCTAAAAAATGAGGGGGTTCCAATTTCTATGGAAGCAACCAATACAAAACCTGTTAAAACCATCAGAGCATCTCAAAGACAAATTTTCAACACACCATATATTATTTCTTCCACTCTAAATTCTTAATCAATACTTGAGATTACATATATATAGGAACCTTGTTCCTATATTCTCTCCATTAATTTCTCTCACCTATAAAACCTTCGGACCTATTTACATGAGTTTGGTTTAACAACCAAATCTCACAAAAATAATACAATAACAAATATATTATTGTTACATAAAAATAATATATTACTTACTAACTTACATAACTGTAAGTACTATTTACTTTACAGTAAATAATCAAATAGTTACTATTTACCTTTTGGTAAATACCCACAACTAACAATGTAAAATTTGAATTTCCAACATTCTCCCCCCCCCATATTTTTTACATGGTGCAAAAACATTCACACTCTTAACTACAGTATGCTCACCTCTTATAACATGCCCTATTTGGCTCATAACCTTGATAAAGAGAACCTCACTCCTCCCATAGTTTATGGTAAACCTATAAAACCATGGGAGGAGTGAGGCTCTCTTTATCAAGGTCATGAGCCAAATAGGGCATGCTATAAGAGGTAAGCATATTGAATATAAGAATGTGAATGTTTTTACACCATGTAAAAACTATGGGGGGAATGTTCAAAATCTAACTTTTACATTGTTAGATGTGGGTATTTACCAAAAGGTAAATAATAACTACTTGAGTATTTACCATAAAGTAAATAGTACTTATAGTTATGTAAGTAATTAATGTATTATTGTTATGTACCAACAATATATTTGATATTATATTTTTCTGTGAGATTTGGTTATTAAGCCAAACTCACATAAATAGGTCTGGAGGTTTTATAGGTTATAGAAATTAATGAAGATAATATAGGAACAAGGTTCCTATATATATGTAACCTCACATATTGATTAAGAATTCAAAGTGGTGGAAATAATATATGGTGTGTTGAAAATTTGTCTATGTATTGTGTTCATCTATTTGCATGAGATTAATTTGAGTATAAACATGTCTAATATCTATCAATTGATGATAGCATTAATATTGGTAGGGTCAACATCGATTCCATGAAGAAGGACTAAGAATCCTAATAGTTTTCTAGATGTGACATTAAAAACACATTTGTAAGGATTTAGTCTAAATTTATATTTAATTAGGTGGTCAAAGATGATGGTAATCTCAAAGAGATGAGTCTTATGACATTTGGATTTACCAATGAGGTCAACCACATATGTTTCTACAATATTATGAATGAGATCATTAAAAATGTGAGCCATGTCCTATTGATAGGTAGCTTAAACATTTTTGAGTCTGAAGGGCATTTTAACATAGTAATAGGTGCCCCATTTTATGGTGAAATTTGTCTTATGCTGGTCTTTAAGGGTAATGTGAATTTTGTTATAACCTGAGAAACCATTCATAATAGACAACATTTCATAACCAATTGCAGAATCAACAATGGCATCTATGGAAGGTATAGTGAAATTATCCTTGGGATAAGCAAGATTAATATTTAAAAAAATGATGAAAATTTGAATGACCATGGTGACCTTTAATTGAATAGGGACTATGTTAGAAACCCATTTGGAATAGTTTATGGGTTTGATAAATTTAGCATCAAGAAGTTAGATAATTTCTTTATGGCATATGGTGGAAACTTCAGGTGTAAATTTTTGGTACTTTTGTCACACAAGTTTAGCATTAAGATAAGTGATAATATTGTGCACCATAATTCTAAGGTCAATACCTAGCATGTCCTCAGAGGACCATGAAAATATTTCATGATATTTATCAAATAATAAGTTAAAGTTATCATGTTCAATAGGTGTAAGTTCATGAGAAACTATAATTGGTCAAGGAAGTGATAGAGTACCATATTCAATGTGAGTATTTCCTTTAATAAGCATAGCATTTCCATCTTGTAAATGATATGGTGAATTAGGTAAAGAATAAATTGGATTTAATTTAGGGTCTATGCTAGTGATGATGTCGTTGAAATAAGGGGATTTGTTTTTTAAATTCCCAAGTTTGTGATGTTATCAAGGAAGTTGAGGTTCTTAAGTATGAAGTAATTTAAGAATGGCTTTATTTCTAGGAAAAGTGGGAAGAGGACCATAATACTCAACATCTACTTCAAGATCAAAAATTTGATTACCATGGAAATCATATTCAGAATGGATTTGATGGACATCTATGGCCTTGGCATTTAAGGTAATCTCAGGAGTAGAAGGAGTAGGTTAATTGGATGAGATTGGTGTATCATTAGTTTATTTGATGGGAGAAGAATTAGATGAAATGATGGGATTTGTAGGTGGTAGAGAAGATGCAAAAAAAATTGGATGTTCAGAAGGTAGGATTTGTTCAACCACCCAAGGAGTACCAAGAAGTAGAGAATTAATGGGAGGTACATGACCTTTGGGAGCTAATTCAAAATTCATATAAATGGTGTGAACATCACAGTTGAAATCATATATTTGGGCTAAAGTTTTCTGATAATGATGAACATCCAAGTCTCAATATTGAGTTGCCATGATGTAGTTATTGTCATAGGTTGGAAAAATGGTACATGCTTGAGATTCAAGAGGAGTTTCAAAAGGGGAAAATCTAAAATCATTGCATTTGCATGGATACATGATTAAAGGATCTTGTAATAATTGAGCCACAACATAGTCATTACATTTGAAGGCATCTTATGGATAATAAATATCCTGGGCATTACATGGAGAGGGAAAATTAGTGATCTCATCAATGAAGAGAAAAGTGTGATCATGAGGTAATAAAGAAGAAGGAAGATACTCTGAGATGTAAGGAGGTAGCTTAGTACTATTGCAAGTATGTTTCAATTCATTAGGTTCATCATCATCCAAATTAGCAAGAGTGACCTATAAGCTAGATTGATGTTGATGAATTTAGGTAAGGGAGCATTGTTGATTATGGGAATGGTAAGAATATGATATTGAGATTTAGGATTTATAAGTTGAATACTCTAAGGATTGGGATCGTCCTCATATTTATATAATTTATGTAGGAACTTGAAGCATTGTCTATCATAAGATGCAATGGACCTCATTATATGATTCCAAAGGTAGCCTAGGAGTATGTTATAAGATAGGGTCAAATCAAGGACCATAAGTTTAGTTTGAACAGTCTCAAGTCCAATTATTAGGGGAATTCAAATACAACCAAGTGGATTTTGATTAGTTTTATCAAATCCATGATAGGTTAGGTGGGTTTTATTGAGATGATCCTTATTATATCTAATTTATTTGATGAGCCATAAAGATGTCACATTAAAACTAGACACTTTGTTAACTAAAACTTTATGAATAAGTGTAGTATTAATGGTTATTTTAATGAATAGGGTGGATCATCAGTGTGGAAAAGGATCTCATCATTAATCATGTTTTCTTTAATAAATTCAATATAATTCTTAGAATAAGGACAAATGGATTAAATGTTATGCATGTTGGTAGGTTAAGGCTCAATAGAGGGTGGTTCTTCATCTATAGAAGATGAATCTTCAATTTCTTATAATTGTTGCATGAAGAACTTGTAATGATAAGGGGAAATATGAACTAACTCAATCTTGAAAGACATGGATTTAACTTCTTCAAGAAAGTTCTAATGGGATTTAGAAGAAGAACCAGTGTGAGGTTTAGAAGGTAAGGTATATTTTGAAGGAATGGAAGTGGTTGGGGGTTCATAAGAAGGAGAGTGTTCCTCATTAACTTTAAAATATAAATGAGTGGTTGTATTATCTTTGAGAATTTTTTTTTCAAAATATGTTTTTTTAGGTTTAGTGACAGGATATTTTTGAGTTGGTTTATGATGATAGTTAAACTTAGATACGTTAACATATTGAGAATTATTATAATATTGGTCATAGTTAGCATCAATGGCACAAACATCCTTGGTATTTTGATTATTAGTAGATGTAGGAGAATATTTTTGGTTATTAGAACAAGAAGCTTTGGGAGCCTATCATTTTTTATAAGTGATGTTGTACTCTTGATGATGAAGCTAGATTATGGCTTCATGATTGAAGGAATCACCAAGCATATAGGAGACAACAAATTTAGTAAGACCTCAACAAGTTTCATGGGAATGACCAATGTCAGTGTGGAAACAAAAAAATTGATTAGGGTCATACCATTTAGGAGGTTTATTAGGATAATTAAAATATTTGGAGGGTGCTAAGAATTGTTTCATTTGTTGTACAGTTAGTGGTATGTGAGAATATGGGGGGAGTGTTAGCTTTGGCAACTCCTAGTTTGATTTGAGGAGTATTTTCAATGATGGCATTAGTATAAGTTTCAAAATATCCTTTAAGTATTTTAGTATTAGGTTCAAATTTATTCATGAGGAAGTCTTGACGTTTGGATTGGTCAAGAGCTTTGTTAATCATTTAAGTGGTAAAAGTTTGAACCTTATATTGAAGAAAAGGATTTTGTTTAAGTAGTTTTTCATTTTATATTAAATTTAAATATTACTTGATAAAAAATCAAATTAAAATAGGGTTTATGGGGAATACTTGTGGATTAGAAGATGTTTCACATTGCTTTGAATCTAGTAATAGTGAGAGCTTCTTTTTGGCTAGGAAGAATAACTTGCACACATGTGAACACTTGACAAAAATAAACTAATAGATAATTGGGTGAGATTCTTAGTCAAAAAATAATATTGGGAAGTTGTGAGATTCCTCAAATGGATGTCAGCTCACTTGTTTACACAATCAAGTGGATAAACAACATATGAAATTACAATAGATAAAAGATATGATAACAATGATAATTAAGATTCAATCCTTGATTAAGCTATCAATATAAGCATAATATTCATCCCAATAATCTATGGTAGTATCTATATCATTTTTTTAGACATCTAGTTAATTTTCAATGTCTTCAAGAGAGGGAAAATAAACAATAGTGTAGAGAGCTAGCTCAAAAACTATGTTACTCTGATCAACAAATAGGGGTTGGGAAACTATAAGGAGATATGTGATATTGATTACATCACGTACTAAGCCTGGTAGAATCATGTAAATTCAAAGGCCATAATCAAATGATAGGAATTCAATAAAGGATTGTAGATAGTGATCTAAGATTAAGGTCTCAGGTTCTATAAATTAAACATAGTAGATCAATTTTATCCTCACAAGATCGATGTTGATCTATAGAATCGATGTCGATTCAGAATGAATTAACATCAATTATCTCTATGACTGAGCATAATTAAAATAGAGAATAAATGAAATAGATTGGGTGATAGAGACTAATTAATGAATATTAAATACTATGGATGATATTCTAAATATTATATAAGCAGATAATAGTAGATAAATTGATAAAAAATGAAAGAATAAAACATGATGACCTACCTTGGATGTGATTGTAAATAGAATGAAATTCTTCTCCATAAACACAAGTATTTTATCATGATTGTGATAGAGGACGTAGATTGAATGCATCAAAATTATGGTAGAGTGTCATTAAGGACATCTTAATTCTCCAAGAAATCTACTAGCAATTTGAGGTTATGAGTTTCTAGGTCTAGGATGAAAAGGTTGGTTGGGTATTTATGGATCGATGACAATCAAAAGAATCAGCACTGATTCACTTAAATTGGCACCTTTGTTTCAACCATGTGTAAAATTGGCTTTGATATGTGTGGAGTTATTGGTAATGACACTATACGGGTGTAAATTGGTTGAGGGGTAGATTATTTAGGTTATTAATTTAGGAGGTTGGAGAGGGTAGAAAGGTAATAGTAAAATCAAATTACCAGGTTATCAATGGTAAAATGGGTAGATTATTTAGGTTATTAATGGATTTAGGAGTTAAAGGAGGGTATAATTGTAATAGTAAATTCAAGTTACCAGGTTATCAATGGTAAATATATTAAACCTTAGGATAGGGTTTATTAAATAAAATAAGGGCCTACAAGACCTAATTAATTGTATATAGGGTATGAAATTATAGTGTTTATAGATTTAAATTAGTGATAAAGAGTTTAAATAGATTATCATCAATCATGTTATGGTTGAATTTATGGGCCAAAGATTTCCATCATTTGATAAAAGAATGAGTTGATTCGATGGGATATTTCTTAGCATTAATAAAATGGCTAATGTACTTTTTGGGAAGGTCATTGTGTTGAAACTCTTTAACTAGAGGATTGACTAAATCTTCAATTTACCAAATGGAATGTTGGGGAAGTTTAGTTTACCATTCCAATACATCACCAATGATGGTTTTAAATATAATTTTAGTTGTGGCAAAAGTATTTGCTTGGATCCACTCTTTATAGAGATTGCCAAATGCCTTAAGAAAGGATGTCTTTAGTCCCATCATACTTGATGGTCAGAGAGATATTACCAATATCAATGAACACACTGAAAGCAACTAAAGGCTCATTTTATATATTTTGAATCATTTTTTATTCATGATAGGTTGAGTAATAACATTTATTGAGGCATCTCTAAGAGGTGGAGGAATAAAATTTGGATTAGCGTGAGGATTTAGAACCAGAGGTTGATTATCCATATTGATCAAATGATGTTGTAATTACATTATTTGAGAGGTGTTATAAGTTTGCATTATGTTCATTTATTATATGACTTGTGTAAGAAGTTGAGTCATATCAATTGACAGGTTGGTGTTTTTAAGAGGACTCCTCAAATTAGTATTAAGGAGAGGGTTATTGGAAGGTGGATTGCCACTAGGATGATTAGATAAACTTATGTTAATTTCTCCCACATTATGATGAAAATATTGAAGAACAAGAATTGTCTTAATAATTATGAAAAGGATCAAATCCAAAAATGTCATCTTGGGGTGTGATTTAAGCCATGTTACAATCCATAGATGAAGGAGGGGAAGAGGTAATCCAAGAATGGTGGTTCTCTTGGGAGGTAAAGACAGGGAGAAAGGAATACCCCATATAGTGTCTAAATGGATTTAAGTTTTCCAAGAATATTCTAATAGGGTATTTCATGATGTTTGATAAAATAAAAAATATGTTAAGCATGAAGAATGAGAGATAGAGAAGTAAGTTAGACAAATAGAGAACTCAATCAGATAGATGGAAGATCAAGGGCAATAATTAGATACAAGGTTGATTGGGTTGATAGAGTAATGTTGGAAAGGTATTAATAAGATTATAGAGTTGATTAGGTCAACTATGTACTATTGGATATAATGAATAAGAGTAAAGAGTCGATTGGGTTAACTATGTACTACTAGATAGAAGGTAGAATAAATAAATAAGAGGCATAATTGTGTTGATCAACTGTGTACTGTTGGCAGGAGGAAACATAGAGTTTGTAAGATATGGTATCAACCATAATGATAGTGTTTTGAAATAGGTTAAAATTTTTCAATATAAATGATGCAAGAAGTGAAATCAAACACATAAACAATGAGATAAATGTAATTGATCCAATTGGGGCACACCATACAAAACATTGTATCAACACTGACCAATGCAAGTTTTTTCCATACAACACACAATGATTAGAGAGTAAGTAGTCAATTGAAAATTAAATTTTAACTAAGTGGTTATCCTACGTGTGTTATTAGATTATTATAAAGTATTGATTTAAGTGTGATAAGAAATTTGGTTGAAAATAGGGAACTAGAAAGTAATCTATGGATGGTTTTAGAATGTTTAGGTTGAAAGGGACCTATGTTGGAAATGGTATAAGCTTGATATTAGGGCCTACCCCCTCACTTAACAATCCCTTAGTGATAAGGGTATCATCTTTTTCCCAATATATACCATTAACAATGTATTTATACTTGGCTAGAAAACTAAGTCAGCTTCCCCCTTGGTGATGAAATCCAAGTAGGTAGGCCTTGAGAAGATAAATGTTAAATGTGTTTTGAATATTTTGTGATTTGGTAGTGTGTACGAAAGAAAAAAATAGTTTAATTCAATGGTAATTTATAAAACCACCTATTTAAACTATGTGAGGTACTATAAGCATGTAAATAGCTAAAAATGAAAGCGTGAATTAATTACTATCAAATAGTTTTTAATTTCCAAATTTAGAATAGTACAGAGTCAGTTTAGATGACACTGTATGCAAACAATATAGAATAGAGATGAATGGGTCACTATTGTTCTATATAAGCAAGAGTCTTTAAGAATAAATTTGAATAGGTTGACTCAATCTTTTAAACAAAAGACAAACTAAAAAACTAGGTCGACTAGGTTGACTTAGTTTGTTGTAGGTTTGAAGTTTTGAAGATTGCTAACTTACACAAAATAGAATTGAAATGAAGTACCAAAATGACTAAGAGAGAAAGAGAATAACCTTGGTGGGTTGGAAGATGATTATGATTGAAAATTTTATGTTGAAGTGCCTTCAATGCTACTTTTGAATTCTACAAATTAAGTTGAACAATTTGACCCAATTCTATAAAACTCTATGTGTTGAATAATGATAAGATGACTAGGTTGACCTGTTTGACCTCGTTTATTGATCTAGATGGTGATTGAGAGACTAAGTTGACTTATTTTAATTATTTTGTTGATTTGGATGATGGTAGAGTGAATAAGATGATATATTCAACCTATTCAACCTTGTATTCTTATCTAGGATTGGAGAAGATTACTATGTTAACCTGTTCAATCTAGTAACCTGTATCTGGTGAAAACCTACATAGAAAGAACATAATCATTTTGATACGATTGTGTGTTAAACTTGTGCACAAAAAATTAGAACTATACTGACTAATTCTATACAATATCACAAATATAGAAAAATAATAAGATAATATAAATGAAAGCATTAAAGAAAACCTACAAGGGTTAGATTCATGCCAGGTTAACCAGAATGTATGCAATGGGAAATGCAATAGATCTACAAATAAATCCTAGCTCAAAGAAGATAAATCCTACTTACACTTCCGATTAGGTATACATTAGATAATCAAGGTCATGACTGACATGGATCCAATAGACCCAACCAAGGGATCTTTTACCACAAATAATATCACTAGGGAAGGTTATAAAGCCTCCATTCAAGAAAAACTACACAATAACCTTAACTAGGTCCTATGTTTTCATATTCACTAAACTAATAACAAGTAAAGTCTAATATAATGTTCACCAAATCTACCACAAGTAGGGTTAGTAAACATAAAAGTAAACATGTATAATAGAATCATAATTAAGCTATATATAGGTAAAACCCTAATATATGGAGAGAGAAATATATTCAAAATCCATTACTTATGCTAATTCTATCTAATAAAGAGAGGAGAAAAGTTAGAGATACTTACCTTGAATATGAACCCATCTATACTCAATCTCTCCCTTGGCCAAAGGTGTTTTGGAAGAGGTTGTTGTGGTTTGTAAGGATCACTAAGAAAGGCCAAAGTATCTAAGACTTCTCCATAAGACAAGATTATTATCTAAGTAGAAATCCTAAGCTAAGACTCCTCAAGTAGAATGGTAGAAGATCAGATTGTAAAGAAGTACAAATGAATAACTCTTTTTGTCTCTCTAAGAATAGTTAAATTAATGTGTTTATATAGGTGGATCTAATTTAAACCCTTCTAAAAGTTTAGGCCAACAAGGTCATCGTAATCGACCTAGTATTGTAATTGACAAAAATAAACTATGTCATGGACTAGGTTAGTCAGGGGTTAACCTAGACCCTAATAAGTTTTATCAAGAAGAGTACAAGGTTGATATGACCAACTATGCAATATAAACTATTAAAAATGGGGTTTTAGGTTAGGGAAGTGCTAATGAAGGTGGTAAATGACTAGATGATGGTGAAAATAGGAGGCAAAGCTTACAAGAATGGTTTTTAGATCTAGTTGGATTAATGACAAGTGGTAATAAGAGACAACAATCCTATGAATCACCAATGGTATTCTCACCCCTTTTCCTAGTGCACCCTTTAAGGAGTGCATGCAAAGAGATTGAGACTTGATGGGTTCTTGTAAGATAGAAAGCATCAATAATTCATAAAATTTGAAAATATTTTATGTATACAAATAGGACCAAGGCTAAAGTTACTTGGGTAAATGATACAAGGGGTTAAATGTGGAAAATTAGAGGAACCACTTAGAGAGATTATGGGAGTGGAGCAAAACTTGTGGGTTTCATGACTAGGAGTTAGAAAGTGGGGAGAGTGAAGGTTAGAAGGGAGATAAAAGAAACAAAAGGTGTAATGGGTATAACCTATACCCCTATACCAATTCATGTTAGAAGCCTCATTTTGGGCTTAACTTTAGACTATTTGTCACATTAAACCTTAGGGTGTGTATGGCTGAGGTTCAAAGCGTCGATGGTTGAGTTTCATGTACCCAGGTTGCCTATCATTGAGTAAAATAGGTCTAGTTTAGTTATGACTAGACTATTAGAGATACTAAAAGAGCTGGAGGTGGAATCAGGGTGTGAGAAGTGACTAGAGGATGTGAAGCTAGGGCATGAGGAGTAGGAGTTACTGGAAGAGATAGAGGTGGAGTTGGAGCATGAGGAAGAGAAGGTGGCAAAATGCCCTAGAAAATCTTCTTGAAGATGGTGGGAGGAGTCAGAGTTAGATCCTTTAGTGAGAGATTAGGGCCTGAAGGAAGAGAATATGGACCCACCTGGACCTTCTTTCCCTTTTTCTTCTTCTTTGTTTTAATCTAAGATAATACCTCCATATTGTCAATAGCATCCAAGTATAACTTGTCATCATCCTCCATTTGATGCTTGTAATTTTTATTATGGTGGGCCAAATACCTTGCTAGGTGAGCTCTCATCATCACCATGGGGTCCTAATACCATATCTCAACTCTCCTTAGGGTGAAGGAGTCCAACATGGCCACCATTTTTTGGAAGGAAGGGAAGGCCTTGTATATATAGTGCCTAGTAGAGATCAGGAATGGTGGGAATGCCTTTTGTTGGACACCTATATAAAATCCAAAGATACCCTCCACTAACTGATAAGTAATTTTATACTCTACTAGATGATCTAGGATGAAATATAATAAGTAGAGGGGCTAATTGAGGACACCCATAATTTAGATCATGGTGTCTTCTTTATTATACTAGTAGTCCCTGATGGCAATGATGGAGTCTTGGATTACTTGTGATAGATGGGGCATTAGGGCCTCATTGATCATTTTGTAAATCATTAGATATAAGTGCTTTTATATGTCCTAATGTGGTTCTGGTACTTGAGGTGATATAGTTTATAAAATGCTACATGGACCATTGAGCCTCTAGCAACCCACATAGGAAAGCTAAAGGTTTGAAGGAGAGTGTCCCATAGACTTCATCCACAAAGTATCTCATCATATATAAATTGCCTCTATCTTGGACATATTTGATGGCATTAACCAAATTGAAGTTGATCATTCCTCCCATGTTTAAAACTTTAGAGTGTGTGAGGATCATATGGAGGGTTACCCATAATTCATTAACATGCAATTAGTCCTAGGGCCTGAACAATCAGTTCAACAGAATCATGCCTACCTATAATTCCTCCCAAAAGGTATGAACTATGTATGCATTTATGTCTTCCTTGCTAACCCATTTAGCATCTAGGTTCTCATCCTAGTATTTCAAGACATCATATATTTGGAAGGTTTCCATCCATAGCTTCACTACTATAACATTATTAGAGTAGGTGAAATACAAGAGGGAATAATATGCCTTATAGGCATCCCAATAGATATCAACAATCTAGTGCTGAGAGTTAGGAAATTAAACCTAGTCATAGACCCCATCTTATAGTTGGATGATGTTGAGAAGGAGATTACCAAACAATTTGGTTCAAATAAAATCCTTTGGCTTAGCTACAGCCTTATGAAGTCCACATTTCTTGTATACCCAAAGGGTATCTTTGAATTCTACTCATTCATCATCATCAAAGTGTGAGTCTCTAGGTACCTATTCAACTGCTTTGAATATATAATTATAGTATTTGAACTTGGTTAAGCTATCCAAGAATAAGGTATCTTAGTACTTAGACTCAGCCTTTAGGTTTGAATATGGCATGGCCATTATAGCATGATAGAGGGGTGATAGGAAGGCTTTGAACTTAGGAGGCAAGAAACACAGGGGTACTTTATGAGAATTGGAAAGCTAAAAGTTTGAGTGCTCTCAAAGGTATGAAATGGTAATCATTAGTGGGCTTTACTTAGTAATTTATAAACATATACACTCAGCATCTTATATTAATGGCATTTGGTGGCTCACCTACTATAAATTCAAATTTGAGTTGGTGGCTAGATCTCCTCTCTTTATTTCTAAATCTAGGGTTAAATTTGGAGCCCACAATCCTCCACCACCAACCATATTTAGTAATTGTGATGGGATGTTTTAAAATTGTCCAATCATGCCTAGATTTTTATTTTTTTAAAGCTTAATACATGGTAGGCACAAGGTCACATCTCTTAGAGGCTTTTTGGTTAAATCTCACTTTATGCCACATGTCATTGTTCATTGACCCTCATGTTAATGATTGGCACCTAAGCATGTCTTCATACTCCATGTCATATCCTTATAAAGGGTGAGGTGTCACTCAAGGATATGTGGTGTACTCTAATTAGTTCTTAGGATCAATTCATACCCCATTCTGACCCTTCAAGGTCCTTAATTGGTTTGTTTTTCATATGCATTAATGTGTTACATGGTACTTTTTGATTAAGTCAAGCTCTCCCAAGATCTGACATATCTAATAGGTTCAAGGACTAGCCACTTTGACAAATAGGCAACATGGCATCTTCTAATTAGATCAAGATCTCCCAAGCTACAACATCTCTGATAGGTTTAGGGACTAGTCACTCTAATAACTTGGAAATGTGGCACCTTTTGAGTGGGTTGGGTTCTCCCAGGCTCTAACATCTCTGATAGATTTGAGGACTAGCCAGTCTAACAACTTGGTGATGTGGCACCTTCTAAATGGGTTGGGCTCTCTTGAGCTCTAACATCTTTGATAGGTCTAGGTACTAGATTCTTTAACAACTTGGCAACTTGGTACCTTCTAAGTGGGTTAGGATCTCCTAAGATTTGACATCTCTGACAAGTTTAGGGACTATCCACTTTGACAACTTGACAACATGGCACCTTTTGAGTGGATTGGGATCTCCTTGAATCTAAAATCTCTAATAGGTTTAAGGATTGGTTGATCTAATATCTTGGTGACATATAACCTTTTTATTATGTCATTTTCCCCTATAAACCCCATAAAAAGACTAAGTAAAAAATGAAAATACATGTAATACATTCAATACTTACTCGTCTATCATTAATATTTTAATTCACCATGAAGGTTTATGGATCCATTGCTCCATAAAAGAAACAAGACTCTAGGGACTTCTTTTAAAAGTGAACCTATAATGTTAGAACCCTAAATCCATTAAAGAACAAGTTTATCTTAGTTATAAAAATAAATAAGGCTTGTTATTTCTTGAGGAAATGGGGGTGACATAATATTCCAAGGATTTTAGCTCAGGTAAAGTTGATTAGAATAAAATAAAGGACTCTAGAGCTCTAACTCATGGAATTTTTTAGAGGGGTCCCCTATTTCAAAGAAAAGGGGGCATGTTAGCCATAACAGTGTATTTCAATTATATTGATTTAATTTGAATAAAGAGGTAGTGAAAGTAGTTGAAAAGCTAGGATCATATTGGAACAAAACATTACTAATAAGAGGTTCTTTTGGCATTATATTATTAGTTTGATTTTGAGGTGTAATAAAAGAGGGAGAGGAAAGAGAAAAAGATGTATCTAGTAGATCTTCATCAATATTTTCATTGTCATTCTCATAGTAATCCTCATATCCATCATTACAAAAATAATTATTAGTGTAGGCTCAATTTTCATCCTTGGAGGAGGTTCTTTAGGCCCCTTCCAATTGAGCTACACAAGAGGAACAACCCCAAGATATGGGTCACCTATGGCGGGGTTGGACCTCCAAAGAAAGTCAGCTTCCTCTTGATGCTCACCTAAACTAATGCTTCACAGGGAAAAGGCTTAGAAATATGGTTAAAATATCCTAAGAAAGATAAAAGGGTGATGTACCAAATCTAAATGGGCACTCATATAAGCTTGAACCCACACTATATCAGCATAAGATAATTATAGCTCACACAACCTCACAATCTCACTGATTGCATAAATATTTCATAGAAGAGGTTCAGGCTAAACATTAATCTAAACCTGCAATAGCTTGAAAATACCTTTAAGGAGGCAAGTAGAAGGACAATGAACATTGAATATTCTCCTTCAATAATTCATCATGCACAAGCATACTTAAGCACTAATTAAAGGAAAGAGATAGGCAAAGAGTGCATCCTATTACTTTAAGAGGTAGTTCTTATAATACTTTGACATGGTTTAACCTTATAAAATGAGCACTTTTTCCAGAGTCTCGATGAGTATCCTTATCCTAGAAAGAATGATAAATTCTAAGAGCTAAGAACCCCTTCAAAAGGAATGAGACCAAGATATGTAGGACAAAGGAGAGAGAGAAGGAATGTAGGAGCATGCCATCAGATAGGGAACACACCATCCTAGATCATTAATCAAGCTTGATTTTCCACTTATTTTTCCTCCAATGAATTTCTTTCCACCCTTTTTATCAATTAGGACACTCTTTTTGGTTTACCAAGTTAAAAAATCCCATAAGGCCCCGATAATGTATTGAATGCCCCTAGCTATAGTTCTCAACAATAGACATTTTCTTTGACCCTTCATGCCATCTCTCACTTGAAGACAAAACTTCATGATCATTGATCTAATAAAATCATGGTTTTGTATATTTTAGGTAGCTGCTTGTCAAAAATATGGCCATGTTGATGGATGAGGACCCTTTGCATTAATCACATATCTATTCCATTTTTGTGTTGGATCATAGGTCTATTTTATAGGTGTAAAACCAATCTAAGACTATTTATTTTCCTATAATTATCCATATTAATGCAGACATATAGACTACATAGCCTTTTTAAACTCCCATTAGGTCTATATTAGGTCTAAAAGACCTATTTTACATCCATGGAGCTTTGTTGGCAATGTTTGGTCATGTTTCATCATTCATATTATCAACCCTTTATCTATATTAGGTCTAAAAGATCTATTTTATCTTTGTGGAGCTTAAATGACTATGCTATATCCTATAATCTCCCTCTAGTTCAGCCCAGATTGTGCTCAAACTAGGTTCTTTCATATTTTCCTTGCCTAAGTCAAATAGTGCTCTATCGACTTCCATCAAAATGTCCCAGTCTCACCATTTGCCTATTCACTATCCATTATGACTCAAATTATTAACATTTTGACTCATCCACACACCATTGAATCAAGATGTATGATAGAGTGAGAGCCATCAATCTTGCCCTTGACTTGTCAATTCTATCTACACTAGTGCCATATGTCAATCACATTTTGGTACTCAAGATTCATTATCAGCTTTCAACCTCACATGCTTATGCCACATGGTGGATTCTTGAGCTCCTTAACTTTTTGACTCATCATGCACCATCAGATAAAGATGCATAATGTAACACATATCATTAGATCTATTGGGACCCAATGTTTGAAATCTAATCGCTACTTCATGAGATCAAATTTGACATCATCACTCCCATCAATTGACATTTGTATGACTATCATTGATGTTCATGCTCTCATCAAATTTAAGTTCAAAAGGGGTTCTTCTACTTGAGCTTTATTTTGACATTTGCAAGGATATCTTATTCTAATGGTTCATCTTTGAAGCTTCATAACTTGAGCCAAAAATCTTGTGTGGACATGAAACTTGTAGATCATGTTCATGGCATGAAGAGATACATAGTGATATAACCCTTTGGCTCATGAGGGCTTCCTGAGTGAAGATAAAAATTACACAAATGAGTTGGTTTATTCATTCTTGTATGAGATCCTAATGATGGTATGGCATTCCAAAGATTGTGCAAGTAATTTTATCATTCTTCCAATGTTATGATGGATTATCTAAGGCTTGTGCAACTTGGTGTATGCTCTAAATGCTTACAACATTATGATTTAACTATTTTGGAAATATTGGAGTCTTATTCTTAATCTAATTAAAGGTCTAAATTGACTAAATGAGTAAATAATATTGTAATAATTGTTTCTACCTCAAATTTGCTTTTCAGATCATAAAGAAAGAAGAAACTAAAAAGTAATGGACAAGGCTTGGGAAGTACTTGGACTAAAGATCGCGCACCGTAAATCCAGACGCTTGTGAGCACTCCTCTTTGGCTGTGGAGGAATGACACCTGCAAGAGAAAAGGAAACTTGGACAAGAAAATGTTAGATGGATGGGCAGTGGGTTGCCAAGCAAAAGCTTGTTCCCAGAAGTGTAAAAACTTCCTTAAGGGAGGTCAACCCACTGTTTGATGAAGATAAATGACTGATAAAAAGATAGAATGCCAGAATACAGAAGTGACAAAGAAATTAGAAAGGAAAGAAGAAAACAAAATGATTGCCTGAAAGAGTTATAGGGCTGAAGACAGTCGCTGAGGTCAGAAATATCACCGGCGTCGGTTAGCTGATCTGTCGGCGTCGGCTATCCTGCTGACGTCGGTTGGGGAAGTGACCGGCGTCAGTCAGGGTTGTGGCCTGTAGTCGGGTCTGAGTTGCTTTCTGGACTGTGGATGGGTCTGAGACTGAACGGGGACAAGTTTGGATGGACTGGGGAGTGGTCTGGTTCTGGTTGGGTGCCTGATGCAAGGTCTTTTTGGCAGAGGGATGGGGAAGAGGAAGAGACACAGAGGACAGGCCCTGAGAAGGCTTTGCAGCCTCTCAGGGGGAAGAACAGAGGGAGTAGGAGACAACAAATAGGATATATTACTAAATACTAAATAAATGAAATAAAAAACCAGACTTGCTTACCTTTTAGCTTGCTGAATGAAGAGAGGAGAAGATGTTGCTGGAGCCACGGAAGACTTGTTGCAAGAAGAGAATACCTGATCCAGAGCCTTTTCACCTGTTGCTGCTGTTGCACGAGGTCAAGACAGAGGAGAGACGAAAGCCAAAGTGCCAAGAGAAGTCTGTTTTCAAGCTCAAGGGTCCAGGGGCTGCAACGGATGCAGAAAGGGATAATGAAGGCTGCCGACGCTGGCAGTTTCACCGACGTCGGCCGAAGGGTCACCGACGTCGGCGGTCGCAGGATGGGCACAGAGGCTAAAAATAGCCTCTGCCCATTCTTGCACGCCACCGGGCGAGGGGTTATGGGAAGAACGGTCACGAGGATGCCAAAATGGGCGTGGGGGGATATAATGGAGAGATTTGGCCTAATAAATGCTAGGGGGAAGGTGGAGGGATTCAAGGGAGGATCCAAGGTGGCAAGGGTTAGACACTTTTTAGGTGTCTACATTTTCCCCTTTTTGTCTTGTTGGTTGTTCTAGATGAACTGCAAGACAAAAATAGGGAGTGGTTGCCCCAGGTGAGGGATGATGTGGATTGCCCCGAAGTGGATGAGGTATTCCCCCTCAAAGCAGGAGTCGAGGGAAGGGAACCTGATATCGGGTGCTGATTTGACAAAAGGTGGATGAGAAAGAGGGGAAAAGTGAGTGAAAATGCTGCAAAAGTCATGATTGCGTGCATACCACTGCATAAGATGGTCAGGTCAAAAGTGTCGCAGGTCAAGGGTCAAGGAGTGCCAAAATTGAAGTAACCGGGCCCCAGCATTTAGTCGTCTGCTGATCGAGTCACTCAATCTAAGCTGAAGCTCCAAATGGTCATCATGTCCCAGGTATCCAGGGCTCAGGAAGTGCTCCCAAAAACATGAAAAAGCCACAAGTAGTAGGGATCAACTGGCTCGCGATCCTATACTTGTGAAGGGTCAAAAATAGTCTGCGGATAATTCTGCTAACGAGCCGTAAGGTAGCATACACGCAAAAACAACCAAGGCAACACGCTGTCTTGGAAGTGGTCGAGGTCGAAGGAGATAGGCATGATCTCCAATGGTCATTGGTCAAGAGGATGGATGGACGAAAGGATGCAGCTGAGCTAACCCCAGAAGACCCCATGTCAACTGAGTGCTGCCTACATAGCCCCTGTCGTAGGGGCCTCAGGCCGATGTAGTTCTCCCTAAAAGGGAGGAAGGGTCAAAGGGAATGATTGGTCTTGGTCAAAGTCGATGATTGGTCTTGGACAAAGATCTTGGTCAAAGTTGACGGAGTTGGGCGTGATTAAAGTCACAGAAGAGAAGGTTTGTCCATCAAAGAGATGAACAAACGGGGATGGTCGAGCTAACCTCAGAAGATGTGGTATCTGAGTGCTGCCTACATAGCCCTGGTCATAGGCCCACAAACCAATGTAGTTCGGGCTGCGAGGGTCAAAATGGTCGATGATGAGCTTGGTTGAGTGTCGAAATGACGAGGGTAAGATGAGGATAAAATGATGCTACAGATGGTGTATTCTGTAGAATTGGTCGAGAGTCTTTCATCCCTAGCAAGTTTCCATAGTCGTGATGGATGTATGCTAAAAATGAATGGAGGGTCTATTTATGCTTCAGCAAGTATTGGTTTATGCTTAACATAAATTGGGTCTGGTCGGTAGTTTCCATGTGTATTGGTGTCCATAGAAACTATGTGAAATGGTCTAGGGTGATGTCTGATGTCATGTTGAAAATGAAAAATGTTGAAGTTGGTTTGGTTTAAGGATGAGTCGACAATTGATGTGGCCAAAGCGACCAAAGTGTAGAGAAAAGATGAAAGGCAAATCACTCTTTCATTGACAAGGACCAGAAAGGAAGCATAGATAGGGGTTATAAGAACAAAAGCCCCGTTCATGCATTACGTCGTTGACCAGTGTGGTGTTAGAACGGTAATCGAATCACTTTGACATTAAAGTGAGCTCGAAGTCCCTTGAGCAGGTGATAGGAGGAGGATAGGGTAACCCATTTAAGAGCAGGAATAACCTTGCCCCTTTTATAGGAGACCCTGAGACAACTACAAGCCAATGTCCGTGACTCTTTTTTTTTTTTTTTTTTTTTTTGTGCAGACTGATCAATGCGGGAAGCCTGCATAGAGATGTCATTTGATGTAATGGTCATGTTGTGAAGCTAATAAATGCAGGAAGCTTCTAAGAAAAGGTTGCTGTTTATTGCCAGAGTGGTCTATATTTTTGCTTGATAATGTTTGAAAAGTTGGCCTAGCTGTCCTTCAAGGGATCAGTCTAGTAATACAGCAATGATAGTACAGCTGTCCTTCGAGGGATCAGTCTGTCTTTTTGATTTGACTTGATTTAGTGACCATGGATATGTTTTGACATCTTGATTTGGATATTTTGATAGGAATTTGAGTCACGGACAAGACTGTAGAAGCTCAAGGACGCCCTTTTTATTAGGACAAAGCATCCCTGCATCATAAAAGGGTTGTAGAGGACTAGTTAAGAGGAATAGGGTTGAAAGGGATGAGGATTAGGAGGACGAGGATTGCTCAAGGGACGAGCTCAAGTTACGTGTCAAGCAGACGAGTACTCGACTAGCAGAAGAATGGTCGAAGATGCAACGCATTAAGAGGCTCAGGTTCTGGCCGTCCGTCGAGGGAAGACAAACGATAAGTCCCTGACCCATACTTGTGCGTGATGATAAAAGGTCCAAGCCAATTGGGGGAAAATTTGCCTCGTTTACTTCGCTCCATATTGGTCACGTGCTGATTCTCTTTGAGGACGAGGTCTCCGATGTTGAAATCTCGTTCTCGCAAATTTTTGTCGTAGGCCCGCTTTATGCGACTTTGGTAGACATGGAGATGATTAAGGGCAGCCAGACGGTGTTCGTCGAGTAACTCAAGTTGAGCTAAGCGATCTTGATGAAAGTCGTCATTGGAGAGAATGTCATGCAGGGAGATGCGGAGAGACGGGATCTGTACTTCGAGAGGTAAAACAGCCTCTATTCTGTACACGAGAGAGAAGGGAGTAGCACCCGTAGAGGTTCGGATGCTAGTGCGGTAGGCCCACAAAGCGAAGGGGATATGAACGTGCCAATCCCTTCCTGTATCATTGACCACCTTCATGAGAATTTTGGTGAGAATTTTGTTGGAAGCCTCGGCCTGCCCATTTGCTTGTGGGTAGTAAGGCGAAGAAAAGCTGAGTTTGATGCCAAATGAGTCGCATAGTTTTTGGACAGTCTTGTTTTTGAAGGACTTGCCATTGTCGGTGATGATTTTGTGAGGGACACCGAAATGACAGATGATGTGGCTGCTGATGAAGTCAACAATTTTGTCGGCTTTTGTGGAGACAAGAGGAATGGCTTCCACCCACTTGGTGAAATACTCAGTGGCAGTGATGATGGATTGATGATGAAGAGACGAGTGAGGGTTGATCTCACCGATGAGATCCAAGCCCCACTGAGAGAAAGGCCAAAAATCCTGAGCAACTTGCAAGGCGTGGCTGGGGAGATGAAGCAGGTTAGAGTGCTGCTGACACTTGATGCAACACCGAACATAATCGCTACAGTCTTGATGAAGGGTGGGCCAATAATAACCCAGGCGAAGGATGCGCTTGGCAATCGAGTTTCCACTGAAGTGTCCACCACAAATCCCGTCGTGGACTTGCTTTATGGCATGAGAAGCTTCAGCAGAGGTTAGACAGCAAAGAAGGAGACCGTCGAAGCCTCACTTATAAAGAAGACCTCCTAGCATGGTATAGCGGGCTGTGCGCTTGATGAAAGCTCGCCGCGCATTGCTAGAGAGGTTGGGAGGAGTGACAGAAAGAGATAAGTAGTCCACAAGTTGCTTATACCAGTCATCTTGTGGGCTAGAATTGACAGCGTTGACATGGTCGATGTGAGGAGAGATGTATGAAGGCAAAGGTACACGATGCACTGTGACAAAAAGGCGGGATGATGATGATGAAGACGGGATATGCGAAGCAAGAGAGGCCATGGTGTCGGCAAACTTGTTCGTAGAGCGTGGAACAGTCTGCAAGAGGTAATGGTCGAAAGATGACAAAAGAAGGTCAGCACGATTCTTATACCTCTGTAAAACTTCATTTTTACAGAGATACGAACTGTTAACTTGATTAACGATGAGCTGCGAGTCACCGAAGATGTTGATAGACTTGATGTGGAGAGAAAGGGCAGTCTGAAGTCCCAAAATTAAGGCCTCGTATTCGGCCATATTATTGGTACAATCGAAGTCAAGCTTGAAAGATAGAGGCATGGGCTCCCCTTTGAGTGGGATGAGGATGACCCCCGCACCCCCACCGAGTTGACATTTAGAGCCGTCAAAGAACATAGTCATTTGGTAGACGGTGTCATCGGTGGAAAGTGTGGCGATAGACTCGTCAGGGAACTCACAGTGTGAAGGTTGGTTGTCGGGAAGAGGGGCATCTGCCAGTTGGTCAGCGATGGTTTGCCCCTTGATAGATTTCTATTGGATGAATTCAAAGTCAAACTCAGCAAGCAGCATGAGCCACCGAGCCATACGTTGATTCTGATATGGCTTGGAGTGCATGTACTTGAGAGGGTCGGTGTGAGTGACGACAAAGGTTTTGTGGTTGAGAAGATAGTGGCGGAGCTTGGTAACGGAAAAGACTAATGCTAGACAGAGTTTCTCGGTATGAGTATACCGAGTTTCATAGTCGACCAGTGTTCGGCTGATGTAGTAAACCACTTGCTCGCGATGATGCTCGTCTCGGTGCGCGATCATGGCACCTAACGAATGGTTGGTAGCAGAGATATAAAGGTAGAAGGGTTGGTCGTCCTTAGGTGGAATGAGGACTGGTGGAGAGACCAGATAGCCTTTGAGGGCTTCAAAAGCCTCTTGACAGCCCTTATCCCATTTAAAGGAGACGTTCTTCTTAAGGAGGTGATGAAAAGGTTGGCAGCGGTCTGAAAGCTGCGAGATGAAATGACGAATGGACTGGAGCTTCCCTTGTAGACTGCGAAGCTACTTGAGATTGGTCGGGGGTGGCATTTCGAGAATAGCGCAGATCTTGGCGGGATCTATCTCGATACCACGGAAGGAAACGATGAAGCCGAGAAGTTTACCTGAGAGGACCCCAAAGACACACTTCTTGGGGTTGAGGCGGACATTGTATTGAAGAAGGCAAGAGAAGATGATTGTGAGAATGGTCAAGTGGTTGCGGCGAAGTTTAGACTTGCCGAGAAGGTCATCCACATAGTCCTCCATGATTTTATGGAGGAGATCGTGGAAAATGTAGGTCATGGCGCGCTGATATGTGGCACCAGCATTTTTCAGGCCGAAAGGCATGACTCGATAGCAGAAAGTCCCCCATGGGGTGATAAAGGTAGTCTTGTGCTGATCTTTCGGTGCGATCAGGATTTGATTGTATCCTGAAAACCCGTCCATGAGAGATAGCATCTCATGGCCGGCCGTGAGATCAACAAGCTGGTCAATGTTAGGAAGAGGAAAGTCATCTTTGGGACAGGCTAGGTTAAGGTCGTGATAGTCTGTGCAGATCCGAATCCCCCCAGTTGCTTTAGTAACTGGGACGATGTTAGAGACCCACTGTGGATAATCGATGGGTTGGATGAAGGAGACAGAAAGAAGGCGCTGAAGCTCCTCTTTGACAAGAAGCGCAACGCGAGGATGCATCTTTCGAAGCTTCTGCCTAACAGGCTTAGCCTCTAGTTTGGTGACAATGTTATGGGTAGCAATGGTGGGGTCGATGCCAGGCATGTCGCTGTAAGTCCAGGCAAAGGCCTTGCTATGGTTGGAAAGGAATTGGGCATAGTCAAGCTGCTCCTGAGCGTCTAAAGATTGGCCAATCTTTAAGACGTGAGGAACATCAGAAGAAGAAGGGAGGTTGATGTCAATGGTGGATTCATTTAACATAACCTGGGTCTCAGAAGGGAGGAAACGCTGGACGAAAGAGTCATCGGCACCCATGTAGGAAAGGATGGCATCATCGTCAACGCAGTGGATAGTGTGAATGGTTGCCGACTCATCCTCTACCATGCTAGGAAAGATGAGAGGGAGAGACCTGGGCACCCCATTGAGTTGATAGGTCAGGGGTTCCAGGCGGATGGTGTTTATGGAAAAAAAAACTAGGAGGGATGGAAACCACCGACTCCGTAGGTGACGAAGGAGAAATGGGCGAGTCTAGAAGAGATTGGTCAATGGTTGGTTCGGGACAAAGGTCGGAAGGAGCCTGAGTGGGGTCATGATATCCCAGGCCATACCATTTCTTGGCATCGTGATCATTGAGCAGCTCGATGGGCTGATGGGAGCCCTGCTCATAACGTCCGAAACCAAAACCCTTCCATGCACACCTGTGAAGGTAAGTGTGTGCAAAGGCGGGGTTGCCAAGAAACGAGAAATTAGATGTGAAAGGTTGGGGTGAAGAGAGGGAAGTGCCGTTGGTAGGAGCTTGATTAAGCCCCCCATAGACAAAGTTGGTTTGGAAGTGAGGAGGACCATAAGGTACGACCGTCCTGATCCGATGGTTGTAATTAGGACTGAGATGAAGGCGTCCATACTCTTGCAGAGTTTGGAACATGTCGAGGGTCAACAAGTGATATTCCCCAAGTGATAGTCGTTGGAAGATGTCTTCCATGGGGTCTTTGGTCGGTGCTTGAAGAGGAGGGGTGAGGGCAACCGCCGATTGCGAACCGGTCGAAGCTTCCGCAGATGGAGGCGGTGCCGGAGTTGATAGCTTGATGGGAATGAGGACATCGTTAGGACGGTAGGTGGTATTTCAAGTCTTGAAGGGTGAAGGGTCAGCGGGGATGGTGTGGACTTGCCCGTCATGTTCGAACTTCACACAATGGTGCAGGGTGGAGGGTATACAGGCCATGGCACGGATCCAAGGTCGGCCCAGTAGAAGGTTGTATTGAAACTCTCCTTCGATGATATAGAAGAGCTCTGGGACTGTGCGTGGACCAACGCGAATGTGGAGGATGACTGTGCCAATGGTCGTGGTGGTGGTGTCGTTGAAAGAGCGTAAGATCGCGTCAGTTTTGGAGACGCAGTTCTTGGGAAGAGCCAGCTGATCAAAGGCGTGGGTAGAGATTATGTTGATGCTAGCGCCGCCGTCGATCATAACGCGTTTAATGCGTGTCCGATCAACATAGGCAGTGATGAAGAGGGCGACATCCTGATCTTCCGTGTTAGATGTGGGAATCTCAGAATCATTGAATGTGATGGAGGCGACAGGAGACAAGGAATGGATGAGGGCAGCGAGTGGTTGGGGGTCCTCAGGTTGGACCTCCGCTGCCTACAAGGCTTGGATAAGGGCTTGATGGTGCTGAGGTGAAGTTTGGACAAGGTCATAAAGAGACATCTTCACAGGTGTCTGGTGAAGCTGCTTCAGCATGGAGTCGTGAATTGGCCCAGAAGAGGAAGACGAAGAAGGCTGGGATGCGCCAAGGATAGAAATTTTAGGCTTGGGCGCAAGGGGTGGCTTGACGAAGGGATAGGTCCAAGGAATGGCAGCTTTTTCCTTGGCCTTGTCCTTTTGCGACCTAGTGGTTATACGGATAGTATTGATTTCGAAAATAGGAGGCGAAGAAGGGGTCATGTCTTGCTGGTGAGATGTTGACGTGTTTGAAGAGGTTGGACAGGGAGGAGTCGGGGTCTGGTCAAGAGTGTCCTCAAGGAGAAGAGTGTCTTTCTCCATGTGGCGGCGAATGACGGCCTTGAGGGCACAGCAAGTCTCGGTGTCGTGTCCTGGTGTACGATGATATAAACAAATTTTTGTATCGTCGAACCAGGAGGGCTTGGACCCGAGAGGTTGGAAAGGCTTGATGGGTGGAAGGGTTATGTCAGAAGTCTGGAGAAGTTGGCGCAATATTGACGAGTATGAGCCCAATAGAGGGTCCGTGTTATTTGATATGCGCGAGGTTGGTGACTTTTGCTTAGGCGAGGTTAGAAGAGGTTTCCGTACCACCTTATGGGTTGATGGCGCGGTGACAGATGGAGACGGCTCTTTCTTGGTGATTGATACCATCTTTTTAGGAGAGGGACGACTGGAGATAGGCAGAGGAAGCAAAGGAGGCAACGAGTTTTGGTTGAAGGCCGGAGTGGGAAGGATGCTAGCCAAGGTCGAAGGATGGGGGCCCAAAATGGATGGCAATGGTGACGAAGAAGGAGGCATTCATTTCTGTGGTCTGGCAGTCTTCTTCGCCTTGGTTGGAAGACTACTACTGGTCGAGGTCTGACCTAGGTCCACCTTCACTTGCGGGTGAGTGAGGGAGGAGATAGGATGAACGCCAAATGACTTGATGGGTTTAGACGAGATAGATGCAGGCTTCGGTTTGGACGGGTTTGGTTGAGGTTTGAGAGTCTGGTCCTTGTCAAGAGTCTGACGAGATTCTATCTTTGGAGGATTAGCGGCATGTGATGAGAGGGCGCGGGTATGTTGAAGGGCTTTAAGATGCTCCCACAACACCTGAGGCGTCACTTTCCTTGAAGGGAGAAGTTCGATCTTCCCCACTAACCGAGAAAATGGCTGAGAGGAAGATGTTGATGGTTGCGAGGTTGAGGACGAGATGGGTGTAATGGTCTTAGACGCATGGTGCGGTGAAGTCATGACAGATTTAGATGAAGACGAAGGGGAGACAGGTTCTTCCCTGGGTGGAGAAGAAACTGAGGAGCGAGGCTCCTCAAGCGGGTAAAGGGCAGGGATGACGGTGCCCTCCACTTGCGGCTGAGGAGTAGGAAGGGTCGGGTCCTCCATAGGCTGCAGAAAGGAAGATGGCGAGACCGGTGGTGCTGGTAAGGCCGAGGCATCCTCCAAGATGAGAGAGGTCAATGGAGAACTAGCCGGGGAGAGAGGCTCGTCCACATGTGACAGACTGATTGATGGACTAACCTCAAGAGGTTGATTGGGGACGAAAGGAGAGACCGTATTGACTGTCTGAATATTGTGCTCATGATTGTCGTCAATTAAGGTCTGGACATTGTTCTGAGTTGGCGGATGATTGGGAAAAGGTTGTTTGAAGATGTCAATGGCCTGATTAGGGGGTGCATTTGGATTGTCTAAGATGAGATCCCCCTTTTCAAGCATGTCTTGTATTATGTTCTTAAAGGTCTTGCAGTTCTCCGTGTCATGGCCCTTAACACGGTGGAAGCTGCAGAAGTCTTGCTCCCTATACCACGCGAGGATGGCGTGTGAGGGATCGAATTGCGGAGGAGGTCGGGCTTGAGGGAGATTGAGGACCCCCTATTTAAGAAGCTTTTCCAGCACAGACGCATATGATTCTCCAAGAGGAGTATATCGTCGCTGCACATATCTTTGCTGGAATTGCCGAGTAGCGCTCTGAGATGTAGATGGCTCAGGCTGATTGGATGAAGAAGATGAAGGTCTGACAACCACGGCATTAGATGAAGCCTTGGATTTAGAATTGGATGATGATGGCTTGGCAGAAGAAGAGTCATTGGTCTTAGAGCTGGGATTCTTACTCTGCAACTTGACTTTATTCTCCTCGATGGCACGCAACTCAAGTTTGTGGGCCATCATGAAGGCCTCGTCAAAAGTGCAGAAGGTTTGAACCCTCAGGGTGGAAGAGATATGTCGGGCACAGGCTTGAGAAAAGAGTTCAATAAGCTCGGCCTGACGCAAGGAAAAGGAGAGTTGGTTGATAAGGCCTCTCCATTGAGCAATGAAGTCGGCTATGGACTCGTCCTCGAATTGCCGAATAGAATAGAGGTCCGTGATTGAGACCTTCTTGGTTATGTTGATGGAAAAGTGATTGAGGAATAGCTGAGCCAATTGTGTGAATGAGAAGAGAGAATGGCTAGGAAGGGAGCTGTACCAGTCAAGTGCAGCACCCGAGAGAGACATAGGAAACGTGCGTAAGAGTAACGCATCATCATGGCCAATGAGGTAGCAGGCATGTCTGAATGCCCGCAAGTGTTGTTGTGGGTCTTCCTTGTTTTGAAAGCGAGAAAACTTCGGAAGCTCCCACTGGCTAGGATATGGTCTGATTGGGACAAAAGGATGAATGGGCTCATTGCAGATCTGCTCGTATGAAAGAGTGTTGCGCGAGCCGAAAACAGAGGTCTCAAGACTGGTCATCTTGTCCATCAGCATCTTGATGATGTCTGCCGATGGATTGATGGGTTGCGCGCCCCCTAAGTTGTAGGGCGCTTGGAAGAGATTAGAGGAGGCGTGCGACATAGTCGGTTATATAATGTACGGATGACTAATCGCAGGGGCAGAGATGAAGGCTAAAGGTGGTTGGTTAGAAGACATAGCTGGGCCCGTTGTTGCCATGAGAGGTTGGACTGTGGTAACGGGGGCCAAGGGGTAAGAAGCCACCCTGGTGTTGATAGGGGCCAGGGTAGGCAGAATAGAGACAACAAGGTTTTGAAAAGGAGTGGATAGCGGTTGAGCGGGTTGGGGTTGACAAGGGGCCAGAACCCCGGTGGAAGTGGGCCCAATGATAGAGGGAGAGGCCACACCTGGAGGATTGGTCAAAGTCTGGTCAGTGGTCAAAGCGACGGCTTGGGTGTCCGAAGGTTGAACTACGGATGCTGTCAATACAGCTGTAGTCGCGACAAGGGAGGTCGGCATTCCGTAGATCAGATTGCCCAAGGAGTCTCACGTTCGGCTATGCGCGAGATAGTGTTGCAAGGCCTTGACATTGAGGTCCAAGAATCGCTCGAAGTCTTGGTCCCCTTCTTGGACAATGGGAGTCTGCGGCGGGGTTGGACGGGCAGGAGTTCTTTCAGTCTCTGAGTTGAACTCCATTGTAGGCTTGGTCACGGATGGGGTGGACGGAAGTGGTTGACGGCTAGCGTGGTCGATAAGAGCCTTGGCTTGGCTACGAGTCAAAACCATGCAAGGCAAAGAAGGCTCAGGTCTCGGGAACTGTGTTGCTCAGTTTCAAAAGACCAGGATGGAGTTTTTGACAGAGAAGGGACAGGTTTCAGGTTGCTAGTTTTGAAAAAAAAGGACAGTGACAGAGACTGACGTCAGTTAAAAAACCGATGTCGGTAAGAAATATGGCCGACGTCGGTCAGATAACCAATGCCGGTAATAGATGAAGCCGACGTCGGTAGCAGGACCGATGCCGGTGACAGGGGAAGCCGACGTCGGTGGCAGAACCGATGTCGGTGACTGTGTTTTCCAGAGAATCAAAAGGTTCTTGGAAAACAATGAAGAAAGCATCCTCACACACTCAAACAAACAGATGAGAAGAGGAAAACAGAGAGAGACAGACAAGCCTAAGCGATAAATCCTAGGAATTAACCTTAGAAATTATGGCTTATGCCTTAGATGAATGTTTAGGGAGATTGGCTGAAAAATGGGTCCTAGAAGAAGGCGGTCTAAAGATGGTTTCAGGTGTTGTTTTAGGTGCTCAAAGATCTGTGTTAGGGTCTGGTACGTGGCCTGGTGCTAAGGAGCAAGCTCCCCTCACTTCACGATTCCAGTGGTTAGCTGGTCTCGCTTAGCCAAGATATACCTCGCCTAGAGTTTAGACTCCACCAGAGAACGGAGTGGGCTTCCCCCTTGGTGATGAAATCCAAGTAGGGTCACCGGGACGGGTAAGGTATCCACTGGGGGATGAAATCCCAGTCGGGCCTTGTCTCAGGTAAGTTTTATGTGTGTTTTAGTGCATGTGATTCGGTAGTGTAACATCAAGTGTCTACGGTTTATTCAATATGCGTCTAAGTTACTAGATGTGGACTAATGCAAGCACAAGCAGAAATGAAAGTGCAATATGTTTTAATGCCCAAGTCGAAATGTGATATTTGTTATGAAGACAAGTTGGAGAAAGGGTTGAGAGTATGATGTTTAGACTAGCCTAGAATGCAAGGAAGAAAGATTCGTTTTAGTCCTGCTTATAGTGTCATTGAGAAGAAAAGGAGGAGAAGAGGTAAGAACCTAATGCTCCTAAATGAATGAAAAAGAAAAGGAACCCAGGAGGAACCTAGTGTCCCACCGGGCGTGCCAGAGATGTTTCTACCTCAAATTTGCTTTTCAGATCATAAAGAAAGAAGAAACTAAAAAGTAATGGACAAGGCTTGGGAAGTACCTGGACTAAAGATCGCGCACCGTAAATCCAGATGCTTGTGAGCACTCCTCTTTGGCTGTGGAGGAATGACACCTGCAAGAGAAAAGGAAACTTGGACAAGAAAATGTTAGATGGATGGGCAGTGGGTTGCCAAGCAAAAGCTTGTTCCTGGAAGTGTAAAAACTTCCTTAAGGGAGGTCAACCCACTGTTTGATGAAGATAAATGACTGATAAAAAGACAGAATGCCAGAATACAAAAGTGACAAAGAAATTAGAAAGGAAAGAAGAAAACAAAATGATTACCTGAAAGATTTGTAGGGCTGAAGACAGTCGCCGAGGTCGGAAATATCACCGGCGTCGGTTAGCTGATCTGCCGGCGTCGGCTATCCTGCCGACGTCGGTTGGGGAAGTGACCGGCGTCGGTCGGGGTTGTGGCCTGTAGTCAGGTCTGAGTTGCTTTCTGGACTGTGGATGGGTCTGAGACTGAACGGGGACAAGTTTGGATGGACTGGGGAGTGGTCTGGTTCTGGTTGGGTGCCTGATGCAAGGTCTTTTTGGCAGAGGGATGGGGAAGAGGAAGAGACACAGAGGACAGGCCCTGAGAAGGCTTTGTAGCCTCTCAGGGGGAAGAACAGAGGGAGTAGGAGACAGCAAATAGGATAGATTATTGAATACTAAATAAATGAAATAAAAAACCAGACTTGCTTACCTTTTAGCTTGCTGAATGAAGAGAGGAGAAGATGTTGCTGGAGCCACAGAAGACTTGTTGCAAGAAGAGAATACCTGATCCAGAGCCTTTTCACCTGTTGCTGCTATTGCACGAGGTCAAGACAGAGGAGAGACGAAAGCCAAAGTGCCAAGAGAAGTCTATTTTTGAGCTCAAGGGTCCAGGGGCTGCAACGGATGCAGAAAGGGATAATGAAGGCTGCCGACGCCGGCAGTTTTGCCGACGTCGATCGAAGGGTCGCCGACGTCGGCGGTCGCAGGATGGGCACAGAGGCTAAAAATAGCCTCTGCCCATTCTTGCACGCCGCCGGGCGAGGGGTTATGGGAAGAACGGTCATGAGGATGCCAAAATGGGTGTGGGGGGATATAATGGAGAGATTTGGCCTAATAAATGCTAGGGGGAAGGTGGAGGGATTCAAGGGAGGATCCAAGGTGGCAAGGGTTAGACACTTTTTAGGTGTCTACAATAATTTTAACTACTAATTTGTATAATTTATTTGTATTTTTAACCTTTCTATAAATAGCAATAAATATGGAAAAAATTAAACTTAGCTAAAAATAAGATGAAATAACTGAGACAAGGTCTAGAATTTACTATGCAGGACTAAGACAGTGTCACAAATTAGGATCTAGATTTCATTTTATGAAAGGATAGGAGCACTAAAATAAGACACCTTAGGGTTTGATGTTATAGTACTTTTCTACTATTATTATCAAAACTACTCATAAAGACCTGAGTTTTTTGGTTTTTGGTTTTTGTCCTTGTATAAGCTTTCTTATGAAATCTTGATTATTGAAGGTCTATGAAACTCCTTGTAAAGTTGATTTAGTCTTCAAACCCTAGCTTTCATTGTGCTTTGATGAATCTTGAAAAACAAGGGGGGTTAGTGTGTGTAAGATGAATTGAACATGTATCCACACCCATTATATGGGCATGTTGCCTACATACCAATACTTCAAAGAGGGATCAAGCCATATGTAGTTCTCCCACTTGATTTGATTTATAAAATAATGTAATGAGGATGCAAAAATACTAAATTGGGTGTGCTTGAGGTGGTTAGGGACTGGTGTGAGGATTTGGATATGATTTTAGTTGTATTAGATGGTTATATGCAGAGAATAGGGAAATTTGTCTCAATGGTATTACTTATATTCTTGCTTATTTTTTATAATATTTACCAACCTTTTATATATGAACTTTGAATGGGCTTTTATAGAGATCTATTGGTCATGGGTTGAATGCATTCATGCTAGGTCAATAAGATAAAGGATAAGAACTAGAAGGAAATAATTATTGGAGATTAAAATATAATTGGATAAAAGCATCAAAATAAGACACCCTAGGGTCTGGCACTATAGTCCAAGTTGGGTGTTCCCATCCTATAGGTGTGAGACCTAGAGGGATGGAATTAGCATGGGAAATGCAACCTAGCTAAGCTAGAATCAAGTTTTAGAAGTCTACTGATGACTAGGAATAAGAAAAAAGGTGTCTATAAGGGTCATAAGAGCACACAAGAGAGACCTATGGGTCAGGTGTCATAAGCCACATTCAAGCTACCAATTTTGACATTTTATATGACTACATTTTCCCCCTTCATTTTAGTGATGTAGCAAAGCAAAATACTAGGATAAATAAAAAGTAGAAAGCATTCCTAAACTTACCTATAAGGGTGAAGCTCATGAATTTGTGTGATATTGGGTGTGCATAGATAAAACACATCATGAAGTATAAATCTACAAAACAAAATTAGAAGTATATCAGTTCTTAATAGACATGCTATGTCTAAAATAAAAATGTACAAAATATAGGTAAAAGAGAAGGAAAAGGAATGAATTCACCTCATCAAGTACATGAACCAATAAAAAACATATTACGATGTTGAGTGATGTTGAGTATATTATAAATGATATTATACAAAGATTAATATCCCAAATGGAGCTGAGTGCTCAATTCCCTAAGAGTGGATCAAGAATGCAAAGGCTATACCTTTGGCTCCATCATCACCCATTAAGTGAATCTATGTGAACATGTGTGTGTTAATCGATGTTTGGACTGTGTGTCCAATCCCTCTAAGTAGTTGGCTCAAGAATACAAAGGATAACTAGTCCTTTGGATCCATCATTGCCCCATGAAGTGAAGCTATAAACTAATACTAGTATGAAATGTGTGTTTTATGAGATGGATCTTGAAGCCCATGAATGTTCTATAATCTAAAAATATGGCATGGATAGTCGAATGTGTAATAGAAACCAGGCCACTCAAAAAAGGTGGAGATTAGGCTTATATGAAAGCCACTCTGAAACTAGGTAATAGGCTTATATAGAAGCCACTCAAGAATTATGTTAACCATCTATAGATGGAATAAAGCAAGCAACTATTGAGAATGCCTAGGTAATACCATAAATTGTAAAGAAGAGAAATAAAATGTGTCATGCACTTTGCCCAAAATCACTGGTGTCTATAACATGGATTTCAATTTGAAAGCTATACCAACTATTGTATCTAAAACTAGAAGTGAGAGCCATCATGCCGCACATGATGCCCCCTATATCTGGATTCTCTAAGAAAAACTATATTGAAATTATTGATTCTAAATTGTTTTATAGCTGACAAAATTGTAACTGGTCTTACCTTTCTATCTATTTTTTGGAAAATCTAGTTAGAGCATTGAAATAGAGCACCCTATTATCTAACACTATAGTCTAAACTTGACTCTCTTATCTTGTGTTTATTTTAAATATTATTCTATAATTGTCACTATTTTCTTGGTCTATTCTACCTAGTTTGAAATCTGAATACTAATCTGGGTATTATGAAAGCTAATTTTTTTGACTGGTTAGAGGCTTTGATCTCTGTGATAAAACCCCTATTTTTGTCCCCCTCTTCTGAGGGTAGGAATGAAGACCCTATAGTGACTATCCTTATAATAAAGATCCCTACAAGTGTGTTATGTTATGAGAATACATGATATAATAATGAAATTGGCAATATATCTCAAGATGTAGCATGGTTTGTATGAGAGATTGTTAGATCAATAGGGGTATCCCTAGATAGATGTAACAATGTAATAACGTGTGCAATATAGTGAATTAGAACTAGAAGTTTGGTTAATTTTTATTTTTTAGTTGTTAGTTGTCAAGGAGGGATGGAAAATGATGTCCATCATGGCATCCAAGATATCAATAAAATGCATGATGTGGATTATGGACTTGCAATAAATTTGAAAAGCAATCAAGAAATAAGCACAGAAAGCGAAAATCAATAAGTATACAAGAGTGGCCAAGGGGCCAAGCAAACAAAGGACATGGGAACATGTTACTCAAACTAAGAAGCAAGCATACAAGGCATATTCAAATGCCACATACACATATAATTGAAAAAATCAAAGTTGGCTCAAGGGCCACAAGCACATAAAAGAGTACAAGCAAAGGACATTGGCAAATGTCCTAAGGCACACACAAGAATAGAATCAAAGGATATTGGTAAATTTCATAAGGCACATACAAGAGACAAAACAAGAATTGAGAAAATACAATCACATATAGCTACGCAAAGCAAGAAAATAAAGCATGTAAGTACTAAAAATAAAATCACATCTAACTAATTAAAGTAAGAAGTGAAAGTATGCAAGACATGTAGTACAAGACTAGGTATATGCTAAGAAATACACAAGTGTTATAAACTAGTGAGTGTCGATAGAGTAATCTATCTAAGCTAGTAAGTAATGTATATCAACATGATAACTAAAGTGTGTGGTATAGGAATGACATAACCTAGATGGTGTAGTCATGTAGAAGATGCCTCCAATGGGTAGATATATCAATGTATGTCTTAAATGTAGAAGTAGGATGCCCCATCAATCGATAGGGTGAAGCAATCATGGATCTGAATGTCACTGCACACACTCAAATAAGATCAAGTGAAGCATGGTAATGTATATAAATTGACAAATAATAGCATAAAACAACAAATGTAGGTCTATCATGGTAGTATAAATGTAAAGCATGGATAATGCATACAATTAAAATGTTTTTGTAATTTTGAATATTTGAATTTCTTTTATATTTTTGATATATTTGAATGTTTTTGGATTTTTAATATATTTGAATGTTTTTGTATTTTTGATATATGAAATGTATAATCAATCATAAAAAGACAATGTACAAGAAATTAAAAATAATTTATGTATAAACAACCATGTAAAAGACTAGGCTATAGGGGGTAAAGGGTCCAAGGATGGAGTTCACTGGGGATGGAGATGGAAGAAGGGATCACGGAATCATCAAATACCTCAAGATCATCATCATAAGTATCACCATATGTCATAGAATCTATATACATGGTTTTGTCCTATTGAAGGTGAACTAAAGGTTGCTCTTGTGGTGAAGATGTTGATTCTCCTCTAGGACATTTAGCATTAGTAGTAGATAGCTTCAATGGAATGGTGAAGCTAGTGTTGGTGGTGATGTAATCTAAATAGTACCCTAAACTTGTATTTTATCTAATCTCTATTGTAAAGCTATACATGAGTTGGTGTCAGGGTTTGTTATATTATGAAAGAGAAAAAATGGGAGACCATCTTATCATGATAACCTAATAATATATTTGTGTCTTACTACAGGTAGTGTGATTAATCCATGATCAAGTATCATCTATAGTATAATTTGTGGTTGAATATGTGTGTTGCCTACCTAAATATGGATGACTAGCTCTACATATATAGAGGTAACCATATGAAATGTATGTGTCAAGTGATTTGTTTGTGGACATGAATGTGGAGTATATCATGAGAGTGTAGTGCAAGATTCTAAGAGTGATGTAGGATGTGTAATGAGAGCTCTAGAGTCATCTCAGTACTCTCCTAGGCCAACTAGTGTAAATCTCAATCCAGAAAAATATTAATTTGTGAGTGTGGGTGTCATATCATCATCTAAAGTAGCTTGGGAATTTGTATCAACATCATGTACATATGGTAACTCATAATTTATCACAAGGGGTAACTATAATATGGGAGCCTCATCAACTATAGTAGTAGAAGACAACAATGTTGTGAGAGTATTTGTATCTATCAAAGTAACTGTAACTATTGAAATAGTTATATCTATATAATCAATTGGTACTACTAAAACTACTCTCTATGATTATGTGACTGTAATAGGTGTAATAACTGTGACTGATGGAGTGGCTAAAATGGCTAAAATTGCTATAACTGGTTGAATATCTAGAGTTGAGGACGTAACTATAAGTGGAGGAGTGTGAGATGTTCTAGTCTTTCCTACATCATATGTATATATTTGATCAAGATAAATGTGATGAGGTGGTCACTAAACTATGATATGAGGTGTCCCATTTGGCAAAGTAATTGAAGATGACTCTATAATTTGATAATATTTGAATGGTTGGTTATCTGTTAGGCATGTGTATAGGTACCCTTCATGGAGAAACTTAACACATCGATGAAGGGTAGAAGGAATTACCCCCATAGTGTGTATCCAAGGTTGTTCGAGTAAAATATTATATTGAAGTGGACTTGGCATGACCTAAAATTGTGTAGAGAGGGTTTTGGGCCCTACCATGATATCTAAAGCAATAGTGCCTAATGTCAATCATGGTATATCATCAAACCCTCTAATATTCTTATATGAATTTTTCATGGATTCCATATCTATGCCCATGGTCTGTAATAATATAATATTACATATATTAAGTCTAGGACCACTATCAACTAGAACTCTCTTAACTACGCTAGTTTTGACTTGAGCTCATATGAATAGTGGTAAATTTTGATCAATAATTGTCTAAGATGGCATGTCCTCATGATCAAAAGAAGTAGTATCTTCCATATTTTTTAAAGTGTTGACCACTAGTGCAAAATAAGAAGGCTCTAAATCAATAAGTATAGAAGTTTGAGTGAGTGCCTGATGAAGAATTTCCTTGAACACATTGGCTTTCTAAAGCAATTCTAACATGGAAATCTTGGTTAGTGTTTTTCTCAATTGATCAATAATATCATATACCTTATGTAGATCTACCTATGCAAGTGGGGTGGGCTTAGGATGGGAAGGATTAGGAGGGTGGTGGGGTTCTTGACTAGGTGGGAGAGGCATGGTAGAATGTTGAGTAACAGCTTTAACTACATTATCTACTATTCGTATAGGACTAGTAGTATGTGAGAGGAGAGAAAAGATAATAGATAGGTCAAGGTGGTGGAGGGATAAAGGATATCAAATGGGCTCTTTAGAAATGGGTAGTGACCTATGGAATATAAAAATGGACCATGCAACATGACTCGATATGGGATAAAGGCTCCAAGGGAGGTGAGGTAAGAGGTATCTTTACATTTTTCACATTGAATGTCTTAATATCATCCCATATTATGAAAATTAAGCATGAAATGCAAATAATTAAGCTTTGTATTAACATATGGTAAACTTCATCATTCATGTACATGATAGGACCAAGTATAATCTCCTTATTATTTTCAAGAAATGCAAGAAATTCTTTTAAATAAATGAGATTCATTTTTGTTTTTAGGTGAAATCTAATTTTAGATGTAAGGTGATACCTCAAAAGTAATAGGACATAGTATATGAAACTAAGGTTTTGAAAAATGATTATTTTTTTAAATTTTACTATGGAAATTTAAAAATTAATGTGAATTTTTTTATTTAAATATGTAGATAAAAAATCATAAAAATATTGAAAAATTCTTGATTTAAAAGGACCTAGTATATGTAGCTAGGGTTTGGAAGAAAATGGTTTTTTTTAAATTACTATGAAATTTTAAAAATTAATGTGAATTTTTTATTTAAATATGCTGGTAAAAAATCATAAAAATGTTTTTAAAATTAGCAAGAAATTTTCCCTAGGGTTTCTAGGGTTTTTGTGCACAAAAGGACCTAGTAAATCTAACTAGGGTTTGGAATAAATGATTTTTAAAATTACTAAGATAAATTTAAAAATTAAATGTGAATTTTTGACTTAAAATATGCATGAAAAATTAGAAAATTTTTGGGAAAATTAGTAAGGAATTTATCCTAGGTTTTTTATGTGCAAATAAAGTAAGTCAGGTTCACCAAATGATTTAACTATTTTGGGAATATTGGAGTCTTATTATTAATTTAGTTAAAGGTCTAAGTTGAATAAATTATTAAATAATATTGAAATAATTTAACTACTAATTTATATAATTTACTTGTATTTTTAACCTTTCTATAAATAGCAATAAATATGGAGAAACTTAGACAGCTTGAAATAGGATGAAATGGCTAAGACAAGGTATGAAGTTTGTTGTGCAAGACTAAGATAGTATAACAAATTCAGATCTAGCTTTTGTTTTTTGAAAGGATAGGAGCACCAAAATAGGACACCATGGGATTCAGTGCTATAATCCTTTTCTACCATTATTGTCCAAACTGCTCATAAAGACTTAATTTTTCTAGGTTTTGTTTGTTGTCCCTATGTTAGCTTGCCTATGAAATATGAACTAGTGAAGGTCTATGGAACTCCTTATAGAGATGATTTAGTCTTCAAACTCTAGCTTTCATTATGTTTTGATCAATCTTAAGAAAGAAGGGGGGTTAGTGTGTGTAAGATACACTAAACGTGTCTCCACACCACTTGTGTGGGCACGTTGCCTACATACCAATACTCCAAAGAGGGATCAAGCCATATGTATTTCTCCCACCTGACGTGCTTTGTGAAATAGTGTAATGAGGATGAAAAAATGCTAAATTGGGTGTGCTTGAGGTGGTTAGGGAATATTGTGAGGATTTGGATATCTTATAGCTATATTATATGGATGTATGGAGAGAATAGGGAAATTTTCCTCAATGGTATTGCTTGTATTCTTGCTTTCTTTTATAATATTTACCAACCTCTTCTAAATGAACTTTGAATGGGATTTTATATAGATCTATTGGTCATGGGTTGAATGTATTCATGCTAGGCTAACAAGATGAAGGATAGGAACCAAAAGGAAATAACCATTGGAGCTTAAAATACAATTGGATAGGAGCACCAAAATAGGACACCATAGGGTTTGATGCTATAGTCCAAGTTGGGTGATCCTATCCTACAAGTGTGGAACCTAGGGGGATAAAATTAGCATAGAAAATGCAACCAAGCTGAGTGAGAATTATGTTTTAGAAGTCCACAGATGACTAAGAATAAGCAAAATGGTGTCTAAAAGGGTCATGAGAGCATGCAAGACGGACCTATGGGTTGGGTGTCACAAGTCACACTCAAACTACCAATTTTGACATTTTATATGACTACACATCATGAAAACCTACTGATCTTTATTTTGCAATTTTAGGCCTATTTCAAACTTTTGGTCCACTTACTCTACATGAACTCTACTCAGCTTAGTATGTGGACCAAAAATGGCCAACATCTTTGGTGACTCTAGGGGTTGCATGCTATCTATGCTAGAGAACCCAGACCATGTTGCCTTAACTAGTCCACTGGGCATGGATTCTCTTATCTAATTCAATAAACTTACTTAAAGCTAAAAACAAAGTTGGCCCTTTCTAAAAATTCCTTTTGAAGTAAAAGGGACAATAAGAAAACAATGAAGGGAAAGTACATGTAGGGACTTGTAGGAAAGAAATAACCACTAAATTACTAAACAAATGTGCATAAATTCACTTAGAGAAAAGCATGAACCTACTCTAATGTATATACAAGGTTACAATCCATAAGTATTTTCCACTTGGGACAAATGGGAAAGATTTGGCATCACTTACTAGTGATGGATTAGGATGGAAGACACCTTGATTTTGAGATCTCATGGCATGTGATTTGAGATGCTTGACTATTGACTCTTTTGGCATGCTCTCAAATAGATGAAATAGAACAAACATGTCTCCAATGTAGATATACTGGTCCATTTATTCAAAGCTTGCTCTAAATTGGACTATAGGGGCTCCTTTAACCTCCTTGTTTGATGGCTCAATTTTGTGCTTTGAATGAAGCACAACATGTGATGGCTCTTTTAAACTAGTGCTTGGTTGAATGTCTAGGCTTAGGCAGGAAAACTCTAAGTCATCCCAAAAGGTAACTTCCTCTTGGTTATCTGAAACAATGCCAACTTCAACACCATCTTTGCTTTGATTTCTTTGAAAGGATCCATATTATATATCATCAACCTATATAAGGCCCAAAATTTCATGTTTTTATGGCTCTTGGTTTGACCATTCTCCTTCATTATTGAATACAACAATGTTATATTCAAGGGACAATTCATCTTGAGATTGATCAAATTTTATAGCCTGATTTACAAGTTCATTTTCATGCTCTATAAGAAGCATGGGCTTGTTAAAAACCTCTACCTAGTCCATAAAGTCATAATAAATTTGTTTCCATACTTCATTCTAATCCTCATTTTCCTTTATTTCTTACTCATGCTCATTTACGACTTCTCCAACATGGTCAACTAGCTAATTGACTATATCGATCTCTGTATCTTACTCATTTTTATCTTTAACCATGCTAATAAGAAGATCTTGCGACCAAAAAAAATCCTCCTTACTCTCAATTTCATCCTTTCTATCCATATCTTCAATGTGAAGGCATCATTATTGCCTTCAAGCTCTAATACATCAAAACCATGCCAAGAAGTCATATCAAAACCTGACTCTTTCCCTTTTGAAAAAAGTGGACTACCTATATGATCTCTTCATCATAGACACATATGATCTCCTCTTCAGGCCCAACTTTAACTACAAGCTCCTCCTCTATCCTTTGTATAATAGGATCTTTCTCCATGAGGGAGATGGTGGGAGGGTGAAAAAGTTCACCTTACTTACAACTCAAGAGAGTTTCCTTCCAACTAGAGACCTTGAAAGCTCTTTTAGGTGGCTCTATGATAAGGGAGATAGGATCATGGAACACTTCTATACCAACTATTGACCAAATTTGACCTTTGGTAAAATTTGATTCAACCCTTAAATTTATAAACTTTGTATAATTTTATTTATGTCCTATGGGGGTTTCATTTTGATCTAGATGTTCACTTATCCCTAGCCTCGACTTGGTTCAAAGTCTAGCCCCTTGTACTAGTCAAGTCAATGAAAGTCAACCCTAGTCAAATAGGGTCAAACCTAGTCAAAGGCATAAAATATGTTTTTTTAGTCCTAATTAGTTTTAATGTGATTTATGATCTTTCTAATTCATCAAATTGCATTTACCATATTCAATATGCAAAAAATTGCCTTGTAGGCCCACTATGAGATAAAAAGAAGGACTTGTAAAGATGGCTAAAGTGACAAACTTGTCACCAAGATATGGATAATGTGGGATAGGTTAGATGATGTTAGATTCAGGTTTTTGATAGTTCAAGATTTAGTTATGGTCAGAAAAGGGGAGTTTCTCATTGTTTTTAAGCTCTTTTGGGCACTTATACGGTCCCCATGATCTGATCTCTAGATAAAAACATTGTTGGGGTGTCTCTTCACCTCCCCACACCCATTTACACATTTTAAATTCAATTATAATGTAATAAGATGCATCTGTAACTCATTTTTCTTTCTTTTCCTCTTGGCATGCAAAGGAAGGTCAACTTCAAGAACTTGGTACATAAGGTATAGATAGAGTTGGGAGGAGTGATTCTACAAGTGGATTATAATATGAATACAATTAGTTTTAATAATAGTATTTTGGATTATAATCTAGGTAGCATGTTATAGAATTGCATCTAAGAAGGGTAAAATCATGCATCTATTTATAGTTTTTCGAGATCCTTGGAGCTAAGTTATATTTATGAGGTGATTTTAGACTAGAATAAGTCTCTCTTCATGATTTTCTCAATATCTAACACTTCACCTCTCATTTTCTTTGAAGGATTTTTCAAAGGGTGCTAGTTTCATGAAGTTTTCAAAGTTGGGTGCAAGTCTTGAGTTTCTCAGACATCCAAGGAGATTTATGGTGGTGATAATGTGGTTGAGGTTCGTTAACGAATATATATTTCATGTTTTCCTCTTGTGGGAATTCCAACTAGCACCTTTAGAAATCCAAATTGCCCATCTTTACCTTATCTATTACCATAACACTTTCATTCAAGTTGTGCTTGTTTCATGGAGGTTATACAAATGTGAGAGAGTTAGGATAAAATGGTGGGATAAATTTTGAGATATAACATCACCCAAGAGTCATTCTTTTCATTTCATGAAGACACAAGTGTTAATGCAAGCAAGTTTCACTCCAAGAGAAGTCATTTCCATTTTTGGGCTCTCAGTCCCCAAATGTAGAAAATAGAGGTCCTAAGGTTTTTATGGATTAATTTTTGATATGATATAGGATGATTTTACCACTTTTATTATTTTTTCCTTGTATCCCTATCCACCTAGTATAACTATGCCAAATTTGGGAGCTAAAGAGTAAGTGGAAGGTTGATTTTGAGCCCTTCCAAGTTATCAAGAAATCACTAAAAGTTAACAGTGATATCTACAGGATTCTTAATGAGTACTTTCCCTAGAAGGAACTTGATTAGTCCTAGAACTATTCTTGAAAGAGCTAATAATTCCAAAAAACTCAACAATCAATCTTGAGCACTTAATCCATGAATAATATTTATGTTGCATGAGGTGACCTCTTAGGCCTATCCCTTGTCTATACACAGGGTAGGGTAGGCAGGGAAGGCAAGGTTTCAATGGATTGAAAATAAGAGATGGTATTAAGGAATACATAATGAACTAGGTCCTATTGTTAATACCTCTAAATCTATATACAATCTCAATAAGTTCTATACACTACTAACATGCTCCAAATGACTCTTACACAACCTTAGGCCTTGGATTATCCACCTATAGCCAGGGGCATTGGAGGTTGGTCTCAGTCAGGGGTAAGGGAGTTTTTTGAAGATAAATTGGATCATGTAAGTGGATTAAATGACATAATAATATTCTATAAAGGAAATAAAAGGAATTGCATACATTTTGAGTCTAGATACCTATCAAGATGTACCTACATGCATGTGAGCATGCATATACAATCAGAGGTATTGAAAGTTAAACTCAGTTTGGAGTAGGGTGGTTTTTGAGCCAAATTGGAGCATGAAAATGAGGTTAATTTATTTTATATGAGTTTAGGTAGGCAACTAAATATATGTATGCACTTTTGAGGTTAAAACCCCAATTTAAAATACTACAACCAAGGAAAAGGAGCACCTACAGTCATGTAGGAAAGTGAAACACAGTCAAACCATGGGAGAATATAAGGAGATTGAAGACTTAATTCAAGATGAGTGAAGGTTTAAGTATATAAAATGTATTAAATCACCTTTATAAAATTCATTCCCATGATCCTCCCAAACCTAATGTGCTCAATTGAAGGTTGTCTCAGTCCTACAGATAATGACAAGAATGAAAGGGTGAAGGATTGGCCTAATGCCAAGCATGGAGACAAGGATGACAAGGATTAAAATAGTGAATAAAATTTCATTATAATTAAATCAATTTGGTATCATTCCTGAAATACTCACAACATTCCTAATGACCTTTTCACCCATGCAATATTATCTAAGTTCGTATAGTCAACCAAGAAAACCTTGTTTCAAGGGGTAGGTGGTGGGTTTCACTATCAAACAAGCTTTTAAAATGACTCAAAAGATTTATGAGCTTGAATTTAGGATGGATAAAATTTATAATAAAATTTAAATCATGTAATGGATCTGGAACTGGCATCTATAAGGAGGTTTAGGCAAAAACAAGTAGAAAATAGGGTTTTTCCCCCCTTTTTGGGTAAGATTAAGATGGTTGGACCACTTAGGCATGGAACCTGACCAAAAAAATTGGTAAAATTGGTCATTAGGACATTTTTATATTCAAAACCATTCACTTTTCCCAAAAAAATAGTCCTAATATCCTCTATTTTGTCTCAAAGGTAGGTCACTCCTTTCATGCACAAGAATGGCAATTTTTTGGAAAAGTGTTCGATAGTGAACCAAATGTCAATATAATAAATTTTTAAGGTTTGTATAGTTGTTGTATACATGGGATAACATGAAAAAACAGCCTATAAGTTTTTAATTCTAAGGAGATGCTCTGGACAAGGAGGTTTGCAGGCAAACCTAGTAGGAAAATATGTAAACCCAACCCAAATGAAATGTCACATCAAGTTATAACCTTATCCAAGAAATATAATGTTTTTTATGATGCCTAGGGGGTAAATATTATGTTTTAATGCTATAGGAAAGCATTAAAAGTGATAATTATCATATTTTGGTTCACAAAGTATAAATATGCCTTTTGGTAATACATAGTTCTTGTTCCAAAATAGGGGTCATTCCCATTTTTGACTGTTGGTTAGATCCCCAAATGATTTGATCATGTTGGTAGGTCAGATATATAGGTTAATAATATTTTTTTTGGCAATTAAACTCCACAATAATACATCTCCAACTCCAAACATACTAAAACCCTCATAAGAAGCATGAAAGCCATTCGAAGGTCAACTTCCATCACTCATATCTTTCATGGATGTTTTAATGGGACACCAAGACACTTGGATTAGTTATAAAATTTCCTTTAATATCCCTTAGTGGTATTTATAAGGAGGTTCAATGTCTGACCTTTATGAATAAAGGTTAAGAGTCCAAATCACTCTAAACCCTTGCAAAACCCTTATAGTGACCCAATTGGAGAGATAGAGAATTTTAAGCATCCAAATGAAAGGTAATGTACATAAAACAACCTATAGGTTGTATATGACTCTTATAGGATCTTAAACATGTGATTTTTTAATATGAAACTCCACGGATCAAAGGAAAATAAGGTTCATTTTGACCATTTTGAATGGTGTGTAGTATAAAAGAGGATTTAGGAGAGGGAAAAAACTTTATAAGGAAGATTTAAACTTTAAATAACTCCAAAAATTCATCTCATCTCATGTATAAATACTTAAGTGCCCCAACCAAGCCCTCACTTTTAGCCAGTCTAGTGAGCCAGCTAGTGAACACTTGTGGAAAGTGGTGAAAAGCATTTAGGGAAGCCTTTTAAAGGTTATTTCTTGAAACTGATGATATGGGAACCTTTTAAAACTGTCATTCCCTCTTTTTCATGGATCATTTTGGAAAATTTGGAGTTTTTGAATGCCAAGTGTAGAAGGTGCATGGAAAAGAATGATTTTGAAACTACCAAAGATGGTTTTACATGTCCACAAGAATAGGGATGGTAGGGATCAATAAAATTCATTTGAGAAATTTTTTGTAACCCTTATTTCTTATACCAACCATGAAACCTAACCATATGTAGAGAAAATGTAGTTTTGGAAGGTGAATCACGAAGGTAGTTTCCTCTACAAGAATTATAGGTTTTGTGCCACTTTTGACCATTCTTATGACTTATTTTGGACAAGTAGACCTCTATGAAATGGAATATCTCACCTCACACTTCTTACACATGTAAATTTAACTAATTATCTCAAGGTGAAACATGTCCAAGTGACCCTTAGACTTCCTTTGCTTGTTCCTACTCTCAAAGCTATAAATATGCACTATCTTGGCTCATTTGAGAGCATCCATTGGTTGATGGGGAAACCCTAGCCAAATTTGTACTTGAATAACTCTTGAATAAATATAAAAGTTATATTATGACTCATATTTTGTAATATTGAGTAATGACTTGAATCATATTGGTCTAGTCTAGTGAAAGACTATCTTTTCTAACTTGTACTCTTGATGGGCTACCAATTTGCAAAAAGGATATTGTTATAGTTCTTTTCTAGTGTACTTTTATAATTGTAGAGATATAATAGAAGTGGTTCATGATTGTATCCCTCTTTTTAATCATACATCCCTTCCCTAAGAATCACATACCTTCTTGAATCTAGTATATGAAACATTGATGTAGTAATGGGTCCTAAGTTGTGAGTCTTGTGTGAGAAATACCTTGTTTATCTTTAAGTAGTGGTTTTAATCAAGTAGGAGGATGATACATACTAGTAAATCACCATCTTTGTTTTAAATAGTTACCTTTTCTAATCCCTTTTTATCTACAATTGTTAGGTATATAATAACTTCAAAGAGTGCATCAAGGGGAGCTAGCCCCTAATCTAGAGATTCATTTATTAACATCGTCACCCAGAGTAAGATAAATTTCTCCATGGCACCACTTGGATGAGGATTTTTAGGCATCTACTCAAGCGTGAAAATCCAAGTGTCAATAGTTTTTTTCATGCCTAGTGGGACTATTTATCTAACTAGTTGAAGAATTATTGGTGTGTTCTTTAACCAATTAGCCTTTTGGAGTATTCCAATCAACACCAATGGTGTCTCTGTGTGGAATAAGCTTGTCAAGCAACCCTAGTGCATCAATAAATCATGTTTTGGTATGTATAACCCTATTATTGAGTAGTATGGACCTTGTGTTCCTTCATATAGTTTTGATTAAGCTCATGTTGTTCATGGAATCACCTCAAGTATCTCTCCTAATTATCCTTCTAGTAAATCTAAGAGTGTTAGGGAGATAATGTTGGAGTTTGAAAAGCAAATGCTAGAGATAGATAGGTTGAATGAGAAAAATAGGTATCAACAAGAGCTTATGTACAAGGAAGAGTGATTATTTAGGCAAGCTCAAGCCATTCAATCCATGAAAGAGAAACTAAGAAGATGGAGAATTCAACCTACTCAAGGTAGTCATTCTTGTACACCTTCTTACATCCAAAGACAACCTTCACCCATACAAAATAAACCCTCCCATTGTACACCAAATATTTTCTATCAAATAGCACTTGGTCATCAAAATATAATGAGCCAACCTTCTATCCCATCTAATTCATCTTATCCTATGTCAAAATAAACTACTCCTTTTATTAATCCTTTGCACTTAGCACTTCAACACCAAAAGATATTGGGTCAGTCTTCTATGAAAACTAACTACTCCAAATTCCTATATTGTGAGCCCTCCTTGGAAGAAATCCATCCCATTTCCTTTAGAAACCAGCAAATTCATCTTCAAGCAACTCCTCATATGCATATGCAAACTCTTATTAGTCTCCCTCAACCTCCTCAAGCCCTTCAATCTAATGTCAACATCCCAAGTTGGACAAATATCTATCATGAACCAGCTCAAGGCCTTGAGAAAGTGAATGAGGTTGCTTCCTATCATCAAGAGGAGACACATGATGTCAAGATTCCAAGTTGGAGGAGTGCTCATCATGAATTAGCCCAAAATTTTGAATAAGAATAAATAGGAAAAACTATGAATATTGGTTTCACATGTTGGAAGTATTTTAATCAAATTCAAACATAACCTCAAGAGGAGAGGAATTAAGAGATTGATGAGACTCTTATGGATAGAAATGTTATTTTGGTAAGTAATTCTCTTACTCCTCAATATGAAATAGGTTTCAGTGATGGAATTTTTCCAAGATTTGATATGGTCATTTCAAGATGGAAAGAAGAGCATGAAAATGTCCCATTATCTTTCAACCTATACAAGGATGTTTCTTCCCCTCCCACCCTCTCCTTGGAAAAAGAGAAAATGTCTTGTGTGAGATGGAAGACAAAATTGCAGAATTAAAAGGTGAAGAAGATAATCTAAGTGGAAATAATATAGTAGGTATAGAGCTTTGTAGACATGATGAAGCTTCATTATCACTAATTGATGAACTTCTTTTTGGTCATGATGAAGATAGTGAATAATCCATAGTAGGTGATGATGATGAATGCAAGAATGGTAAGCTTTCTTCCTTTTTTTTTGATGGATTTTCCTTTTGCTTTGATGAAGATAGTGACCAAACCATGGGACATGAGTTGGATGAAGTTCAATAGCATGGTTTTGAGCTGCTAGAGACTCTTATTTTTGAACAAGAAGGAGAGGAATCAGGTTGGTGTGATAGAGACAATAAAGAGGGAGATTTGGAATGAGAAAGTGATGATTTTTTTAGATGAACTAGAAAAAAATTGTCTTAGCTCAAACACCACACCAGCCACCCTTCCTCAAGAGAGTCATGATGAATCAAGAGATTAGTTTTAAAAGCATCTCAAAGAAATAGAAAATAATGAGTTGGCCCATGATGTATATCAAGAGGGTCATGAGCCAAATGAGCCCTATAATGATGAGATTGTAGTCATTGATCCATTGATGGACTATACATATATGAAGGACCAACATGAAACATGTCTCAAAGATAAATATGAATACATGGAGGTGGAAGACATGTTTGAACCTAATACATTAGAATACATGCCAATCAAGATGGTAAACAAGAAGGGTGAGTCACCAAGTCTTCACTCTTACAAACTACTTGGTTATCATCATGAGATTTCTTACCAAGAAGGAGATATAAGAAGTTTTCCCTTTGATCCAAGAGGGGGGAAAATGTATCAAGTTAGATGTACATATTACTTTATTTTCAATTGTGTTGTGTTTTGTTTTCCCTAAGTGCTTATGCATAAGTGTGAGTTTATCCTTGTCTTGTTTTGCGTTGTCTTTTCTTGGTCTTGTTGTGTTGTGTGGTGTGTTTGCTTTATTTTTCATTTTGGCATGTCATTTTTAGTTATCTTCAAGAGTCCATTGAATTCATTGGCCCTTGGTTGGATAAGGATACTAGATTCTAACATAGACAAGCATGTTTCCCTTAGGATTTGCCAAAAGTGTTGACCAAATTTGACCTTTAGTCAAATTTGAGTCAACCCCTACATTTATAAACTTTGTATAAGTTTATATATGTCCCATAAGGGTTTAATTTTGATCTAGATGTTCACTTATCCCTAGCCTAACATTGGTCCAAAGTCTAGCCCCTTGTACTAGTCAAGTCAATGAAAGTCAACCCTAGTCAAATAGGGTCAAACCTAGTCAAAGGCATAAAATATATTTTTTATTCCTAGTATGGTTTTTAATGTGATTTAGGATCTTTATAAGTCATTAAATTGCATTTTCCATATTCAATATGCAAAAAATTGCCTTATGGGCCCACTTTGAGCTAAAAAAGAGGACTTGTGTAGATGACTAAAGTGACTAACTTGTCACCAAGCTATGTATAACATGGGAGAGGTCAAAGGATGTCAGATTTAGGTTTGTGATGGTTCAAGATTTAGTTATGGCCAAAAAAGGGGAGTTTCTCCTTATTTTTAGGCTCTTTTGGGCACTTGTATAGTCCCCATGATCTGATCTCTAGCTAAAAATATGGGTGGGGTGTCTCTTCACTTCCCCACACCCATTTAAATGTTTTAACTTCAAGTATAATGTAATAAGATGCATCTATAACTCATTTTTCTTTCATTTCTCTTGGTATGCAAAGGAAGGTCAACTTCAAGCAGTTGGTATGGAAGGTACAAATAGAGTTGGGAGTGATTATATAGGTGGATTTTACTTTAAATACAATTCATTTTCATAATATGATTTTGTGTTTTGGTGCCTCCTCCTTTATGAATAATCATTAACAATCTAGGCAGCTTATTATAGAATTGCATCCAAGAAGGGTAGAATCATGCATTTATTTCTAGTTTTTGAAGATCCTTGGAGCTGAGTGATCTTGATGAGGTGTTTTTAGACTATAATAAGGATCTCATAATTATGTTTTCAATATCTAACACTTCACTTCTCATTGTCTTTGAAGGAGTTTTCAAAGGGTGCTAGTTTCATGAAGTTTGCAAAGTTAGGTGCAGGTCCTAAGTTTTTCCAACATCCAAGAAGCTTCATGGTGGTGATAATGTGCTTGAGTTTCATGAATGAATATATATTTCATGTTTTCATCTTGTGGGAAGTCCAACTAGCATCTTTACAAAGCCAAATTGGCCATCTTTACCTTGTCTACTATCATATCACTTTCAGTCAAGTTGTGCTTATTTCATAGAGGTTGTACAGATGTGAGAGAGCTGGGAGAACATAGTGGGATCCATTTTGAGCTTTAACATCACCCAAGAGTCATGGTTTTGATTTCATGAAGACAAAAAGTGTCAATGCAATAAAGTTTCACTCCAAGAGAAGTCATTTCCATTGTTGGGCTCTTAGTGCCCAAATGTAGAAAATAGAGGTCCTAAGGTTTTTATGGATTGATTTTTGATATTATAAAGGATGATTTTACCTCTTTTATTATTTTTTCCTTGTATCCATATCCACTTGGTACAATTATTCCAAATTTGGGAGCTAAATAGTAAGTAGAAGGTGGATTTTGAGCCCCTCTAAGTTGCCAAGAAATCACTAAAAGTTAACAATGATATCTGCAGGATTCTTAATGAGTACTTGCCCTACAAGGAACTTGACTAGTCCTAGACCTATTATTAAAAGAGGGAACAATTAAAAATAACTCAAAAATAAATATTAATCACTTAATCCATGAATAAGAGTTATGTTTCATGGAGTGACCTCTTAGGCCTATCCCCTATCCGTAAACAGGGCAGAGTAGGCAGTGAAGGCAAGGTTTCAATGGATTGCAAATAAGAGATGGTATTAAGGAATACATAATGAAATAAGTCCTATTATGAATACATATAAATATAAATACAATATAAATAAGTTATATACATTACTAACATGCTCCAAATGACTCTTACATAACCTATAGGCCTTGGATTATCCACCTATAGCCAGGGGCATTGGAAGTTGGTCTCAGTCAGGGGTAAGGGAGTTTTTTGAAGCTAAAGTGGAGAATGTAAGTGGATGAAATGACATAATATGATTCTATAAAGTAAACACAAAATTAATTTCATATATTTTTAGGCTAGATACTTATCAAGATGTACCTACAGGCCATTGAGCATGCATATATAGTCAGAGGTATTAAAAGTTAAACTTAGTTTGGAGTAGGGTGGTTTTGATCCCAAGTGGAGAATTAAAATGAAGTGAAATGATGTGACAAGATGTTATGGATGAAAATAAATAGTTGTATGCACTTTTTAGGTCAAAAACCCACCTTGAAAACCTACAGCCAAGGAAAACAATGCACCTACAGTCATGCAGGAAAGTGAAACACAATCAAACCATGGGAGCATATAAGGAGATTGAAAACTTGATTTAAGATGAGTGAAGGTTTAATTCTCTCAAATGGAATAACTTACCTTTCTAAAATTCATTCCCATGATCCTCCCAAACCTAATGTGCTTAATTGAAGGTTGTCTCAGTCTTACAAATAGTGATAAGAATGAAAGGGTGAAGGATTGGCCTAATGCTAAGCGTGGAGACAAGGATGAGAAGGATAAAAATAGTGAATAAAATTTAATTAGAATAAAATTAATGTGGTATCATTCCTAAAACACTCACAACATTCCTAATGATCTTTTCACCCATGCAATGTTGTCTCAGTTCGTACAGTCAACCAAGAAAACCTTGTTTCAAGCGGCAAGTGGTGGGTTTCACTATCAATCAAGATTTTAAATGGCCTTAAAAGCTTAATTATATTTAATTGAGTATGGATAACTTTTCCAAGTAGTTTATAAGCATGTATGGTATTTTTAAGTGGCATCTACAAGGAGGTTTAGGTAAAAACAAGTAAAAAATAGGGTTTTCACCCCCTTTTTGGGCAAGATTGAGATGGTTGGACCACTTAGGCATATAACCTGACAAAACCCTTTGGTAAATTTGGTTATTAGGAAATTTTTGAGATTATAAACCATTCACTTTTCACAAAAAAAATAGGCCTAACATCCCTTGTTTTTTCTCAGAGGTAGGTCACTCCTTACATGCACAAGAATGGTAGTTTTTGGGAAAAGTGTTGGATAGTGAACCAAAGGTAAATATAATAAATTGGTAAGGTTTTTAAAGTTTTTGGATACATGGGAGAACATGAAAAACCAGACTATAAGGTTTTAATTCTAATTAGATGGTCTAGACAAGGAGGTCTGCAGGCAAACCTAGTAGGAAACTATGTAAACCCAACCCAAATAGAATGTCATTTTGAGTTATAACATTATCCAATAAATCTAATGTTTTTTATGATTAATAGGGGTTAAATATGATTTTTTCATGCTATATTAATTATTAAAAGTGATAATTATCATCTTTTGGTTCATAAAGTATAAATAGGTATGTTGGTAATGCATAGTTCTTGTTCCAAAACAGGGGTCATTCCCAATTTTGAATCTTGGTGAGATCCCCAAATGATTTAAACATTTTTTTAGGTCAGATATAGAGGTGAGTAATATTTTTTTTGGAAAGGAAACTAAATAGGAAGCCATATCTAACTCTAGACATATTGAAACCCTCATAAGAAGCATGAAAGCCATTCAAAGGTCAACTTCCATCACTCATATCTTTCATGGATGTTTACATGGGACTCCAATCCACTTTTATTATTTATAAAAGGTCCTTTAAGATCCCTCAATGTAATTTAGAATGAGTCTAAATGTCTAACCTTTATGAACAAAGGTTAAGAGTCCGAGTCACTCAAAACACTTGAAAAACCCTTATAGTGACCTGATTGGAGAGATAGAGAATTTTAATCATATAAATGAAAGGTAATTTCCATGAAACCACCTATATTTTTCATATTAATCTTATAAGATCCTAAACATGTGATTTGTTTATATGAAACTATACATATCAAAGGAAAACAAGGTTTGTTTTGACCATTTTGAATGGTGTGAAAGCCATAAGAGGATTTAGGAGAGGAAAAAAACTTTAGAAGGAATATTTACACTTTTTATGACTCCAAAAATTCATATAATCTCATGTATCAATATTTATGTTCCAAAACCAAGCCCTCACTTTCAGCCAGTCCAGTGAGCCAACTAGTGACCACTTGTGGAAAGTGGTGAAAAGCATTTAGGGAAGCCTTTTAAAGGTTTTTTCTTGAAAATGATGATATGGAAACCTTTAAAAAGTGTAATTACCTCTTTTTCATGTATTATTTTAGAAAATTTGGAGTTTTTGAATGCCAAGTGTAGAAGGTGCATGGAAAAGAACCATTTTAAAACTGCCAAAGATGATTTTGCATGTCCACAAAAATAGGGATGGTCAAGGATAAATAAAATGCATGTGAGAACTTTTTTATAAATCTTATGTCTTATACCAACCATCAAACCTAACCATATGTAGATAAAAGGTAGTTTTAGAAGGTGAATCATGAAGGCAGTTTCCTATGCCATAATTGTAGGTTTTGTACCACTTTTCACCATTCTTATGACTTGTTTTAGACAAGTAGACCTATATGACATGGAATATCTCACCCCACACCTCTTCCACATGAAAATTAAACTAATTCTCTCAAGGTGACACATGTCCAAGTGACCCTTAGACTTCTTTTGCTTGTTCCTACTCTCAAAGCTATAAAAATGCATTCTCTTGGCTCATTTGAGAGCCTCCATTGGTTGATGGGGAAACCCTAGCTAAATTTGTACTTGAATAAATATTTAATAAATATACAAGTTATATTATGACTCATATGTTTTAATATTTAGTAATGACTTGAATCTTTTTGGTCTAGTCTAGTGAAATATTGTCTTTTCTAATTTTTACTCTTAATGGTCTACCAATTTACAAAAAGGAGATTATTGCAGGTCTTTAATAGTCTTCTTTTCTAAGTGTATGTAAATATCCTATAAGTGTTTTACGATTGTATCCCTCTTTGGAATCATTCATTCCCTTCCTAATAATCACATACCTTCTTGAATCTAGTATATGAAACATTGATGTAGTAATGGGTCCTAAGTTGTGAGTCTTGTGTGAGAAACACCTCGTTTGTCTTTAATTAGTGGTTTAATCAAGTAGGAGGATGATACATAATGGTGAATCACCATATTTGGTTTAAATAGTTGCCTTTTATAATCCCTTTTCATCTAAAATTATTAAGTATAGAATAACTTCAAAGAGTGCATCAAGGGGAGCTAGCCCCTAATCTAGAGATTCATTTCTCAACATTGTCACCCATAGCAAGAGAAATGTCTCCATGGTGCCACTTGGATGAGAAGATTTAGGAATATCCTTAGGGATTCAAATCTAATTTTCAACACCAACCTTATTGAGATAATTTATTATTACTTGATCTACTTTTAGCATAACTAACTCCTAATTTAATACCACTTATTGAACTACCTCAGCTAGCACTTCCTCTCTTTTTTGTGTGTCCTCCCTAATTGATTTCCATGAGGGGAAAGCATAAGACTTGGATGATTTATTTTGATATTGACTTTCTTCATCTTTCCTCATTTTTATCTCTAATTCTTTGATTTATCTATCTATATTTTCTTGGAAAATCCCTTTTTGGATATGGTTATGGGCTTCATGAAGAAGATAAGTGGAATCTTGAGTCTCAACAATAGGATGCTCCATAACAGTCCCTTTTTTTCATTGAAGTTTTCCTTAGATTGATTTTTAAGAAGGGAAGGTCTGAGGCTTATCTACTTTTTCCTTTTCCTAAAAGAGTATAGGAGAGGATGGTTTCATAAGAGATGACATGACATAGTCAGGGTCATTTACATAGGAGAAGATCCATGATGGGATGGATTGATGTTCTTCAGTTGAATGGTTTTTAAGGGCTTATTTGGCTCTTGATGGGGATGATAATTGACAAGGTGGGTTAGGGGTTTGGATTTGAATATGAATAGGAGTAGGAGAGGGTAGTTGGGGTCTAGGGTTGGTTGTTCTTTATCCCAAGAATAGATGATAGTCATTTTCCCTTTTGGCTTGGTTTTGCCTAACCAAGCACTCTTTTTTAAACATCAACTTTTGTTCCTAAACATGAGCTTTGTGTTCAAGATCATATTATTGTCTTTATTACTCTTCTTCCCTATCAACCTCTCTTAACCTTATTTCAATATCAAGCATCATCTCATTAAGGCTCTTTCTGGTTGATTAGAGAGAGGTAAATTTTGACAAGGCTGATACATTGAATATTAAGGGCCACTTGGGGTGAAGCCATGAACATTTTTAACTTGACATGAAGGATAAAGAATGAAATAACATGCATTTTTATCAAATTATAAATGATACATACCAAAATAAGGGTGATTAGGTACTAGGGATACTTATACTAGCTGATGTTAACTCAAAGTCACCATTGGTGCTAATTTTCTTGATTCTAAAATCTGATTAAATGAAATACATACCAAGATCTTCTCACTCTTTTGGACCTTATCCCACTGAGCATGCTAAAAAATATTATAGGCTCAATTTTCACCCTTGGAGGAGGTTCTTTAGGCCCCTTCCAATTGATCTACACAATGGGAATAACCTTGGGTTGTGGGTCACTTGTGGTGGGGTTAGACCTCTAGAGAAGGTCAGCTTCTTCTTGATGCTCACCTAAATTCATGCTTCATAGGGAAAAGGATTAGAAATATGGTTAAAGTATCCTAAAAAACTAAAAGGGTGATACACCAAAGCTAAATGGATACTCATATAAGCTTAAACCCACACTAGATCAGCATAGGACAACTATAGCTCACACAACCTCACAATATCATTGATTGCATAAGTATTTCATAGAAGAGGTTTAGGCAGAACACTAATCTAGACCTGTAATATCTTGAAAATACCTTCAATGAGGTAAGCATAAGGATAATGAAATAGGAATATTCTCCTTCACAAATTCATCATACACAGCATACTTAAGCACTAATCAAAGGCAAGAGATAGGTAAAGAGTCCATCCTATTATTTTGAAAGGGAGTTCTTACAATATTTTGATAGGGTTTAACCTTATCAAATGAGCTCTTTTTCAAGAGTCTCAATGAGTATCCTCATCCCAAAAATAATGATAAATTATAAGAGCTGAGAACCCCTTCAAAGGGAATGAGACCAAGATATATAAGAGAAAGGAGAGATATAAGGAATGTAGGAACACACCATCAGAGAGGGAAAACACCATCCCAAATCATTAATTGAGCTTGAGTTACCACCTCTTTTTGCTCCAATGAATGTCTTTCCACATTTTTGATCAATGAAGACACTATTTTTGGTTTACTAAGTTGAAAATTCCCATAAAGCCCTAAGAATGCATTGAATTCCCCTAGCTATATTTCCCAACACTATACCTTTTCTTTGACCCTTCACGCCATCTCTCACTTGAAGACAAAAATTCATGCTCATTAATCTGATAGAATCATGGTTTTGTGTATTTTAGGTAGTTTCTTGTCAAAAATATGGCCATGTTGAATGATGAGGACCCTTTGCATTAATCACATATCTACTCCATTTCTATGTTTGGATCATAGGTCAATTTTATAGGCAGAAAACCAATCTAAGACTATTAGTTTTCCTATAGTTTTCCATATTAATGTATACCTATAGACTACATAGCCTCTTTGAACTCCCATTAGATTTATATTAGGTCTAAAAGACCTATTTTACTTCCATGAAGCTCTATTGTCAATGTTTGGTCTTGTTTCATCATTCAGACTATCGAACCTTTATCTATATTAGGTTTGAAAGACCTATTTTGTCCCTATGGAGCTTTAATGGTGATGTTAGATCTTGCAATGTCCATTTGGTTCATCTTGGACAATGTTCAAGTTAGGTTCCTTCTTATTTTTCTTGCTTGAGTCAAACAATGCTCTATTAACTTTCATCAAAATGTCTTAGACTCACCCTTTACTTATTATCTATCAACTATGACTCAGACTATTAACATTTTGACTCTTACCCTTGACTTGTCAACTCTATCTGTGCTAGTATCATGTGTCAATCACATGTTGGTACTTAAAATTCATTGTTAGTCTGTATCCTCATGCACTTATGCCATGTCATGGCCTCTTGTGCTCCTTGACTTTTTGACTCATCATGTACTAATGCATCAAGATGCACGATGAAATGTGGACTGTTAGATTTGTTGGGACACACTATTTGAAATCTAATAACTATTTCATGAGATCAAATTTTATGTTTATGCTCCCATCAAATGATGTTTACATGAATATCATTAACATTCATGTTCTCATCAAATTTAAGCTCAAAAGGGTTCATCTGCTCGATTTTTGTTTTGACATTTGTACAAATGTCTTACTCTATTGGTTTAACTTTAAAGCTTCATAAATTGAACCAAAAATCTTGTGTAGACATGAAACTTATAGATCATGTTCATGGCATGAATAGATACATGGTGATACAACCCTTTGGGTCATGAGGAATTTTTGATTAAAGATAAAAACTACACAAATGAGCTAGTTCATTCATTTTTGTGTGATGTCATGATGATGGTCTAGCTTTCCAAAGCTTATGCAAGTAATTTGGTCATTATTTCAAGGTTCTTATGGATTATCTAAGGCTTGTGCAACCTGGTCCATTCTCTAAATTCTTAAAACATCATGAAAACCTATTGGTATTCTTCATTTTGTAATTTAGACCTGTTTCAAACCTTTGGTCCACTTATTCTACATGAACTCTACTTAGCTTGGTATGTGGGCTAAAAATGGCCAAAAATTATCATCATCATTATAAATTAAATCAATATCATGTTCTAATATACAATCTTGAAAAATTTTCCATTCATTATTATAATTATGAGAGAAAATCATAAATTCATCAATTAGGTGAGGGGTAGGACGCTTCTTGGATGTTATTTTAAACTTGCCAAATAATATAATGTAAATAATTAATATCAAGCACACAATATGTAGAATGTAATATAAAATCGGTATATGTACAACTATGATAAATATTTAACCCAAAGTGTAGAAGAAATTAAGATTGTAAGTGAAACCCTAATTACTAGTATTTGGATGTTTAGGAGCCTAGTATGTGAATCTAGGGTTTGAATGAGAATTATTTTGAAAAAAATTAAATTACATTAAAGTAATTAAACACTAACATAGGAAGAATTTAAATTAACTAGGTTGTGCCAAAAATTAGAAAAAAAATAAAAGTTTATAACCCTATTTTAGTGCACAAAAATTAGAAGGTAAACCCTAGTCAAAACTAAGGTTTTAAGAAATATTCAAATTAAATTGGGTTCCATAAATGTTTTAACCTCTTAAGTATTTAAGGTATGTAAATCCTATGTTTTTAAATGAATTAGTGTAATAATAACTTGGAATGAAAATTAGAAATAATTGATTTGACAAACATTTTCCAAAATAGCAAGGATATAGAGAAAGAACACTTAGCTGAAGTAAAACAAGTATTTATATGGCTCAGGAGGATGAAACAAGTTGGATAAATAGTCAAACACCTTTCATTCTTTGACTATAGTTAAAATCTAGATTCAAATAGTAACACCCTTATGTGGATGGTAACACCATGTAGCACTAGTGTCTAATTATGACACTCTTGTCCCTCTTGGAAGATTTATTTATAACTTTTAAGGAAGATACAAGAGGTTTTGGGGGACCTATACATGATTTTGTGTCTTCCATAAGCTCGCATGTGTCATTATTTTTGTTGAATATCTTCCAAAACCCTATTAAGTACCTGAACACATGAAATAACAACTAGATCAAATGCAAAAGAAAGGGAAAAACTAGGTTGTGGGATATTACAATTGCACGGAGTAGAACCCCTATTGTTATGGCCACTACCTACATAAACCTGAATGTTAGGGGTCTCATATCACATTTAGTTATCCATTAGGGATAGTGCATAATCAATGTGTATAGTTTTCTCAAATTACTTTCACTTAGGCCCTTATTTGATCAATCATGTAATGTCTAAATGTAACATCTGAATAGTATGCAGAGTATTGAGATATAATATTGGTTGATTTTATGTACTTATGTGGCAAAATTCTAAGTTTTAGATGTAAACTACCTTGTGAGGCTCTTTACATAAGGAACTTTAATTTGAATGTAAGACCTTTTTCACTAGCCAATAAGTTTTAAAAGAGGGATACAAACATAAGAGAAGGCTCAAAGTAGGGTTAGGACCCAAAACATAGGATAAAATGGCTGTCAAAAACTAGAGACATAATTGGACACTAGGGCCAAATGGTGTTACTATTTTGATGATGGTGATAGTATTTTGAGGCCAAAAAATATGTTTAAGACCAAGCAAGATGGGCTAGGTGCCACTATAACTAGGAGGAGGTGATTTAGACCACTGGGGGTGCAACAAATAGGTAAAATAATACATAAGAAAGATCAAAATACCCAAAATGACCATGAAAATAAGGGATTTATTCATCACTAAGACCTTCATGTCAAAGAGAAACAAAATACATAATATGTGTGGTTGTTTAACCAAATTAGGGTATATACACATTACAATATCAATCAATAGTTGTACTTTCTATTGTTAGCATATCTCAACTTTATAAATTTATAGCATTATTTATCTAAGTTTTTAAATTAAATGGCATGTTATAGATATGTTTATCACCCTTGTGCTTATTCATTTCTATGTTATTAACCTTATACTATATTGACCCATATTGATTTAGGGTTTAACATTTGGTGAAACCATCTTTTTATGCAAACCTTGGCTTACCCTAGGGTATTTAGCTTTTTGATTTTTTTTCATTGTATTATTTCATATTTGTTCTATCATTTTTATGCAACCTAGGAATAGCCCTAGATTAGTTGGTGATTCTATCAAACACCTAGAGTTTCCTCATTGTATACCTAATATGGCTCAAACCAATGAATTAACCAATCATATACCTAATGAAGATATTACTCATGAAATTAAACTGCATACTAAAGAGGTTATCACAAAATATTATTATGGTCATGAAAATGATGAATCTAATGAAAATAATGAACATGAACAAATAGATCAAGAAAAGTACAACTTATTGCTATGTTTTTACATTGTATCTAGAAAAATCCTAAATATCTTGATGAGATCCTAATAAGCATATTAGAAAATAAAAATACAAAAATCATAAATGAACAAGCAAGTCCATCTATTGATCATGTTATGGGCCATCCCAATATACCAACAACCCTCCCCTTGGGTACATCACCATTTCAAAATTCTAATGAGGTTATAGGATGTCTTCACAACTTTGTTCCCTAAAAAAATCTTACTATTATAAGATATTATATGGGAAACATAAATACTTTAACCCAATTACTGGTTTCAATGACTACATCTACTCAAACTATAGGTGCAAATACTTTTGTAACTTTCCAAATTTTAAACCTTAAATACCAAGAGGTGCAAGCTATTGTCCAAACTATAAAACTTTTAAAAGCTAAGGTTACAAATATTGAACAAAATTCCATGAAATCACCTTATGTTATTGATTCACAAGAGGTGTTGTATAACCTTTTTACACCTCATATATCTTTGCACCCCTTGCCAATTGGTTTTGTTACACCTAAGTTCACATTTTATGATGGCAAGGGTAATCCTAAGTAGTGTCTTTGATATTTTTATGCAGCAAGCCTTAATTATGCCTCCAATGATAAACTTTTGACTAAACTATTTCCAAGGAGATTTAACGACTATACTTTAAGGTGGTTCTATGATTTACCAATAAAGTTATTAAATATATTCAATCCTCTTTAAGATTAGTTTTTGGCACACTTCTCTATCAATATTATTGAAAAGGTTTCATATGCCCAAATTGTAAAAATAAAATAAAGAACCAATGAACCTATCAATGTGTCTTAAAGTACAAGACAGTGTTGGCTAAAATCACTAATCCAATGGTAGATAAAGATATTCAAGACATATTATAGAAAATTTTGCTTTCCTCATTATATGATTCCATTATTTTAAGAATTTTAAATATGCCATTGACTTATGCCATACTATTTGTGATTATGAAATGAAACTTTTCTCATTGAACAAATTTAAGTATGTAGCAAACACAATGACTACATCAAATACCAAATTTACTATCAAACTAAGTTAAAAGGTAAATCCCATAGAAACTAAAAATAAAAAAACTACCATATTTAAGGTGGTTTCACAACAACCTAATTAGTTTGTATTATCTAATACACGAAGGAGATAATTTACATGCTTACCTAAGTATCTAGTTTTATTACTTCCAAATCTTGTGGAGTATCACCTCATATAATTCACTTATCCTTTAGAGGTTGATATGAGTCAACCTCTATGCAAATGATATGAGGTTAATTCTTATTATGACTGTCACCAAGGCTCAAGATAACCAATTTTTTACCTTAAAGCATAAGATTCAAGACCTTATTGATGACCAAAATATTACATTTGATGATACTCTAAAGGAATTAATTTCACAACCTCATGATCACTAAAATCAAAAATCATTTAAAAACCCTTTGTAATACCATTATAATAAGGAACTAAAAGTACAAATAGCATTCAATGCACATCCTTCTCCATCACATTATGGGCACACATTAGATGGGGTTAGTGGTACTTATATGTAACATGCACATCTTATGATTCAGATACCTTATATTACTTTTAACGATAGTGATATTATAGATGATGACTCAGATATTCATCCCTTATTCATTTGATCATACCTTGATCACTAGTTTATACTCAATATTATGATTGATAATGGTGCAAGCAAGAACATTTGCATCATGACATTACTAATGTACTTGGGTTATACACATAATGATTTACATCCTTCAACTAAACTAGTTAGAGTATTTGATTGGACCTCACAACATATTTTTAGTGAGATTTACTCACATTTATAGGTTGGCCCAACACATGTGGTCACTACCTTTTATTTTATCCCTTACATATGTATTTTTTATATTTTATTGTGATGACCTTAGATACATACACTGCACATATTACCTTAGACAATGCATAGATGTGTTAAATGCATTCATGTCAATAGGGTAATTATAGTTTCCATAATTATATATGAACATCCTCTTGAATAAAATAATTTAATACCCAAGAAATTAATTATAAAACCTACTATCATTAATACTCTATAAAAGGGTAAGAAACAGGCAATCCCCTTTCCTAGGCATCTAGTATTTGAGAGACCCTTGCATAAGAGACACATAATGGATTCCACATAATCATTATCTACTACACATCATATTAAGATATCCAGAGCACCTAAACATGTCCCTATTAATTTTAATTCAAAGAACCCATATATTATTTAATGATGGGTTCCATAAACCCCTACTCCTATTGTCTCTTCACAACCACAAAGTCATGGTATCCATACATAGAGCATTACTAATCTTATAGTGATAGATGTTACATATATACATTATCTTTGGAAATATCATTAGCTTATTAAACTAGGTTAATTGTGGGGAGATACATATGAGCATCCTTTGGAAAATCTCATATGATAGTTTTTATTTTTAAATATTCCAAATAAATCAAAAAATTTAAAAATATAAAAATATTTTCAGCTTTTACATGTTCCATTAGCTCTTTGACATATATGTTGTTTCTTCCATGTTGGTAGATAAGATATCATATATTTCTATATACACATATTTCATGCATATTTTGAGTGTGATATAGGCATACCAAGGCATGATATATACACTTTTAGATGTTGGGCCTTCCCTCTACTCATATCATTTGGACATTGGGGGAATCCACTTATTTGATCATGATACATCTAGGATACACTATTCTATGATCATTTTCCATTATCATGTTTAATATTATATATTTACACATGACTTTATCCATGCTTATATATTTCATAGTATTCTTGATATGTTATGTACTTCAAAAAATTTATTAACACATATATCTAGGACTAGTATGGCATGTTTATGTTGGTTTCTTATGTTCCATGCTTTCTATTTATGTACTTATTTGAGTGTCTTGCATTTCATTGTATTTCTTATTCAAGCATTTGAATATGTTCCATTTATTATGGCCCTAATTCCTATGTTTGCCTATTATGACGTTCACATGTGTCATAGTTTATTGTATGTTAAAATTTAATTATGTCATTGTTATGCTTTGTGTAAAATTGACTAAGTTGTGTCTATTTGATTGTGAGACATTTAAATATGCCCCTTTTTTGGGGTCTCCTTAGACCATTATCTTTTGATTTTCACTTGAGTTCTCTTGTGTGTGTGCTTGATTACTTTTTTATCTTGTACTATTTCTATCTAGACATTGCCTTGATTCACATCATGCATCTTAGGACTTGATTTGATAGCATACTATGTACCTCATTTATATATCTACTTAAGTATGAAACCAAAATATGTTATAGGATACATTCACAGATTATACAAGTATCTTATCCTTTTAAGGTAAGGTAACTACCAATTTCTACTTCCCCTCACCTCAAAAGGGAGGGATTATCAGTGGGGACATGCCAAAAAGGCAAGGATTTCACCCTTTTAAAGCTTTAAATTTTGGTGGGGGAATGACAAAAGGAATGGCTTTCACTATTATTCAATACTCAATATTTTTAGAATATAGTGGAGGCATGTTATGGAAACACATTATCCACACCTATATTATAATTGTACTTCCCATGACCTTACTCCTCCCTATGATTACACATCGGCTCATATACAGACTATTGACCCTAGTTATTCTAATTAGAGACATTCATCCCTCACTTGGCCCTTTCTCACATGATATTCTCATCCCTTACACATCCTTAATCCATCTTGGTCCTTTCTCATGCTAGACAAGCTCTCTAAGGACCCCTCAGGGCCCTTTCAAATGCTCATTGACCACCCTAGGCACATGTTTGACCCATGACATGGATTAGGGAGGAAATCTACATCCTAGGCTACACATTTCCTTCAAAAAATTTGTGCTTAGGTAGAATGCATGAAAACATTCCCTGTTTGGGCCCAAATGGATAGAAATGACTAGTTTTTGGTCTTTTTATTGATTAGGGTTGAGATATATGCCTTTTCCTCATTCATTTGAGCCTCTACATTCACTCTCTCCTACATTTTTGATCTGATCTTCCCACTTGATCATCACACTCAAAGCTTGGTTGCCTTTTTGAATCTCTATTGGTTCTTGCTTGGCATAATAGCTTTCATTGTGATAGGGGATGCCCTACTCTATTGTAGTTATTCTTGGTGATTCACATTGTTATCTACAGTGTTCCTAAATCTTGTGGGTTGTTCCTTGAGCACTCAAGACTCCATTTCACCTATCTCTTATGTTCCTATCATTGGCTCTTCCATAAAATAGTAGATTCTCCTTCACCTCTTCCACAACTTTTGGCTCTTGGTCTAGACTCACCTTACACACAGTCTGATCCTCTTCCTTTCTTGCTGTTAGGTTGTGGAGCTAAAATCTTCACTGATGCAGACATGGAGGAGGTTGTAGATGAGTTACAAAGTGTCAGAAGACACCGGCGTTGGTCTGGCCAACTGACGTCAGCACGATTAGACAAGAAGGCAACCAACGTCGGTCAGAGATCGGCCGGCGTCGGCGACCCCCAGGCGGACAGGGACCGACGTCAGTCACCTGTCTGGTTCGACTGTGAGTTTATTACAGGCAGTTAGCTAATGAACCAAGTGTTTGCATGATGAGAGCTATTTTTAGACTGAGAGCTGTAGATCTAATTATTGTAATTAGATGTCTAATTATTGTTTGGATGAGATCTATATAATAGACTCATGGTTGTATTGGAAACTTGTTCTAGTTTGAGTTGAGCAAAGTTAGCTCCTTTTGTGTGTGAGGTGAGCAAGGGTGTTCCTCCTAGTTCCATAGTAGTACCAAGGTGGGTGCTAGTTTTGGAGAGTCAGCAAGATTCTTCAAGGGTGTAGGATCTTGGTCAGCAGGTGTGCATGGCCTATATAGGAGATCTACATGGTAAGTAAGATTGTTGATCTGTAGGTGTATGTGTGTGCAAGGTCAAGGTTCACAGGTGTGTAGAAGCAGGTTGATTTGCAGGTGTGCAAGATCAGATAGGATAGCAACACAACAGGGAGTAGAATCAGGCAGGATCTACTTGGAGTACAGGTGTGTACTCAGATAGAGCAAAGAGGAAGGCAAGGGAGTTCCTTCCATAAGTATGGTCTGTTGAATTGCAGGTTGTTGTAGGTTCATGGGAGATATACTTAAAGTATGTTGAGTACTTGTGGAGTGCGTGGAGCACTTGTGGTGTGCGTGGAGCACTGGAGGTGAACACCAACTATGTGTTTGAGTTGGGTGTTGGGACCTAAGAGAGAGCTTTGAGGAAAGAAGTACTGTTCACTTGAGGTGTGGGAAGCCTCTGAAGAGGTGGTGGAGAAGAAGTGGCATCTTCTTTATTGTATTCTTTTCTTCAAGAGTTTTAATACAAGTTGTGTATTGTCTCTCATATCATGTGTTATTTCTGGGTTTAGTTACTTGTGTATTCTGGTTATTTCTACATATTAAGTTGCTTGGTTTAGTAATCAACTATATGCTTCCGGTGCTTCGTTTCCTGACAAGTGGTATCAGAGCAAGGTTGTTGGCTCATAGCTTGATACCACTGACAAGTGGTATTAGAGCTAAGGTTGCAGGGAGCAGGTTTTGTGTTTGGTTATAGGTCACTCTCAGGGGTTTTTGATTGAGTGGGAGTAGAGCAATGGTAGATGAAAGTAAGCTAAGAATTGAGGAGTTGAAAAGCATAGATGGTCACTTACGGTCCCATGGAAAGAAAGAGCAGGTAAAAGATTATTGTTGGTTGGTAGCAGATCAGCATGAAGGAACTGAAGAAGCAGATGTAGCAGGTGTTGTTGCACAGGATGCTCTGGGAGGTTTCTTGGATAAAGTTGAATCTTGGATAAAATATTTGGTTGCCTCTTTCCATGCAGCCCCAGGTAGAGGAGCTAGTGAGCCTTGCCAAAGAATTGGCAAAGGGGAAGTGAAGCTGAAATTGCAGGCAGAGGCCAACACATGGGTGTTGAAGGAGGTCATGTAGGTCCCAGGTTTGGAGATATGGCTAATTTCTTCAGAAAGTTTGGGTGATGAGAGTTGCACGAGAACTCTCACGGCGGATGCACTTGAATTAGTTGGTGGTAAGAAAAAGGTACTCTTTATCTACTTGTTTATATTATTGATTCTTCTTTTGTTGCGGAGACGTGGCTTCGTAGGCTTGGTCACATGAGCAGGAAGGAGATGCATGTTCTTAAGTGGAAGATAGATATATTTGATAGGCTTAAGAACTGGAAAGCCTTGGTGTACTTGGAGGAGATGGCAGACAGAGACCAATGGATAGGGCTAGATACTTCTGAGCAGGGCAGTTTGGACATGGGGATTGATTCAAAGGAGCTTGCGGGTAAAAAGTCATCACTCACAGGAAACACAGGTACCAGCATTGGCAAGAAAGTTGATGTTGGCAGTAGATAAGACCAACGTCGGTCATGAGGACCAACATCAGCAGCAGGGACACCGACATCGACAGGGTCGGTAGTCAGGGACAGACGCATGGGAACTGATGTCAGTTGGATGCAGACTATGTGGTGGCCGAGGTCGGTCACTGTAATGGATTTTGGGTGGACAACACGCTGTCAAGGAGTCTCAAACACCCATATGGAGGATTGAAGATGTAAGTAAGCCTCAAATTCATTGTTCCTCTTCTTTATACATGTTGCTGATTGTAGAGCAGGAAGGATCCAGGAAATAGGTGGGAGCATGGCAGGGATATGATGCAGAACCAAGCAGAGATTTGGTAGGGTTGTCAGCCGGTGAGAAAGCATAGAGATGAATGGATACCTTAGTTGAAGAATAGAGAGAATAGACACGTGAGATGGAAGACCAGTCATACGGTCATGAGGAGCTACAGGATAGTGGTACAAGTTTTGACAAGTGGAGGATGAAGCATGGCTTCAGTCAATGTCAGGTAACTACTGTGGTTTGACTTACCAGGTGGATGATGAGTCATGACATCATTCTATTGCTGTATGTGGATGATATGTTTGCTAGCAGGATTGTACATATAGGGTTTTGTTGAGCTAAGGGTAAGATTAGTTCAGTGGTTTGCTATGAAGAATTTGGAGCAGCAAAATTCTTTGGCATGGGAGACATGGAGATCACAGGTAGATTTTGTCTCCAGTGGGAGCTGATGTGAATTAGGTGTTGGCGAGGTTCAGGATGCAGAACCAGAGCACACTAAGGGCTGGACAGGTACAGTGTCTAAAATCACATGAGGTCTGGTATAGACCTGAGTATTCCCATGTAGTGGGAGCTGTCAGAGAGTTAGGAGCCAATTCAGGGAAGTGGGTTCTCAGGTATTTGAGAGGGACCAGTAGCAGGGATTCATGCTATGCAGGGTCAGGACTTCACTACATGGGTTTGTAGGTTCGGATGTGGCAGGGTACTCGGATGACAGGAGGTACACCACAAGATGTGTGGTGGGTTATCTTCAGGATTGAGCTTGAAGAGGGATACAAACCAGGAAATAGATTAGACGGGGTATAGGTACAGGTACAGTGTAGCTATTTATCTCCAAGTGGGAGATTGTTAGGTTGTGGAGCTAAAAGCTTCACTGATGCAGACATGGAGGAGGTTGCAAATGAGTTGCAGAGTGTTAGAAGACACTGGCGTTGGTCTGGCCAACTGACATTGGTAGGATTAAACAAGAAGGCAACTGACGTCAGTCAGAGATCGGCCGGTGTCAGTGACCCCCAGGTGAACAGGGACCGACATCGGTCGCCTGTGTGGTTTAACTATGAGTTTATTATGGGCAGTTAGCTAACGAACCAAGTGTTTGCATGATGAGAGCTATTTTTAGACTGAGAGCTGCGGATCTAATTATTGTAATTAGATGTCTAATTATTGTTTGGATGAGATCTATATAATAGACTCATGATTGTATTGGAAACTTGTTCTAGTTTGAGTTGAGCAAAGTTATCTCCTTCTGTGTGTGAGGTGAGCAAGGGTGTTCCTCCTAGTTCCACAGCAGTACCAAGGTGGGTGCTGGTTTTGGAGAGTCAGAAAGATTCTTCAGGGGTGTAGGATCTTGGTCAGGAGGTGTGCATGGCCTATATAGGATATCTACATGGTAAGTAAGATCATTGATCTACAGGTGTATGTGTGTGTAAGGTCAAGGTTCACAGGTGTGCAGAACCAGGTTGATTTGTAGGTGTGCAAGATCAAATAGGACAGCAACACAATAGGGAGCAGAATCAGGCAGGATCTACTTGGAGTATAGGTGTGTACTCGAATAGAGCAAAGAGGAAGGCAAGGGAGTTCCTTCCATAAGTATGGTCTATTGAATTGCAGGTTGTTGTAGGTTCATGGGAGATCTACTTGAAGTACGTTGAGTACTTGTGGAGTGCGTGGAGCACTGGAGGTGAACACCAACTTTGTGTTTGACTTGGGTGTTGGGACCTAAGAGAGAGCTTTGAGGAAAGAAGTATTGTTCACTTGAGGTGTGGGAAGCCTCTGAAGAGGTGGTGGAGAAGAAGTGGCATCTTCTTTATTGTATTCTTTTCTTTAAGAGTTTTAATACAAGTTGTGTATTGTCTCTCATATCATGTGTTATTTCTGAGTTCTAGTTACTTGTGTATTCTGGTTATTTCCGCATATTAAGTTGCTTGGTTTAGTAATCAACTGTATGCTTTCGGTGTTTCATTTCCTGACACTTGCTTCCTAGCTTGGATAATCAGTTGGCAAAAATTCTGAACACCTCTCTTGAGTTTGATATGAGGGCAATTTTTTATGTAAATTGAAACTCTTTATTTATTTGTTTTAGTTTACATGCTAGGGTTTGATTTGTTTTAGTAGTTTAGCTTGTTAGGGCATTATTTAGAATAGTTTATGAAGTTTCTTGCATTTATATATGGTTAAAATATATCTTCATTACTTGAAATATCCTCTATTAAATATTAGGATCTCTTTGGAAACATTTATCATTACATACTAGAATTCTACATGCTCAAAACAAACTATACAAATTGCTTAAGCAATCTCTCTCTCTTGCTAAACTAGAAAATTGCATTGTTGGAAAATAATAGTGTTAAAAGTGAAAGATAACTCAAACCTAGATTAGGCGTGTTCTTTAACCCTTTCTTAAAAACATCTTTATTGCTTAAAATTTATTTAATTTGGCCTAAAATTTCCTTTGATTATAGGTTTACATATCATTTTTTAACTCTCTTCATTTGACATTGTTGTTTTCATAATTTGTATGCAATCAGTTGTCTAGTCTTAGTTACTTGCTTTATTGTGGTTAGATCCACTAGAGATACCTACATCTTTTGTGTGCTTGATCATGCTAGCCCTAATTTGGTTTACAAGTCTATTTATATTTTGGTGCAATCTGGAAAACCTGATAGCCACCATAGATTTCCTATGCCTTGAGCCTTCTAGCCTCGTAGTGGTTTATTTAAGTAGCCTATGTACCCCTTGCCAAACACTAGTGGTTCCATTCAGATTCTTAGAGCTACATTATAGCAAACTTGATGGGACCTCATGTATGTTCTCATGCAAGTTTTATCTTGTTTAGATATTTCTTAGCCAACTCCCCTCTATTAGTTGTTAGGATTTGCTTTTAGTTGTGTTTTAGCTCTCACCTTGGTTATTTTCTCTAGCTTTGGTTCTATGTCATTCTTTCTATTGGTTATATTTTGGTCTACCTTTTTAGTTATCTTTCATGTTGATCTTACTTCATTGTATCTATGGCCAGTCTCCCACCCTTGGGATGCTAATCCTATTGAATTTAGGGTCTCATCCTTGAGCTCACTCATGAGCAAGCCACAACTATAATGGAACACCATAAACACTATAGGATCCAGGAGGTTCCCTTGACCCAACATAGTGGTGTATACCCTCTCTCATTCTAAAGGGAAAAAGATTGTAAAATATATAACCAATGGACTCGATCTCCTTTTCACTAGTCTGAGCTTCATTCATTTTAGGATGTTTCATCTCAACCTCATGTTGCATCTCATTCACCTATTCGAGGTGATGAGGATCCCCTTACATGACTAGGACCTGATGAGTTATGTGCAATCATTGATAATTACCATATATACCTTTAGGTGAATGAAGTGCATCCTTCTCTCGTTAAGAGTCAATAGTGTGATTCTTTTAGAGATAGATCTCACACCTATTTAGTTTTGAGTGCCTCAACTAGTTCTTGCATGAGTTCCTTGCCTCTTTCTCGATAGGAGACTCTATAGAAAGAACACCCTCATATCCATGTTGTGGATCATAGGTATCCTAACTCATCAAGGTATCCTCATCATGGGGAGTCCTTCCATCCTCCTAGCCCTTCCTTTACAGTTTTAGATAAGCATGTTGATTTTGACTACCACCTATATACTAGAGATCCATGGGATGCTTATCCCAATCATTAGTGCCCTCAAGATAACCCTCATCTAATGACATGTGATCAGTGTCATCACAACTTAGGTCATCATGACCATTTCCATGAGTATGTCACATCATCCCATCATCCTTGTGGGGAGCGTTATCCTTCCCATGGTCATTCCCTACCCCATAGTAGAGATGATTTCCACCATGAGTGTCCTCCCTATCAGGAGTGACCTCAACATCATCTTCCCCATATTCATGGTTATGATGATGTCTATGGGCATAAGAAACATCATTACCATCATGAGCCCCCTCTTGAAGCTCATTTCCATCCCATTACCAACCTGACTATGAGGATTATTTTTAGAATCCTCCAGCCCATTAGGTATGTGTTATTCCCCTTCCTATGCCTATCCTTGAACTACCTAAGTTTAATGGGACTCAAAGCTCTAGTCCCATAGAGCATATTATGGCATTAATGATTACATGTTTGTATTGGGAACCTGATGAATTCATGATGTTAAATCTTTACGCTCATTCTTTATGAGTTGAAGCTATAGTTTGGTTTCAAAATCTACCTCTAGATTTTCTCTTTAGTTTCCAATTTCTTTTATATGATTTCTTCTAGTACTTTGATATCTTTAAGAATTTCAACCTTGATATCTAGTTACTCACATCCATGGTGTAATCCAAGGGTGAGCTAAACTTTTATTTTATGTGTAGATGGAGTTCAATCATCCATACATGCAAAACTAGGTTCTTAGATTATCATCTTTATGATATGTTCACATGACCATAAAGGCAGGAGGTTCACCTTGAGGTCTTCAAGCATGATCCCACCTCGTATGATGAAGCTATTAATGAGTGTTTAAAAATTGAAGTATTTGAGGTGTGTACAAGCATGTGGCTTGTGCCAACCTAAATTCCTCCTCTTCGCATGATCATGACCATAATGCAACTAGCAGTGGTGTCACTGATTCTCATCCTAAGAAGGACAAGAAGGATAGTCATGAGGTAAATGCTTTGAGCAAGAAGATAGATAAAATAAGGCTTCTAAATCAAGCATGGTAAAACAATGGATGGTGTTTCTTTATGACCCCACCAAGTTTTATAATTACCATCGGATGAGGGGGTATGATGATGTTAATTGTGTCACCTAAAAGTTTGGTATGCAAACCTCACCTCCATCTCAGAGTTCTCCTTTTTCAAAACCCAACCACAAATTAAATATGTTCAAGGAGCCTCTACCTAACCAAAACAATTAGAACAAGATGAAGAAAAAGAAGAAACCAAAGGCTAAGGCCCCCCTTTCTCCTTTTTGCTCTTCCACCTCTTCTGACTCCTCCTCCCAGGTAGACCTGAGAGATAAATATAATCATGAGAGTAGCAAGGTCATTACTTCTATTGGCATAGCCTATAATGGGTATGATTACTTTGTCAACATGAATTCAATTCAAGGCACTGACCCTATTATAGAGACTGGTGGTATTAGCCTCCTGTCCATCCCACCAAGGTAAGGATTCCCAAAGTCAGATTTGACTTTCAACATAACATCCCTCCCCAAGCCAGACAACATCCTTACTCTATCATAGAGGAGTTAAAGGGCCTCTTGATTGGGATATCCGTTTGGGACCTTTTTCACCTTTGCCTTGAGTAAAGGGCCTCATATTCAATGATTTTGGTATCTCTCATGAGGGTCTATTATAGGATGATTTTGAAGTTTTATTTAACTCCAACCCATCTAAGCACCCTCCCCCTCATGTCCTCTTTTTAGACCCTATCTCTTTACCAGATGCTTTGATTCTAGAAAAGAGGGTTAGGTTCCCTCTCTATATTGAGACATATATTAATGATTATGGTGTTAAGTAGTGTATCATTAATGAAGGAGATGCATTGAATATCATGCCCCTACATGTGTTCAATGAATTGGGGATCAATTGGAAGAAGCTCTTCAATGCTTACCATAATTGGGTTTATTTAAACAATGACATGTTTACACTAGTGGAGAATGTGAAGATCTAGGTCAAGTTTAGCCCCAAGATAGTCAAGATTGAATTTTATGTGTTATACCTTGATCTCTCATATAACATGATTCTAGGCCATCCTTGGAATGTTACCATGCAGGCCATCATGTCGACCACATTTTGCATGGTTTTGTTTGTGCATGAAGGTGCGGTTCATACCATGGAGGATAACCCATATCCTTGAACATTACTCTATGAAAAGACAAATCCCTTAGGTGAGGCTTTAGTTGTCTCCTCATGGGGCTCTATGTATTCTTACACAACCCCTATTTTTGAGTCTCATTTTCTCAAGGATGAGCATTGTGACCTAGTTAAGTATCGATCAGCATTCATCCCTTTAAATTTTGGCACATAATGATCAGCTCTTTCATCAAAATCATGATAGAGGATAGTTATTCCCTACTTGGAGACCTTTTTCAAGATGTATCCTTGGATGTTGAGTTTCCCCTCATGTCATGTTTTTCCCATTAGATTATAGGCTCTCTCAACACGTCTCTGACTAAGACCACTCAAGTAGCTAATTTTGATATCAAATGATATTTCATTCATGTTACAACATGCAACCTATTCAAGGAGAGAAAGGCTTACACTAATCTCATTTGAGCTTTCCATAAGTACCATTATTCGTCGGATCATTTAGGCTTAGAGATCTCTCTCACTAATGGCCCAACTCTTGGAATTCCCATCATGAATGTCCTCGTAGTTGAACCAAAAGTGTTAGGTCAATCACTCCCTCTCACACCTGAGTGTTTCAAAGAAGGTAATTATATGGATGTTCAAGGATTTGTAGACATCAACCTTCATACTTTAGCAAGGCCAAAGATTATCAAGATCAATGTTAGCCTTGATCTAGAGGAATGGGATGTTTTGGTGACCTTATTACATGAATTTTTGGATGTATTCACTTGGGAATACATCGATATGAAGGGCATAGGTCCTGACATATTTGTCCATAACCTCATTATAGATATGGGACCCAGCGTGTTTACCAAAAGCAATGACCAATGGTGGTTAAAGTCTCCTAGTTAGTCAATTTTGGGATTGAAAAGCTCATCTGAGTTGGTTTCATACAGGCTATTGACTACCCCTGATGGGTTTCCAACATTGTTCCTATTCTTAATAAAAATAGAGTGATTTGGATCTGTATTGACTTTTAGGATCTCAATATGGCTTGTCTAAAGGATAATTTTCCTACTCCTTTGATCGACTAGATTATTGATTCCATTGCTAGTTTTGAGATCATGTCCCTCATAGATGGATTCTTAGGGTATAATAAAATCTATATTACACCCAAAGACTAGCATAAGATGACTATCACTACCTCATAGGGTACCTTCTAATATGTCATCATTCCTTTTGGTCTAAAGAATATTGGGGCCATGTATCAATGTGTTATGACCCATATTTTTCATGATCTTATCCATAATATTGTTGAGTGATATGTCGATGATCTCCTTGACAAATATTTTAAGTGGGATGAGCATGTATGAGACCTCATGATCATCTTTAAGCATCTTAGAGAGTATCACATTAGTCTTAACCCCAAAAAGTGCATTTTTGGTGTCTCCATTGGAAAGCTTCTTGGCTTCCTCATTTCACAAAGGGGAATTGAGGTGGATTCTAAAAATATCAAGGTAATCCTTGATATGCCTCCCCCATGTAACCTTATTGAGTTATAGTCTTTCTTGGGAAGGCTCAATTTTCTTAGATGTTTTTTGGAGGAGTGTGCTCACAAATCCATGCCCCTCACATATCTCCTATAGAAGAACATGTCATTCTTGTATTTTTTTGCAATCCAAGAGGATTTTGAGGAATTGAAGTTCATGTTTCATAATCTTCCCATCCTAATGGCACCTATTGAGGATCATGATTTCATATTGTACACCTCTATTACTAATATTTCCATCAGGGGTATGTTATGTCAAAAGGATGGCACTGAAAAAAAAGAGTTGTTTACTACATATATTACATACTAGTTGGCCATGAGCTCAACTACTCTCACATTTAGTGTTAATACCTCTCCCTCATCTTCACTATGAAGAAGTTGAGATATTACATGTTGGGTCAAACCACCAATATGATTGTCTAATTTGATCCACTTCACTAATTACTAAGCAAGACACACCTTACTGGTAGTATCATGAGGTAGATCATGCTTCTTTAATAGTTTGACCTATGTATTATTAACCAAAAGTGTACCAAGGGTCTGGTTGTAGCTGAGCAACTCATTGAGTGTCCACTACCCAATCTTAACAAAATTGATTGATGATGCATTTCTTGATGAGATGGTCTACTCAATCAACCATGATAAGGTCTTTGAGTGTGATTAGTATTGGGACATTGTCCATTGCCTTGAGACTCATTATATCCCATTGATGCTCATTCATAGGAATGTTATTAAATCTATAAGCTCTTTGTTCATCATGTCATCATAGGCAGTGTCTTATTTAAGAGGGGTCTAGATGGTGTGTTAATGTAGTACCTCACTCCCAAGGATATTCTTCTCATATTTAAGGAGTCTCATGGGAGAATGTATGGTGGCCACCTAGAAGGGAAATCTACCACTTAGTGTATTATCAAGATGGGCTACTACTTGCCCACTCTTGTTAAATATGCAATCCAATATGCCAAGAAGTGTAAGATGTGCCAAGTCATTAGGGATGCCATCAATTCCCCTATAGGCCTCTTACATTGTGTTTTATCCCCTTGACCCTTCTCATTATGGGCTCTCAACTTTGTCGATGAGTTTAAACCTGCCTCTTCTCATGGCTATCATTGGTTCATCACTACCACTAACTATTTCACAAAGTGGGTTTAGGTCATGCCTCTTAGTGGCATGTGTGGGAAGATCATCTCCAAGTTTGTCATGAATTAGTTTATTTGTAGGTTTAGGGTCCCCACTATGATTATGGTTGATAATAGCCTAGGCTTCCAAAACCCTGAGATGCATGAGCTCACTGAATGTTTTGATTTCAAGCTCTACTTCTCCTCTACCCATTACCCCCAAGGAAATGGGAAAGTAGAGTCTTCAAAAAAAAATTAAGATGTTTCTCTATAACATTGCTTAATCCAACAGGGACTAGCATCTCATGCTCTATCCTACCCTTTGGGCCTACCATACTAGCTTTCAAATTGCCATGGGGATAACCCTATACTTTTTTATGTGTACGTTTAAGGCTATTCTTCCCTTATAGGTCTTAATCCCTTGTAGGTTAAGACATTTGTATCTCTTTTTGATGAGGAAGAATGTATCTCTCACCTCACAAATCTTGATCAATTACATGACTGACACCTAGTTACTCTTGAGCTTAATCATGCTTACTAGTACTATCAGTGCCACCAATTCAAGAAATTGGTACACCCTCATCCATTCAAGTAGGTGATACAGTCCTCAATTTTTACAAAGAACACTATAAGAAGGACAAACTCATGCATAAGTGGTTTAGCCCCTTCATTATCACTACCTCTCTAGAGAATGGGGCTTATCATCTCTTGACCCTCGAAGGTGATCCCCTGTATCACTCAATCAATGGGTTTTGCCTCAATACATTTCATATCTAGGGCCCGCATGACCCTCTAATAAATTTGCCTATGGTGATAAGGAAAACATTTCCTCTATTCTAGCACCACTAAACTTCATGCCACTTGTATATGTGTGTGCATGTGGGTTATTTATTAGCATTTCATGCTATCTAATCACATGTATCTAGTAGTCTATATTAGATGAAGCATACACAGCACACATAAAGTCATATACACACATGTGCTAATCATGAGAAAGAGTTGTAAAACATGTAAAAAAATACATGTTTTTTATTTAAGTACATCACATGGCTTCCTTTAAGCCTAGGCTTGTAGTCCCCAACATTGCCACATGCGTGGCTATACATATGATGTTATCCTAGTCATCTTATGACTAGGCTTTGTATATGTTAATCATGCCTCCATTGGAGACCTTGATCTTTACCTAATGACTAGTTAAGCCACATTTTACTCTAGGGTAGTTAGTCGATCTACCCTATCTCTAGGCACATATGTTCTTCTAGTCTACTCTTAGGCTAACTCAACCTATAGCCAATTTATCTCAGCCTCTATTCTAGCTAGGCATGCCCCAGCTCATGTTGTAGATGTCTTGTGCTATATTATATCTATCTCTAGTTGTGTCACAATTTCCTTATATCATGTTGACTCTACCTCTAGCTATGGTATCTGGTATCATGCCCTTACCAGCTCAAGTGAGGCTCATGCACCCACCCACCAAAAGTGAGTATGTGTCTCTACCCCCACTCATAGATGTAGCACTTGATCTATTAATGGTGTTGCTACCACATCAAGGAATATCTCCCTCAGTAGTAGATCCACCTGAGGTCTAGTCTAGCTAGGTTGGTATCCCATACACACACAGAGAGCACATATGTTAGTCACATATCAGCTCTCACTAAGGAAGTATAAAAATAAAGTGTTGTCTAGTAAATACACTTGTCTTACTTGGTAATGTTGATTGCTTTTACATCCCTCTAATAAGTCATGCTCCTCTTGGTGGTGGTGGTCCTCAACAAGGTTACCTCTCTCCACCACTACCCCTTGCTTTATCTTAGCTACCTACCATGTTCAGCCCCTGATAGCTTAAGCTATGCTTGTCTCTCTCATGCCACCAAAGCTTATCTCCCTAGATGATGTTATAACCCTTATAGACCTCTAATATCCTACTATCCCACATAGGTCTCTACCCCTACCTCCTATAGCCACACCATAGATTTGTAGGGATCATGAACATAGCTACCTACTACATTCAAATATAAATTAATCCACACAACCCCATCCCTATTTATGAATCATGTAAGCCATGTAGTGTCTTCCTCCAGTATATGGTATGTGTCACTACCCAATGGTGTCCTTGGCCATGTCAGTGGGAGCCTCTTATAAGCCCAAGAAGTGGGTCCCATATCTAGAATAGATAGCATGAGTAAGTTGGGTTGTGTCAATCTATCTACCTTTATGCATCATATATGATCCATCTACTAGTACATTCCACTTAGGATATACTATCCCTAGATGTATCTATATCCTCCCTTTGCACATTGGATAACTCCTATCTAAGAGATTGGTAGTCACCCCATACTCTAGCCAACATAGAGTGTCCTGACCATAGTGCCTACTATCACTATCCTAAGTGGTGGTACCCTCAATAATAGCTATGTGATATGTACTCCATGGTTATTTTATTAAGGGTGGGGTCCCACCAAGTAGAGCTCATTTGTATCTATGTCATGTACTTTTGGTATCTCTATCTCTCTTCTTGTAGGCTCCACACTATAGAGCCAATAAACATCCTAAAAGCTAAGGATGACCTCTAACTTAGGACCTATCTAGAGCACATGTCTCTTTAGTACCCATGTGGTTACCAATGCATTCACTACATCCCTAGAGTAATGCAATGAGGGAAGTGTACTAGTCTCCAACATCCTACACTCTACACATAATTTTGGTCCTCCACAAGTAGAGCATTTACCTCCTTAGCTAACCATGATATGACTCTCTCTTGGTTAGTCACCTTGCATAGTTTATCTCTATATGTTATTTGATCTCTCATCTATGAATCCTCACCCTCTTTTATTAGGATAACTCCTCTACGTGTTTGCACAAGTAATAGGAAACTGGATTAGTCTGTTGGCCATGAAATGAGCAAGACTAAGTAAAAACAACTATTTTTATCTATCTAGCTTATTACCCCCTCTTCTTTCCTACTCTGACCCCTTTGAAGACCTCTTAAGTTATTTTGAACTCCCCAAGGACTATCTTGGGGCCTCACTACCCTAGGCCATAGATTTTTGGGCAAATCCGTAGCCTAATAGTGAGTTAGGTTATGGTTTATGTGGCCTAGGGTGTGACACCTTGGGGAGCCCTAGGGTTCCCCATTTTTCCTTCCTTGGGTAATGGTTTGACCTCATATTTGTCTTATTTTATTAGTCTCATCAAGACCATCATTTTAACTCCTTATTTTTCCTAATTCATCCACCAAATCATTTAAAATGAGTTAAAATTCATTCAGGGCCTCCCAAACCCTAAAAATGAATAAAATTTGAAAAAAAATTGCTCATAGGACTTACCTAAACCATCTTGTGCATTATTGGTGTGCTCTCATATCCTTGTTTTCTTTTCTCAGGCTTCGGTTGCTCATGGTCTCTCCTTTGGCTCTTTTAGAGTGAAAATAAGAGTGAAAATGACTTACTTTTTACTCTTTTTTCCTCACCCTTTTTCTTGCTCTTTGTGGGTCCTTTTTGGGTGGTTTTCCCTTTTTGCATTCCAAATCATAAAACCTTTATCTTATGGGTTTTTTCATGTTCTAAGCGAATTACCAACCTCTATTTTTAATTCAAGGCTTCCTTGAGCTTGCTCTAGCCCCATTTTGGTCCCTAGGACCCCTTTTGAGTCCCATTAACCTCTCAAGCCTATACCCTATCTCGTGGGTACCCAGGGATAGAAGTTACTTGTACTTATTTTAGTAAGTCATTTCTCTACTTTTTTGTAGTCAATATATTCTAACTTCCTCTCTCTCTCTTTTTATGTGGTTATAGGTAGGGTTGTTAGCTAGCTATGATGGTTTAGGACTTATTCTAGTCTTATTAACTAGTCTTCATCTTCTCCAAACTTCCCCTTCGTTTATTACCTCTTCCTATGATCAGTGTTAGTCAATTATTATGGTTGTGGCTCAGTTTCATTCTTTGTTTCCCTATTACAACTCACTTACACTACCTTGCTTTGAGATTGCCTTTTGGAAGTTATTAGTCTTTCATCCTCAACCCCCATCATGGTGCACCTCTCAATGGTGATTCACACATATGGCAATAGTCAGGGTAACCCAAGAACTATAGCCATGGCTTGGGTTATCAATGATCCATGGGGCCATGAGCTTGTTGTAACTAGTTTATTCCTTACCAGTGAGATGAATAATGCCATCAAGTATCACATAATCATTAGCACCTTAACTGACACTTGTGAGTTAGGCACATTCTATGTACAGTTATTCTTTGACTCACTCTTAGTCATATCTCAACTCATCACTATCTAGGTCATCCTTAGCTCTGAGTTACTCCCCCTCTTCAAGGTAGCACATGATATGCTCTCTTTCTTTGAATATGTCTAATTCACCCATATCCCTTATAGGGAGAACACTAGGGTTGATGCCTTATTTAATGTCATTCTATATAGTATGATTTGATTTGATATCACTTATGTCCTTTGTTGCATGAGCTAGATCTAGAATTGGATTTTGGATTACACAACATTTACACTTTCATCGATGAATCACAACATCAACTTCTTCCATCACCATCCTTATCTAGTAAATTAGGTAATATTTTATTTTATATTTTTAGTTTTTGATTTCCTTTGCTTTGGTGTGGCTTCGAGGTATTTCAAAGCACTCCTTTTTCATTTGAATATTGACTACTTGTACCTCAAGGGCATATGTAATCATACTTCCCATGACCCTAATCCTCCCTATGATTATACATCAGCTCACATGCAGACTACCAACCCTATTTATCCTACTTGGAGACATAATCCACTTGTTTTTCCCTTTCTTACATTATATTCTCATCCCCTACACATCCTCAATCCATCTTGGTACTTTCTCATGCTAGACAAGCTCTTTAGGGACCCCCCAGGCCCCTTTTAGATGCTTGTTGACCACCATAGACACCTATTTGACCTAGGTCATGTATTAGGGAGGAAATCCATGGCTTAGGCTACATGTTTCCTTCACAAAATCCATGGCCTAGGTCGTGTCCTAGGTAGAATACACGAAATAGTACCCTATTTGGGCCCAAATGGCTAGAAACAGCTAGTTTTTGGTCTTTTGGTAGATTAAGGTTGTGATATATGCCTTTTCCTCATTCATTTGAGACTCTACATTCACTCTCTCTTGCATTATTTCTTTGATCTTCCCATGTGATCATCACACTCAAAGCTAGGATACCTCCTTGAATCTCTTTTGGTTCTTGCTTGGCATATAGCTTTCATTATGATAGGGGATGCCCTACTCTATTGTAGTTATTCTTGGTGATTCAAATTTCTATCTACAGTGTTATTGAATCTTTTGGGTTGTTATTTTCTCCTTCAAGACTCTATTGCACCTATATTTTATTCTTCTTACATTGGCTCTTCCATAAATTGGCAGCTTCTCTTCCACAGCTTTTGGCTCTTAGTCTGGACTCAGCTTACACACAGCGTGATCCTCTTCCTCTCATGCTTCCTATCATGGATAATTAGTTGGTATAAATTTTTCACATCTCTTTTTATTTTTATATGAGGTAATTTTGATATTCAAAGTGAAACTCTTTGTTTATTTTTTATAGTATACATGTTAGGGTTTGATTTGTTTTAGTGATTTAGCTCACTAGGGCATTACTTAAAATAGTTTTTGAAGTTTATTGCATTTGTATGTGGTTAAAATATATCTTCATTACTTGAAATATCCTTTATTACATGTCAAGATCTCTTTGGAAACATTTCTCATTGCATATTATAATTCTACATGCTCAAAACAAACTATACAACTTGCTTAAACAATCTCTCTCTCTCTCTCTCTCTCTCTCTCTCTCTCTCTCTCTCTCTCTCTCTCTCTCTCTCTCTCTCTCTCTATCTCTCTCTCTCTCTCTCTCTCTCTCTCTCTCTCTCTCTCTCTCTCTCTCTCTCTCTCTCTCTCTCTCTCTCTCTCTCTTGCTAAACTAGAAAATTGCATTGTTAAAAAAATAGTGTTGAAAGTGAAAGATAACTCAAACCTAGATTAGGCATGCTCTTGAAACATTTCTTGAAAACATATTTATTAATTAAAACATCTTTTGTTTATCTTAAAAGTGCCTTTGCTTATAATTTTACATATCATTTATTAGCTTTCTTCATTTAGCATTGTTGTTTCCACAATTTTTATGCATTCAGTTGTCTATTCTTAGTTACTTATTTTACTGGCTAGATCCACTAGAGATACCTATGTTCTTTGTGCACTTGATTGTGCCAGCCTTAACTTGGTTTACAAGTCTATCTATAGCTTAGTACAAGCTAGCAAACTGGATAGCCACTATAGATCTCCTATAGCCCATGTAAGCCTTGAGGCTTCTAACCTCTTAGTGGTTTGTTTAAGTACCATGTGTACCCACCTACCAAACACTAGTGGTTCCATTCATATTCTTGGAGATACATATACCAGTATAATTTTTAGATTACAATGGGGGCATGTCATGGGAACATGTCTTTCACTCTTGAAAACTTTCAAAATTAGCCAACTTACACAATTATATGATTCATATACACACTTGTGGTAGCATTATACATTGGTACCATTGTTATACCTAGTTTTAAGCTTGATACATATATGAGGTGCATATTCCATGAAAAATATCACCTTATCTTGAAAACTCAAATCAACTTTTAGATTCAAATACTTCTATGGACTTTAGCCTATACCAAGATGGACTTTTATGGACTATTATTGAGCCAATGTAATGCTTTAATTGGTTCACTTTTGGCAAGGTTTATATGATTATACCACTCAATACTACCAATTGTATAGGATGGAGTGATTAAATCATCCACACACACTAGATATAGTGTTAGTTGACTTGGATCACTCACATTCACAAGGTTATAAGCATGATTGGGTTGTACAATTGAGTTAATCTTAACTATTGGGTAGAAACTCAAATTTTCTCCATGGTTGGGGTAAGTTTCCCTCTAATATTTATATATTTTTTCACTTTTAGGTTTTACTATTATCCTAATCTTAGCTCCAAAGCTTCAGAATAAAGCATCTCTTCAAATCAAATTGTTAAAAGGCAAGATGGTTGAATTAATACACAGATGTAATCCTATACTTACTCTCTTTTCTTTCAAGCTTTAAAATTTTATCAATTTTAAATTATATGCATTGATTATATACTATAGCATGCTCGTGTTTGTATGTTATTCATGATAAAATCACTTAAGTGGGAGTCACAAAAATAAAAGGTGTGTTATACATAACCAAGTATGAATTTATTTTCCTTTAAAACTAGAAATTTCATTACTAGATTAAAGGGGGAATGTATACACTAAATTTGAATCATTTATCACCTTAGTCATGTATACATGGCAAGTACATCTCATCTCTATACCATTCAGTTATAAGACCTTCCTATTATCAAAAGGCTCACATATTCTTTCTCTTATGTCTATTGATTATCTCTTAGTCTAACCATATTTATTCTGATGAATAGGCATTATGTACTACTCAAAATTCTATAAATCTACTTATTATCATATTTTTGTTTTAACCTTTTAGGGTTTTACCTATGTAAATCCTATGTTTGATTAAAGGGTTGAGTTGTCTAAATCAATGCAATAATATGCAATAAATAACCATTAGTTTATTATATATTTTGACTTATTTTGACTTTATAAAAATAGTAATAAATATGTGAAAATATGGACATATATAGAAAACAGTTGTCATAGAAGATTTGGGTATTAAAAACTAGGGTATGGATAGGTCTAAGTGTCATTAGTAGAGTCCCTAGGTCTGATTCTTCACTGGACAATAGCACCCCACCTAAATAGTAGCACCATACAGCTCTAGTGTCTTTAAAATGGTGTTAGTGTCCTCTTTGTAGAATTATTCCTATTTCTTGGGAGCACCTGCACCTATGTTTCTAGGTTTTGTTCCTGCACACATAAAATTTGAAACTTTGTGTTGTGCATGGAGTAGTTGATTTAATAAGTTACAAACCCTAATCCTCCTTATAAGTATGGCATGAGATAAAAATGTATATTCATTAGTAGGATAGGTTGAACATCTTTAACACCTTTCTATGAATAGAGTTTCCTGCATACCAATACGCTGAGGATGGATCAAGCCTGGTGTAGTTCTCCTACTTAGTGATTGGTGCAAGTGCAAGTGAATGCTAGAATGATAGTGGTCCTGAATGCCTTGAGTGTGCTTGAGATTGTAAATATTTAAAATATGGGCTTAGGATAGGTGTATATGGTAGTATATAAAATTAGGGTAGAGTATGGATTAATAAGCTTGATTTTTCTCAACTTGTTTCTTATTTGAATAGGCTTTTTGCATCTATTTTCCATCTAGTGGATAGAGGTTTAATACTCTTATATTTATAGTGATCCATAACTTATGTGGATAATAAAATGTGATTAAACCAACCTTAACAGGGGCATAAATTTGAAAATATATCCATTCAAGAGAGTTAGGTCAAGGGACACTAGCACCATGTGGCTCTAGTGTCCTTAATGTGGCACTAGTGTCCAACTAGTAGGTTGTTAGACAAAATGGGTTAGGATCTAGGAAAGTAGTTTTAGGACTATGTTTAAGTTGACTGGAAATGTTTATGATCTATATAATGGATATAAAAGTGTGATAAATCCTCTATTATAAGAATAGGGATCATCTAGGAATAGGCTATCTCAAGCAACACTCTTAATATCCAAATACCACTTTTATGTGATTACATTTTCCCCCCTTTATGCTATAAATATATAAAAGTGAAATGATTAGTATAAAGGAAAAAGAAGCATATCTAAACTTACCCAAGATGTGAAGCTTGTGTAGCTAAGTATGAATATGTGAAGTTTGGTCTACATATGTGAAACATGATCTAAAGTAATGACCTTCAATGAAACATGCAAAAATCAATCCATACTTAAGAGATTATCAAAACCAAAAGACTATGCTAAATAAAGTAACTGAGTAAGGTTGAGTAAATAAAAAGGAAAGAGGAAAGGAATAAATACACCTAGTGATAACCTATGTGTGTGAGTGTACATAGTGATCAAATCATTGAATAGATTGAACGGAGTTGATAGCTTGATCAATCCTCATATGTAGGTGGCTCAAGAAATCAATTTAGTTTTGAATCCATCATTGCCCACCCCTGCTTGGTGGATCTTGACCTGCTAATAGTTTGGATAAGACTATAAGTGTGTCTAACCCTCTCATGTGGGTGTCTCAAGAACATCATTTCCCACCCATGTGAAGTAGATGTATCTAAAACTAAACTACGCAAAGTGTTGAAAGTATCTAACTATGTATGTCAGCTCCATGGCCACTCAGTTATATTAGGTGGTTCTGGGCCACTTAGGAATGCTAACCACTGTAGATGGAGTAAGGCATGAAACTGGTGATAACCTAGAATATGATAGCAAGTGTATATATCATTGAGAAGGACATAGAGTTTTCAATTCTATCTAATCAACCTATGTGTAACTAAGCATATGAAAACTATGTGTCCTGCACATTCCCCCAATTTGATATCTAAGTATACTAATTCTAACCTAAGTATGTAATAATTATATATGTATATCTAAATTGAATTTGGGAGTGATCATGCCATGCATGATGCCCCTAATCTAATATACTAGTATAAATATGAGCTAAAATGAGTGTATATGAGTAAAATTTAAACATAACTATTAAACATATGACTATATATATGCAAATATGTATTGTACTTGGTGTATTACTATGGGTAATTTGGACTTCCCTAAAACTAGGGCTACTAGATAGTAGTGTCATGTAGTGTATAGTAGCACCCTATGGCACTAGTGTCTTAATCTATGTGCTAATGTCTATCTGGTCTGAAATCTAGGTGGCTGAACTACATTTTGAGTCCCTATTTTTCCATGTGTCCAACCTATGTCTAGTTTTTGAATTTGAGCATGTGTGTTAAAAATATTTTATGAATAGCAATGTAGGACCCTGATCTCTGTTACAAACCCTTGTGAATGAACCCTATTTTGAGGGTAGTTGTAGAACCTATGTAAAATTGTCCTCAAAATAAAATAGCTCTGTAAAATGTGTTAGCCAAAGCATTTATGATAAATGCATGATATTCCAATACAATGTGCAAACATAACATCAGAATGTAAAATAATTTGAGCATAAGTATGTAATGTTAGATGTATGTTGTAATATAGCATTGTATAAGATTGTCAATATAGATGTAATCAATGTGTATAATAATAAATCTGAGTAGTTACCTAGGGGAATAGAGCATGATGTGAATCACAGCAGCCAAGTAGGAAGGGTAGATGTATGTGGTTCCTCATGGCATCAAACACTGGTGTGTGTAACAATAAAGACAAGTGTCATGGTGAATATGCATACAATAAAACATACATACAAAACACATGATGCACATAAAATTAGTCCAAGGGACTATAATACAAAGGATATGGGCACATGTCACTAAATCTAAGTATATAAGACATGTAAGGACATTTTTAAATGTCCATATACGCAAGTAACAAGCAATTTGGCTTAGAGTCACATAGAAAGACATGTTCAATTATCTACATATAGGATTATAAAAGCACACACAAGGGGTATGGGCACATGTCTAAGGCATATATACATAAAAATGATGTAGAGCCAAATAACAATGGCATATTCAAATTCCCTTGAAATGGAAGAAGCATAGGAAACATAATCAAGTCTAAACAAGGAAATCTAGAAATGAAAGCATGTATAATTGTGTAGTACAAATCTATGTAAATGCTAAGATGTACATATGTTGAATCTAACTAGTAATAGTCAAAAAAAAACCTAAACATGAGTAGTAATTTCAATATCAAGATATATCAATGCATAAATTAGAATATATGGAATGTAAGGATAGAACCTAGTAGTATAAATTGTGTATAAGATGCCCCCAAGTGGGTGAATGTGTCAAATGAATAAACCTAGATCAATGTATATGCTCAATGGGTATATGATAGTAAGTTTGGATCAGTATAAGGGATCAAAATCCTATATGTAATCTACAAGCACTCGATAAGAACAAATGAAGCATATATATATGATAAAACTAACTATACTAAGATAGTTAACATATGTAGTGTCTAGCAAGTCGTAGAAATGTAAACAAGGTAATGTATACGATCTATAAATTTTGTGTTTTTTGAGTAATATTTGAATGTTTTTATGTTTTGAAATGTTATATTATTTTTTTATTTTATGATTATAAGATATGTACAAGCAAATGATGATAAACTATGTACAAGCAAGAGAGAAGAAAGTATGTACAAGAGGGTAGGAACCATACTAACCAATGAGTCTCATGGGAGACTCACTATCATTGTGACCTATTTTAAATAAAGGAACTATGATCATGCATGTTGTGTGAAAGGTAAATTTTGATCCCATAATATATTATGCAAATTAATTTGTTTCTAAATATACCTATATAGTGATGTTATGAATCTGTGGCACTAATTATGATGCTTATAAACTATATGGGTCTTAGGAACCCATATGGTAGAAGAATAAGCTATAGGTGATGTAGGTGCCATGTCCTGAGAACCCATAAAACCCAATAGTATTGTTATTATCATAAATTGAGTAAAGGTAGGTCCTATATAATTTATGATATATATCTGATGCAGTGGTTTCTCAAATAATGGTCCTCATGGGAGAGTATGTGTATGTGATGATACCATAGGAGTAGACCTTGCTTAAACTAGTGGCTCTACTGAACTCTATTATGTATACATAGGATATGTAATTTTATCTATAATTAATAGTCATATAATATCTAGTAATGGTGTTGGAACTATAATTGGTGTATGTGTTAAAACTATGACTAGTACTTGTGTTAGAACTGCCTATGGGATGGGTAGAGGATACTCATATGGGGCACCCTCAAGTTTTACCACCTGATTTGCATGTAGGTACTTCAAGCATCAATGTAATATATATGGGATTTTTCAAATATACTATAATCATGGCCTACCAATAGTATATTAAATACACCTACACTAGGTACTACTAGGAATCGAGTGGCTATGTGTGTTGGTACTACCCAATGAAGATCTGAACATGGCCACTGAAATTACTAATGACTATATCTATGGGAATATATCCCATTCCATGTATCCTAAATGTTATAATATTTCCATAGTGTACATGCTTATGTTTGACCCATTTTCAACCATAACACTCTATATAGGATGGTGGTCTATGTATGCTTGTATAAGGAGTGAATGTAGATATGTATCATCATCCATAATCTCTTGATTTGAGAATGTGATAAGTGGTCTAGGTGTCATTTTAGTATATTACATGCTAATAATATTATGCAATGAATATGCCTCATCTATAATTATGTGATATGAAATTGGTGGTGGATATGCCTGATATGTATAATGAACACCTGATGTGCCCCCTACCTCATTTATTATATGCTTTAGGATTGGATCTAAGAATATATTAAGTGACTTCACCTCTATTTATTATAATTTCAATGCCTCTATGTGTGTGCCCACATCAACAATATTATCCTCAATTAGATCTTATATTTTGTGCTTTAGACTTATGTGTTTGTTTGTTGTGTGGCCTGGTGCCCTATGATACTCAAAAAATGCATTTCAATCATAGTTATTTGGAAGAGGTAGTGTCTTAGCAACCTATTTAATGTGAGGGTGAGATGTAACATTTAATTCTAAGAGCTATTTTAAAACTTGTGTTGGTGACTATGGAAGCTTACTAAAGACTCCACACTAAAGAATGAATAAAACCAATCTGGGAGATGGATCAGAAGTTGTGTTGACTGTGGCCTTTTGATCACTTTTCTTCTTTTTGGCCCTTACCTTATATGAAGGTTTTTTTTAACTCTCAATATTTGATATTGACCCATTTGTATACTTGATATTTCCCATTGATAATAACTTAGCCTCTCTTTCCTTGATTGTGTGGCACAAATCGATAAATGTAGGAAACTTCTTAAACAAGATAGCTTAATGTAATTCAGGTAAGATACTTTGTTTAAATATGTCATGAAGCTCTATTTCTACCATGGGGCTAGTCAATTTGGCTAATATTGTCTTGTATCATAAGACATAATCTATGATTGGCTCATTTTAACTTTATTTTAATTGTGCCACTTATGCATATGATATCTTATCACTGATGATGATAGATAAGTGTGCTAGAAACATGTCAGCTAAAAGATTGAATGTCATGATATATTGATTTGGTAAATCATAAAACCATTATAGGGCATAATCCTTGAGATTGCATGGAAATAAATTCATAAAAAGCCAATCATTGGACACATAGTCCAAGCATATTGCATGAAAAGCTGTAAGATGATGTTTTGGGTCACCCTTGCATCATATAATGTAATCTTGGGTGCCATGAAACCAAATGGCAAGTGAGTTTTCACTATGTTATGTGCCAAAGGTGTATGTAATAGAATGTTAGAATCCAAGGCATGTGATGGCCTAGTGGCTCCCTTCTCGAGATGTAACACCTTAGACTATAGAGTATGAATCTTGTGCATAAGGGATTATACATCTAGAGTGGAGGAACTAGCCACAAGAGGTGTAGCTCTCACTGATGTTTGTTGAATTATAATTTTAGGTTGTGTTGGTTGAGATGGTTGAGTTGGCCCCATTAGAGGTGTAACAACATTATTAACTAGGGAGTTGAAGATTGACCATTATTTTTTGTTCTTGATTTTCAATATGGATTCTAATATGTGTGCATAATTAATGGGCTATTCTTGAATTCTATCTTTAAATCCATGTAATACCTCATCTTTATTCATAATTATGGCATCATTTTTAAGTGGAAGGAGAGTGTCCTGATTCTCAATGTGTATATCATCTTACTCTTGGTCATATTATTCAAATTCATATGCATTATCATTCAAATCCACATAATCAAGGTATGAAATATGCCTATTTGGAGTTATGATAGGTTCCTTATCCATGTTTTAGGCTCTGATAGTAGGAATTTAAATGTGCTCTATAGGATTACCACCTAGTCTAGCACTTCTTCTTAATGGAAGAGAGATAGTTTTTTAAGATGGCATATAGTAAACAAATTGGAATAGAGATGCTAAAATAGAATATCTGAACTCTAAAAAATTGAAATTAGCTAATGAAAATAGGGGAAAAAAAAGGATACAAACCCTAAGAGGGTTATGGTTTTTTGAATTTAGGGTTTCTTTGCAAAAATTTAAATTATATTTAAATAAATTGAAACCCTAATATGAAATTTATTTAATGACATAGGTTGTTCAAAAATTTATAAAATTAGAAGTATGTAGCCCTAATTATTGAATAAAAATTTTGAGAATGTAATCTAGGGTTCACTAAATGTTTTAACCTTTTAGGGTTTTACCTATGTAAATCTTATGTTTGATTAAAGGGTTGAGTTATCTAAATTAGTGAAATAATGTGCAATAAATAAAAATTAATTTGTTACAAATTTGGAATTATTTTGACTTTCTAAAAACAGTTATAAAAATGTGCAAATATAGAATAATCTATAAAATATCTATCATGGAAGATCTAGGTATTGAAAAATGGGTTATAGATAGGTTTGAGTGTCGTTAATAGGGTCCCTAGGTCTAATTATTGACTGGACAATAGTGCCACACCTAGATAATAGTGCCATTTAGCTCTAGTGTCTAGAAAATGGCACTAATGCCCTCTTTTTAAGATTGCTCCTATTTTTTGGGAGCACCTACACCTATGTTTCTAGGTATTGTTCTTGCATGCACAAAATCTAAAACCTTATGTGTTGATTTAAGTTGCAAACCTTAATCCTCCTTATAAGTATGGCATGAGCTAAAGATGTGTGTTCATTAATAGGATAGGTTGGACATCATCAACACCTCAGTATGAAAATATTTGCCTACATACCAATACTCTAAGGAGGGATCAAGCCCAATGTAGGTCTCCCACCTAGTGTTTGGTGCAAATACAAGTGAATGCTAGAATGGTAGTGGTATTGAATGCCTTGAGTGTGCTTAAGATTAGAAATATTTAAAATATAGGCTTAGGGAAGCTATAGATGTTAGTAAGTAGATGTAGGGTAGTATATGGATTAATAACCTTGATTTTGTTCAACTTGTTTTTTATTTGAATATGTTTTTTGCATCTATTTTTTATCTAATGGATATAGATCTAATAGTATTGTATTTATAATGATTCATAGCTTGTGTATATAATAAAATGTGCTTAAGTCGACCTTAGGATGGGCATTCATTTAAAAATATATATCTTTGGGAGATTTGGGGCAAGGGACACTAGCACCAAGTTGGGGACACTAGCGCCATGTGGCTCAGGTGTCCTTAATGTGGTACTAGTGTCCAAATGGTAGGTTGTTGGGCATAATGGGTTAGGATCTAGGAATATAATTTTAGGACTATGTTTGAGCTAACTAGATATGTATGTGGTTTGTATAATTGCTAAAAAAGTGTGATAAAGGCTCTAGGATAGGTCTAAGGTTAAGCTAGGAATAAGTTATCTCAATCAACACTCTTAGCATCCAAATACCACTTTCAGGTGATTACACCTTTACAAGTTTTGGATGTGTACCTATTTTCCATCTTCTTGGATACTTTCATCCTATTTAGATGCCTATGTTAATGCTATTTTTATGTGCTACACTAAGTGTCCAGTGCCCTAAAGTCATCAAATTTACAAATATAATGTATCCCTATGGTTGACCTAAGTGATTTTATGTGAGATATTTCAATATGTATATATATTTAAGATCAAACCTCATTCATTCTTCACATAACACAGACCTAACAACTCATAAGGTAACCTACCAAAGGCAACCAATCAAGCATTCAAGTGAGAAAAGCTTCTCTATTCTCTCCTATGTCAATATAATTCATATGGACATCCCATCTACAATTTTTAAGTACTAAAGGATCATTCTGTGAGTTATATTTTCCAAGTTATAAGCCAAGTCACTCTATATGCTTGATTATCACACATTTCATCTTGATATATATATAAACCAACATGTAGCATATAACTACATAATTATAAGGTCATATTCAAATTATTGGCTATGTAGGCAACACCCATTGATAGAGGGGTCCTTATAGCAGCTCGACACCATGTGCCCACTAACCCATTTTTTTCATAGTCACTCCAAGGGTGAAGATCTAGGGTTTGATAATTTTACAAAGAGTGACAATCTATGCATAAGATATAAACACATCAAAGCAAAGGTGATAAAAAACCTAGAAGGTTATAGGTGGTCACACTAATATCCAATTGATATTCTATACTAAACACCTGCATCCAAGTCAAATAATAGCACTAACAAAATTATCTAAAATTGATGCAAGTTTTTGAGGCTGCATAATGAAAAATTATATAATCTAATGATTTTTCTAGATCTAGATCCAGACCAATTTCAACCTATTTCAAACTAACTTTGCATATGTATATTAAACTAGTTAAGTATTCTTGTTTCAGTTCATTGTAATATAAATCAATAGTTTTACTTTCTATTTTTAATATATCTTAGTATTCTAAATTTGGAACATTATTTATCTGAGTTTAAAAATTAATTGGCTTATTATATATTTGTTTATTACCCATCTTAATTTAGGGTTAAATAACTTCAATCTTCCTTTTCCATGATAGCATTATACTCCTTTGACTCATTATATATGTGATCACTATGAATTGGTGGAATTGAATAATTCATATGTTTTGATAATTTCCTCTCTTCCCAGGAAATGTAGTATCATTTATTCTTAACATCTATCAAAGTTTAAAATTCACCAACTAAAAAAGGAAAATTTACTATTCCATCTAATACCATGTTAACACTGACAACAAAAAATCATCTCCCCATATCTCTACAATGTAGTGTCCTCCTACTTGGATACACTTTGTGCTCTAGGACTTTGGTTACTTTTGAAAACAAATACACTTGATCATCCTCTCCAAATCCAAGAGACATCGATTCTATAATAACAAAAATATATGTGAGATAAAAGCAAATTTATAAAACCCTATCATATCATATATAAATTAAAAAATAAACATCAATGTGAGATGAAAACATATATCTAAATTAATTTAAATGTAATATAAGTCCCAAGTAAGTATCTATGTGTTATTTTAGCTATTAAATATGAGGATTGAAATAAGACTTTGGAAAAGGGTTAAATTTAATATTTGAGCCTCCAACTTTCAATAATTTATCATTGCCCTTTAAAATTTATGTCAGTTTACCTTTAAAGAATGAAATATATACATTATACTATTTATAATTTATCAATGTATAGATTTAATTATAGACTACTAGGAATTTTGATAGTCCACCAAAATGTATCCCTTTCATTCTATACAACAATCAAAACATTTCCACTCGATCCACATTAAACAATTAAAATGTTGAAAAAATGTTAGTCTATTATTAAATTCAACATGTCTTCAATGAGCTATTAGAGTAACTAAGGCAAAAAATTAAGAGGAAAGGAAAGAGAAATCGTTAATTTTTAAGGAAGATCATTCCTTAGTGGTAAATTTAAAGTGATTTTTGATATTGTTATTTTTGGTGTCATCTTTCTTCTTTCCTAGAGCAACATTGACTACAATGCCCTTAAACAGTGGATACCATCAATGTTTGATCACCTCTAATTGTTACACTACCTCAATTTTTTAAAATCACTCTATTTTGACACATAATTGATGGAATTGTCCCTCCAATTTAAAACACAACCTTCATAACCAATAATGCCCTACCATTTATACATACCACATGAATATTTATCATTAATTTATTTGCCTAAAATTAATCAAAATAATTGGGATTATTTCCAAATAATTATGTATCTTTGATTAAATTGGATGAGAAAAGTGAAAATAAATTTAACCCATTCATTATATTAGTCACCAAAGCATAAATTTTATGGTCGTATGGTCATGTTGGCTAGAAATTTTATCAAAAGAGACAACCTAAGGGTTTTAACCAACAATATATGGGACAAAGTCCCTCTTCTATTTTCAGGTGAGGCTTCCTTTATTGTAAATAATGGATAATTTGGAAAGAAAAAACATTACAAGTATATACACCAAAAATAATGTTTTTTGCATTTGGATGGAAAGGAATTTAATGAGATGAAAGATTAATTTAAGTAAAGGAATTATTAGAAATAAAGAAAGGAGAGAGATAAATGTATATAACTAAGTAAACATGTATTTTAGTTATACTATTTCACTCTTAAAATAATTTAAAGAGATGACAATTTAACCACAAGTATTTTCCATGAAGAAAGAACCAAAAATTAATGGAATGAATTAGTAGACGTAATAATACATTTATCCACCAATATGTCTTAAGACACAAAGCCTGTAGAAAATTTCTTGTTTTAACTCTTTAGAATAACACAATGTTTCTCCCCTTTCTTTCCCTTTTAAAAATTCATGTACAATGACTTTAAAAGATGTATTTATATCATATAAGGTGGTGGTTACAAGAAGAAACCACCTTTTCTACCTTTTGAAACAATTACAAAGTCACTTTCTAAAAATACATTTTTCCCAAAATATGTGCACTTTTTATAAAAATAATATTTATAAAGTGCATGACTTAAAAAGTGTGAAAGAGACATTTCCCAAATTAATTTGAAAAAAACAAATAATTGGTGATTTCCCCCTCTTCCACTTCCTAATTGGTTTCACCTTCATCAATTACCTCGAGCAGTTTTTTTTTAATATTATTGTAACCTTTTTAAATAATCATCAAATCTTTTGAAATTTTATTTAACTCTATATCCATTTGGATCCTCTAAATTCATATAACTAATCTCAACTTCAATATGAAAATCAAGCATTTTATCTAAAATAATATAGATTTTACTCAAATGTTTCTCAAACTTATCAAAATTGCTTTGATATCTAATGAATCTTTGAATCAAATCAATTTTGAAAATAGACCCAAGGTTTGATCCCTTCTTGACCAATTTTTTAAACTCATATTTTATAGTTTATGTTAGGAGCCAATGTCCATTATCATTGAAAAAGGTACAATGAAGATTTTTAATTACTTATCGTATATCATTGTTTGCTTCAACACCCATTATATGTGAATCTTTGAATTTCTCAAGGCATTCTTCAATAATGTGGATTTGAAACTTGTCATTACCAAGTAAATTTGTCTAATCACCTCGATCTTTATCTTTGAGAATTTCTTATGTTACAATGGTGTCAAGACTTATTTTTAATAATTATTCTAGATTATGTAAATAGTTCTTCCATTTATTTGCCTCTATCTCATACTTATTCTTCCGTTTATTTGCCTCTATCTCATACATATCCTCAAACTTCCTTACAACTTCAATTTTATATTTCATTTCAGCATAAACAAACATAGAAACATTTATTAGTCAGTTCCCTTAAATAATTAGCTTATCTAACCATTCTTATTTTACCTTTCCCATATGGCCAATCTCTTTAGTAGTTTTCAATGTGTCAGAATAATTTATTTTTGCTAAAAGATCTAGTGAAGAAGATTAAATTATCTTGAACAATAATTTTTGGATGATTGTTGTGAGTTGTTCAACTTTTTCTCTAAGTTGGTATTTAGTTATTTTGTCTTTATCAAGATTTTTAAAGAGTGTGCCAATTGCTGATTGAAAATATTCTTTTACTCCTTCACGAGTGGTTTTTTCCAAAATGCACTTTTAAAAGGTGATAGACCTAAGCACTGAATTCTTCATTAGATTTGTCTTGTGGTGTGATAAATATCTCAACATACCTCTCTCCTTGATCATTTATGATTATTACATAAATCATTTTGGGTTTTTTTATTGAGTGAGAGATGGTGATAATAAGTATACTTAAATCAACATATTTTGGGTTAGACAATTATATTCCTCTACTTCACCAACTCATTGAGACAATCTAGGACTTCTGCATTAGGGATCTATTAGGAAGGATTTTTTCCCACTTGATCTTGAATATCAATAATGTGTGTGAAATTCACTATGGCTTTAATTAAAGTGGATACGATATCATCTTTATTATTTTTAGGTGGTTGATTTTGTTTTCATGAATGGATAATGGGGGTGGAATTGTTGATCTAGGTGGGTAATGATAAATTGGGAATAAGGAGTAAGAACTAAAATGGAGGAATCTACAACTACATATTGATGAGTAGTATTCTCAATGAAAGTCTGGGAATGGACCACATGTGAAGAGGGATGAGTCAAAGCACTAATGAATCTAAAGACACACTTAGTCCCATTTATAGTTATTTTAAATTTTATTTTTGGAATGTTCTTGGGTGTACTAGCTTCTATAGCTACAACTCTATTACTCTTATCTTCTTCTAAGATATCCTTCGCTATATCAATACTAGAAGAGGATCGTGCAATTGATTTTCCTTTGGTTTGTTGGCAAGGCAAAATAGAATCATGGATAGCAATTCTTAGATATGGTGGGAAGCCTATACCCTTTATCATAATCCATTTCTTCTTAATACAAGAGAGGGTTTTATTCAACACACCTTGAGTTTAGTCTTTCAAATATGTTGACTATGCCTTGGTCCAATCCACTCAAGGTAAAGGATTGAGATAGATTTTTTGTTATTAGAAGATGGGATCCACGTTTTATTCATCATCTTTTATTTCTTCTAGAATATCTATTATGTTTAAATCTTATATTTATTTTAAACTCATTTGAGAATAATTTTGAAGCCTAAATTCCTTTTCATCTTTAAAAACCATCAAGTAGTCTTCAAAATATTGAACGTGTTGGTATGAAGTCCCAAGAGCATTCTCAATTACACCTTTGATATCAAAATAGGGTATGTTATGAAATGGTAAAATGTTAACTTGAGTCATTTCAACATCAATACTCTTATCTTTATCTAACTAATAATAAGTATGACTTCCTATGGTGATTTAATAATTTATGTTGGTTATGTGTTTGTTAGATAAGAGTTTATGAGCTTCAACTAGCTAATGAACTAACTCCATCAATGACCACCTATCATCTACATACCTAGGCAACATGTAAGGGGCATTCTTAAATCCACATTTTTATATGTATGAGAAAGTGGCAAACTATATGAACCATGATACCCAATGTGAAATATATATGGTGCTTGAAACATAAAGTTTGATGTCATTATATACATAATTTTTAAAAAAATGTATGATGTAGTGTAGGAAAACATCATTGACATGATGAAAATTTTGGGGATTAGATTTTAGTTTTATTTTAGGATAGAACTCATAGATTTAATGAGAATTTATATGTCCCATTATGTTCAACCATGGAAAAATCCTTCTTCTACCCACTGCATAAACTAGATAGGAAGTCACATAAAATTTTCCAATCATATGCACTTCACAAAGTTACTTATGAATTGAATCACATATCAAATTCACTTAATTTATGTATTAATTATTTTTATTTATGATCCATATGTATTGGTACATCCACTCTTGTAATTATCTAATTAAATGGTTGTTAAATACTCTATTCAAGAGTGTGATGATTTCATTTATTTACAGTTTGAACTCAAAATGATTAATCATATTTATTAATATGGTACTAGAGAAGGGTTTCTCAAACCACTATTTATTTACCACCTTAGACAAGGATATGTATTCTCATCCCAAAATTATTGAGAATATTTGGGGGTTAGTTCTACAAAATTTTCATGATTAGGGATCTTGAGCATGTTTTCAATGTGTTTTTCACCAAGACAGAACATATTTGTCTTCATAATTTTTTAATTACCTATTTTACTTATCATAATGACTGGCTAAGTTCAACACCAATTATAAGCATTAGATATAATTAAGGAAAGTTGAAACTTATTGAAATTTATTATCATGAATATTTTAAATCCAGTGTGATTTTGGGATGGCATTAATTCTTTGTCAAAATTCAATCATGTTTATGTGTCCCAAATCTATGTCAGAGATCTTGTATAAATTTGACTCAAGTTTTATATGGGGAGTGACCTTGTGGAATTTATATTTCATATTTTCTTTCCTCTTCAGAGTTTCTAATGTGTGAACTTGGGAATGTTATGTTTGAGTAGTATATTAATATTCTTGGCATAATTATGGCACTATTTAGTAGTTTGTAAAGTCTAAAGGTTGATTGGTAGTATTTTGGTTCTGAAGGTTACTTGATAGTGTTCAAGTTATAAAGGTTGCTTGGTAGTTGGAGTGTTTTGATGGCTTCATGGTAGTTGGAGAGTTATGATGATTGTTTTGGAAACTTTATGGGCAACTTTTATAATTTTAGAAAAAACTTATGTTAGTTTCTAATGAATTTTTAATGATGTTAAATTGTCTCTAAAAAAAAACATTATTATTGATATATTGTTTAAATATTGAAAACCTCAAAGTATTTTTAGCTCACCTTGAATAAAACATATTGACTTTTTTATAAACTTATGAATGCATCTTGTGATATCCACTCAATAGGATTAGAAATATGGAGACAAAAGCAAGTAAAGGTAAGGGTTAGGGTTAAGGAAGGTAGGAGAGAGAGAGTGGTGAAATAAGTGGAATGAAATGAAATTAGGAGGAGAGGATTAAAAATGATAGGAAGAGTTAAAAAATTGAATGCTTGAACATTAAATTTGGGTGTGATTTTATGGTGAGCATGTTGAGATCTGCTAGTTATTAAGTAATGAATTATATGGGTTGTTAAGTTAGTTGTAGGTTTCAATGGATGAAAAGTAGCTTGTAGGTTCTGGTGGATGCAAAACAAGTTATGAGTTCCAGTGGCTGAAAATCAACAATTTAACTACTTAATTTCTTAATTGCCTCTAACTATTAAATTTTAATAATTTTTACTATCAAAATTATTTCACTTGACTAGTAAGAAGGGTCATCAAATTTGAGCCTGGTCAATAAAGGCATCTGTATACTGTACTCATTTACAATATAACTAACATGCATATCTTAGATAAATCTATGTAAAATATTCCCAAAGATATCATTCTTGAGGTGCCTATTCCACTTATGTCATGAAGCTAATATAATTTAGATGCCTCATATTTTTTGATGTATTTTAAATATATTTATCTAATATATGCATGCTAGGATATCATTTGTTAGTATAAAAATATTGTCATAATTTTTTTATATATTATAAATTATATTAGTTGTATGTAAAAAAAATAAAAAACTTTACCCCTAGTATTTTGTAATGAACATCAAGCTATTGAAACAATGTGTTTATGGATTATTGAGACAATGTGCATATAGACCATAGTCCAGTGTTAATGAATATATAATAAAACTATTTTTTATTTAAAAAAATACATTAATATTATTTTATATTATTGTTTGGCCTATTAGTTAATTGATAATATGATATTTATGTCAATAATTTCTTCAAAATATTTATATACCCAATACCATTAGTTTATAGAGGCAATAATTTATGTCTAGATATCTTCAATTTTGTGTTTCTCACCATAAATCTCTTCTCCATTACCAATTTTTTTCGAGCTTGTAATGTATTATAATTCATATTTATCTTATAATTTTTATTAATGTGTGATTTAATTAATTTTAAATACTAAAATCTGATTTATGTAGTACCTCAGTCTTGTACACTTAGAAAATACCTATCATGATTGTACCTTTCAGTTCTAGACCTTCCTGCTGACAAAAGGCTCATGTTCACTATCTCCTTATGCCAAATTGATTATTTATTATTTATATTGGTTTTATTATAATTATTAGCCTTCTATATTTTTAAAAAAACTCTAAACCCAATTATTATATGTCACTACTAGTTCTAGACATGTACCTATTTTCTAACTTCTTAAACACTTGCATCCTAGATAGACACCTGTGTCAACATAAGTGTTCAATTTAGAGTGCCCAAAATTCATCAAAATTTACAAAATAACATATACTAAAGGTATACCTAATTTATTTAGTGTGACATATTTATAAAAGGGATTGGTATATATACAAGATCAACCCTCGGTCATTCCTCACCTAACAAACACCTAAACCTCACAAGGCCACATACTAAAAAACACTCAATCAATCATTAAAGTGAAAAAACATGACCTATTCATCCCTATTTTTATAAATAATATGATAATTATTTCCACATGTTTGAATCATTCCAAGAATAGTTCATGATCTATATTTCCTAAGTTACAAGATAAGTCACTACATGCCTTCACTTATCACACATTGCATCCTTGTGCACACACAAGCCAACACATAGGAGAGAGATAAGTTTGAGGCCCTCTTCATAGTATTATATATATATATAGGTAATTCCCATTGATAGAGACCATGATCCCATAAACCATTGTTCCCACAATCACTCGAAGGATAAAAAGCTAGGGTTTGGTCATTTGACAAAGACATATAACATGTGCATATGATATGTATATATTAGAAGAAATGTGATATAAAACCTATAAGGCTCTATTTAGTCATATACATATCTATCTAATATGTGTACATGACACCTACATCAAATTCAAACACTTGCATCAACGCAACAGTCTAGATCTAACATAAGTGTCTAAGGCTGCATAAAAAACATTTATCGAATCTAATGATTATTCTAGGATCATCTTCTAGTCCACTTATATCATGTTCTAGATCAAAACTACATGTACATAATATAGATAAGTATTATTTTTTCCAATTTATTACAATATCTATCAATAGATGTACTTTACTATTTTTATAAATTCAATTGTATAAATTTAGAATACTGCTTATCTAGTTTTTTTTTATTAATTAGATTTCTCCTTAGGTTATTTCACCATCCTTGTGTAAAATATAATCTAATACCCCTTAACCCTATATAAATTTGTTTATCTAAATTTAGGGTTAAGCATTTGGTGAACCTGACCTTTGGTCTCAAAACCTTCAATTGACCTAGGATTTTCTATTTTTTAGTTTCTTATTATTGTATATTGCCTTTTCAAATTAAAAATTTATAATTTATAAGTAATGGAAAATTTTAATAAAAAATAGTTTAAAATGGAAGATAAATAAACATGTCACTCATCTCAATAACAAAAAGGACCTAATGGATGAATTTTTGTATATTATAGGAGATGAAATCAATAAACATGCCAAGGTTAAGCAATTCTCACCTAGTGATGGTGAATCCTTAGGTAGTACTATAATTTATTCCATATAAATTACCCTCCTCTTGAGCACATCATCACTTCACAATTTTAATGAGGGTATGGGTTATGTGTTTACACCATTGTTTCCCAAAATAAATGCTACTATTGCTACATTCTCCATGGAAAATATTACCATTTCAACCCAATTATTAGTTTCAATGCCTACATCAATTCAAACAATGGGTAAACCTCCTTTTATGACTTCTCAAAATTCAAACCTTACTGATAAAAATGTGCAAGTTATCTTCCAAACTATAAAATGTTTACAAGTTAGGTTACAAATATTGAGTAAAATTCAATTAAGTCACTTTATGTTATTAATTAGCAAGAGATGTTGCATAACCCTCTTTCACCTTAGATATCTTTCCACCCCTTGATAATTTGTTTTGTTACACCTAAGTTCACATTTTTTTATGGAAAGGGTGGTCTTGAATAATATCTTCAATCTTTATATGTGGCATTCCTTTATTATGCCTCTAATGATAAAATTTTAGCTAAATTATTTCCAAGTAGCCTCAAAGACTATGCTCTAAGATGGTTCTATGATTTACCAATCCAATAGTAAAATCATTCAAACCTTTTTCAAATTAGGTTTTATCACACTTATTTATCAACATTACCAAAAGGCATCCTATTACCAAATTGAAAAAATCAAATAAGGAACCAATGAACCTATCAATGAATATGTCTTTAGGTACAAAATAATTTTGGCCAAAATGACAAACCAAATGGAAAATAAAGAGCTTCAAGACATCTTCAAGAAAATTTTATTTTCCCCATTACATGAGTCCATTTATTTTTTAAAAATTTAAATTTTTTTATGACTTATGCCATATTGTGTAAGATCATGAAATTAAACTTATTTCATTGAACAAACTTAAGTATGTAGAAAACACGCCAAATACATACAATACTAAGTTTCACATCAAACCAAGTTATAAGGCAAAACCTACATAACCTAAAAAATAAACTACAATTATTAATTTAATATCACAATAATGTAATCATCTTGTCTTATCCAATGCACCAAGGAGATAATTTACATAATTATATGAGTCTTCATCTTCGTTACTTAAGAAGCTTGTAGATTGTCATCTCATATTTATCCCTCCTCCCATAGAGGTTGATATGAGTAGAGCTTTACCTCATGGATATGATGCCAATATTATTGTGACTATCACCAAGGCCCTAGGCATTCTACTAACCAATGTTATATCTTTAATAATAAGATCTAATACCTTATTGATAACTAAAAGATTATATTTGATGATCCTCCCAAAGATTTAGGGGCATAACCTGGTGACCATCAGAACAAAAATATGTTTAGTGATCTATTACAAGATAATTTTTAGAATAACCTAGAAGTGAAAATGGCATATAATTCAAATCCTCCTCCACCACATTATGGTCACCCATTATATGGTATTATTGGTACCTATACATAACATATTCCTCCTATGGTTAAGAGACATTCTATGACTTCATATGATAGCGAGATTATGGAGGATGACTCAGATCTTCACTCATTATTTATTAGAGTATATCTTGATCACTAATCTATTCATAGTGTTATGATTGATAATGGTGTTAATAAAAATATTTACATTGTAACTTTACTTGGGCATTTGGGATATACACATGATGATTTACATCCTTCAACGAAAATGGTCATAAACTTTGATGGGACCTCACAACATTACCTTTATAGGTGGGCCCAAAACATGTGGTCACAAACTTATTAGTTATGCCATACATTGGAGTCTTTGATATGTTATTATTATGACCTTGGATACATAAATTTTATGTAGTACCTTTTATAGTACATAGGAGTATTAAATACATTCATACCACCAAAATAGTCACAGTTCCTAGAATTCCATATGAACATCCAATTGAACATGATAATTTTATTCCAAGATAGATAATTATAACACCTAATAAGGTAAATTATCTAATAAAGGGTAAGCAATAATAAATACCCTTTCCTAAATAGCCCATACTCGAGAGAGAATTGCATCAGAGATACACAGTGCATTCTATGAAATCCACATCTAATATTATGCAACGTACTTAGTTATCAAGAGTAAATAACATTTTCCCATTATTTATTCTTAAAATACACTATAAAACACAAAATTATGGGTTCCACAAACCCCTACTCCTATTACCTCTTCAATACCATAGAGTCTTATGACTAATACACATAGCATTATAGAGCCTATTATATCTTAGGAGTCTGAAGAGCACACAAATGTTGATCAGTTCCTTGTTAGTGAAGATAATAAAAATGCATGCATAATAATACAACATAACTAAACATTCTTACCTAAGAACTATGGGAATCAAAACATAATGAATAAGATCACAAAATAGAGATAAAAACACACAAGAATTTTACCTCCTTTATTGAAATTAATGTCCACTTATTGGCATAAGGATGTTTATGCTCGGTTTATGGCATTAGATACTATTTCCAATGATTCTCCATGATGATATCACTTATCTAATGGTCACTTATGGGTATGCTTTGATATTGGTTTGGCTTGGTGTGAAGTTTGGAATCAAATGGGCATTATAGCAATACTTTCAATGGATTTTTGAAGGAATTCTTATAGAATAACCTTACACACAAAAGCTTTTTTAGGTATGGTGTGGGCACTTGTATTTATAGGTCTTAGAACTAACTCTAACCCTAGGGAGGTTAGGTTAAATTCTAACTTTAATGGAGTCTAAAATAACCTAGGTTGAGTCAGGTTAACCCTGGGTTGGGTCAAAGCACTCATGAAGTCTTAAGACTTTGTTTTCAAATATTTATAAGGCATGACAACTCACTTTAGATATTTATGAGGTTATTATTCACCTTTTGGACTATTTATGAATTAATAAATCACTTTATTAACTCTTTTGACCTTTAACTTCATATTTGGCTAAAAAATCCTTTTTTGATAAATTAAATTCATTAATTCAACTTGAAATTTTTTACTTAGGTAAGTTAATTGAGATTTGATTTTTAATTAATATTGCTTAGTAATTTTTAGATTTTAGGAAATTATTTTAAATTTTTTGAACTAAACATGCCAAGAATATCAAATTTCTAGATCATAATTTGACTAAGGTTAAAACTAAACTAGGTTATTGGTGTTATAGGGTAATAACCCAAATAAGCAAGTTTTGACATGTTTTTGAAAAATTAAATCCCTTACATGAAAAAAATTGGGAATTTAGGTGATTTATAGAATCAAATTACATTTTTTTCTATAAATTAATCTGAATCTTGATTTAGCCATGAAAGTGGCCAAAATGAGTGTTTATAGTTTGCCCCTATTTGAGAAGGCATTGCGAGATATAGGCACAGTAATGTATTTTTAAATAATGAAAAAATAGTTAAGAATAAAAAGAAGATAACGATTGAATAATATTGCTCCAAAAAAAATTTGGAAAGCCTATGATGCCCCCTCAAGTGAGTGGCTGATACATATGATTAATGGACGGTCCCTCAAAAAGAAGCAAGAAGAAGAATGAAATTAACCCATGGGTGAGATTTATCCAATAGATCTAATGCTTTCACACATTGATTAAAATATTGATTTTCTCAAAGGTAGTTATAATTAGTAATAGTTGTTGAAACACTAATTTGCCTAAAAGCAGTTATAATTAGTGGCATAGGTATGTGCCCTAACAAGGTAGATGGGTTAAAAGAATGATTTACCCAAAGACAATTATAATCATTTTGATGACCTGTATTGAATAATAATTTTACTCTAGTAGGGGAGATTTAATTTTGATAAATTAGTTGTGCCCCAGTAGGTCAGATTAGCAAGAATAAATCAAGGATATAAATTGTTACATAGATTAAAGATGAATAGGCACAAACATAGATGTGATGGTCTAATGACTTTTTAAAGACTGAAGAAGCCATAAACAAATAGGTATACAAGGATGTGAAAAAACATGAAAGAGATTATTGGAATAAAATGGTGGTGATAATGATAGTTGAGTTGACCTAAGATACACCATGTATCCAAATGTTGCCTACATAGTCCAAATAGACCTCAAGCCAATGTAGTTCACCTAGAAGTGGGAGAAAATGGGATGAGAAATAGAATAGAAGAATAAGAATTGATCAATGTGAATGATTTAGTTGTACCTTATAATGTGGAGATGTTCATCCTTATTAACATTGATATAACTATAATGGTCAATGGCTTAGTTTGATTAGGAAGTAGGGTATAATTATTAATTTTCCATAATGGGGCCAAGGAAGTTCACATAATGAACCCATAATCATGGATTGATCATGAACTAACACAAAGGATAGGTATAAATTTGGGCTACCTACTAGTATAGAGATGCACGTCCTAACTAGCAAGGATTATGATTCATTTGTTGTCTAATTACTCTATGTTTGGGTGATGTTTGGGATATGCCAGTTGGTGATCTCAAATAAGTACTACCATTATATTGATCTGATAGTCTCTATATGCCTGATTTTTGTTGTAGTTTGTGATATTAGACATCATAGTTATGAATAACCATAATAACAATATATACCCTAAACATGGAAAACTTAGTTTAAATGCTAATATAAACAACCTGGGAATAAGATATGAACAATCAAATCCAAAGTGTAATTATACCAAATAAACCAAATGTACAACTAAAAAAAACATTCACAACCTAAGTACAAGATATGGATAACCAAGACTTAAGTGTAAACTAAATGTAAGATCCCTAAGACAACCAAGAAATAAAAATCCAACAAATAATAAATAATGAAAATCAATAAATAAATAAATAATAATGAAATAAACTATACAAATAAATAAAATAAAAAAACAAACAAACTATATAAAAATATATACAAACAATAGTTAATCACAATGTTAGTACAAAATAAGGTACAAATTGCTCTACTTATGTAATAAAGGTGTTACTATTGGAGATAGGGTGACCCCTAGGCTAGGTAGCAATGACACAGGTAAAATAACATAATAAAAAATGGTTTAGGTTACCCCTAGGCTATAGGGAGCAATGAAAAAAACAAATAAAATGGGGGAATAAAATAAAAGGAAGGGATAGCCGAGCTGACTCTAAATGCACTAGGTAAGTGGACATTACCTACATAGTTCCATGGATATGAGGTCTAATGTGAACTTCAGGATAAAATGTATTTCTCCTAGGATATGGGATAGAATAAAAATGATGATAATAAAACATGATTAACTGGTAGAGTAAAATAGGAAATGATCTCACAAAATAATGAGTGCATGAAAAAAAAGGGGGATGACATTCACAATCATGAAATCATCAACACAAATAAATTATGTAAGCATGAGAGCATGGTTTTGGCTAAAGCCACACTAAAAGATAAGATAATAGTATCCACTAATGAACTAAATTTGTAATTCATAGTGTCTACTACAGCTATGGCTTGGAAGAGAATGAGCTTGTAAAATAGCGAGAGCATTGGCTGAGGTTACTCATAAAATGATGAGAGCGTTTAAATAGAAATTAATTGTAAAATGATGAGAGAATTTCAAATAGTAATTACTCATAAAATTATGAGTGTTCAAACTCAAAAAATAATGAGAGCATAAAAAAATCCAATTTATCATTAGTGCATCAAAGTCAAAACTAAAGGACAAAAAAAGCATAAAAAATCCTAGGTAAAAATAATGAGAGCATAAAAAAATCCGATTTATCATTAGTGCTTATGTGAATGTTAATAAGCATGGGGAAACTAAAGGAAAAGTGATTACTTGTGAAATAACTATAGGACCTAGGATACTTAAGGTAAATAATTGGTCATGGAAGAAGTAATGGTGGCCAAACTAACCTGAGATACCCCATATATCTAAGTGTTGCCTACATAGTTTGTGTAGACCTCAAGCTGATGTAGTTCTCCTAGAAATGAGAATAAAAAGGCCAAGGTGGTCTAGAAATGAAACTTGATAGGTAAGAAAGTCCATCCCAAAAAAAATTTATGGTTTTATGTTTCTCATGGAAATTCTAAGGCAATTTTCATGAATTTGTGATTTTTAGGATTTTCCTAGGTCTTTTCAAATGTTCAGGATTTTTTAAATGTTTTGGGAATTTTTTAGGCATCTCAAATCAATCAAGAATCATGAGATATATAATGTTCCAACTCATAAAAAATGAAAGTGTGTCTTAATTTGGTGATTGAGTTGACCTTAATGTAAATCGAGCACTACCTACATAGTCCAAATAGACCTCAAGCCACTGTAGTTCCACCTACAGTGGTGAAAGTTGGAAAAGGTTTCCAATATTTTGGTGTTTTTAGTATCTTAACTTAGTAGAGAATTAAAAGATACAACATGGTCCAAAATCACAAAATGGTAAGAGTGTATGGCTTTAATAAATTCTCACAACATAGTGAAAGCATGGAAAAAGGGTGGCTGAGCTAACCTCAAAGTAAATTGAGTGCTACCTACATAGTCCTTTAGGACCTCAAGTCACTTTAGTTCCACCTACAATGGTGAAATTTGGAAATGGTTTCCAATGTTTTTATGTTTTTCGTATCTCAATTCAACAGAAAATTATGATATACAACATGGCCTGACTCATAAAACATTGAGAGTGTGGAAAAAGGGTGACTGAGCAGACCTCAACATAAATTGTGTATTACTTACATAGTCCTATAGGACCTCAAGTCACTATAGTTTTTACTATAATGATGAAAATTGGGGAAAGTTTCCAATGTTTTTGTGTTTTTTGTATCTCAACTCAATGGATAATTATGATATATAACACAACCTAACTCATAAAATGATGAGAGCATGGAAAAAGGATGACTAAACTAACCTTATCATAAATCAAGTACTAACTATATAGTCCTGTAAGACCTCAAGTCATTATAGCTCTACCTATACAAAAGGCATCTGACTAAGTACCAACAAGTTCAAGTATGATAAAATGACAAGGTGTGGAAATAATGATGTCAAGATAATACAATAATGCATGGTAAATGGGTTGTTCCTAATTTTCCTAAAGATGGTTATAATTAGGAAACAACATCAAAGGTCAATGGTACTAATTTGACTATAGGAAGTTATAATTAGTAGCACAAGCAAGGATATAGAATGTAACAATAAATGATGCAATTGTGAAGACCATTATCATACTACTTTCATATATTGCCACTCAAAAGTTTAATTCTAAAATAAATACTAGAACTAAATATGTCATCAACCACTGAACGTGCCTAAGGTACAAATGAATTAGAACAAAGGATAGAAGTGATAGGTAAGGGTTAGGTAAAAATAACTAACTAGAAAAAGGTTAAGGGTAAGGCATAGTAAATGATTCTATTATTCTTGTTGATGTGGAGACACATGTCCTAATCAGCATATAATACAACCAAAATGGTTAGTTATTTATATTGGTAGCCCACACCCCTTATTAATAGTTACTCTATCAAGAACCTACTACTGATTTTGGATCTAATAATTTTGTTGTGGTCCTCATTGACCATCGATTTTATTTCTTCAAAACTTTGAGACAAGATGTCTTTATAGCCTTGCCTAAATATCTGATTTGGAAATTTAATATAGGTCTGGAATGAATAAATGGATCATAATGAAATGTATAATGGTTGAGAAATAAATGAAGATCAAAATTTTCAATCACACATAATTTTTTTGATTCTATATTCAATAAAATTTTGGTTGTGATAGGGCCAAATACTTCTGAATATGCTCTTGATAGGACCACCAAATTTTTTTATTGTTTAGACCTGAGAGATGTTACCATCTAATTATGTTGTAGATTAGAATTTGTACTGCTGTTATCTTCAATAATGTCTTCTTTAAGCAATGAATAATTTTTATGCTCAACTATTGGTGCCTCAAAGAGGTTTTCACCAATTAAGTTGTCTTGATTATCCCATAGCACCTCTAAGAAGATTTCATTAACATTGACATTTGACTTTGATTGTCTTGTATCACTTCAAACAAGGTTTCATTAGAAGATGCTAAGTTTGGGCTTTGATTGCCCCTAGTACCTCTAAAAAAATTTCATTAGGAGATTATTCTTTTGCTACATGAATGTGTTCTTGATCCCCCTGATATTATGCATCGGTATGTTACCATGGATGTAGTTCAATGATGTATGATTCTGTCAATCCCAATCGATACTTTTAGAAGGTGGAATGTCAATATAATGGCTAGCTTGGTTAGTGTTAATGGTAAATAGAATGGTTAGAGGTAGTACAATCTTCATATAAGATACTAGGATAACTTGTGTTGATTTTAAATTAATCATCCTCCAAAACCATGGAAGGATCTCAAATGTATATAAATTGATCTACAAGGCATGTGTAGCCAATGTTGTAATATACACTAATGTATTGTAATTCTAATGTTAATTGTGACTCAAAGGACTCTAAAGCTGATGTTGAGACTGTTGTTGATTCTACTTCTGATGCTGAATCTGATATTGGTTCAAAAATAGAACCTAACTTTAATGTTGATTTTTCTTCCAGTGTTATGATAAATATGTTGTTTAATGTTTGGTATTGGATGAGTAATGGCCTATAGTTGAATAATGGTCTCTTTATAAATAGGATCGGCTAATAAGGACTCCATAAAGATTGTCTTGTCAAAGTGAGGCTTCTCAACAAAAGGGAAAAGGTCCACAGGAAACTCCATAGAGACTAGCTTGTCAAAGTGAGGCTCCTTAAAATAGGGAAATGGTTGAATAATTATTTGCCCAAAGGCAATTATAATCATTATGGGTGACTCAACAAATTATTTTTTTTTAAATTGAGACTCCTTAACCAAAGGTAAAGTGTTAACATGCAACTCCATAAAGACTGGCTTGTTAAATTGAGGCTCCTTAAAAATAAGGCAATGGTCAAAGGGTGATTCAACATAGGTTAACTTGTCACAAGTAGGTGTTTCAATAAAAACATCATGGATTGGTTAGTTATATTGGCCTTGGCTTACAATTTATTGTAAAATATTAGTTTTCAACATATTTTGGTCTCTAAATGATGGCTCTTGGAGAGGTAATGATTGGCTTTGTTGTGGCTCAATGATCAGCTTAGATTTTATAAAATGGGGGAAGTTTGGTAATGGATGAATAATCACCTAAAATTTAATAATGATCTATTTATAAATAGACTCATCTAAGATGGGCTCAACAAAGACTGGTTGTGGGTCTAGGATGGTAATTGTGATCCATCTAGTCATAATTATGCAACCTTGTTGGGATAATGAACTACTAGCTTTGGAAGGGCATAAAATGGTAATGAATGGGTATTATGAAGCTTATTTATAATTTAAGCTACAATAATATGGCATGCAATGGTAATCCTTGGGCTTTGTGGAGTTTGGTTACTAATGCAAGCCAAAAGATGAGGGCCTAAAATGGTAATCCTTGAGTATTGTGAAGCTTGGTTGCTAATGCAAGCTAAAGGACAAGGACCTAAAATGGTAATGAATGGATGTTGTGTAGATTGGTTACTAACACAAGATAAAAGAGGATTACCAACATAATTAGGATATTGGGTACCATTATCAAATAAATTAGCCCCAAAAGGGTGGACTTAGTACTTTAATTAGCCCAAACAAGGGTAGTCTTGGCATATCATAATTAACATGGTTGGGTTTGGCAATTAGCCTAAAAAGGGTAGTTTTGATCTACAAAAATGGTCTTGAACTTGGTCTAGGTTGGATTGGAACTTGTTTGTCATGGTATAAAAGGGGTTTTAAATGACCTTGATTGGATTATAATGTTGGTTCAAAAATAAACCCTGATTTGGCATGGCAGGTCAAGTGGTTGAAATACTCGATGTTTGGAAAAAGTCAAGCTCAAATTTGTCAATTTAGATGTGGAAAAAAAATTATCATTGGTCTAGGAAAATTTAAATTAGTCTTAAAAACAAACATGGGCTAGGCACTTGAAAACAAACTGTCAAGTCTATAAATCTTGATTCCAAATAAATGACACACTTGGTCTCTAGGCAAAGGTATAAAATGGCAAACAACTGAGGCCTAAAATAAATAATCTTTGGATCTGTTCAAATAGTTCCAAAGGTCAAAATAATTAAACAAAGTATAAGGCAAAGGTAACATAGAAAACATGAAACTGGTATAATAAAGATACTAATTTACCCAAAGGTAGTTATAATCAATGGTAAAGATAACACAAAAGCTCAAAACTAATCTATGGCTAAGGTACTAATTTTCCCAAAGGAGACTATAATTAGTGGAAAAAGTATCTAGATAAGGTATAGTAATCACAAACTATGTTTAATGATAACAATAATTTACCCAAAGGTAGTTATAATCATTAGCATGAAAAATAAGGGTAGATTAAAAAATAAAGATTGATTTAACACAAGAACTTGAAAATAATCTAAATTTAAGTAATTTACTTGGATAAACTCAGTAATATAGCTCATAAAATAATCTAATGTTAAGGTAATTAGCTTAGAAGAGACTTGGTAATTTTCTCATAAAAGACTCTCTGACAAGAAAACTATGACATGTTGGAACTCAGCACAACAAACTTCAAACAAGCCATATGGCAATAAATCGACACAGAAGATGCTAAAATAAGGCATAATACAACAAACAACCACTACATCTAAGTAAGGGGTCTTTATATCAAATAATAAATCAATCTAAATGACACAATCCAAACACAAAAGGTAGACTATCTATGCCCAAACTAGATGAGGCTTTGGCATAAACCTAATTAGTTTAAGATTTGTACTTTGAAAGATTGAGCTTTAAATTTAATACAAAAAGACTCAAATCTTCTAAGGTAAATGGGTTAGACCAAAATGGGCAGTGTAATTATATGTTTGAAATTAAAGTATGAATGGTTTTGGAACTTGGTTTCAAATACGACAAGTGTTATGAAATGGGAATTGTAATAACACCCCTTTTAAACAAGTGACACACAAACGGGTTTGAAATAAAACTCTAAGGCAACATGTGTGAAACAAAATGGGTAAAGTAACACCTCTTAAGTCAAATTGGTGTAAAAACACATGATGTTTTTGAACTTGTTTCGACTTTGACAATAAAATAAATAATTTTAGTCTAAAACACACATGTAAATCAAAGAAAATAGAAATAAAACTAATGGCTTGTCCTATCTCTAAAAATAACAAGGGTATGTGGAGTTTATACCAAATTTTCCACCGATATACTAATGCTTAAAATTAATTAAGTGTTAATCCAAAAAATCAAAGAACAGGTGTAGGTAGAGTTTTTAACCCCCCTGTCTCTTAAGCATTGGTACAGGGCATGAACTTTGAGTGAGGAACACTCAAAATTTGGTAAGATATTTCATGGAAAATGGGGTTGACTAAAATATATAAGTTTTAAAACACATTAAATGGTCCTAAGTATGGATAACACAAGGTCATATCATGTCAATTGCATTTAAACTCACTAACTTACTATGCAAAGGTCTATTCTTTTACACAGTGACTTTAGCTCTGTATTACTTAGTGAAGTCCAATGTTTAGCACAAACTCACCCAAGTTTGTTTAGGATTGAAAAGGCTAACCACTTAGCCCCTAGGAAATCCAAGTATTATGTGCCCAATTTATATACCCCACCATGGAGTGGGTTTGGTATGATGTTGGGAGATGAAACCCCGTGTCAACACACACCTAAAGAACTTGTGAGGAGGTGATGAACTCCCACCCACAATCTAAATGCAAAAAAATAAATAAATGAAAAATGGAAAGACTTTAGAGGTTATTTCTAGGTCACCCAAGTCACTTAGAGCTTAGGGAGAGCATATGCAACATTTTTTTCTGATAAGACTAAACAAACAAGGTAATAAATAAAGAACTTTTGGTAATTTGAGTTCTCTATAGGAGACGGGGAGAGAGCATACACACTAAGTTTTTAGTTTGCCACAAATAAAGAATTTAATTTAAAAACTTTGAAACTAGCTAATAAACAAAGAACAAACAAAAAGTGAAAAATCTCTTAAGATATCTAACTAAAGTTATTGTTCATTTTAATAGATCCAACTCAAATGTAAATGAAATTTTGACCCCTTGGCCTTGTTTGCTCTTGTAAAAACTTGAAATGCTAAAAGACAAGTTTGGTTAGGTTGATTTTAAGCACTAAAATGAAAGTGTATGTGATACTTAGAATTGTTTAGGCCTCTCTTTCTCTACCTTTGTTCCTGCAAACATTTTAGGGGGTTCTCTTGTCTTTAGGGGAAAAATCAAATCAATAAACAACATCCCATTTTGAGCTCTCGAGTCTTTATTTTTTATCTCAAATAAATCATCGTCGATTACTATAGTGATTGTCATCAAATCCTATGATCGATGTCAATTTGATATGATTGTCATTATTTCCTATAATCACACAAAAATAAATGTGATTCAAAATAAAAATGCTTGAGATAAAAGTTTCAAACCCAAATTGCATATGGCCCTACCAGAAATAATTTAGCAAGGTAATAAACTAATTATTAGGCACCCAAAAAAAGCAAGAAAAGTTAATTTTCACTATGTTTCTAGCTTATTGTGTGCCATTATTTAAATTAGGAGTCCAAAGAGCACGTAAATGTTGATTAGTTCCTTGATAATGAAGATAATAAAAAACCATGCATAATAATATAATAGAACTAAACACTCTTGCCCAAGAACTAGGGGGAGCATAATATAATGAACAAGGTCCCAAAATAGAGATTAAAAATACACAATAATTTTACCTCTTTTATTGAAATTGATGTTCACTTGTTGGCATAAGGATGTTTGTGCTCGGTCTATGACATTAGAGACTCTTGTCAATGCTTCTCCATGTTGGTAGCACTTCTCCAATGGTCACTTGTGGTTTGGCTTAGTGTGAAGCTTGGAATCAAATGGGAATTATAACACTAATTTTAATGGCTTCTTGAAAGAATTCCTATAGAATAACACTACTTTGGTTGAGTCCAAAATAACCTAGGTTGAGTCAGGTTAACCTTGGGTTAGGTCAAAACACTCATGAAATCATAACACCTCATTTTCAGATATTTATGAGGCATGACAACTCACTTTAGATATTTGTGATGTTGTGACTAAGCTTTTGTAATATTAAGAATTAATAAATCACTTTATTAGTTCCTTTGACCTTTGATTTCATATTTGGCTAAAAATTATTTCATTAATAAATGAAATTCACTAATTCAACTTAAAAAATTTACTTGGGCAAATTAATTAAGATTTGTTTTTTAATTAATCTTGTTTAGTGTTTTTTGGCTTTCAGGCAATTATTTTAAATGTTTTGAATTAATAGTTCGATAGGCCAATAATGTCAAATTACTAGGTTGTAATTTGACTAGGTTTGAAACCAAACTAGGTTATTGGTGCATAAAGGGTAATACCCAAAATAAGCAAGCCTCACCATGCTTATAAGTAATCAAATCTCTTATGCAGATGAATTTCAGCATTTAGGTGATTTTTAGGCTTAAATTGCATTGTTTTATAAAAATTGATTTGAATCTCAGTTTAGGCATGAAAGAGGACAAAATTGAGTGTTATACCTACAACACCAAATATTACACCTATACATGCTCCTCGATAGTACCATCATTATGTTATACCATATCAGTGCTTATATAGCTTAAATATCAGCATTCTTTTCAAATAATTCAAAAATACCACTTTTTTAATATGTTCCTAGTTGTATTATTTCTTATACATGTGTTATTTGATTCATATTAGTAGATATCATATAATTCCTTTCATATATATACAATGTTTCATGCTTCATTTGAGTATGATACAAGAATACATAGATAAATGATATATGCACATACAAATGTAGGGTCTTCCCTCCACTCACGTCCTAAGTATGTTGGGGACATTTACCTCTTTGATCATGATATATGATCACTTTCCATTATAATTTTTGAGATTATATAAATTCCACATGCTTATATCCATGTTTATACCTTTCATGGTGTACTTGATAGCTATGTACTTAACATTTCTTTCAAACACATATGTTTATAAATGAGTATGTTCGGTTCATGTTGGTTTTTTTTTCCTAATTTTCCATTTTATGACATTATTTAGTGTGTTCCTTGCATTCTATTTTATTGCATTGTATTTCATGTTTGAGCATTTGAATATACTCTATTGATTGTGGCTCTCATGCCTTTGCTTGCCTATTTTGACATTTTAATATGTCATTATATTTTGTATGGGATTTGAATATGTCATTATATGATTTATGGACATTTGACTATGTCATTTTCCTTTGATTTTACAAAATTTAAACATACCCTGTATATGAGGTCTCCTTTGACCATTCTACCCTTTTCATCATTTTTGATTGCTCTTGCATGTGTATTTAATTATTTGTTGAGATTGTATTATTACTCCCTAGAAATTATCATGATCTATACCATGATTATTAGTATTTTATGTGATCATATACTATGTACCTAATTTCCATATCTACCTATACATGCTACTCGTTATATGTTACATGATTCATACATAGCTTATATAATTATCTTATCCTTTTGAAGTAATGTAACTACCAGATTCTAATTCCCCTCTTCTCAAAAAGGGGTGCATATTAGTGGGGTCATATCATAGAGGCATGAATTACGCATTTTCATAGTTTCATATTTTAGTGGGGACATGTCAAAAATGCATGACCTTCACACTTATTTAGTATTCAGTATCTACATATTCTAGTGGGGACATGTTATGAAAAACATATTCTCCATATTTTCATAAATTATCATATTTTCCAGATTCAATGGGTTCATGCCATAGAAACATGTTCTCCACACTTTCATCAATTTAAAATTCACCAAATTTCACATGTTAAATGGTTCATATAAATATTTGTGGTAACATTCTATACATTGGTATTATTATTATACCCAAATTTCAGTTTAAGACATATATGAGGTGCATATGACATGCAAAGGGCACATAAAATTACAAAATCAAATAAAATTTCTAGATTTAAAATAATTTTATAGACTATTATGAATTTTTCTTGAGCCAATCTATTGTAGTAGTAGGTTCATCTCTAGAAGGTTGAGTTTATTAAATCGCTCAATCTTACAAAACTTAAAAGCTAGATTTGATTAAATCATCAAAATTTACAAAACTTATAGGTTGGATTTTATTAAATAATCCACTCTTACCAAATATATATTTTTATTTGATTATATTTTTCACACTCTCCAGATCATGCACATATTTGGGTTGCATGATTGAGATGAAACAAGTTCAATGGACATGTTGAAATTCACCTTTACACCAAGGTTGAGGGAATGTGTCCTCGAATGTATGTATGTATGTATGTATGTTTATATGTTTGTATTTATATGAACTTTTAGGTTCATAATTATCCTAATATCATCTTTAATGCTTCATAATGAAGCATCCTTTCAAATGAAATTGCCAAAAGGCAAGATAGTTGCATTAACACACAAGTGTACTCCTAACCTTTCTCTTATTACTTTTAAGAATTTTAAATTATTTTAATTTCATATTTAATACAATAATTATATACTATAACTTTATTTTAGTTTTAGGTTAGTCACTAGAAAAGCAGTTAAGTTTGGCTCATACAAAGATAAGGTGTGTTATATGCACCTAGGTATGCATTTATTTCATTTAAAACTATAAATTTCATTACTAGATTAAGGGAGGGAGAATTTAGATATTAAAATATTATTTATATATTACCTTAGTCTTGTACACTTATAAAATACTTATCATGACTATAAATTTCATTTCTAGACCTACCCACTATAAAAAAGCTCATGTTCACTATCTCCTTGTGCCAAATTGCTTATCTCTTAGTCTGACTAGTGTTATTATGATGACCAGGCATATTATATTGTGAAAAACTATCTAAAATTTATTATTATCCTTCACTTATAGTTTTGGACATGTACCTATTTTTTAGCTTCTTGGACACTTGCATCCTATAAAGACACCTGCATTGACGCGAGCATCCATTTTTCTTACAAATTGTCCAGTGACATAAACTCATCCAAAATTGAAAAATAACATATCCTAAATGTTGATCTAAGTGCTTTAGTGAAATACATTTTAAAAATGTATTGGTATATATACAATATCAACCCTCATTCATTCCTCACCTAGCAAACACTTATAACTCACAAGGCCACATACCAAGAAGCACTCAATCAAGAATTCAAGTGAGAAAATCTACCATATTCATCCTTATTTCTATATTAGTCATAGCATATGTATTTCCATAGGTATAAATCATTGACACAAGTGTCTAATTTTCTTACAAATTGTATAGTTCTATAAACTCATCCAATTTTGAAAAAAAACATATCTTAAATGTCGATCTAAGTGCTTTAGTGAAATACATTTTAAAAAGGTATTGGTATATATACAATATCAACCCTCATTCATTCCTCACCTAGAAAACATTTAGAACTCTTTGTAAGATCATCCCTCATTCATTCTTCACCTAGAAAACACCTACAAATCAAAAGGCCACATACCAAGAAGCACTCAATCAAGAATTAAAGTGAAAAAATCTACCCTATTTATCCCTATTTATATATCATTCATAGGAGAATTATTTTCATAGGTGTAAATAATTCCAAGAGTAGTTCATGATCCATATTTTATAAGTTACAAGTTATGTCACTACATGTATTTAATTATCCACATTGCATCCTTGTGCACAAAACATCCAACACATAGGGGCGAACGACATAAGTCTGAGTCCTTCAAATTTTGGATATGTATGCAACACCCATTGATAGAGGGGTCCTTAGGGTAACTTGAAATCAAGGTCCTAATAACCCATTCCCCCATAATCACTCCAAATAATAAGATCTAAGGTTTGATCATTTGAAAAAGAGTGCTAGTATATACACACATTTATATACATTAGAATAAAGGTAGAAAAAATAAAAGGTTCAAATTGGTTACATCCATATCTAATCAATATTCCATACAAACAACCTGCATCAAAGTCAGACACCTATGTTAACATAATATTCTATATCTAATACAAGCATCTAAGGCCATAAAAATAACATTTTAAGCCTTTAATGATTGTTCCATGATGATCTTCTAGTCCCATTATATCCTAATCCAAATTAGACTTGCATGCGCATAATAGAAGTATCATTTGTTTTTAATTCATTACAATATCTATCAATAGTTATACTTTACTATTTTTAGTAATCTCAATTTTATAAATTTAGAATACTATTTGTCTAATTTTTTTATTAATTGGCTTTCTCATTAGGTTAGTTCACCATCTTTGTGTAAAAGCTAATATAATAACCTTTAACCCTAGATAGCCTTGTTTATCTAAAATTAGGGTTTAACATGAATTACAACCTAATTATATGTCATAGGTTTTCTTTATCTTAGTGCTCCTACACCTTTTGTTTAATTTATATGTAATTGTTTTTTTATTAGTCAAAAAAGGGGTTATGGCCTATCTATTAGTGTAGTAATAAAAACTTGATGGAATCAGGAATACAAAAATGACTATCAGCACCTAAGGGTGAGATTATAATAAAAATATATATAAATTTTGATACCGATTATATTAAAAAAATTATTGCATATTAGACTACTAAATATCCTCAAAAAATCTTGAAACTGCCATTATATGATTATCAACATGAACTTCATATTATATTATTATAACCACAAAATACTTAGAAAGCTTAGAGTCTTCAAAAATTGATGAAGGAATATTAAGACTATCACAGATTACATCCAACTTACTACCTTGAGCAATATTGTCCACAATAATTTCTTTAGGAACTCACAAATTTGATCAAGTCTATTTCCAAGATTAGTACCAATATGTTCCACATATCCATGGATAGAGAAAGTGTTACTAGTTTATTGTCATCAAAAATTTAAATCTCCATTTTTCCCATTTTTTTTCCTAATGAGTAGACCAAGTCAATGAGATAATTTTTTATTATAAACATTGTCACCAACACCCCTCATGACTTAATTAAAATAAGGACCCACCTAATTGAGAAAAATCTAATGCATATTTCTTAGGTGTATTATCTTTATTCATTCTATTTTATTTAGGCATCTCATCAAATTCATATGTCTATTTTACAAAGTTCTTTCATATTTTTAGTTTGAGTAATTTATGCCTATGCAAATTTAATTGTTTATTCTATATTACATGCGTACAAGTTTTTGTCACTAATTAGACATGTATTCATTGATGCATATTCATAATTTTTGAAATTTCACAATATTTTCAAAGTTTATCATCAAGCATTTTCAATGTTTTAAGATTTCACTATTTGACTTCATTATTTGGACTATATTTTCATGACTAATATTGTGTCATGTTTTTTACCTCATAGGTTTTCCACCTTTCACAATTTGTAATTTTTTGTGGTCTCTTTGGTCCTACATTTCACATTATTTGAGTTTTCATAGATTTCATGATCCTCACATTTAAATATTCCTTGCAGTTAAAGGACTCTTTACAGACAAAACAACTTATGCATTCTTCAGAACCTCATGATCTTCACATTATTTGATTTGTTTTTAGTTTAGATATTTTTCATGTTCAAATTTTATGTAGTTTTCATGATAAGATATTTCACTCTTCATGGTTTTCAACTTTCATGGTTTATGAAGTCCTCACTTTCTTCACACCCTTTACGATTAAATAATCCTCCACATTTAACCTTATTCATACTCCTCATCATGTTCATAGCTTTGTGACTTTCGTAACTCATCAAACATGGACTTCATGGTGAAATTATTTTCCATGTCTCCACCTCACATTTTTAAAGATAGACTCAAAGTTTCATAACTGTTGAGCAGTAGGAAATCAACACCTAGCACATAGTTGGCATCAAATATTAAATGTCATTTTCTTAAAATCCTACATAAGCTTTAAGTTTATACCAGATGGATGACCCATATTCAAAAGGCTAGAGATTGATGAATTAACAGTCTAAAGGACATAGATATCTATTCTAATCCACAATATAACATTCTATGTCATCAATGCACATGAATAACACCATTGAAATCCACTAACAAAACTTTAAATATATAAATAAATCAAGGAGAGTAATTTTTGAGCTTATTATGAAAATGAAGAACTATTATAAATTCCTAGGGATATTTTAAAATCAATTTTTTTTCATAAATAAGGATTTATTATTGTAATATGAACATAATACTCTCCACTAGTAGCCATTAAAAGATTGAATAACACAGAATAAATTAAAATGACAATATCAAATGCATTCATATTTACCTATGACACTTCTAAAATATTTACAGACACTGTCCTAAATAGGAATGCATTATTTTGTATGTTCCCTCATTACATAGAGATATATGAGTGAATTCAAAGAGAGAGGCTTACCAAAGAGGGAGAAAGTCCCAGTTTAGAAGATGCTTAATTTTTTGTTGACCTCTTAGCACTTAAAAGGTAGGTCTACATATTTTAGTAGTAAAAATTGAGTATTTCCATGTCTAGACCTTTTCTTCAACATTTGTGTCCATAATAAAGGAAAAAATAATGTCATATTATCCATGAGAAAAGGATACCTTATTGATTTTATCATGGGAATGGCCTTTAAATTGTATTATAAATTTATTGAACCCAATATTAAGTGTAATTAATCCATAGCCATGGAATGGTTAAAAAATCAAAACATAAGGTAAGTATTCAAGGATTGGTTAGATAACCCAAAGCATTAGACTGACAAAGAAGATATAGACTAGATGCCCATTATGTCATTTAGACCTAGTACGAGTATAGAGATGGCTCTGATGAACCATTTGTTTGGCAAGCTAAACACTACTCATGTGGACAAGATTTGGGTGCCATTGCTCTCAATCATCATCAATGATAGGAATATCCTTGCATTAGGGGACATTATATCTTTCATTCTATTGCATAAGACCATAATAAAATAAGGTGGGGCAGGTTTCCATATGATATCTTATTTGGTCAATGTTACTTGTACCATGATGGATTCCCATGGACACCTAGATGGAATCCTAGGTCACCTAAACCCATTCATATGATGTTTTACAAATTTCATAATCATGAGTTTTTATGGCATATGGAAGAAATTTGTAATTATTTATATCCTCTAATTCATCAAGTAAACAAGGAAAACCCTATACCATAGATATTTGAGGAAATTATTAAGTCTATTATAAGCTTTGGGTATTATTGGTTATAACTAGAGTATATTTTGATTCAAATAGAAGGGTTACTAAAAGCATGTTTTTAACCTCCATATTACATTCCATAAAAACTTATTGAAAAAAAGTCACCTATCAAATAGTCCATGGTGTTGTAGAGAAATATAAAGAGAATAAATAAGCACCTTACCATATATTACTTTTCAGGGTTGGTAAGATTTGTAGATACTTCATTTTAACCACTTTTATGTCTAAACTACATTTAGAACAACTTTCTACAATCACATGCAAGTTTAAGAAGAAATCTCCAACTTGACCAAATTTACCTGCACAACTACTAATTTAACCTAAAATTACAATGATATATCCTTAATTGGGGAAATGGATCATCTTGCATCATTTATCTTATCAAGTGTATCCTAAATTGAATCATCCCTTTGTAAGTGTCTTTACAGGCTTGTTAAGTGAATACTTGATTAATAAAGAAACATTACAAAATTTGCCTTTCTTCTAATTATAAATTGAATCATCCCTTTGTATGTGTATTTAAAGGCTAGTTAAGTGAATACTTGATTAATAAAGAAACATTACAATATTTGCCTTTCTTTTAATTATAAATTTGTCTTTCTTCTAATTATAAATTAATTATCCTAATCATTCCTCTAATAGTAAATTCCACAGATTTAGAATAACCTATTTTCCTAAAAAAATGAATTATGGCCTCACATAGGTGATGTCATAGGGGAAATTCAATGGAATGGAGTGGAGTTTGGGTAAGGAGGTTTATGACATATCCACTTACACACACTCTTACATCTCTTACACCCCTCTTACACATTCAAGAGGATAAATGACTGCACTTTCTTCCAATGTTCCTTCCATACTCCAAAAAGGCCTTAAATGGCCTATCTTACACACTTCAAAGGTGTAATCATGGATTTGAGGATTGATCCTCAACCCTCCATATTAAGATGAGATGAACAATCCATATTGATTAAGGAAATCTATAAATAGAACCCTCACACCTCTCATTTCATCAATCTTACTAATGTAAACTTATTATGTTAGATTATTCCAAGAAGCTTCATTAACTTTATCTCTCATACAAATCCCAAAGCTAAGACCGAGTGTAGACAAGGAGAGATGCTCCCCACATAAGTAATCAAGCATCTATGAAGACTTGTACATCTACAAGTTGATCTCAACTATTTTAGGCCAATTTTTAAATATAACTTCAAGGGAGGTAAAAGTGTTGTTTTTATCCTTCCAATATGCATTTCTTATTTGTTAATCACATAGCTCAACTTGGGTATTGGGATTGAGAAGTTATGTCTTTAATTTGTTTTGATTATTTCACTAACAACTGACTTAAAAAATCAAAAGTTCCTATTTATCTTTACCCTAATTTTATTTTTGACTTCATGGGGTGGATTTCATCACCTTCCCACATGTCTTTATGGGTGTTTTGACCTATGAAGTGATATCCTTCGTACCAAACCCCACTTATCTAATGGGGTATATAAATTGAGTTATGTTACCATCATGAAGACATAGCTTTATGATTTCACAAATTTGTGTAAGGAAAGTAACCCTAGGGAGTTATTTCCAATATCCTAGGTCAATGTTTAGTACCCTATAAAGGAATAATCTTATCAAAGAGATTGAACTTCTTCATTGATAGATTTTTGCCCACATACCATGAGGTATATAGGGACCATCTAAATATCCCATTGTAAATTAGTAAGAAAACCCCAAATTTGGTAGCACTTCATTGATACTCTTACAGCTAAAGTGGTTACAAAGGGACAAGACCTTATCATGAATGGATTGATCTAGGATTACTTCTTAAATGCCTCTTTTTCCATGGATCATTCATTTACATAGGGGTGTAAAGGTTAACAACTCTCAAATAATTCCTTAATTGTATAAACCTTGAGAGAGAAGGGGTTGTAAAAACCCTACCAATAAATAAAATAAATTATTTAATGGATATTTAAATGTAATCCTCTCTCAAGGCAACTGTTTCATAAGTCTTAATGGATGTGATGTAAACCCATGTCAGTTATTAAATCTCCTTATAATGCATGTGTGTTGTTGCTTGATTATTGTGTCAAAACCTAGTTTATACCTGACACCAAATCAAACCAACTAAGTCCAATACTAAAACCATTTTATACACACATAATGAGGTTTTACTCTACCCAAATATCAAGTCAAAACAAAATTACATGTTAAAACTTGGTCTTGAACACTTTCATTGCTTGTTCAAGTAACATCATTAGGCTATCAAAATTGAACCAAAAACCTTGACCATTAAATCCCAATTGCCATTTCAAACCAAGTCAATGTTTTTTTGACAAATTCCAAACTTATTATTCATTGTATGCCTTTATGATGTCCATTTGATTTAAAATCAAGTACCAATTCTAATCCAATATTCTTTGCAATGTCAAACCAAATCTAATTCCAATTCTAAATTGTGACAAAACCAATTCCATTTGGAAAGTCCAAAATTTAAAGTCTAGTTCAAAACTTAATTTACCATTATCAACCAAGACTATTTATTGTGTCAACCTTCACATTTCCAAAATTTCTAAAGTGTCTCAAGTAAGCCAAGTCTACTTTGTTTGTTCACAAAACCAAGTTTCCAAGATCTAAGACCTTAAATAAAGACCTTTTCAAAACAAGACCTAAGTGCAAGATGTTTCCTATTCTAACTAATGAGTATTTGTTTTTTAGTCATTATACCTAAAATTATTGATTTATGTTTTGATAATCCCCTTTGAAACATTTTCATTGACAATCCAATTGCCAAGTGATATTCTAAGGGAAGTCATGTGCCTAGTTAATACATAGTTTTATGCATTCAAGACCCTTTCAATATGAATATCATCAATGATTACATGCATAGGTACATGTGTAGTGGGGATATTTACAACCCTTAATTTGATTAAGAGGTGGTCTATAATCCCTATGGGTATGGTTCATATGTGGAAGATGAAGAAACCCAAAAATAACTTGCTCATGCACCATCTAATGTTGAAATTGAGCAATATACTTTGTAACTTCAAATTGTCTCACCCAATGTAGACCAAGGCCAATACCAATCATACCTACCACATGTGTCTTTTGACATCGAACATCAACCTAATCTAACATATCTAATCAATCCACCACCTAGTGATGAACATAGACAAAACCAATTTAATTTCCAATTATTTGACAAGTATGAACTTCTTGTTAGATTATTGGAGATGGGTGTCAAATCCCCCCCTCTAATTTTCTCGTAGAAGATTTTTGATACTTGGTTAGAGCACCTAAATAGACACCTATTATAGTGATAGATAAGCAATGTGACTTTGGCTAAGAATAAGCTTTTATATGCCAACTTATAGTCAAGTTCTTGTTGTGTCAAACAAAGGTAAAAGTTAACTCATTGATAAATATTCTCAAAGCCAATTTATTTAAAACTAAATCCAACAAGTTAAATAGGTTTTGGCTAGTCTCGCTAGCTCCCTTGAGACATTGGATATTCAAAAGTCACCTTTATTAGAATCTAATCCTCCAATGGAATAACCATCATATTTGTCTAAATTCTCATTTATAATATTAATCCATTTACTGTGAAAACCTTAGTTGCAGATGTGTTTAACACACCCATAACCAAAACCAATCTAGAAACTAATCCAAATTTAAGTCTCCTTGTAGACTCTACCCAAAATATGGTGAATATCTCTCATGTAGCTTATTTTAACCCACATCAAGTACCATCCAATGTTAAACAAAATGTTATTCCATTATCTCTAAGACCTCCTCCTTCCAATGCCTTGTAACAATAATTACAAACCCCTCTGGGCCAAAATAACACATTTCCAAACCCCTACTTCAACAAGTGGCAAAAAATCCCCCATTTTAATAAGTGGTGACTAATCTCCCACCTCAACAAGTGGTGACCAACATTCCATTGCAATAAGTATTGATCAATCCCCAACCAATGTTGTTTAACCAACAATGCATTTCTATAAGTCAACTAATTGCATCTCTTATTCAAAAAGGGGCCTCTTCAAGTCAACAATATATGTCATTTAAAAAATAATCTCCTCCAATGAATCAAATTCTTAGGAATCAATAGCAGGTTCCCCTTCAAACCTATCAAGTTATGTTGAATGCCCAATAAAACATTCCTCCATTAAGACCTTATTTCCCTCCAAATTGGTGTTACACTTAATAGTAAGTGCCATGTAACCAATAAAAAATTTCCTTATCATCAATACAACTCTATGTAAAGAGTGAATATTATTCGTAGAACCAGTCACATTCAAAATTTTCAATATTCTATATCGCTTCTTTATCCAAGTCAAGGTATTGTACCTTTAACTACCCAATAAAATATACCCACTTCCTCTCATTATGATCTTACCTTTTAGGACTTACAAGAGGTCAAAGATATACTTTCTACCATTTAGGCAAGAAATCAAAGTAAGAAGTTCAAATGGATGATATATGCTTCGATCCTTTCAACATGAGCTATCTTCAAATACCTCTTTTGCATCACTTTGAGATACCTAAATTTGAAAAATACAAAGGAAAAGGTGACCCTACGGAGCATCTAAAATAATTATTTATTGCATGTTAATAAATGGCATATATCCCTATATACCTACTTCTTTTATTCATCTATAGTTTTATGGGACATGTTTTAGAATGGTTTCTTGGTCTACCCAAAAATTCTATCGATAACTTTGATGATTTACTATAAAAAAATTATGGAACATTCTCCTTCAATATAGAACACAAGCTGGCCATGGTGGACCTATGTTATACTAAATAAAGAGGAGGATAAGGATATGTCAATTACTTACAAGGCTGACACTCTTTAGTTAGTTCAATTGTGCATAACCTCCCTAACAAATAATTGGACATATGTTTAATGCAAATATTTAATTTGATGTGGCTCATAACCTCAAACTTGTTTGTGATAATACATTTGAATAAGTTATCATTGAGGGGATATAAATTGAACAATATCTTATTGAAAAAAGTATAATTAATATTTATTCTTAGAATTAAAATCAGAGTAAGGCTCAAACATAAGCTCTTGTGCAAGCACAAGCTAATACATCATAAAAGTTGAAGCCATTCAATAGAAATAGAAATGTTTTAGGAGATGGGGTGATTGAGTCATGTCACATAAAAATAGTAAAACCGCTTCCTATTCAATAAAACCCACCTAATCAACCTCTTTATTTACAAAGGCCACTCTTAATATGAAGCGATTATAGTAATAGATTTTTTAGTAATCTTAGTGAGCCCATTGAAATGGTCTTCCAAAAGCTAGTTTCCACCAACATGATTATTTTTTTGGTACTAAAACCATTTCTTGAAAACCAACCTACATCGAATTGGTACAATGAAAATGACTTTTATAACTATCATCAGATAAAATTCCATTATGTTCATAGATGTGTGTAGTTATGCCATCTTATTCAAGATCTACTTGAAAGTGGAGAGATATCATTGGATAATGTTACCAAGATGTCTAATAAATAATTGGGTATCTATCATAACCATTTTCCTCAACATAATGCTAATAATCAGAATAGACCTCTTAAAAATTAGAATCAAAGATAAGAACAACAACAAAACTAGAATCAAAGGCAAGATTCCCATTCCAACCAAGTCAATTAGAAAAGTGTCCCTTATGACAACAATGTTTTAGGTCACATAACTAGTAGACACATTATTACCATTAAGATAAATCCTAAACCAAATCCCAATAATGCCTAAACACCTTCATTGTCCATTCTAAGACCTCCACCTCCATTTATCAATAATCCTCCTTTGGTTTGTAATGGCCCAAATGCTAACCAATAACCAAGAGTTATCATTTAAGGCCATTGTTCCCCTTCTTCTAATTATAGTAACCCTCCACCGACTCAAGGTCACATAATCACAACTTAATACTCAAAGGTTACCATTCAAGGCCCTCTCCCTCCTTCCTCCAAAAATCCCATCCAAGGTCATCTACCTCAAAATACCAAGCCAATTGGTCCAATTAAAGAAAAACCTTATGATATTGTGGAACAATTACAAAAGATTTTGACACAAATTTTTATTTTAGATCTTTTGCATATATCAAATATCCATAAAAAATATTGAGTGAGATTTTAAGCCAATACAAAGTTCCAAGTGATATTGCACCTAAAATTTTTCAAACTCTTGTGAGTCTTGGGATCCATACCAACAACTCACTTTTGATCAAATAGACATGTCATCCCTTAGACTTTTGCATAATAATCTACTTTACATATAACCAATCATTTATGTGCACAATGTCAAAAGAGTCCTCATAGATAATGGTTTGGGGCTCAATATTGTAACTTTTAAGCTAGTCAAGCATTTGGGCTACACATCAGTTGGTCTATAGCCAAATATCATTACCAAAGCTTATGATAATGAGGAATGAGAATCATAGGGCACCATTCGCTTACATGTCATCATTGGGCCTCTAACCCACGATACTCTATGCTATATTCTAGATTTAGAATTATCATATAATTTTCTCCTTGGGTGACCATGGATCCACAAAGTGCATATTATGTCTTTCACCCTTCATTAGTGCATTAAGTTTCCTCATTCTATATTAGAAGTGATCATTCCTGGTGACTTGTAGTCATATCAATTCTATAAACATTTGTAAGTAGAATATGAAAGTTATAACTATCACTTCGGCATAGAACCTATTCCCAAAAAGAGAAAAAAAGGTAGTTGATCAACTGCTTGAATCCAATTATGTAGATCCAACCACTCTTGCCTCCATTTCCTCTACCCCACCTATAGATATAGCTAATGACTTCATTGTTCAACACAATGGTCTTGGGGAATATAAAATTAGTAATGCATTTCATATATCCAAATTTCCAAGATGCCTAAAGCATATGGTAGGACAAAAAAGTAAACTCTTAAAATGGAATGGCATAAGAATGATAATTCTCATTAAACAACACCTTTGGTTTTTATCAAGACCACTTCCCAAGAGAAAGAATAAATTATGAACGATGATGAATCATGGATATAAAATGATGATTTTTTTAACTATTACCAAAATACAAAGTATCATATTCCAAACCAAATAATGGATAACCAAACATACAAGGGCAAAGGCTTGGGGGAAAAACAACAAGGACTCATTGACCCAGTATCAGTTTCAAAACATAAAGGAACTTGAGGCATTGAATACAAATTACCTAGGGGTGATCCCATAGATCTTGAGAGTGTTTATGATTTATCATCTAACATGGATAATGCCAATAGTGATGTAGAGTCATACTATATCATCTATGATGAGTTGGTTGATACCAATTTATTTGACCCAAATACCACCTATACCATTTTCAATGTGCCATCTTATCCCCCTCTTTTCCTTCATCACTCTCAATTAATCAACTGGGACTAACATGATTATTACATACCATTGGATGATTTTCAAAATAATGAGGCAATCTATGAATTCATGAGCCTCATAGATAATGTGTTTCTTGGTGATCATAAATAGGGATTTTCCATTACATTGGACCTTGTTGCCTATTTTGGAGAGCAAGTAAACTTCTTTGGTCATGAATAAAGAAAAAATAAAATCAAACATTGAGGTCTAAAAGTGAAAACCTCTTCGAGGCACTTTTAGACCAAGGTAAAAGTATAGATAAAGATAAGTCCCATGGTGAAAACCTATTTTAGGCACCATTGGATGGATAAGTTCACCCTCTCTCAAATAAAGACCAGGCCTATTCCAATTCTATAACCCCATGATATTCATGAATTAGTTCAAAATAATAGCAAACATTTGATTAATTACTTCAAGATTATCCATATGTCTTTGCCAAATGGTCATTGCCTTACATTGGTGATTCATATTCTTCTTACTTTGGTAAAATTGATGAGACAGTTGACCCACTTGATGAATATGAAGACCACTATACCCCTTTTTCAACTATTTTAGAAGATGGTTCTACAGTTCTCATGGAGGATACCACCAAAGTTAACACTAGAACACATGTTGATCCCAAATGGATCAAATATGGAGCATCCCTCACTAAAGAGAAATCTAAGATTATTACTTCCCTCCTTTGTGAGTTTGTTGATATTTTTACATGGTTTTATTTAGATACATCATGATGGGATCTCACTTTGGTTGTATATCACCTTTTTGTACATCCTAATGTTAAGCTGATCAAATAGAAGTTGATAAAAATGTACCCTCGCATAGCCATTCTTGTCAAAGAAGAATTGGAAAAATTATTGGAGGTAGGGTGTATCTATCTTATTAATTATTTAGAGTGGATATCCAATATAGTCTTGATTGACAAAAATCCACAAGGAATCAAATTATGTACCTAATATAGAGATATCAATAAAGCATGCCCAAAGGATGACTTTCCTTTGTCAAATATTGATATGTTCATAGATTCCATGGCAAGGTATGAGATGTTATCTTCCATGGATGGCTTTTTAGGATACAATCAGATTAAAATTGTACTAGATGACCAACACAAGATAATGTTCAACATCTATGGAGAATATTTTGTTATCAAGTGATGTTATTTGGCCTCAATAATGCCAATGCCACATACCAACATGAAATTATTATCATTTTCCATGACATGATGCATGACATTATTGAAGACTATATAGATGATATTTTTGGAAAATCCAAGACCAGATTAGGACATCCAAATGTATTACAATTTTTTTTGAAAGGCTTCATAAATACAAGGTTAGGCTTAACCCTAAAAAGTGCATCTTTGGTGTTACTTCAAGTCAATTGATAGGTTTCATTGTCACTCACCAAGGCATTGAAGTCCATCCAAACAAGTTTAAGGCCATTACTAAAATGCCTCCACCTAAGATCTCAAATATATTTCTAACCTACTAGGCAAAATCTAATCTATCATCATATTCATTTCTCAGTTGGTAGAAAGATGCCATCCCTTCGCTCATCTTCTAAAGAAAGGCACCACCTTATCATAGAATGTAGATTGTCAATAAGCCTTTGAATAATTCAAAGAATATCTAGAAAATCCACATGTTCTAACTCTACCTACACCTATAAATTTGTTATTTATTTATATCTCAACTATTGATTGTTCCTTGGAGGTACTCTTGACACAACACAATGATTAGGGGAAGAACAAGCAATATACTATTTAAGTTGCACACTAGTTACCTATGAATGTAAATATAGCTCTATTAAGAAATCCTAATTAGCCATGGTGTTTTCAACCCAAATGTTACTCCATTATATGCTCAATAACAAGATTTTTATCATTACCAAAGTGGACCTACTCAAGTATCTACTTTCTAAGGTAGCTTTGACTAGTCATGTGGCTAAGTGGATTATTTTATTAAGTAAATTTGAAATTGAATATGTTTATCAAAATTACATTAAGGGGTAGGCACTTACAGATCATCTTTTTGAAGCACCCTTTTCAGATACCAAGCCATTTATTTTCCATTTTCCTGATGAGTCAACCATGACTCTTGATGAAACTTCTTTTGTGCCTCAATACTAAACCCTTTAGTTTCATGGTTCTTACACTTCTTGTGGATCAAGCATAGATATTTTCTTCATTACACCATAGGTGGATCTCATTCCTAAGGCCTTTCACATTGGTTTCACTTATACCAATAATATGGTATAATATGAAGCACTCATTGTAGAGCTTCATCTAGCAGTACAATGAAACATCAAACATTTATACGTTCATGGAGATTATCAACTAATTATTAACTAAGTGACAAAATAATAATAGACAAAAGATGATAAGTTTATTCCTTATAATAATATGGTGGATTATCTTAAATATATCTTTGAGCAATTTAATTTAAATAGATTCCAAGAGACAATAATATAACTATTTATGCAATGGTAACAATTAGTTCCCTAATATTAATTACAGATCACACTATTGATTACTAGTTTTTTATTGAACATATTTTATAACCAGCTAATGAACATTTAGAATCTAAAATTAAATGTGATATTATTAGTCCCAGATTGCCTTGATACTCCAACATATATGCCTACCTCCATGACAACATTATTCCTTCTAACCTTTCTCGTAAAAAACAAAAATCCTTCATCCATTCCACTTCTCATTATACCATTCTCGCTACCACTCTCTATCATCAAGGATATGATGGAACTCTACTTCATTGTTTAACTTTGGTAGATTATAGACTAACATTTAAATAAGTACATGAATGTATTTTTGGGGCCCACACTGGTGGCATGGTCTTTACCAATAAACTCATGCATACAGGGTATTACTAGCCCACTATAGAAGTTGATACATGTGCATATGTAAAAAAGTGTGGGGCATATTAAAAACATACCAATCTCATTCATGCGCTAGCTTTTCTTCTTTATCCACTCACTACACCATGTCCATGTTTTTCATGAGGACTTGATATCATAGGGAAAATCAATCTAACTTTATCAAATGGCCATAAACATATCCTTGTTGCAACTGAATACTTTATTAAGTGGGTTAAATCCATTCCCCTCACTTATGTAACGTGTGAGGATATATCTGAATTCATCCTCAATCATCTCATTTGCCACTTTTACATTCCCTTTGATCTCATTTATAATAATGGTGGCACCTTAAAAAATAATGGCATTAAATCTCTCTGTGCTAAATACCAAATCATGCAACACTTTTCCTCTACCTATCTCCCTCAAAGCAATGGCCATGTTGAAGCATCTAACAAAACCTTAATCTAAAATTTGAAAAAGACCATTAATGTTTTTGGTCATTATTGTCATCTGTAACTATTTCATGCCTGATGGGCCTACCATACTAATACTTGCACTCTTACAAGAGACACACCGTACTCCCTTATATATGGTATGGAAGTTATTATCCCTATAGATATCAAGTTACCCTCACTATGTATTTCACTAAAAACATCATTGATGAAGAATAATACAAGGTTTCTTGGCTATAAGAATTAGACTTAGTTGATGAAAAGAGGGTAGGTGCTTTGAATCATCTTTGGGCCTATCAGAATAGGTTACACCATAGCTACAATAAGTGTATCAAACACAAAGACTTTGAACTTAGAGACCTAGTTCTAAATGAAAATCAAAAGAATACCAATGTCACCCATGAAAATAAGGGAAAATTTCATCCTAATTGGCTAGGCCTAATCATCATCACAATAAATGATGAATCTGGAGCATATAGATTAGACACACCAAATGGAGAAGATCTTGATGAACCCATGAATATTATGCATCTCAAGCATTTTTAGACTTAATTTTCTTAAACATTTTCTATGAGGACCCTTGATTGGGGGCATGACTTGAAACCATTTTCCATTCATCTCATTTCCTATTGAGTTAATCCATCTTGATCTTATTCCCTCATCCTATTACCATTATTTGATCTTGATTCCAGTTTATTAGTGTAGTAGATGATTCTAGATAGTAGATTTCAAGGAATGTTTAAAGTAGAATATTCAAATTTGGTCACCATTAGCACATTTAGGATGAGTGGTACCTCAAAGTAGCTTATGCATGATTTCCTAAATGATGGTATTAGAAACTGCATCTTTTATCTCTTGATTAAATCATGTATTATTTATTTTTTTCCTATGAGATTCATGTTTTCAACCCTGATATTGATTCATAGTAGTTTCACCTAAAGTCCTTTTGGACTATGTAAGAAGCGCTCAATTTTTTAGGTCAGCTTGATCACCCCTTTTCCACACTCTCATTGTTTTGAGAGCAACCTAAGCCACAATCTCATTCTTTTATGAGTTAACCCATTTTGTATCTCATAATATTCCATTGAGTTGAGATGCTAAAAACCCTAAAATTTTGAAAATCACAAAAATAACCTAAAAATAAAAAAAGATTTCAAAAAGGTTTAAAAACTCCATGAGAGGTATTAAGCTTCAAAATTTCTACTTACTTTGTCATTCTATTCACCAGTAGCCTTTACCTTTATTTCAAGTGGTGTAATTTACCACATTTACTAGGTGGTAACCTCTTATCCAACCATGACCATTTCCATTTTCCTTTACCATTTATCGATCATGTTCACTCTTATTTTTGGGAGAACTACATCAAATTAGGGTTCACATAGACTATGTAGTAGTGTTTGAATGCATAGGGCATCTTGATTCATCTTTATCAATATCATTATCAATTTCACTCTCATTACCATTTATCTCAAAACACCCTCAATTTTTTGTGATTATTCCCTTCTTATTTCCTTTGCAGTCAAATTTCTTACCTATCATCACTTTTCTTCTATCACATATCCCTAAGAGAATTACATTTGGCTTTAAGTCCTTAAGACTATGTAGGCAGTGTCCATTTGCAATGGGGTATTTGGAATTAGTTTAGCTACCCCTTCCTTTTTCTTTTATTCCCCCTTCCATCCAAGTTACCATTTTGTCATATTAGCACCCACGTACCCAAAAGAAATGCCTTACACTCACACATGCACAAATGATTCACTAACTACTTATTTTATGGTGTGTTTATGTGTTTATCATTGATGATTATTTATAATTATTCTTGGTTTGTCTCTTTGAGCAACTTGATGCTTTCTATTTATTTTCTTTTAATTTGTGTTTGCTTATTTCTTTGCATTATTTTTTTTTACCTATTTTTATCATTTCCTCAACTTAGTCCACTATGTTGGTAGGGTCATCTCATGGTGTTTCCTATCATTTAGTTATACTTGAGTCCATCCATAAGCCTTTGATAACATTATCATCATGTTTTCTATCATTGATGCATTATTTTCATCTATCTATTGGAGTCAAGGATTGGTTCGTATGCATGTTATAGCTTGGTCATCATGGTGTTTTATATCATAGTGCATAATGTTTGGTGCTATATCAAAAATCAATATGTTGGAATTCTAATCAGTGATATTAAAGCAAGAGCTCTCCTTGTCTACTATATCCTAACCAATTCATCAAGTGTTTGGTCAACATTTATCAAAGTGAAAATCCACCCTATTAGGGCAAACCATTAAGACTGATCAATGATCAAATTCACCCTACTAGGGCAGCTCCTTATATCCATGAAAAAATCTTCCCTACTAGGGAAAACCATTAAGATCGATTAATGATCAAATTTTCCCTACTGAGGTAGCTCATTGTATCCATGGTCAAATTCATCCTCCTAGGGAACATTATGGTGATCACATCTTGTTTCTTCCTCTCTTTTTAAGGGGTCTATATGTTTTAACTTCTTCCCCAACTGTTCACTGGAGGGGGCACCCAGGGCTAATTAAGTGCCCTTTGGGGCATCAATCTAAGTTTATTGACACATAAATTTTTAAAAAGAGAAGATTGAAGACATCATTCTTCAAGAATTATGAAATTTCTTCTTAATGACTTTTTCAATCTTTGAAAAGACATTATTGTGCCTAATATCTTGAAATTCCTTCTCAAATGGGGGAAAAATGTATACACTTCATTTTAACCACTTTCATGTCTAAACTACATTTTAAATGAATTTCTATAATCGTATGCAAGTTTAATCATAAATCTCCAACTAGACCAAATTTACCTACACAATTTCCAATTTAACCCAAAATCACAATGATACATCCTTAATTGGGGTTATGGAATGTTTTGCATCATTTATCTTATCAAGTGCATCCTAATTAAAACATCCCTTTACAAGTGTCTTCGCAATTCAATTAAGTGAATACTTAATTGACAAAGAAACTTTAAAAACTTTACCTTTCTTCTAACTATAAATTAATCACCCTAATTAATTATCCTAATCATTCCTCTAATAAGAAATTCCATGCATTTGGAATAACCTATTTTCCTAAAAACAAAAATATATTATGGCTTTACATAGATGATGTCATAGGGTCAAGTTAATGGAAATGAGTAGAGTGTGGGAAAGGTGGATTATGACATGGCCACTTACACGTACTCTTACATATCTTACACCCCTCTTACATACTAAAGAGGAAAAATGATTGCACTTTTTTCCATTGTCCCTTTCATACTCCAAAAAGGCCTTAAATGGCCTATTTTACACACTACAAAGGTGTAATCATATATTTGAGGATTGATGCTCAACCCCTCATCTTAAGATGATATGAATGACCCATATTGATTGAATATATCTATAAATATAACCCTCATACCTCGCATTTCATCAAGCTTCCTAATATAAACTTACTCTGTTGGATTATTATAAGAAGATTCATCAACTTTCTCTCTCATGCCAAGCCAAAGCTAAGACTAATTGTAGACAAGGATAGGTGCTCCCCATGCAAGTAATCAAACATCAATGAAGACTTTGACATCTACAAGTTGAGCTCAACTATTTTAGACTAATTTTCAAACATATCTTCAAGGGAGGTAAAAGTTTTGTTTTTATCCTTCCAATTTGCATTTCTTGTCTGTTAATCACATAACTCAACCTAGGGATTAGGCTTGAGAATTTATATATTTAAAAGTTGTTTTGATTGTTTCACTAATAATTGACTAACCCCTCTATAATTATTGATCTACAAGAGGGAATTGAGGCATTTTCATAGTGTATAGCATCACATAAGAATTCACATAACTTACTTGATCATGATGTGTAGAATTAAACATGAGGAAATCAAGTTTCAATCCACCTCCAAAAAGGTCTCAAAAGATGCAACATGAGGTAGTAAAAGGGAGGATAGATGCATCTACCCAAGAGGGATACACATTGTATACAAACCACATCATCATGAGGAAAATTATTCAACAGTTTCCTCTTCTAAAAAGGCTACAAAAATCACCTTTTGTTGAGGTAACACCTTCCCTTTCTCTTGAGTTTGTTAAAGATCTTAGTCCCATATACCTCTATATTGATGAAAATAATGTGCATGAGAATGTCCAAATTCCCATTATTATGCCTAATATTTATTTATATGTTGTTGATGTTACTTCTAATGTTTCTAAAGAAGTTAAATTGGTCCATATTGGGTCTATTGCTAGAGGTTTTGACATCTATATAGCACTAACAGTTAAACCACTTTGTCCATTGATAAAAGTGTGTCAATTAATGTTCCTACTTTCACAGCTATTTTAACCATGCTAATTGAATTAGTGAGTCCTCCCACTTCATATACAATGAAAATTCCCATGTTCACTAAGGTATATGCCAAGAATGTCAATAGCAATATAAGCATTCTTATTATTGGCCTAAATATAGTTGATTCAGGCATACCTTTTCAAATAATAGTAGTGTTTCCTTTTATTTATATAGTCTCAACTTATATTGAGGAATTGTTTGTACCAACATCAATTTATTTGATTGATATATAATATTTTATCCCTAATTATTCATCACCTACTATTGAATCACTAATAGTTTCTACTACCTTTGGAATAATTATATTTAGATTATCTAATGTCACTTTCCCTACTTAAAATAAGACCAAGCAATCTAAATTCAAGGACTTTTTTTTTGAGTCTCCATACCTCAAAGGAAAAGGAAAACAAATTTCTATTGAATAATTCACCTTTGGGTATATTCCTACCACTTTAGTTTCTCCTCATTTAACATTTATCCCAATTGATCCTATGTGCACCATCCCATTACCCTTTTTCGTATCTATTACGCCACTTACCATTGTCACCCCACCCACTTCATAAGTAAATTTTTTGCATCAATAAAAAGATGATTGGATTAGATAAGTGAAAGTTACTTAGGTATAAAAATAGGACTCAATGATTATGGGAAATCCATGGATGAGGATTGAGTTTGACAAAGCTACTAGTACATGAAAAGAGTCACAAAAAATAATATCACCATAGTTGAGTCTTTAGTTTAGCATGAAATAGAAGAAAAAGTATTTTTATTTAACCAAGAAAAAAAATCCAAGGGGGACCAACTCCTAGAAATGTAGAAAATACCATACCTCCATATTATCCACCAGTGAATTAGTAACCAGTATGGTGAAAGAAATAGAGCAGGAAATCAAGATACTTGAAACTCAAACCAAAGCTTTTATGCCTCAAGGACTTGAAGAGAAGGTAGATGAATCTTTGAGGTCACTGTTTAATTTTTTGGTCTAGATATTCGAGGTAAGAAAATAAGTTGATACCTTGTAATAAAAATCTAATACATAATTTTATGCAATTGTTCAAGTCAAGGACAGGTTGAAGGATTTGACCAAAGTGATTGAAGAATATTTGTTTCCATATTTAAACATCATGATAATTAAATATGTAGACTTATCCCAAAATTTTGTGAGTGTGATGAGAGCTTCATTAATGAATTAAGATAAATAAATGATTACATGGTAGTAAATATTAAAGTGTTTGATAATAAGATTATAGATTTATTCAATGAAGCCAAAATTGAAACATTATTTTCACAAGATGGGTAGATTATTTGACATGTAGTGTTTATTACACAATAATGTGTGTGGGATTCCAAATATTTAATTTTTGAAGATAAAGATAGAGGTAGCCAAAATGTATTGAACTAGTGTCTTATGCAAATAATAAAATTCAAAGAGTGTATTCATTAAAATAAAGTATAGAAGTTCAGTTCGCAATACATGCAACATTGATAAAGGGCACAAAAACATTATTCGTAATGCCAATTGTATCTATTATTAAGATTAGTAATGGATTTAATGCATGAAGAAACATAATTTATAAGTCTCAACCACCATGTTAAAAATAAAATTCCATGCATCAAATAGATCCCAATATGCAAACATAGTATAATCCACATGCAAATAGAGCTCTAACAGAAGTGATAATTAAGATTGAATCCCACTGAAGACTAGTGTTCCTTTTTATTTTTCAAGCTTGTATTAAAAGTTAAACTAAAGTGAGTTATTTCACTAATATTTTTGTTGAAATTTTCATGAACCAATTTTAACATTGTGTTGGCCATTTGAGACTTATATATACTCATGTATTTTCCCCTTTTGAAAGAGGAGGATGAAATTTTAGAAGCAATAGAAACTCTAGTATTTACGAGAATGTCCGATGAGTCATATTAATTTATATTATTTCATTTTTAATTTTCTAAAGTAGATCAAATATACTAATTGAATGAATTATTGATTGAGATTTACATGTTTAGCATTTATATTTTAATTGAATTGAGTACTAACTATTTCGACTAGTTTATAATTGATCTTTTATTGATACCTAGGCTTATTAAATAGATGTGAAATATGCTTATGCCATAATATTTTAACTATTACTTTGAATTTTAATCATAAATATATGTGTGTAATTGATATTCAATTAGAATCCTTACCATGTTTGTTTCCATCTAAGACATTTATAAAACTAGGCATATATTGGTTAAATGACATTGGATTTTAATCAAGCAGCATATTTTGTAGTCATCTATATGATCTTAAGAAACACCTTATTTTTTCCATGCCTTTCCATATATTTTTAATTTTGATATGAGTTACTTATGTACATCTACATCATTGTAAATATCCATATTTTACTTAGGCAGGTTTGTTTGATTAGGTAGTTTATAGGAGAATCTAGAAGGAAGACATTAACCATATTTCCTCAACTAAAATTCCACCAAATTGATTAATTAAAAATCATATGCATGCAAATTATACCCTGATTTACTTCTATGACTCTAAAACGAAAGAGTGGAAACCCATCAATCTATTGGGTGGGTTTAATCTGCATCAATAAATACTTGATGTATAAAATGTATTTTTTCCTTAAACTTAGGTTCCTACTAGGAAAAAATACTCGATGCCAAGAAGGGATGATAGACTTGGTGGAGTATGATTTCTCCAGATGCTTCAAGTGCCCAAAGTGACTAATATTTCTAATGAAGCCCATAAGATCTTTATAATTTACTAAGTTCTTAAAGTATCAAAGGAATACAATATATATGATTAGGATTTATTCCATCGGTGACATGGGTAACCAAAAAGCCCAATGATATTGACAAGGATAAAACTTGTTATTTTAAATTATTATTAGTTATAGTAGTGGCTTTTATCACTGATAGATCCAATAGGGTCAGGGTTCCATGTGTGCCACAAGTATTCAAAGTACCTAATGGACCTAAAAAGGTAAGGAAAAGAATCATAAGTGTTTAATGGTGCTTGAGGTGCCATTAACACTTTATGGAGTTGATTGGGTTGAAGTACACTAGTTACCATGGGTATTTGAGGTACCCAACAAAGCCTGATAGGCTTGATAGGGTTGACATAAAGTATAAAATGAAAAAAATTAAATTTCCACCTACCCCTAGCATGTCTTACTAGACCTAAAAAAAATGAAATTTAGATTTATTCATGGAAATCTATGCCAAGTTGATAAAATGATCTTGGAGGTGTTTTCAAAACTTCTCTAGTGATTCTCACATCTGTAATACAACACTATATCACTACAAATTATCATCGAGTGAATTCACCCTCCAACCCTTTATTTTTATTTAATGGTTGTTGTATTACTATTATTGATCTTAAATATCCCACTTGCACTAAAACATTATGATTGAAAAACATTGTGTTTTAATTGCCAAATATTTTTCTCATTGTTTTAATGAAATTTATTCAACTTCTTTGCCCTAACAAATATTTCTTTCATCTTGACCTAGTTTTCAAAAGCCTATAACTCCTCACTATAATAACCTTGATCACTACAAAATTAATAAAATATGAAATACAAATACTTGGGATATGAGCAAAGGATTGCTCTCAAAATATTTCTCACTAAAATTCATGATTTTAGGATTGATCATATTGATTTGGAATATTTTTAGGACATAATTCAAGAGGATAAATGAACTATAATTACACAAAAACTATTTGAGAGTGGTGTTGTATATGCATCTAGCTTTTCAACATCAGTGAATAGTATATATTTACTACTTACATGTGTTAATTACTATAAAACTATACCATAGATATGAGGGCCTATGATGGCATGATAATTTCACTATTTGGTTGCCCATTTTTTAATATTATTTTTAGGTTACCACAAAATAATGAGATCATAGACATGAATAAGCAAATTAGTTATAATTTATATGATATAATACATAAAAGTGTTTAACCATGATTACCTATTCTTGGTTAGCCAAGAAAAAGAAAAGGGTCATCTAAGCTACCTAAAACATTTCACAAATCTAACTTTAGATAATAATTTTTACATATATTCACACTTTTGAATAGAGTAATGGGTCTTGATGAGATTGGTCAATTTCACTATTGGATGTGCATGTTAATTAACATAATCTTCCATGGATGAAAATTTGTTGATTGGGGTTAGATAATTAGTGATAATCTTTAAGAAGATTCGATGAATCTAGAGTCCATGAAGCAATTTTATATGACTTCATATTTGTAATTTTCAATTTCAACCATGAAAGTATGGCCCAATATTTCATCAAATTTGACATATACCCCTACAATTACTTAACCCTGAAGTTTAGATTTTACTGGGGTGTAAGGTTAAGAATACAGAATTAGTTCAACCACAAGGGTAATAAACTAATTTATATTAGGTCAATTAATAGAAAACTCAGATAAACAATATTGTAAATTTATACAATTGATATTTCTAAAAATAGTAAATTACAATGAAAGATATGGAAATAAATAATAAACAATGGTACTTAGCTAGTTTATTATGCATAAGAAGATATAGACTAGAAACAAGTGTAAGATGTATAGGATCAATATTTTAGATCAGTGTTCAGATTATGAAAATTGTAATTCTTTGGTTGTGTAAACTGTTATATGATCTAGATTCTACCATCGACACTAGTTTCTAAATATGACACAAAATGGCTAGAGAGAAAAAAACCTTGACATTTACCTTAAATGCTTCATTAAGGATTTAATTGATAGAAAAAATGTTCTACAATAGTCAGAAGAAGAAGACATTGAAGAGATGGTTGAATACATTCCCAACAAGCATGCTAAAAAACTTTGATGTACATTACTTTGTAAGCCACATCAACCTTGATTCCATTACATATTATAATTTTTTCTTAGCTACACTTGGGAAAGTAACACAATTTTTTTTTGGAAAAAAACATATTCCTTTAAATTATGTCATGTTATATTGTGAATACTTACACCACTTTTATTACTCATTTAGAAATGAATATCCATTGCCTCCTTTATGATAATTTCAAATAATTCCTCCATTACAAGAGTGTTATTTATGTTTTTTGATGTAATATATCCTCTTATGAAATTTTAGTTGTGGCAGTACATATGTAATATCGAACACATTGCTTTGTGTATTTTTTCTTCTCATTTCACTTTTTATTATTGTGAATCATAATACACATTTTAGTGTCAATATTTTGACACCATTATCACACCCTTCCCAAGTAAAACTAATGATCTGTGCACAACCTTTACAGATGAACACATTCCTCATTTGTTCTTCTGCATAGAGCTCGCACTTCTCACACAACCTTGCACATTATTTTTCCTAAAGTTAGAAAACAATATTATGCATAAGTCTCACACCTACTCATATATTTTCATGTAAAGATCACCTCAGATCATAACCTATACATCGCACTACACATCCCTCACTATGCATCCCCATGCACTTCATGAGCATCTATTCATAGACTCATTGGTTCATTTGGGTCCCACTTTAACACAATCATGTATCAGCCTACCCTAACTATGTGGCACAAGTGGTCCAACTAGTTGTTATCCACCAATCAAGGATTATGAGATTGGGAATCATTTAAGACAACTTGGACATTAACTATTCAAATTATTTCCAACTACCACATTTAACAGGAAGATTCAAACACCCTCCTTAGTAGTTGGGTAAAAATTAATATTTATCTTGTATCATCCATGCAATATATGCATATGGACTAAGATAATTAATAGTTAATACAACTAAGATAATTAGTCAGGTTGATGCAACACATAAGCATAACATAGATATCATTTATTAATTATATATCTTGTAACACATGCATTGTATCACATTATACCTATTACCTATTCTTTTTTATTGAATAGAAGTTACATTTCTATGAATAAGACTTTCACTCCATTAAATGTGTGTTTGAATAATCTTTGTACATTCACTCTGTATAACCAAACTCAATTATCCCCTGCACACCTAGTCCTAGACCCCATGATGTGGATCATTAATATCAGAGATTCACTCTATTACTTTCTATACCTATAACCACATGAGCACAATGAGAGAGAATATTTAACAATCAATTTTGCTTCATATATTTTAAAAGGATGCCATAGCAAAAACAAGATGTCTGACACCCATAACCAACCTGAGGCAACCCTAGAAGTTTGAAGGCTCATCATCAATGCACTAGAGTCATAATACACTAAACTTTTTGGTCAATTCTATGATTTAATGATCCATCTCAACCCGATGCCTTCCCATCCATCTCAATAGTACGCTCCATAATGGTTTCAAAAACAAACCCCTTTTAAAGTATAAATCAATCTCAACATCCCTCTATTCAAAGGCAAGATCGATGCTAAAATATTAGATGTATGGATTGATAACTCAAAGTGTACTTCTTAGCAAACTACTTCATCGATGCTAAGAAGATCACCTTTGTAGTACTAAAGATGTCCATTCTAGTTATTCAATGGTGGGAGAGCTTCAATGCATAGCATGTACAAGAGTGCATTCCAATCAAATCATGGAAGACTTTTTCAATGTGATGAAGGAGGAATAATACCCTCTTTAATACTTTGAAGATGAACACATCAGTTTCAATAACTACACTAATGTAAGGATTAGTCAATGGAAGACTACAATAACACATTCCATGACTACTTTATGCACCTAAAAGAGAACTTAGCTAACAACATAAGGTGTTGAAGTACATCAATTAACTCTCACCTTATATTTGTGTGAAGTTGGATTTCTTGACTTCTGACACTTTATGACAAGTATATCACAACACTTCCAAGATTGAAGCCAAGGAAAGTATGAAGCAACATTTTACCTCTTCATCCAATGTGGTGTGTAAGGTCTATACCTCACATAAATATACATCATAATTTTCTGTGTAGAATCACAACACTTCTCTTAAATGTGAGTAGCCTCAGAATACTACTTAATACTCGAAAGATACTACACCTTTTGCTTCAGACAAAGGCAAGAAGAAGTCAAGTGATAAGTGGTGTCATAACCATCGCTTATCCACCCATGATGATTATGAATATTATATGTAGTAATCCTTGTTCCCATAGTCTACATTGGGCCCCATAGTAATGAATAATAGAGATTTAAATGCTTCTTGTCTAAGAACCAAAACCACTATGATTGGCATCTCTAAAGAGTGTGAATGTCTCTGTTATACCAAGATCTAGGTGAAGTCTTAGCCTCTCTATGTCATCATTGATAGTATAAATCATAATAACATCATTATGCAATCAAAATCTCAACACCTTGGTCTTACCACTACTATGAATCCCAAGATATATTCTTTGGGGTGGCTACAATAGGGGAAAGATATTCAAGTTTGGTGATAATGTAATTTTTATTACAAAGTCAATATTATGGAGGATAATGTCACTTATGACATTGAACCTCTATAAGTCTATGATATCTTGCTAGGGAGACTGTATTTATATGACCGTGAAGCTACATATCAATCCAAGCCATAGTATTGGACTATCCATGTGTAGGATCATTTCTATCACCTCTTCGAGTCAACACTCATGACTAAAGTCACCTTGACTCTACCAATTAATGTCATAAACTTATCTCACATACACAAAAGTTTGTGTTACTCATGGTTCATGCTAAAAATCCTATGTAGATGATAAAACACACTTTGGTAACACATACCACTCATGCAACATTGCAATAATAACAACTCAATAGGTTATTAGAGTAGTGTAGTGAAGTCTTCACAGATCCTAAAGGCCTTTTAACACACTATATAATAAATCACTGCATTGATTGGTCCCTAGATATCCTCTTCTGAATAACCCTTATATCATAGATCAGTTTAGGAGAATGATGAAATCCAACACTAGATACAAGAGCTCTTCGATCAAGATAATATTAGGCCTAGCTCCTCCTTATGGGAGTCTAATAGTCCTCACACCCAAAAAGGTTGGATCTTAGTAACTCTACATAGACTATCATACACTCAACAAGATAATGGTGAATAATATGTACCCATTGCCACATATTGATGACCTCTTGGACTAGTTTTGAGGTGCTTAATATTTCACCATGATTGACTTGAAGTCAAGCTACCATCAAGTTCCAATCCATCCTGAAGATGTCTAGAAGACAAAATTGGAAGGATTATATGAATGGTTGGTCATGCCTTTTAGCCTAACCAATGCACCAACCACAGTCATACACTTGATGAATGATCTACTCGTGCCTTTCCTAAACTCTTTCATCATCATCTACTTGGATGACATTCTCATCTTCAACAAGACTTGGGAGGATCACCTGGAGCACATCTCACATGTCTTCAACACCTTATGTAAACATAAGTTACAATCTAACTTAATAAAGTGTACATTTAGTGATACATAGATCCAAAACTTAGGCTATATCATTGATCGCACAGGCATCCATATCGATCCATAGAAGATTAAGGTGATCCAAAAATGGCCTACTCTATGAAATTTCACATAATTGAGGATTTTTCTTGGAATTGATAACTTCTACCACAAGTTCATCATTGGTTTCTCACACATATCTTAGGCACTCAAACAACTCTTTTGCATAATGCATGTTCTTGTAATGCATGACATTGTACGTTCCTTCAAAATTCACATTGATTCATCTAACAATACACTCAGTGCATTGCTCATGCAACATGGACATTATGTCTCATACCACTCAGAGACATTTAATGACACATTGTAAAGGTACTCTACCTATGAGAAGGAACTATATGTTATTGTGTAATTAATCAAGTAATCGTAACACTACATTCTAGGAAATAAATAGTTAATCATTCAGATCATAAGCCAATTCAATTCCCATAGATGCAAAATAAGATGGAGAATGTGTAATATATGAAATGGATGACTTACCTACAATAATCCCATATTGTGATCAATTACAATAAAGGTAAGGACAAGAAGGCAACATATTACCTTAACCAACTACCAGTTCACATGTTCATCATGGTATTGGACATGCATAACCATAACTTCATAGATTAGGTCTCCCTTTATTCAGTTGACCAAGACTTTACAATAACTTACACCATCCTATCACAAGGTAAATAAGTTCAATACTTCTACTTGTCTGACCAACTTATTTACAAGCTCAGACATCTCTGTGTTCCTAATTGTGCACCTTGCCAATGACTCATCAGGGAGGTGTACTACACCAAGATCTCATGACAAAGACTCTAGATGCATTGTAGTCACACTTATACTGGTTATACATGCACATAGACATAGAATGCCACATCAATTTTTGCATTTTTTGTTGCATTGCCAAGCCCATGAATAGGAAGCTATGACTTTACACACCTTTACCAGTTCCATCTAGATCATGGGAATCTATCAGCATGGATTTATGATTGGGTTGCATGTGATGATATGTTAGCATGACATTGTGTTCATTGTAGTGGATATGTTTTCCAATATGGCTTTCATGGTCACTTGCAAGAAATACATTGATGTAACTGATACTTTGCAAATTTTCTTCAACCATGTTTAGGTTCATTTTGGGCTTCTAACATCAATCATCTCCGATCGATATTTATGCTTTGTAAGTCACTTTTGGAAAGCATTGTGAGACTTGATGGGTATACAACTAGTTCGATCGATATCTTTTCATCCATAAATAGATGGATAAACTGGAAAGGTCAATCACACACTTGTTCATCTTCTATGAATGTATAACTATGCACATTCTTACACTTGGGATGACAATCTCTTGTACATTTAACACACCTATAATAGAGCACTACATAACTCTACTGGTCATAATCCATTTTAGACATGTCTTAGGTTTCAACCTTCAACACCTCTAGACATCTCCTATCACACACCAATTGGCATTGAGTTATGTACATAGGAACATGAAGTAAACAAAGCCAAGAATTTTTTACAACACATCCATTCTGTTCATCAATTAGTTTAGTAGATTATCTCTTGCACACAAGTAAAGTACAAGGAACACCATACCACACATTACACACCTCATGCATTATGAGTTGGTGATAAAGTTTGGCTACAAATTTAGAAGGAATACTTCAAAGGTCCATAGTGGAAGATCAAAACTCTACATTATGGTCCCTACACCATTTCTCATGCAGCTGGTGAGAATGCCTTTGTTTTTTATTTGCCTTTGTACTTGGTATGCACCAAATCTTCAATGTGAAACTTCTCAAGCCTTAAAGTCTACCACTTCTTGAGATAATAGTGACACAACATCATTCTAATTTAGATCCTAAACACGTGTGCCCATAGTAAAGGACCAAATAATCTAAGTGATAAACACACGCACTCGCTATGACACACATCAACTTTTTTAAATGGTTAAGGTTGGACAATAAGTTGATCAAGAGAAGTGATACAGTTCTTATCAATTTTGAGTGTAGTTTCCTCAGTTGTACACTAATGTGATGGAGACCATTGCTTTTTAAGAAAGAGTGAATAATCTATGCATAACCTTTGTGCAGCTAAACACACTCCTCATTTATTATTTTGTACATAGCTCACACTTTTCACACAACATTACACACTCTTTTCTCTAAATTTTGTTGACAACCTTATGCACAAGTCTTACACCTACTCACAGGCTTTTGTGTAAGAGTTGCTTTAGATCGTAGCTTATGCATCATATTATGCATCTTTTACTACATAACCTCATGCACTTCATGGGCATCTTCTCATGTACTCATCGACTCTTTTGGGCCCACTTCAACATAACCATGCATCAACCTGCCCTAATTACATGGCATCAAAAGTGGTCCAACTAGCCATTATTTGCCAACTGAGGATCATAGGATTGAGAATTATTGAAGATAGTTTGGACATTAATTATTTAGACCATTACCAACTACCACATTTGACCAGAAGATTCAAATACCCTCCTTGATAGCTAGACAATAATTAATATTACTCTTGTATCATGCATGTAAAATATGTAATAAACATATCTGACCTAAGGCAACTAATATCTAATACAACTAAGATAGTTATTTGGGTCATTGCAACACACATTTAACATGTTGTAGATGATATTTTGTGATTATGTATCACCTTAGTCTTGTATACGTTGAAAAACTTAAACCTTGGTTGTTCTTCATATCTCTACACTCTTTTGATTGTACAAGCCTTGTATCTACTCTATCTTATGACCCTTAGCCTATCTCTTAGTCTAACCAGTTTTATATTGATGACACAGATATTCTATCTTGCCCAGAATGTTTAAAATGTTCTTATCTTATACCTTTGCAAGTTTTGAGCCTATACCTATTTTGTTACTCCTTGGACACTAATGTTTGGGATAGATAGTAGTGCCAATGTTATCGTCTTACCCTGACATAAATGTCTAGTGCCCTAAAATCATTTAATTTTCAAATGAAATATATCCTAATGGTTGGCCTAAGTGATTTAATGTAAGTTATTACTCCAAATGGATTGATATTAATATAAGATCAATCCTCATTCATTCCTCACCTACAAAACCTAAAAATCAAACCAAAGAGTATTCAAAGAACATTAAATTTAGTAAAGCTTCCCTATTTATTCCTATTTCCAAACCAATCATAGGGACTACAAATCTATAGGTCTGGAGCACTAAAGGATCAAACCAAGAGCCTGATTTGCCAAATTATGAGATAGGTTAATATTGTACTTGTTTTACACACATTGCATGATTCATGCACAAGCCAACATGTAGGGGAGAACTAGATCAGTCTAAGGCCTTCTTCAGATTATTGGTTATGTAGGAAGTGTCCTTTAAAAATAAGGTCATTGGGGTTAGCTCAACACCATATGCCCACTAACCCATTTTTCCCTAAAGTCACATTGAAGATGGAAAGCTAGGGTTTTGCCATTTCACAAGGAACCACCGTCCATGACCTAGATCTGAATGCACTAGAGTGAAATTGAATCCAAACACAAATACATCTAGGTGGTCACATCTTATTTCACTAGATGTTGTGTACAAGACACTATCATTAGACTCATATATTAGTGTCCACTTAACTATCCAGGGCTGATGCAACTGTCTAGATAGCTAAAGACACTAGATATAGAATGTGATAACTACTCCAAAACTATATTCTTGCTTGATTTTAGCTTGTTCTAGACCTAAAACTATATTATCATTAGAACAAGCTAAGTATTTCTCTTTGTCATTTTTATATCTAGCCTAATTATACTTTCCATATTTAGACTATCCAAGCATAATAAATTCAGTGTATGCTTATATCTGAGTTTAGCATTTAATTATCATATTATAAATATTATTATCACCCTTGTGCCATTTCATTTCTATATTTTTAATCCTATGGTATAAAGTGAAAACAACACATATTTCATTTGAGGGTTAAACTTTTGGTTATACCTTACTTGCATCCCTCATGCCTATGTATGCTTTTATTGACATTTGTATATGTCATTTTTTATTGTATGACATTTGAATATGTCATTCTTGCTTTTATGGGCATTTGGCTAAGTAATGTCCTTTTGATTTTGTGGCATTTGAACATGTTCCTTATTTGTGCTCTCTTTGGACCATTATTTATTGACTTATTTTTTAGTGATCTTGTGTGTGTTTTTTTGCTTGTTGAGATTGTATTCTTACTATCTAAACATTGCCATGATCTTTATCATGCATCTTAGGTGTGATATGGAGCATTGTTTATTGACTTGCTTTTGAGAGCTCTTATGTGTGTGTTTGTTTGCTTATTGAGATTGTATTGTTACTATCTAGACATTGCCATGATCTTTATCATGCATCTTAGGTCTACATGTGATCACATTGGTTCTATGTGATTTAATGATACATTTACCTAGACATATTCCTTCTATATGCTACATGGTTATATTCATAGATTATACATTTGTCTTACCCTTTTGAGGTGAGGTAACTCCCAATTCTTATATTTCCCTCACCTAAAAGGGGGGCATATTAGTCGGGGCATGCTTGGGAAGCATGTTCTCCACACTTGACACACTCTCAAATTCAGTGGGGGCATGCTTTGGAAGCATGTTCTCCACACTCATTTATTATTTGGTATTTATATCAATTTATAAATTCAGTGGGGACATGTCATATGGGCATGACTTTCACACATTCATAATTTTAAAATTCAATGGGGGCATGTTTGAGAAGCATGTTATCCACATTTATTCAATATATGGTACTTATGTCAGTTCATAGATTCAAAGGGGACATGCTTTGGAAGCATGTTCTCCACACCTATTCAGTATTCAACATCTCCAGTTTAGAGTGGGGGTATGTTTGGGAAACATGTCCTCTACATTGGTACTTATATCAATTTTTATATTTCTCCATACATTATGGGGGCATGCTTTGGAAGCATGTCATCCACACTTACACTTTGAATTAGCCAAAGCACACAGTCATATGATTCATATACACATTTGTGGTAGAGTTTTATACATTGGTACCATTATTTACATAGTTTTAGCATGAGACATATCTAAGGTGTATATGTTATGCAACATGTGCCTAATATTGCAAAATCCAAATCAATTTCAAATTTTAAAACCATTGCACATACCGATACACCATGGAATTTTACAAACCATATTGATCCAATCTACTTTAGTATTTGGTTCACCTTTTGTTATGGTTAAGGTGATAAAATCACTTAATCTTACCAAGTTTTTAGGTTGGACTTGATAATCCAACCTCACTAGGTTATAAGTATCATTGGGTTGAATGGTTAAGCTAATCTCAACCATCAGGTGGCAACTCACTTTTGCTCCAAAGTTGGGGGCATGTGCCTTCTAATCTCTTTCTCTCTCTATCTCTTTAGATATATGCACTTTAAATATTTATCTAAATTTATACTAATCTCAGTTTTAGAGCCTTAAAATGATACATATTTTGCAAAATAACTTGTTAATAGGTGTTAGACCCCAAATTTTGTATTGATTTACTCTAAGTAACTTTTAGAAGACAACGCAGGAGAGATGGGCATGGAAATAAACCTAGGCACATAAGAGACAAAGCATAAGGGGCCTTGGTATGGAAGAAGAACGTCATGAAGAACAAGGATGTAGAAAACATAGAAGAACTGAGGACACAAGACTTAGACAAGGGCATGAAAGGCAAAAATAGTTAGGAAATTATTCACACAAGCATCAAAGGAGAATAGTCAAGTGCAGATCTAGCACCAACCCATGAGAAGATAAGAACACGATAATAAATATCTAACATAAAGAGGATATATAGGGGTAGTTAGGCCTAAATCAATAGGAATTCATTATAATGGCTTCCCACTACTCAGTGTTGTAAATGGTCATTGGTAAGTCATAATTATTGACATTAATATTATAACAGAATGATTGAGGTGGAACCATGTATATATACCCCCTAGTTTTACTTAGAAGTGTTATTGTTGTTATTCTAATGGTAATCTTGTAATTATAATTTTGAGCTTAGACATGTCCCTGATGTGCATTGCGATATATATGTATGGTGATATTTTATATGTAATGGAATAGAATACTTATGTTGATTAAAAGACCTTTTGTAATCTTGTTATGGAACCAATGGTACTAATACTCTTTTTCTCAGTTTATGCCTATCTCTTTTATTATGATAAATGGCTTAAGTATAAAATGAGTAGATTGTTATAATTAACTTTACTATGATGTCTTTGGTTAAAACTAAGTGTTCATTCAAGTACCTTAGTATAGGAAGCTCAATGCATACACCATCACGTGATAAAGCTAATGAGAACCAGTCTTAAGCTACACATTTCGGGTGAGCATACAAGATCATTTCTCAGATGATATGCCAACATGATAGCTTGTTGGACTTCTTATTCTCTTTAAGCATGAAACTAAGATAATTCATGTTAAACTAAAGGAAAAGACCCCAACATTTTGATTTCATTATTAGGACTCATTACACTTATTATCATGATGGTAAGAAAATGGTGGAGTGATTTTCTTGGAGAATATCAAGCATTAGATTAGTATAGTAGAAGAAAAATTTATGCTCCAATATCTTGAACCAAGAATTTCTATTGGTACATGGGTAGAGAAACATCTGTATGATTCTCTGTATGAAGTATTCTTTGTATAATTACCCTACACTTACATGTTTAGCTTTCAATATATGCACAAAACCATTCAATAAATTATGAACAGAAGTCTTCTTAGTCGATAGAGTATCAAATGACCTTGGCCAAGTTGGAAACTACTTAGACATGCGTAGTAGACATCTGGAGGAAAAGAAAACTTAAAAGTTATATTTTGGAATATGTGGTCTCCACATATTCTTACCTAAAAGAATCACAGTTCAACTTCCTAAGAGAGTTGCATGGAATGTATATCAAATAGTTCTCTTTAGAGATTAAAAAGCCTATGGTTGATTCTGGACTTGAAAACTTTTCTATGGATGGTTAAAACTCTCTTGTGTATGAGTATCATGATTGGGGGGGAAATGGAGTGATATGCATTGTCATGATATTGGGAGTTTGACATAGAAGTTGTGCAACATGAACTACACAAGTGAAAGTATGATGAGGCCAGGCACAGGGCTATGAGAAACAGTGAGCTAGGGGGTCAATGAGAGGATACTAGAAGTGTCATGAGAATATTTAGGAGAATATAAAGGTATAATTAGTACCCCCTAACCTTAGGTTTGTGCCCATCAATAGTTTAGGTATGCACAAAAAAATTAAGACATGCACTAATAGTAGAACCCAATCCAGATAGACCTAATTTCCCCACCATAGTGCATGCTCATGCATTTGAGTTTGATGAAATTATTGTAACAAATTGGGATAATAACAGTGTAGAATCAGAAGCTAAAATAATAGAGGAATCTTTGGGAGTACAAGTTTATCATAATAATTTAACTTTAACACATTATTTTCCATTTCAAGTATGACCTATGGATCACCTTATAATTCCAAGTGGACCTAATATAAATAGTGAGAAAACTACAATCCCAACATTATCAAATCAACCTTCCTTGATGCCCACTATTTATGGTGTACCTATTTTTTTAGGAGGTGTAGGATGAAGTACCAATGATGGTTCTGTTGAGGGAGGATTAGGTGGCAATGTTGATGGTGATAGAAGACCTCCACCACATGGTTTAGGAGGAACTAGAGGAATGCTACAATAGGGTCCACTACAACCACCAATTACACCTACAATGTACTACAAGATCATGCTTCATCTCCCTAAATATCAAGGTGTCAAAAATGTGGTAAAACACATTCATAAGTTTGAACTCATTTGGTGAGTGTAAGGTACCACTTCTTCAAAATGAAATTCTACTTATTTTACTACTAATTTATTAGATCATGTGCACAAATGGTATTATAAATTTGAACCTTAACAAGTAGTTATGAGCTATGAAATATTGAAAACTACATTTTTTTAAGAGTTTGACATTCTCGAGTTTGAGAAGCAAAGGATTGTTACCTTAAAGGACATAAAGCAAGATCTCACTAAGAGTGTATGTGAATATGATACACATTTCAAAATGATTCTTTCAAAACTATCATTTGAGATTAATCCAACACAACATGCTCAATGGTTTGTGTGATGGTTGTTTCTTCCATTCCATTGAGTTCTATACCAAAAGACCTTTATAGATCTATGTGAGCCATTGGAAGCTGCTCTCCGCACCAAAGCTATGGGGAGTATAGATACAGGGTTCAACCCTTTTATGGAGGCATAGATTGATATTATAGCCTCTCAACTAGAGAATCTAACATCTAATAGTGCTCACGACACATGCAGTAGCCTATGGTGTGTTGACTGTAAGGTAGAGGGCCATAACATGAATAATTGCCCATGGAGGAATGTTCACACCATAACAATATAATATCGTGAGATATACCAAGATGATAATGATGTAAGGAGTTATCCCTTACTACAACATGCTACCCAAGCTAAAGTGTCACTATATTTTAAAATATGTGATGCATATATGCATGATACTATTGACTATTAAATCATCAATGAGATCCATGAAGCACACACAAGAGGGACTTGCCAAACTTATGTTGTTAATAATCAGGAGTCTAATGGGGGTTAATATTTTTGGGGTCATAGATGTATTAATAAACATGGTGTGGTCATTTTCCACCTAGGACCTATTACAAGTGTGGAACTCTAGACCACTATCAATGCGATTGCCCAATTTACCCAACTTGTGCCTTTTGTAAGAATGAGCATCATCTAGAAGAATTCCCTAACCTATATGTGGATATCACCAAAGGAAATAATGAGAAGGTCATTAGGATTATTCATGTTGCCTAAAATCTAAGTGCTCAGTGGAGATCATGCCCTATCACCCCACCAAAGGGACCCAAAGTAAATATTATGACATAAAGTGGTGGTCATTCCTAACCAGTTTCAGTTTCACCTATGGAGAAGGTTCGACATGAAGAACCATGTGCTCAAAACTACCTTGATGCTCAAAAACTAAAAGAATTATTGCATGACATGATGACCTTGGTACATGAACTATAAGGAAATTTTGAGTTTTAAAAGGAGAAGGATGCTACCATACGTGTTGAGATGCAAAGAGAAACTATCTCAATAGACTTTGGGTAGGATGAATTTTTAGAGCTAAGCAAACTACCCCTTAGTGAAAACATCATTCCCCTCTTGAAGAATTAGTTACGATAATAGACAACCAAGACTCCTGCAAATTATTATTTGAACCATACACATCGACAAGAAGCCTATGTCCAAACAAATGTTGAATATGACAAGGAGATCATTATGAATGCATCCATCGATGGGTGGATGATCTGAGATATACTAGTAGATACTATCATAGAAGTTAATGTTTTCATGAAGGAAGCCTAGAGGAAAATGGGGATCCCTACTTTTCAACCTTTCCCATATGTTCTATTTATGGCCAACAAGACTCAAGTGGTGACTATAGGAGTTTTCAAGGATGCCATCGTTAACATTATGAGTGTCCCTTTCATAGGTGATTTTTAAGTAATTGAACTAGCTAGAGATGATGATTTTTAAAATCTATTGGGTCAACCATGGTGTTATGCTAATAATGTTGACTTGTGTTTTAGGAAGTGATACATCAGCTTTAAGAGTGACACCTAGTGTGTAGTCATTCTTCTCACTAATGATCAAGGTCCCCATTTTATAGAAATAATTGATGTTGATGAGGACCTCAACCACATTTATAATATCATAACTCAAGGAAATGAACATCTAGATCCTAATCCTAATGGTATGCTTCAATGGGGACACATGCAATCCATCTCCAATACCACCAACATTTCTTGCAAACACTGGGTACATGGAGAATATGACCTAATTGGATAAGGTTATGTTACAATTGGTCAACAAATAAATGTTCCACACAAGATGACTGAGTGCTATAAGTCTATTTGACTCATTGGTGGATGCCTAATGAATACACCACCTTTTTAGCTAGATCAAGCACCTAAGTTTCATGGCCAAATCAAGGTTTAGGAGTACTTATAGCAATTAGAGGATTACTATGTTTTTGAAAATGAATGTATGTGTGGACTCCCTATTGTACTTCAAGGCAAAGTTGCTCATTGGTAGGCTACTCATCAATACAAATTATGACATGGGAATAGGTATGCATCATGATACATCATCACTTTCACCATGACAATTGGGTTCACACCACACTTAGTTATTATGGGTTAAGTCCCTAGACAACCATATAGCCACCTATGGGAATCTTTGGAATGTCAATGAGATTATTTTACTATAATAATTATGGGTACATGAATTTTATGGCACTTTGTGTGCTTGGGCTAGAGCAATATATTCATCAAAAAATGCATAGGGATATAGATACTTGAAAACAAATCAAACATGGTCTGCTCACCACCTTTGCATTTTCTTCACCCTGATCAGATCTGAAATTATCCTTGAAAGTGATCCACCAAGTAGTAGTAGGTGATCAGGAACTATTGAAGATAAAATACGGGTCATGCATGGTGAAATTGAGGACAATTTGGCCATCTTCTAAGAACTTAATACTCCTAACAAGACTCAATTGGATCCCAACTCATAATCTAAATATGACCATAGGGAATAGATCTGAAAGGGTAAGCAAAAGGTCATATGTCAAGTTGATGAGGGTACTAGAACCAATCCACCAGAACTACCATTTGACCACTTAAATTTTCTTATAAAATATGGGGCATGTGAGGTGAGAGATAATATGAAATCCAAGTAAAAACCAAATTCTATGCCACTTTGAATAGTTTAGTATAATATTGGCATAGAAGATGCACCCAAGATGGTCATTGTAGGAAATTACTAGTCTAAAACAGAATTAATTAAAATATTTAAACATTTATAGGAGTATATAGACATTTTCCCACACAACTACACAGAGATGAAAGGAGTGCATCTGATATTAGGAAAATTACACATTAAATTATTTGATGGAAATCACCCAATCAAGAAGTGACCATATCGAATGAATCCTAATTTATGTGCAGAAATTAAAGAAGAAATTTATGGCATGTTCTATGTCAAGGTTATCACACCCATTGATGAATCTTAATGGGTTATCCCCATGGTAATTAGGGTCAAATCCAAACTTGCATAGATTATAGACAGTTAAATGTTGTGTGTGTCACAAACCCATTCTCAACACCATTCACAGAGGATATTTTGGAAGGTATCATTGGATGTGAAACCTATATCTTCACTAATGGATTTTTAGGCTATCATCAAGTAAAAATTATTAAGATAAGGTAAAAACCACTTTTACCACTAAATGGGGGTCTTTTGCATACAATTTTATGCCATTTGTCTTAACGAACGCACTAGCAGTCTTCTCTCACATTGTGGTAGAGGCCTTTAAATATTTCATCCACTAATTCTTTCTAATATTTTTGGATGATTAAACCATGTATGACTTGGTGTGTGACCATTATGCTAATTTTTAACTCATGCTCAAGCACTATCAACAGCTTCAAATTTCCTTGAACCTATAAAATGCATCTTTGCCACACCTTTTGGGATTTTGTTAGGACACATAATTTGTCAGGATGGACTACTCATGGATCTAGATAAGATTCTGATTATTATTCAACTTTCAGCTCTAAGCACTCAATGCAAGGTTTGTACCTTCCTTGGTCACAAAAGATATTATCATAAGTTTATTCATAGTTATGCTAACATAGTAACTTTGTTAGAATAATTACTCAAATAAAATGGCCTCTTCCTTTAGATCGAAAGACATCAATAGGCATTCGAGACCTTGAAAGATAAATTGATAGTTGCACCCATCTTCCTCTTCCCAGACTAGATGACACCATTTAGTATACACATCGATGTTTTTGACATGATGATGGGTATTATTCTTTCACAACCTAACAAAGGGAATCTAAACCATCCTATATATTTTGCTAGTTACAAGATAACACTAACAAAGAGGAATTACTCTACCACAGAATGGGAGGACTTATCCATGGTGTATGCACTCTAAAAGTTTTGTTGTTACTTTTTAGACACTCCATTCACCTTATTTATGGATCATGAGGCACTCAAGTACCTTGAAAATAAACCCATGTTACATGGATGAATCTGTTGATGGATTGTTCTATTCTAAGAATTCTAGTTCTTTATGGTTGTGAAATCAAGAAAGGTTATGTTTGGTCTCGACTATATATCACATATTGAATCTAAAGAACCAGTGCAAATACTTGAAGATGACTTACCTAATGTACAACTTTTTAAAGCTATGCACAAGCCTAAAGAATTGGAGGAAATAGTTTCTTTTATTATAATAGGTTTTATGCCAGACCATCTTAGTGCCCAAGAGAAAAAGTAATTGGTTGTATGTGTTTCACCTTTTCAACTTATTAGTGGAGACCTACACCAACATGGAAGGGATGAGGTGTTATGAAGGTCTGTCATATAACACGAGTACATGGAAGTCCTTTAAGAGGTATATGAGGGTGTCATTAGAGGACACTATGTTGGTGATGCAACTGTAATAACCCTATTGGGGTCCAACTAAAAACACATTAAATTTTTTTAATAAAAAACATATACCAAAAATAGATTACACCATGATAATCTGTGAAGACCCTAAGAAAACATAAAGTGTGATAATAATAACAACAAGCATATTACATCACATTTCATTGATCTATAATATCATGAGAGTACACATCATAATGAAAATATAAAAGTAATCACTTTAACTCAACTACAACTGAATAAGTATATAACCACCGCTATCAATATACAACTGATTTAATAGTTTTTGGGAATATTGGTGTATTATTCCTAATTTAGTTAAAGGGTCTAAGTAGTAAAATTAGTAAATAAATATGCAATAATTAAGCTACTAATTTGTGTAAATTAGATTGCAATTTTGACCTTTCTAAAAATAGTAATAAGAGATGGAAAAGAAGACTTAGTTGGAAACTGACTGATATGACTGAGATAGGGTCTGAGATCCATTATGTAGGACTACGAAATTATTGCAAACTAAGATCTAACCTTCATTTTATGATTGGACAGGAGTGGCACCAACACTATAATCCACCTCTACCATTAGTGTCATGAGGATCTGAGCTTTCTAGGTTTTGTTTGCCAGATCTGTGTGACCCTGTCTATAAAGCTTTGGCAACTAGAAGTCTGTAGAGCTCCCTATAGAATAGATTTTCTCTTCAAACCTTATAGTCCATTATTCTTTGACCAATTTTGAGAAATAGGGGGTTAGTGTGTGTAAGATTCAATAGACATGTATCCACACCCCTTATGTGGGCACGTTGCCTACATACCAATACTTTGAAGAGGGATCAAGCCATATGTAGTTCTCCCACTTGATGTGCTTTGTGAAAATTGGTGTATGAATATGCAAAATACTAAATTGGATGTACTTGAGGTGGCTAAGGACTGGTGTAAGTATATGAATAAGCTTGTAATTATATTGGTTGGATATATGCAAAGAATAGAGAAGATTGCTTAAGTAGTCTCGTTTGTATTCTTGCTTGCTTAGTGATATTTTCCAACCCTTTCCAAATGATCTTTGAATGGGATTTTATAAGGAACTATTGATGATGGGTTGAATGTGCTCACATTAGGCTGACAAGGATAATGATGGGAAATTAGAAAGAATTAACCATTAGGGCTAAAATTGAACTTGGACAAGAGCACTAAAAGTGGATAAGAGTGGCACTAATGTTATAGTCTAAGTGAGGTACTATTATTCTATGTTAACTGGACCTGGTGGGATGGATTTATCATTGAAATAGTAATTTAGGTGAGCTAGGATAAATTTTAGAAGGCTACAGATGATTGGGAATCATTGAAAAGATGCCTATGAGGGTAGATCAAGCAAGAGGGACCTATGGGTTGTGTGTCACAAGCCACACTTAAGTTACTAATTTTTACATTTTATATGACTACATTTACCACCCCCCCCCTTTATTCTAGTGATGTACCAAAGTGAAATACTAGGATAAAAGAAAAATAGAAAGTGTACCTGAACTTACCTACAAGGGTGAATCTCATGAAGTTGGGTGATATTAGGCGTGCATAGAGAGAACGTGATGTGAAGTGAAAATATGCAATAGAAAAAAAAGAGTATATCATTTTTTACTAGATATGTTATATCTAAAATAAGAACGTACAAAGTTGGGTAAGAGAGAGAGGAAAAGAAAGGAATGGATATAACTCATTGAGTATACGAACCAATACAAAACTTGTTGTGATGCTAGATATACTAGATATGTTGGGTATGTTGTACTAAGAGTGATATCATGAATGGAGTTGAGTGCTCAATTCCCTAGAAAGTGGCTCAAAAATGTAAAAGCTGGCCCTTTGGCTCATCATCACCCACTAAGTGAAACTAGGTGGTCATGCATGTACTAATCAATGTTTAGACTGTGTGTCCAATCTCTCTGAATAGGTGGCTCAAGAATACAAAGGCTAGCTAGTCCTTTGGCTCCATCATTGCCTTTTGAAGTGATGTTATGAACTGATATTGGTATGAAATGTGTGTCAAATGAGATGGATCTTAAAGCCCATGAATGTATTGTGATCTAACAATGTTGGCATGGATAGTTAAATGTATGTTGAAAACTAGGCCACTCTTGGCCACTCTAAAAGATGGAGATTAGGCTTGTATGAAAGCCACTCTGAAACTAGTGCACAAGGCTTATGTGAAAGCCACTCTGAAATGTGGAAGTTAAGATTTGTATGAAAATCCACTCCTAAATGATGCCAACCACCTACATATGGAATAAGACACACAACTACTGAGAATGCTTGGGTAGTACTAAACTCAAAAAGAAAAGAAAATAAATGTATCATGCACATTACCCCTAATCACTGGTGTTTGGAACATAGATTCTGATCTAGAAGTTATACCAACTATTGTATCTGAAATTGGAAGTGAGAACCATCATGTTGTGCATGATGCCCCTATATCTAGATACTTTGAGTAAAAGTGTACTAAAAACTAATGATTTTGAACTGGTCTGACTCTACAAATATGTAGCTAAACCTACTTTTCTACCTGCTTTTGGAAAGTCTAGTTTTTTATTATTTGGACAAGAGCACCAAAAATGGATAGTAATGGCACTGGTGTTATAGTCTAATCTTGATGATGTTGTCCTAAGCCAAATCTGGTAACTATTCTGACATTTTCACTATTTGTCTAGTCTATTTTGACTGGTTTGATGTTTGGTTAGTGATCTAGGTCTTCTAAATGCTAAAAAATTTACTGTTAAGAGCTCTGATCTTTGTGATAAAACTCTTGTTTATCACCCCCTCTTCTAAGGGTAGAAATGAAGACCCTGCAATGACTACCCTTAGAATAAAGAGCCCTAAAAGTTTGTTATGTTGTAAAGATACATGATATAGTAATGATAATCGATAAGATATCTCAAGATATAGCATAGTTTTTAATGAGAGATTGTTAGATCAACAGGGGTATGCCTAGATAGATATAACAATGTAATAACATGTGCAATGTATTGAATTGAAACTGGAAGTCTAGTTAGTTATTAGTTTTCAAGGAGGGATGAAGCATGATTTCCATCATGGCATCCAAAAAAGCAAGATAATGCATGATGTGGATCATGGCATTGCAAATAATTGAAAATTTAACAAGAAATAAGCATACAAGGCAAGGAGCATACAAAAATGGCCAAGGGGCTAAACAAACAAGGGGCATGGGCACATGTCACTCAAACCAAAAAGTAAACATACAAGGCATGTTCAAATATCGCATACACATACAATGAAACAAGCAAAGGTTGGCAGGAGGGCCAAAATCACATAGAAGAGTACAAATAAAGGACATTGGCAAATGTCCTAAGGCACATACAAAAGATAGAACAAGAACTAAGAAATTCAATCATATCTAGCTATGCAAATTAAGAAAGGAAAGCAATGTAAATACTAGAAATACAATCGCATCTAACTAATCAAAGCAAGAGGGAAAGTATGCAAGATATGTTAGTACAAGACTAGGTATATGCTAAGAAATACATAAGTGTTATATACTAGTGAGATGTTGATATAGTAATCTATGTATGCTAGTAAATAATGTACATCAACATGATAACTAGAGTGTGTGGTGTAGGAATGACATAACCTAGATGGTATAGTCATGTAGAAGATGCCCCTAGTGGGTATGTATATTTATGTGTGTTTTGAATGTAGAAGTAGGATGCCCCCTCAATGGGTAGAAGGAAGCAATCAAAGAGCTAGATGTCACTGCGCATACTCAAAAGAGATCAAGTGAAGCATGGTCATGTAGATAAATCAGCAAACAATATCATAAAACATTAAATGTAAGTCTAGCATAGTATTATAAATGTAAAGCATGAATAATACATATAATCAAAATGTTTTTGGTGTTTTGACATATTTGAATGTTTTTATATTTTTGATATATTTAAATGTTTTTATGTTTTTGATATATTTGAGCTATATACAATCAAGCATAGGAAACTATGTATAGGTAATACTGAAAAGAGATGATACTAACCAATGAGTCTCATGGGAGACTCCCTATCATGGTGTCCTATATGAAGGAGAGAAATTGTGTGTGATCATGAAGAATGATGGAAACACTGAGACTGTGGCTCTAAAAGTTGTATATGTTGTAAATACTTTAAAATCTCTAAAATAAAAACCAAGTGTGGGGTCCCCTTATAACTCTAAGAAGTGGATGAAACTGTAGGGCTCTTAGGGACTCATCTAGTAGTAGGAAAAGCTCTTTGAACCTATGATTTATGAGTAGATGCATGAGATCTCAATGATACTACCCTAGGTGTGAATAATATAGCTAAAAGCTATCTAGAATTCTAAAATTGTGGTTGCTCTAAAAGAGACCTCTATGAAAGTGTATGAACTCTTTATGTTGATGATGGAGGCCTCAACTATGTTTGAATCTGAATTGAAAGAAGAAATGAAATTGGTGGAGAAACTGAAACTAGTGGCTGAACTAAAACTGGTGACTACAAAATAGTAGATGACTCTGAAGTCAGGAGTGGTAACTCATATGGAACTCCACCAACTGTAACAACCTGATTAATGTGAATGAATTTCATGCATTTGTGAACTATAAAAAGTACTGCTCAAAATTTGTTAATATATGGTCAACCAAGTAACATATCAAAAACTCCTACACTGGGAACAATAGTGAATGGTGTGGCCACGTGTGTTGGACCAACTTGTAGAGGAAGTATAATCTCACCCAATGAACTCTATATGTACCCACTGAATCTATTGATAATTGTGTCTATAGGGGTAATATCCTGCTCTAAATATCCTAAATATTATATTAATGTCATAGTACACATATTCACACTAGATCCATTATCTATTAGAACATTATGAATAGGATGATTCTTAATGTAAGCTCTAATAAAGAGTGCATGATAATCCAAATCATCCTCGATGATTTCTTGCTTAGAGAAGGAGATGGAAGGTCTAGCTGGAACTCTAGAATTATATACACCAATCATGTTGTTCAAAGGATGTGTCTTAATTGAAGGTGCCCTGTATGTATCTAGTGGGGGATGTGAATGATATGCATGGTGGACCCCTGATGTGTCCCCTATCTCTTATTTAGAATGATGCAGAAAAGGATCTAAAATTTTCAAAGCTTTATCCTGTGTTTGCTTTTCCTGAGGAGGCTCCACTGAAGTTCCAAGATCAATATGATTTCCATCTATCAAATCTGTATCTTATGTCTCAAGATGATGCATCTATTTATTGTATGGCCTGGTTCCATGTGAAACTTATAGAATGCATGCTGATCATATCCCCGTGGAAGAGGCTTGGTTGGGTCAATTTCCTGAATGGGAGGGAGAGATATGATATTACATTTCAATGTTGATGTAAAACTATAACTAGAGAAACTAGTAGATTGGTAAAGTACATTGAGGAGGTGTTAATAAAACCACTCATTGAGGGGGCTTGGAAGCCACATTAACTATCTATTGACTTTGACTCTTGTTATCATTAACTTTTACTTTGTATGGGACTCTATTGTTACTTTTATTTGTTGTTTCGAAGATACTTATGTACTTGAGTTTGCCCATTGAAATTAGTTTGATTTCTCTTTCCTTTAGTGCGTGACATAATTTAATGAAAGAAAATAATCTTTTGAATATAATTGATTCATACAAAACTAGTAGAAGAATCTATTTGAAGAGATCTTATAACTTTTGATCGACCATGGGGCTAGTCATCTTAGCCAAAATAGTCTTATATCGAAGAACATAATCTGTAAGATGCTCATTTTACCTTTATTTCTATTGTGCAACTTGGGCATATAAAACCTTATCACCAATGTTAATGTTGAAATGAGCTAGGAACATGTCATCTAAAGGATTGAATGCATTGATCAACTAATTTGGTAGACTGTAGAACCATTTTAAAACATAATCCTTTAGGCTTTATGGAAATAGCTCGGTAAGTAGCCAGTTATTTGGTACATAGTCCAAGCATGCTACATGAAAAGCTCTCAAATGTGTCTCTAGATCACCCTTGCATCATATAGAATGAGCTTGGGTTGAACAAAACCTAGTGGCAAGGGTGTAGAAGCAATGTGATGTGCCAATGGTGTATGCAGTAGATCAAAAGAATCCAAAGCTTGTATAGTTATAGAGGCACCTTGCTCAAGATGTAGCACCTTGGATTGAAGAGATATTATCTCTTGCACAAGGGCTACCACATCAGGAGACAAAAATGTATTAGTTGTAGCTAGTGGCATAGAGTCAAGTTACATTGCTATAGGGGTTTGTTGAGACATAGTTGCCCCCATAGTGTCAATTGTAATTAGTTGCTATGAAAGAATGGAAGACTCAACTTGTTTAGCTTTTTTAATTTCCATAATAGATTGTAAAATAAGAGTAAGATCTTGGGGTTGGTACCGGAGTCTTTCTCAAAAACTTTGTAGGATCAAATCTTTGTTGAGGATAACTTCATTATTAATAATTGGTGGAAGTTGATCAAGAGTCTGATGTGGTGGGTCCTGAACATTTGTGTTTGTATCATTATTGTTATTCTCATATTGTTATTTTTCAAAATTATCTTCATTGAAATTGGTGTAATCTAGATGTGTAGAATCTATAACAAGAACCTGAGTTGGTTATTTATCCATGGTATATGGTTAAGTTTCAAGAATCTAGGTGAATTCAAGAGGATTGCCACTAATTCTTACACTTCATCTTGAAGGAAGAGATGCAAGGAACTTAGGTGGCATAAGGAAAATAACTTGGATAATAGTAGAGAAGATTAAATATATATAATCTAAACAAGGAACTAAAATATGCATAAAAAGGATACGAAGATCACAAACATGTAAGGTGATACATCAAGAAGTAATGGGACCTAGTATATGCAACTAGGGTTTGAAAGATGGTTTATTTGGAAAAATACTATGAAATTTTGAAATTTGAAGTGAATTTCTAAGTGAAATATGCAAGTAAAAAAAATCATAAATTAATTGGAAAATTTGTGATTTAAAGAGACCTAGAAGATGCAACTAAGGTTTTGAAAAATAAATATTTTAGAAAATTACTATTAAATTTTGAAATTTGAATTGAATTTTATATTTGAATATGCTATTAAATTATCAAAAAATTATTGGAAAATTACTGAGAAATTACTAGGACCTATTATGGGCAACTAGGATTTGAAAGAAAAATTATTTTAATATTACTATGAAATTTTAAAATTTAATGCTAATTTTTTATTTGATTAAGTAGGTAAAAAATCAAATAAATATAGGAAAAATTAGTAGGAAATTTACCCTAGGGTTTCTAGGGTTTTTATGTGTAAATAAAGTAAGTCAAGTTCACCAAATAATTTAACAATTTTTGGGAATATTGATGTATTATTCCTAATTTAGTTAAAGGGTCTGAGTAGTAAAATCAATAAATAAATATAAAATAATTAATCTACTAATTTGTGTAAATTAGTTTACAATTTTAACCTTTTTAAAAATAGTAATAAGAGATGAAAAAGAAGACTTAGTTAAAAATTGATTGATACAACTGAGATAGGGTCTAAGATTCACTGTGAAAGATTGGGACACTATCTCAAACTAAGATTTGACCTTAATTTTATGATTGGATAGGAGTGTTAAAAGTGGATAAGAGTGGCATTGATGTTATAGTCCACCTCTACCATTATTTCCTAAAGATTTGAGCTTTTTGGGTTTTATTCGCCAGGTCTGTGTGACCTTGTCTATGAAGTTTCGATAGCTAGAAGTCTATAGATCTCCCTATGAAATAGATTTTATATTCAAACCCAATAGTCTATTATGCTTTGACCAATTTTGAGAAAGAGGGGGGGTTAGTTTGTCTAAGATTCACTCGACATGTATCCATACCCCTTGTGTGGGCATGTTGCCTACATACCAGTACTTCGAAGAGGGATCAAGCCATATGTAGTTCTCCCACTTGATATGCTTTGTGAAATTTAGTGTATGAACATGCAAGATGTTAAACTAGATGTACTTGAGGTAGCTAGGTATTGGTGTAAATATTTGAATAATTTTGTAAGTATATTGGCTGGTTGTATGTAGAGAATAAGGAAAATTACTTGAGTAGTCTTGCTTATATTCTTGCTTGATTAGTGATATTTGCCAACCCTTTCCAAATGATCTTTGAATGGAATTTTATAGGGATATATTGGTCATAGGTTGAATGTGCCCACATTAGGCTGACAAGGATAAGGATGGGGAATCAGAAGGAATTGACCATTGGTGCCAAAATTCCCATTGAATAGGAGCGTCAAAAGTGGACATGAGTGGTATTGACGCTATAGTCCAAGTGTGGTGCTATTGTCTTGAGCTGATGAGACCTAGGGAGATGGATTTATCATTAAAAGAGTAGTCTAGATGAGCTGAGATGAAGTCTAGAAGGCTACGAATGACTGAGAATTAGTGAAAAGATGCCTATGAGGGTCATGAGATCAAGCAAGAGGGACCTATAGGTTGGGTGTCACAAACCACACTCAAGTTATCAATTTTTACATTTTATATGACTACAATAACAAAAAGTAATTATAACTCTTCATGATAATATTCAATAGTAAGTATAATACAATATAATGTACATATAAGATACATGGCTTCTCTGAAGCATAGTTCTTGAATTCAAGTAAATGCAACAATATCGAGTGTCATCTCGATAAGTAGTACTATTGTGGGGATGTCGAGCATAATCTAAGTGGTTGTACACATCAACCATGAACCAATGATCTCTCATACTAAATCCATCAGGAAATGTCCCTCTCTTCACGGATGAGTAGATAGTGATGACACAAGAATCTAGAGAAACAAACAAGTACCTATGTGTTGTATGATTTATAAGATAAACATGTAGTGTATCATAGAAAACTATTTTATTTCAAGATATCACACAAACATATAAATCATACTCATAAAATGATAATGCCTCACTAAACATACTTTAGCCCAAAGTTTTACAAATAATAAATAATAATGATCTATAGATCAATCAAATTCATACACATCACTTGATCGGATTGCCTTCATTTATCATTATGATACTAGTAAGCTAGTGAAGTCCATCTCACTCCTTACTCTGTATCAGCAATACAAATTGATCAAATACAATTCAACCATAAGATTCATTTACATCTTATATTAGCAAACGCATCATATAACATGTTAATCATAGGAGTAACTAATTCATGCATTTATTCTATCAAACGTATGAATGAACTTACATTAATTTTTATCCCATACCAGAAATAATGACTATAGTTTATATCATCCAAGTAAATATATATTTAACTATAGATTTTCACTACCACGATTAGTTTTCAAACATACTACACCCTATGATAACCCATATTACCATAGTCTAGTAGTCTAAGATATAACTACTAGTTTTTCCACAAACAATCATTTAAAGTAGTTTTAAATACATAGAAACATAAACTTGTTTTTAAGCAACTAGACATAACAAAGTAACTCATAGTTCTTATGAAACATAATAATATACTACTTAACAAATGCTACACTTTCAAGGTTGTATGCCTACATACACAAGTCCTACTAATTATCTCAAAACACACTACTCATAGTGCTAATCAATCATGCATGCGTTTAGTTAAACAAACATAGGTGTAAATCTAGATAAACAAGTACAGTATATACCATCCGAATACAACTTACCTTTATACTGTAGTACTCTATGATATCCCACACTATCATAGTTCACAACCACATAAAAACACAACCAATTTATGATTTCAAAAATGAATTGACCCACATTCATAACAACAAATAAGCAAGTATAGGGTTATACCACCCAGGTTTATCCTAAAATTAAACTGCATATTATCACTTACAGTGACATAATTTATAAACATGCATCATTATATGCTAAATATAACCAAATATTTATACATATTAATACTCCTATAATATATACCACACACAAGTATTTAATACTGAATACTAACAGTCAATCCAATCATTTGTAGAGAAGTGGACACTCATAAAATCATTATGATCTTTCATTCCAACAATTCACTTTATTTCTAAGAGACTGTTCCCAAAAAGTTATAATTTTTGGTTTCTAAGAAATTTAAAGGCTTACTATAGGTACAATCCCTATGTATGAGCACTTGTATATTATGCACCACATGTAGTTATTTCAATGTTATGCAAAAAGTAATCCATTATTCACCTATTTGTTTTAACCAAGAATCTCTCATATACTTATTTGCATTTGAATAAACATGACCTTACACTATGTTAGAAGCTTATGTTTATGTTGACACAATTTCACCATTCCCAAGGTCTCCTAACCAAATATGTTTATTCTTGTCAACAATGTAGAGGTATGCAATCCAATTTACCCAATGTACGTTAACTCTTCCAATGACCCTAAATCCTCAGATACATTAATTGCATTTATAAATAAATATGTACAATAATAAAAATGACATCATTAGCCTTTACGATTCTCAGATAAATAATCAATCAATATAACTTTATTGACAGGCTAACCTAAACATGACAATATTTATGTAATGTTAAGGGGCAAGTTATCACATTCTCAAAAAAATACTCATATACTATCATTGGTTATAAATATTCACATATATATATTCCAAAAAGGTGATTTCATATTTTATTATTATTGGGGTTATGCATTAATAAGAGTCTTCACATAGACCTAGTTTGTTATACAGTTTACTATAATATAATAACATTACTACATAATTATATACTTTTTCCTTAATAACCTTTAAATTCTTATTACATTTAACCAAGTAAAATAGATACAAAGTATAAAAATTAGCAAATTGTAATGTAAATAATTTATGTTCAAACTATTAAGTATGACACCTCATACAAACACCAGATTGCCCTAGGTGTTTTCCTTAAATATCTCAAGGATTATTCATTTCCCTGCATGAATAAGACAAGTGATAGCTCTACAAAGTAGGACACTGCACTTATGCAGTAAGTCGCCACCCATTTCAAGAAGTTTTGATATACATTTTTTAATTAATTCTAAATATCACAATTTAGCTATTTAAAAACTACAGTGATGCCATAACACGTAAATGTATAATTGGTTTTAAATAATGATGCCCCCGTTAGCTATGATGAGGATTGGAAATGACAGAAATGTCATTTGCATAAATGAACAACAACTCGGAAAAACACAACGCCCTTCTAACATATTATTTTTTGTGACTTTAGCTATGCACTACAAGATGATGCCACTATAATTCTATTTACATTTTTCTAGGACAAATGCACTTTAAATCTACTCGATGTTCTTGAAAGAGTGAATATACAACGATTCAGTAAAATAATAAAAGTCTTGTTTGAATATGTAGTCTAGTCAAATATGAAGCGATTCACTAAATTCCAACAATCCATTTGGCTGAATTGTTCCAATTTATGGTGTAGGTATTACTCCACTAAGTCTTCTTTTATCAGACCACTACTATGTTCAGTCTAGTGACTTATGTTGTTTATTTATTTTTTATTTATATTTCTTAAATCGAATAAGTCATTGTATTACGCTACCCAAATGTGATTAAATTAAATAAACTACAAGACAAAGCTGTTAAAAGATTATGATGGGTTAATGCCAACTATATAAATCATTAATTTCATTTAATCGGGCTTGAAACCAAGCTTAATCTAAATGGAGTTGCATATATTGGTGAATAATATTTTATATGGATCAACCAACGTACAGATCGATACCACCAACTATCTCAAGTCATTGTAGGGTATTTTCTATTCTTATTTTTCCTTCATAAACCGTTATATTCAAATTGTTGTGCTAGAGATACTTGAATCATTATATTCATCATTTTTCTAGAGCCATTATTTCTATAGTTAATATTCTCCATCCGGCCATAACATCATCCCATGCAGGTACTAAATTATCTTTTCTACCTGGGCCGCATAGGCCTCCACATTTTAAATATAAATGATTCAGCAAAAATTATTCATATTTAAGTGTTGATGTAACACTTCAACGCCATATCCTATACCCACCATTGATGCCATAACCCAAAATACCCAGTCATCCTATTATTTTTATGTTAAAGTTTGTAGTCACTTTTAATATGAGGTATGCCTGGTTGCGTTTATATACCTTCCGTAAAGATAATTTAAGTCCTTTAAATTTTTTAAGTCGACTATCATATATTAGCAAGGAACTTAGACCCCTACAAAAATTCTATTTACCACAATAGCAACTACAAGTTAATAAAAAATCGTTGATTATATTTTTAACACTTTCCACATTCATATGAAATGAATTACATCTCTTACCTGGTAAGACACTCTCCTAGCTCCTCCTTCTCTGATATCCTTTTTGCTCCCCTTCTATGATATCCTTTTTTGTTCCCCTTTACCTCTTCCTCTCTTCACACACACACACACACACACACACACACACACACACACACACACACACACACATATTCATCTATTAAGTATGGTGTGAGTCTTGCTTTAAAGCTATCTATTTATTTTCCAATGAAACAATGTTTTTTTTCTTTTTGAAGATCCTTTTCTTTCTTTTAAAGTTATCACTTTTGTTTTAATTCCTTTTTATGAATTCTTCTTTATTTTATTTTTTATTTTTGCTTTAACTTTTCTTTTTTAATTTTCCAAATGGCATTAATTAAATCAAATAATTTTTACCTTTTTTAAACCTTTAAAGTATGATTATTTGTATAATGACTTAACAATAATTAACCCACTAAATTTCCCATGCATTCGATGGTTTTTTTAGAAATGACAAGACATTTCATACAATATTTAGATATACCAGTTTACACAAATCAACTTTTTTTGAAACATTAGCAGTCATGAGCACATGACATAAACACAACCATACTAAGTTAATTCCACATCATCATTATCTAAGTTATCAAACTATGTGTAAATGACTATGTAAATGCAAATAATATCCAAACACATGCTATGCTAACCATTTTAACATGCATTCTAACATGTGTTAATATTATGGTGTGTGGAGGATTCTCACCAGTTCTTTGTCGACATCTGACATGTCCATCTATGTCACCCTCTCCGATGATGCTCTCCCTTAGACATGCTCTGAGGGTTGAGTTCTCCCGCATCCACCTCACAATATTTAGGTAGTTAGATCATATCACATGATAACCATATAGCATAAAATATAATTGCAATGACAATTCAACATGATCATTAAGTAAACATATACTTACAACTAACTTATAGTAGTATGATCATGTAACCTAAGTAATATCCTACTACCCCATATCAGTATATATCCAAGCTTAGTTAAAAATAGCCAAATCTATATTGATCAATTATCGATATCTATGGATAATCTAGAAAATCTGCCTGGCAAGGAATTGGGATGTAACAACAACGAAATGAAAGGTTCTCCTAACTGGGTTGTGGTGGCCCACCTTATTTAAAGATGTCAAAGCTTATGCTTGTTAATGTGATATCTATCAGTGCATAGGCTAACTGAATTATAGGGATGTTATGCCTCTTCATCTAATCCTTACTCATAAACCTTTTTAAAAATGTGTTATTAATTTTATTGGGCTCATTATTCTTATTGCAAGATGAACCAATACACACTAAATCATTACCGCCACTTACTATCTCAGATATTGGGTTAAAGTAGTTCCCACACATGATTGTACTATTGCAACCACCACTAGGTTCTTTTGGGAAAATATCATCACCAGATATGGATGCCATATAAGTTTAACAAGTGATCGTGGCACTCACTTCCTCAATGAGATGATGTGTATCCTCTTAGCCAAGTTTATGATTTTGCACAATGAGAAAAATCCATACCATCCTCAAGCTAATGGTATTGCTAAAGCTTTTAATAAAGTCTTGGGCCATAAATTGACAAAGATTTGTAATAATGGTCACACTAACTAGGATGATCAAGTTTCTACACTTTTATGGGCATATCCGACCACATACACAAGATTGAACAAGATCACTCTGTTTCATTTTATTTTTGGCACTAAAGCAATTGGAGTTATTTGTTCCTTTTTTATGTATTGTGCACGTTAGATGATAAGATGATGAATAATCTCTAAAAGTACACCTTGATGCTTTATTACAACTAGATGAAACACGCTTCATTGCACATTGGAGCCAAGGAGTTAAAAAGTAGAAGTAAAAAGCCTGACATGATAGACATCTCAAAAACAAAACTTTTTCTCTCGGTATGCATATTTTGGTCTATGACTTCACGTGCCACTCTGATAAACTTCACGTACATTGGGATGGTTTATTCATCATTCATAGCATTAGTCCTACAAGCACATGTGCAAGTTAACATGGTTAGATGGCCAATTGCTTCCAGGCCATTTTAATAGTAGTTGACTTCGACCCTACCATTCTGTGTAATACTTTAATTTTGTCAATAAGGCATATGTCATTAGAATAGTTTAGGATTTTAGTTTGTTTTCAAACAAAGCATAGACTTATTTGCATGCCTTAAGGTTTAGGTTTATTTCAACATATGTTTCTCTTTTATTTTAATGCTATTTCATTTGGTCATGCCTGTGGAGGACCACATATATCTTTTTATGCAGGGTAAGTTTCAAAGATGAATAAAGTAAAGTTAGAGCACGCAAAGTAAAATTTGGAAGGAATCATGCATAAAATGGGCATGTAAGTGAAAGCATGAGGGAAACATGCACATGATAGACATGCAAGTGAAAACACATAAGGTAAGAAGTCACACAAGAAGCAACACATGATTATAAGCGTGGACATAGAATGGTAAAGGAAAAGCCGTTAAAAAGTGGATTAGGAAGGAAAAAACAATTTCTGCCTTTGAAAATATAAGTTTAAATATTTTTATAGATGGCATGCATTATGAGAAAATTGCATGGATGGGATAGGTGTATTAAATTGACAAAGTGTTAAGCATAATGGCAAGCATGCCAAATAGACATTATGGCATATTGTTTAAAATATTAATGAGCAAAGTTATGGATGAAGGCATGGGAGAGTAAATGTTTGCAAGTCTTTAAGGATATATAAGGTTAGAAGGTCCTCATTTTGGCACTTTATTGTTGATTTTTTTTTAATTTGTAGAGTTAGAGAAAAGCATTGTTAAGCCACCAAAAGGAGAATTCATCAAATTATAGTGATAAATGCAAATCTAAGAAGTGAGGTGATGATCGTGAATGGGGAAAAGAGTGGAATTGTGATTGTAGGAACATTGTGGAGAGAGTTACAGTTTGCAAGTATCAATGTTTGCCACTAGAGGAAGTTGAAGTAGGAAGGCTGAGGAAGTTTAAGGTAGGAAACACATATTCATTTGGGAGAGTCAAATGACCACACCTCAACCTTTGGGCTCCTCAAAGGGTGATGCAACCAAAATAGAAGGCCACGAAGAGCGAGCCTTTGCCAGTAATCCTTGAAGAGGAAGAGTATGAGGGCATAAGGGGATGTCTTGTTTTGATCTAAGAGGAAGCCCTTAGTGAGTCCAACACACAAGAAGAAAACATGGAATAACAAGTGGCATATATATATGTTTGTGTGTGTGTGTGTGTGTGTGTGTGTGTGGAGGTGGTGTTATAGACTTCTTTTTCCCATCGCACGTCATCACTATTTCCTTCCTTATATATATATATATATATATATATATATATATATATATATATAAGGAAGGAACTAGTGATGACGTGCGATGGGAAAAAGAAGTCTATAACACCACCTCCACCCTCTATTTTAATTGAATAAATGCAATACCCTCAATTAGTCTTGTGTGGTGAAAATTGGGTGTCTAAGGTTTGTTCTTGTCAAGTGTTTGACTACATTCACTGTTAACCCATAAATGAGAGAGACTTGCAGTACAACTACAGGGTTGAGTGCCAAAACACTAAGAACGAGGTTGTTTATGACCTCACAATCTTTAATTTGTTGAATGATGCTAGAGTGTTCCAACTTTTCAACCTACCTTATTTTAGGAAGCCCATAGAGGCAATAAGATTTATAGTCTCGTACATCCACAAAGACTATTTGTAAATTACAGGGCACATGTTGTGGATCACTTCCTAATGGATCAACAAGGTAACAGGGTTATAATGTTATATCATAGACCTTAATGTGGATCTAAAGAACCATGAGCTAGTTGAGAAGGTGATGGTAGTGTTGAAGTATAAAAAAGAAGGTCATGCCATGTACATTTATAGCCTCCAAGATCTCATCATTCGAGTAATTATGCACTTGTCAATGACGAAGCTTAGGGGAGGGGACAAATGGAAAGATGTTGACATGGCACACCTCTATGTGTCAAGCCAAATGACCTAGGGTAAAAAGTATAATTACATCCAGTATTTTGATGAAAGTATTATGGAAGATGCAGGCCCACCACTTGCCAAATCATAAATTACTTGGGGCATAATTATTCTTGCATTGGTGTTTGATGAGATTGGTGTTCTTGAGTACACTGACAAAGAGCTAAAGTGGGTTTACCCACCATAAAAAAAGTCTCCTATGGAATGGTTACAATAGTTCACCTGTCCAGGCGCCATCTCCACTTCTCCTGAATTGAAAATGAAATGATGGTTTGAAGGGATGAAGGAAGCATTTAGAAATAAATGGTGCATCCCCAAAGAGTTTCTCACATAGATGGGAACTCAAGCCCAATTTATTTTTATGCAACATTATTCACTCGCGTGCATTTGGATGGAGCCCATAGATAACTTGTCAGGGTGGCTTAAGTTACCATATGCTTTCACTGCCAAGTATTTCAATAATTTTATGAATTGTATTGTTGACGCATGCCAAGTGTACATTAACGTTGATAAAATTGATGATGAGACTCATACTCTTCGGAAATTATATGTCTACTTAGGAAAGAAGGCATATAGGGAGAAGAACGAAATGGATAATACTGATATCAATGCACACCTTCATCCATCACATGATAAAGCATAAAAAGAAGGCTTCAAAAAGACATGAGGCCCCTAAAAGAACCCTTCCCCTCCCACTGAAAATGATAGTGTAAATAAGGCAATAAAGAGAAGAGAAAAGGCCAAGGCCTCATGCTACTAGAAGTGCATTAGAGGAGCAACCTAAGTGACAAAGGATGACCCCATCACCTTCAAAAGACAAAGGGATGCTAGAGGGCCTTGATACCACCCAATAGATTGTTATTTCCTTAGGACAAAAACATTATACACCAAGTGTTAGGGTATTTGAACAAAGGGTGACGACTCCTAAGGTATCTCCTAAGAAAGAACCTAAGAAAGACACCCTTAAGCCAAAAAAGGAAACTTTGGAGCAACAAGAAGAGCCTACTCCTAATGACATGCAAATGAACATTGAGTTTCCCACTGGTGAAGAGGGGGAAAATAGAGGCACAACTCTAGGCATCAACAACTAGGATGTTGGCCTGAGTGACCAATAACAAATTGATCCAGACATTGAGATACTTGAGCATGACCTGAATAAGGGAAAGGGGCTTGCTGAGGTATCTGAGCAATAATAAGGAAACAAGGTTATTTATGGCTATATCCAACAAAACATTCCTGAAGAAGAATTGTATATGTGGGAGTACTTCTGCAAGGAAGATTATTTTAATTAGACTCAACACAAACTCTCTTTTTACATGGATGTTTTTTATGAGGAACGTTGCTTTGAGCTTCCATCAGCTAGCACAAATTTGGCACCAGAGGGGGTGGATCTCCTTGAAGCATTTTGGGTGGATCCTTGGTAGTGTTCACCAACCCAAGCAGGTGTGACACTCATTAAGTTAGCTCTCACGGTTACTAGGCAAAATGCTCTACATAGCTATGATGTTGGCCAACTAAAGTGAAAGCACCGAGATGCCATTGCCCTATACCAACAAGAATGTGCCAAAAGATTAAGGTTTAAATATGAATTAGAATATCTTAAGTTCCAGTAGGAAGTAACAATGATGTCCTAAGTGAAGACTTTAAAACTCTATAAGTCAATTTGCAATATGTGTTGGCACTTGCTGATAGGATCCTACTTATAAGAGAAGCTATTGATAAGCTAGAGACCTTGGTGACTCTTTTGTTACAAAAATCCAAAGACTAGGTGAATCCCTAGCACAAACAAACTTGGGCTATGAAATAATTTATAGAATCTGTCAAAGTATGTAAGAGCTTTTTGGCCTTGTTGGGTGCCACAATTCCTATAGCTGATGGAGTTTTTGTCAAGTTAGCATGACACGCTAAAGTTTTGGAAGCTAGGCTTCAACCAAAAGAATACCAACACCAACAACTAGCCGAGAATGTGTTAACAATAAAGGATAGAATGTAGTGCACCAAAGCATTCTAGGTGTAGAGGCACTAGAAAACAAGATTAATGCTCACCGTCGAGAGCTCAATACCAATTTTGTAGCACTTTGAGGACAGGGTTTGACATAATTTGGGTAGCTTGAAGACATCCACAAGGATGCCTCTAATTCACTTGAGATTTTGAAAACTAAAGTGGGTGACTTTTTGGAATAATCCAAGGAAACAAAATGAATAAAGAGCTAGTTTGAAGAAATTACCTCCAAGTTGCAGACTACCCTAAACCACTAAGAGGAAGTTAAGTACCAGGTCGAGCAAATGAGACCTAGATTTTTAGTATATCAGGGACCTAAAGATGGCACAGTTTGAGACAAACTATTAGCTTAGTGTGGGGTGATGTTGGACCCTAAATTTTGTATTGATTTATTCTAAGTACTTTTTGGAAGATTATGTGGGATAGATGTGTGCAAAATTAAACCTAGGCACATGAGAGACAAGGTACAGGGAGCCTTGGCATGAAAAAAGCAAGTTGTAAAGAAAAAGGATGTAGAAAACATAGATGAATCAGTGATGCAAGGCTCATATAATTATCATATGACTTGGATAAGGGTGCAAAAGGCAAAAATACTTGGGAAATGGTTTACATGAGCATCAAAGGAGAATAGTCATGTGTAGGTCTAGCACCGACCTGTGAGAAGATAAGAACACAATGATGAATATCTGACATATAGAGGATATATATGGATAGTTAGGCCCGAATCAATAAAAATTCATTGTAACGGCTTCCCATGACTCACTATTGTAAATGGTCATTGAGAAGTCATCATTATTGACATTAATATTGTAACATAATGATCAAGGTGGAACCATGTGTAAATACCCCCTAGTTTTACTTATAAGTGTTGTTGTTATTGTTATAATGGTAATCTTGTAATTATAATCTTGAGCTTAGTCATGTCCTTGATGTGCATTGCGACATATATGTATTGTGATCTTTGATATGTAATGGAATAAAATAATTATGCTGATTGAAATACCTTTTGTAATCTTGTTATGGAACCAATGGTACTACTCTTTTTCTCGTTTTGTGCCTATCTCTTTTCTCATGATAACTAAATTAAGTATAGAATGAGTGGATTGTTAGAATTAGCTTTGCTATGATGTATTTGATTAGAACTAAGTGCCCATTCAAGCACCCTAGTATAGCGAACTCTATGCATACACCATCATGTGACAGAAGTGACGGGAACCTATCTTAAACTACATGTTTTTGGTGAGTGCGCGAGATCATTTCTCGCATGATATGCCAACGTGCTATCTCATTGGACTTCTTATTCTTTTTAGACACACAACTAGGATAAATCGTGTTAAACTAAAGGAAAAGACCCCAATAATAGGCAATGTAGTTATATTGACACACGTGTGTACTCCTAAACCTTGCTCTTTCATTTTCATTTTAGTCTATTTTAAGTACTTTTAACCCAAATTATATGCACTTATTTTATACTATGACATGTTCTTGGTTGCAGATTAGTCATCAACAAAACACTCAAATTCAACTCAAGCAAAGATAAGGTGTGCATACACACCCAAATACTTATTCTTTTCCTTTAAACTAGTAATTTCATTACTAGATTAAAGCGGGGGGATGTAGATGATATTTTATGATTATGTAGTACTTCAGCCTTGTACATTGGGTAAAATGCAAACTTTGGTTGTTCCTCTTAGTTTTACACTCTCATTACTTTAGCAAGCCTCATATTTGCTCTATCATGTGCCCTTTGGTCTATCTCTTAGTCTGATTGGTCTTATATTGATGACACAGATATTCTATCTTATATAGATGACACAAATATTCTATCTTACCCAGAATACTTAAAATGTACTTATCTTACACCTTTGCAAGTTCTAAGCTTGTACCTATTTTGCTACTCCCTAGACACTAATGTATAGAATAAACAATAGTGTCGATATTACTATCCTACCTCGATGCAAGTGTTCAGTGCCCTAAAGTTATCTAATTTTTAAATGAAACGTATCCTAATCGTCGGCCTAAGTGATTTAATGAGAGTTATTACTCCAAAAGGATTGATATAAATACAAGATCAACCCTCATTCATTCCTCACATATGAAACCTAGTAATCAAATAAAAGAACATTAAATTGAGCAAAGCTTCCCTATTTATTCCTATTTTCAAACCAGTCATAGGGACTATACATCTACAGGTTTGAAGTACTAAAGGAGCAACCAAAGAGTCCAATTTGCCAAGTTAAAAGCTAAATCATTATTATACTTGCTTTACACACATTATATGATTCACATACAAGCCAACACGTAGGGGAGAACTACATCAGTTTGAGGCTCTCTTCAGAGTATTAGCTATGTAGGTAATGTCCTTTGACAATGGGGTCATTGAAGTCAGCTCGACATTGTGTGCCCACTAACCCGTTTTCCCCCAAGGTCATATTGAAGATGAAAAGCTAAGGTTTTATCATTTCACAAATATCAACTATGCATGACCCAAATATGAATGCACAAGAGTGAAGGCGAAGCCAAACCCAAAAGCATCTAGGTGGTCGTATCTCATTTCACTAGATATTTCATAGATGACACTATCATCGGACTCAGACAATAGCTCATCAATGCAATCGTCTAGGGTTGACACAACTGTCTAGATAGCCAAAGACACCAGATCCAGAATCTGACAATTGCTCCAAAACTATCTTCCCACCTACTTTCAAGCTATTCTAAATCCAAAATTGCATTGGTATAAGAACAAGCTAAGGATTTATCTTCTTTGTCATTTCTATATCTAGCCTAGTTGTACTTTCCACATTTAGACAATGCCAGGATAATAAATTCGGTGTATGCTTATATCTGAGTGTAGCATTTAATTGGTCTTTTATAGATATGATTATCACCTTGTGCCATTTCATTTTTATATTCTTAACCTTACGGTATAAATTAAAAACAACACATGTTTCATTTTAGGGTTAAACACATGATTTATGTATATATCCTATAACACATGCATTATAACACATTGTACATATTCCCTATTCTTTGCCATTGAATATAAGTTACATTTCTACGAATAAAACTTTTGCTCCATTGAATGTGTTTGATTGTTCTGTCTGAATACTCTCGTGCATTCACTCTATACAACCAAACTCGGTTGTCCTCGGTACACTTGGTCCTAGGCCCTTATGGTGTGGATTAACTAGGGGAACAATCCCTTGGTAGAATCTCACTCTAAACATGCACTAAACAAACATGTAATCATTGTTCTTCAATTCTGGGTTATCAAAAGTTATTATTGTTTTTATCACCTAAAGTAAAATTAGGAGCATAATCCCTTCACAAAATCTCACCTTGAACATGCACTATACAAACATGTAGTTATTGTTTTTTTAATTATTGAAAAGTGCACTTTTATTAATATAACAATATATAATACAACAAAGAAATTCGACAAGTATAAAATTATGAAAAATTGTCAACTCAAGGCCGCACGAACCAAAGTTAATCTAACTCAAGTACACATCAACCAAAAAAGGTACAAAAAAGGAGCTCATTAAGTAGCAACGATGAACATAGCAGTAGGCGGAGGATCCTCAGTCCCACTGTGGGATGGGAAGCACTGGCGGAAGCGAGGAGAGGGGCTCCGCCAGCTACGAGACCATTCATTGCAAGATCGTTGATGTCAATCCCTATACCCATACCTTGACAGGAGAAAATGGTGATATAGAAGATCAAAGAGCTCATCACTGACAACACATAAAACATTCCTCCAATAATCCGAAAGAATTGATAAAAAACTCTTAAATTTTAATTATAAATCATCCCCCAGAAAAATATATATACATATATATATTCCATCACCTTTTAAGTCGAGTCCAACCCCTTTGGCACACAAGCAATTCTCAAAAACATGAAAGCCGTACAAGTCCAACCCCCTCTCACACACAAACAATTCTCGAAAACATAAAAGCCAAAGTCCTCGAAGAATTTTAATCCAACGTATCAGTTAACGGGAAGTTTCAAATACAAGTCCCCTATTCGTCCACCTGGCCGAAACAAGTATTCAAAGTCGTGCCACGTCAGACTGCTATTCTACGAGACAATATAGGGAAATCCGGGTTTGTCGGAAATTTCAAACAAAGCCAAACCGGGAATCCTTAAAAAAAATTAAAACGCCGATCAGGAAAATAATCCCCAGTAGGTCAACCAATCATGTCGCTCCGCCAATAAATAAACAAAGACATGACCTGTGGGTCTCGAGGTTATTTCTTATTTTTTAAATTTAATTATTTGTCTTTGCCATTATACTACATAATTCATTCCATTGTATTTCACTACCCTCCTTGTGTGTGATTGCAGGAGTTTTCATTATTTTGATCAGAACAAAGAGGCGTCGGAATCTGTACCAGCGATCGTGTTCGACCACCGGGAAACATATCCAGAGGTTTCGTTTCCAGGTAAGGCCCGATCTGATCCGTTAATTACGGCTGTTGGAAATGTTGATTTAGGGTTTGTGTTTGGAGGTTTTAATTTCTTGTTTTTTTTTGGGGATATTTAAGGATGCGTTTGTGTAATATTTTCAGGATTTGTTGGTATTTAGGGGGAGGAGGTGGGAATTGTAGTGATGGCTTATTGTTGATTTTATGTCTGTGGTGTTTGATTTGCGTTATTTATAGAGCATTTTTTTTAAGTGATGAATCCGGGGTTGGGCTATGGGGGAATATTCCATGTAGGCCTCGCGAGGTTTCGTTTTGTGGGTTATATGTGATTTTCGTTTTATGCGTGGATTGGCGATTGTAGTATATAATTAGAGACAGAGAAAGTATTGCCATTTGGTAGTATCCTCATTACAGTCAGAAATACAGAGTGAGAAAATGCGGGCATCTGCTATTTCCCTCGTCTAGTCTGGAACAGTATTTTACAAATATTGTCTTTTATGTAGTCTAGGCAAAGTTCAGTCATGATTCACATATGAGTGAATTCTTTTAACATGATATCAGAGCCATATTAGCAATCCTGAGCACAGAACTGTGCCTTGAAGGGGGTTTTTAGAAACAATCCACACTCTGAGCCACAAGGACTACTAGTAGCTCAGTGACATACCATCCCAGTAGCTAACCGGAGGTCCTAGGTTCAAGTCCTATCCGATCAATGAAATTTTAATATTTTATTCCTGTATTCAACTACACTAGGTGCATGAGCTAGGCTTGTTTGTTAAATTATAGTTTTCATAAATTACAAGATTCACAAGGGGCATGTTCCCAGGTCAATCCAATAATTATTTTCATCTTTTGGACGTTTTAAAAAAACTTATATTCAACTTTTTATGATAGCATAAATGACTGGCCACCTTTGGCTCTCAAGGGCTTTGGGTAAGTATATATTCTGCCAAAGTTGCTCAGGACTTGCAACTGGTCTTGTTTCTTTTAGGTGTTGGGCCTTTGCATTCAGCAAGAATGGAACCCTGGTGGGCTCTTTAGATTTACATCCATCTTTCCACAAAGTTCAGTTTGCATTCACAGATAGGTTTAGTTTATTCCTTTGTCTAACTCTATGAGGTGCATGTGCTAGGCTTCTTTATTGATTTCTGGCTTCCATAAATTACAATTAATGGGGATCTAATATTAGGTCATTTTTTTAGTTTTTTTTTTTTTCCTTCAGGGGGGGGGGGCGGGGGCGGGGGAGCTATCGTTTTTTAAATTTTTTTGGTAATGGAACTTTTTGGCTACATAACTGGTATCTGCAGCTCCAAGGATGGGATTCTGAAACAATACGACTATTAGTTATCATCCTCAATAGACAGCTACTATGAGTCTCTTGGTGGGAAATAGTTTCCCCATGGAAATATTATATCATTGCTGCAATGTTGCTCACACATTGGTTATCCACACCAGCAAAGGGTGAGAGAAGCAAATTGAAGATGTGCCATGCTTGTTGATTGAATTTTTTATTTCCATAAATTACATAATTTATAGGGGTCGTTCCTGGGTCAACACATTGGGTTTTTTTTTTTTAAGAGGCCCTTTACTATTTTACCAACCCATTTCCATTGCAATCTGGAATAAGAGACTGAGAATGTTACCAGTTTCCTATCTCGAACACAAATTTAGTTTTATGTTTAACTCTGTACAAAGTTTGGTGTGCATTCACAAACGGGTATCTTTATAGCTATACTAGGTGCACTGGAGCTTTTTTATTACATTCTGGCGAGACCGAGATTCAGAAGGGCCTATTCCTAGGTCAATATAATTGGTTTACTATTCATCTGTAGACCCTCTTCACAACTGTGGAGGCAATTACTGTTCTACCATACATTTTGACTCTGTAACTTCAATGAAAGTAGGTTTGGATTAAATGACGTCTGTAGCTTTAAGATTGGGATTCTGAAACAATAGCACTAGGATAATCAACCTCAATTGACAAGTGTTATTATTATGGGAAATCATTTCCCTGTGGCAATATTACGTATCTGCTGAAATGTTGCTCACAACCTTAATTATCCCCATGAAAAAAGTGTGGGTGAAGTGAATTGGTCAAGTGCCATGCTTGTTGATTGAATTCTGGGTTTGCTCCTGCCTCCCGCCCGTCCTCCCTCCCCCGCCCAAACCCCATGGTTGGGCTATTGCTTCTCTCCCTATGGTATGGGGCCTTTGGTATTGTCCCCCTAACAAGGCAGGGATGATACCTACGGTCCCCATAAATTACAAGATTTCTAGGGGCCCATTTCCTTGTCAATCCAATGGGTTTATTCTTCATTTAGAGCCCTTTTATCATTTTAAGATGTCTCTTGTTCATGGAACTTTCAATGAAAGTATTGCAGGCCTAATTGATGTCAATAGCTACCAGAATGAAATTCTGAGACAACAACACTAGGATGAATAATCCTTATTAGACTAATATTATTAGCATCTAGGTCATTGGTGGGAAATGCCAAGCCTCTTCTTAATGGTGCTTTCAATATAAGTAGCAATGACCTGTCTGATGTCTGTAGCTCCAAGAACACAATTATGAAATGTAAATACTAGCATTAATCAAACTCATTAGACAGATTTTACTATTAGCAGTTGAGTCCCCTGTTAGGAAATAGTTTCTCCTTGGCTTCATTATAGCATATTGCTGCAATGTTGCTTGCAACTTTGGTTATTCTCACCAACAAAGGGCTGGACAGAGCCAGAGGCATATTGTAGGAGCTAAGTGTACTCGCAAGACTAATAATTGCAGAGGTTCTTAATCAATCTCAATAGATAGTTTTTTTAGCATTGAGTCCCTTGGTCGTAAAGATTTTCCAAATGACAATATCATATCACTGCCAATATTTTACTTGAAAACTTGGCTATCTCCACCGGCAAAGCATGGGAGGAGCAAAATGGAGAAGATTAGCATGCTTGCAACAATTAAAAATTTAGAGGCTCTGAGAAGTGTTTGAACCTCATCACCCACGGGAGCAGACTTATGGAGGTCTTCATTAGATCATTCTAATCGATTTATTATTTTTATAGAGGCCTTTTTTACCATCGCCAGAGTTTCACCAAGCCTTTCAGTAATGTATGTTTTGACCAACCTACTCGATTTATTATTCTTATGGAGGCCTTTTTCACCTTTGTCAGATTTACCATTTTACCATACCTTTTGGGAATGGACCTTTTGATGGCCTAATTGATATCTGTGGTTCCAAGAATGTAATTCTGAAACAGAAACAGTAGGATTCATAGATATATATTATTATTAGCATTGAGTCCCTTGGCAGGAATTTTTTCTTGTGGCAATATCATATCATTTCTGCATTGTTGTTTGCAACCTTGGTTATCTCCACCAACAAAGGTCTGGAGGCACATTGAAGATGTTAAGAATGCTTGCAAGAATAAAAAATATAGATCGCCTGAAGGCCCAGACACAGGAATCAGTAGATAGGTATTAAAATAGCCTTTTTGGCTGATGTTTCGGGACATTTTTACAGTGTGCATACGTCTCACATATTTGACCAAACATGGCATTCCATTGGTGGTTATACAATTTTTTGTCAGTGTACAGGGGCTTAAGCTGCATGAGAGTGTGTTGGATGGCTTATAACGATGTGCTATTGGGGTGCAATAATGAGAGCAAGTGTGCTTTCAGGCTGCATGCAACCTAGGAAAATATCCAGATGTATTGAAATCCAAGAATTAAGTTACGAGGTAATTCCAAAATCAAGGGATATAGGCTAATTCTGAAGTAGAACGGTGTCAAGGTTAGAATATGTCATCTTTAGAATCTGCTGTTTGAACAGAGCTACAAACAGGGATGGGGAGTAAAGAATGAAAACTTTTATTTTTGGCAATATTTAATTTTAGCAAACTAATTTTAGAAAGAAACTGCAAATTCTTTTTAAGAGGGTGAGATTTGACTGTGTAAGCTGACTGAGGTGGTTTCATTTGAAATGTACGGTGGGGAAGTTACAGATAAAATCCTTCTCAGAAGCTCTTTGGGGATGCCCTTTTATTTTTTGTTGGTTCAATTTTTTTTGTATGGTCTTGATGGTTTTCATGGCAATACTTGCATCATTAAATATGCATGCAAGAAGAACAAGTGTAGAGTCTATGGGAAGTGTTTGAATCCCTGCAATACAAATCCAAGAATACCAAGCTTCATTGAAATTCAAGCCCAAGGATTAAAAGCATGAAAATATTGTAATCATTTGGTTTATTGAAAATATATTGTTTTATTTCATTTCATTGTTCATGTGCTTTTGTATAACCTTGATCCTGGCTTTTTGGTATAATTCCATATTGTTCATTATTGGGTGTATTGGCCTTTTGTTTGGAAGTGAAAACCTGATTACTGTTCTTGTTTGTGTGGCAGTTTTCTTTCGAGGATTCTATACACAGAGAATTTAGCCATTGCAGTACACCCAAAATACACCAACTGTTAAATGGCCAGAGGGAAAATTCATGGTAAATTTGGCAAGGTAAGCAACCAGATCTTGGATTCGAAGATGCAGGAAAGCCCTAGAACCTTTTTGAAGCGCAAGCTTGAAAATGATGAACATGATAAAAATGATCCTTTAACTCCATTCGTTAAAAGGCAAAGCCTGGACAGCAATGCAGCAAATTGCAACTCAGAAGTCTGCAAATCAGAAGTCTGTATCAATTCATCTGATAAGGTTTGCAGCCCTCGGAAGGGAGAGTTTAAACGCTGCCTCTTTGGAGGTGAAAATGGAGACAATTGGAAAACCCGATACTTGAGGAGTATGGGAAAGCTCACAAGCTGCATAGAACTGCCGATTGGTGGAAGAGGCAATGCAGTAGCAAGAAAGGACAGCAATGCAGTAGCAAGAAAGGATAGCAATGCTGAGAGTTCAGGTGGCCAAAAGTATGGTAAACGGTGTCTTGCGGATTCACTACCTGATACCTGCATCCAAATGCACATGGGTCAGTCTGAAATGAATTTTCCCAGTGCTGGATTGTTAGACCCACACGAAATGACAGTGCCTATTGCTGATACTGAGGCAACCCTCCATACTCCCCATTCAATTATTGAACGTGGTTCTAGTTATGCTAATCCAGTTACTCCACAGCTGTTATCGACACCTATGATTACAGAACAAAATGAAGTTCCTTCTTCCAGAAACTTCCCTGAAATTGGTCATAGTGATATTTTAACACCAAAAGTGTTTGTTGATGGCTCTGTACATGCTGAAAACCCATCATCTCACTCAGGGATTTGTACTATATCATCATGTAAGAGTGATATGACTGCTCTGGAAGCTGATTCTATTGCATGCAGACTTAGAAAATCAAGATGTAAAGTTGACAAAAACTGTGAATCAATCAATGTGGGTTCACGGAAATTTTCATATGACCATTCAGGAGCTTGTTCAGAGAAGTCAATGTGTCAGGCATCTGAAAGAAATGCCCAGGAAAGAGAAACTTTAAGATTGACAAAACATGAACATATTGTGGAATATGAGGAATCAGATTGCAAACAAGGTTCTCCTTCAAATGGTTTTGGACCTTCTGGTAGGCCGTCGTCTGCTAGGATGGGCCAGGATTTCTCTGACAAAAATGTTACGACAGATGAATATTGCCAGTATAAGAAGGAAGAAAATAAAGAGTCTGAAGGAGAGAACACGGAGAAGATTATCTTGTGGCCTATGGAGCACCATGAAAGAAGTGAAGACCATGAGTCTAAATGTAATCAAGAAATCTCGGTTTTACATGAATCTCAGCCCAAGCTGCAATTTGCATCACCAAGTGATGATACATTATCTCCAAATACTAGAAGGTTGCGTTCCCAGACCAGCAAGTTGGGTGCATCTCCAACAAATGTAGCAACCCAGTTGGAAAGTATGCAAAGAGATGTTTCTGTATCTAAAAACCAGCCATTGTGGAATTCCACTAAAGTAAAGCTTAAGATTAAAATGCCAGATAAAACAGTGGTTGATCCAGTCCCATCAAATGTTAAATCGCTTCTTGCAACAGGATTACTTGAAGGGCTTGTTGTTCGATATGTTGGTCGGGGAGAAAAGGTAAAAATTAAATGTTATCTGTTGGAGTGATGATATTTCAAAGAATTTTTAATGACTTATGTTTTGTTCAGGTATTGCTTACTGGAGTAATAAGAGACACAGGAGTATTGTGTGGGTGTAGGACTTGCAAAGGAAAAAAGGTGAGTTCATAATAAACTCTGATGGTTTTCAGGATATTTTTTATGCATCGATTCTTATTGTGTGATGTTACTTTGGTGCTCATTCAATTTGTTGCTTGCTTTGAAGGTTGTCACTATTAGCAATTTTGAGGTTCATGCGGGCAGTACAGCAAGGCATGCTAGTGATTTTATAATTCTCGAGAATGGAAGGTCTTTGCGTGATATCTTTGAAGAAGGCAAGGGTGTTGCACCTGAAGACTTTTATGATGTGATTCACAAAGCTATAGACTGCTCATCAAATAGGGGATTTCATGCTTGTCGAAAATGTAGAGGTAATTAGAGTTTATCTCTTTTGTTTAGTTTTGGAAATAATTTTATTAGCATGCTTTGACATTTGAACTGTGCACTTTGTTATTTTAAATTACGTTCTTAAGTAGTATGTGACAGTTTTAGTTGTTGGGAATACTTGTAGCACCTATTGACCAATCAAATAAAGGAAAATCTAGCTCACTCTGTCATATCTGTGAAGAGGGCCAAGAGAACCCGCCAAAGCTTCGAAAGCCACTAACTGTTCGTGCAAGGTATACTACAAAAGCATCTCTTCTGTTTTGATCTTATATTCCTATGTATGGGTTAACATGGTACTAATTCAAACTTTGTCATGCAGGTCTAATCCTAGAGTTTCGGATCGGAAAGTAAAAGACAAACCAAAACCTAAGATGCTGACAAGGTTATCATTGCTTCTTTAATTAGTGCCTCAGAACTTTCGGTAGTTTTATTTTAGTCAGGTAACACTGAAATGAAACTTGAAATGCAGGTGCTCTCCGAATGTTTCAGATGTCAAAGTGTGGGAGAAACCCAGTGTTAAGGCTAGGATGCAACAGAAGTAAATATCATTTTTATTGGAGAATCTAGCCTCTTGTATATTTTTGCTTTATTTGTAGCATCCAAAGTTTAATATTTGTAGCATCCAAAGTTTAAAAAAGCTATTCGTTCGTTCTGCTAGTATCGTGCATGGTATTGAAATATCGGTTTTAGATGATAAGGATGTTGAATGATAGACATTACTTGATAATTTTTTCGAATAGTGATTCAAATTTGCTAAGTTGATATCTGCTTAAATTTAATTTGTTTTACAGAGATATGACTTTGCATAAGATAATTTTTAAGCCAAATGGCTTGCCAGATGGGACTAAGCTGGCTTACTATATAAAAGGACAGGTACTATTTGTCTGAATTAGTCGCATTTCAGTATTTTCATTGCTGTTTCTTTCTTTTATTTTTCTTGATCCTTTCTTCATGATGTGATTTTTAATATGGTGACCTTTTAACAGCGCTTATTAGATGGATGTAAACAAGGACATGGTATATGCTGCAGTTGCTGCAATAATGTGGTGAGTATGAATACTTGGTTATTTAAACTATAGATTCCTATTGTTCCATGTCCATATTTCCAAGTTTTAATTCGGTTTTGCAAGCAGATTAGCTCTTCTCAGTTTGAAGCACATGCTGGATGGGCCTCAAGGCGGAATCCGTAAGTATGGCTTCACTTGCTCAGTATTCTGTTTTTGAATTTCAATAAATACTAAATCAATGTTCAAACTTTTATCAACAGCTACAATAGCATTTATCTTTCGGATGGGCGGTCCCTGCATGAAGTGGCGGTTTCTCTGACAAGCCAAAGATGTGTTGATGACAATGAAGATACTTGTACAGAATGTGGAGATGGAGGGGACCTTCTCTGTTGTGATGGCTGTCCAAGGGCTTTTCATACAGGTGAATACCACAGGCATTGTTATTTCAGGGTCATTTAGCAAATATTAGCTATATTTGACCCTAGCTTGCATTTTCATCAACATTGTTTGCTATATCCAGGTTACTGACAAATTTTCTTTGCTATTTTGATTGTTTTACAAGAGTTATACCTTTACACGTCATAGTAGCATACCATTTACATGGCATTGACACAGTGTGGCGAAAGTGTAAATGGAATTGAATTACCTGGGAAAAACTAAAAAAATGATGTAATATTCATAAAAATAGAAAAAAGATGCTGATTTTGGTATTTCTTGTTAGATAGCGTGTAGACATAAAAATAAACATATGACATGGAATCTAAATTTGCTTAATGTTGCCAATCCCAATTTTTTTAATTTTTTTTCTTGAGTAGCTGGAAAACAATGGAAAATTCCATACCTTAGTGGAGAGGGATGTGCCTTAATTGATCTGATGGTTTGTCGGCATCGATTTGCAAAGTTTATGGAGTCTCCTTCTGGTCTGTTTTTGTTGCCTGCATGCATCAAAACGGACCAAAAGAGAAGAAGAGATATTTATTATTTATATACAAAAAAGGAAATGTAATATATTTTTACATGAACCCAAAATTTTGTGTTCTTTAAGTGCTTAAATGTGATAATTTTTGCTCCTTTGAATCAAGTTTTTTGTTAAGTTATGTTTTTATTGTTAACCGCCTCTTATAGACCATATAGAGGCATTAAGTATGTATTTATTAGCTCTTACCTAGGAATGGAAATTTAGGTGTTGTGATGTCTCAACATATTAATAACTGCATTTGAGGTTTGATTAGTTAACATCATCTTTAGTTTTCAGGTTTTAGCTAACTTTTCATTCTTCTCTTCTTTGCTTTCGTAATCTGATTCTGACATGCTGAGCTTAATGTGTATTTAATCCCTATCATTTTGTGTTATCCAACTACAATCAGTTTGCCATCAGTTAATGCATGACAAGTGCACCTGAAGATTGTTTAATTTGTACATGCTTGACAGATTGTGCGCGACTGCCTGGCATTCCGTATGGAAACATTTGGTATTGCACTTATTGTCGGCATCAGTCTGGAACGGTAAGAAAGTCATCTCTGGAAAAGCCTTCCAATCGTTGTACACGTGTTGTCAAGGCACCAGAGAAAACGATTGGTGGTTGTGTACTATGCAGGTATCTTTCATTTATACTTTATTTCTATTCATATAAGTATGTGGTGTACCATTAATACTAATTATCATGTGAAGTTTTGAAGGATGGCTAGATTTACTGTCTTGTGCTAAACATACACCTTTGGGTTAGTGTCTTCATTTTTTGATGGATACAATTTTTTCTTTTGGAAACTATTGGTTGTAAGCAAAACCTGCGATCTTTGTTAACGGGGCAGTTGATAAGAGGAAGCATATTTTTAAAATTTCTAAGAACAGAATGAGAATTCTTTAATTCAAAAGTTGTAGGAAATTAATAAACCTGTCAAAAGAGCAGCATACGACCTCTGTATCTACAACTGACTGAAAATGCCTATCTGGTCTTCCAAATCGCTTCAAGAAGCTTCTTTCAGAAGGCTTTCGGTATAGGATGCATTAATTAAGCTGAATTTTTATCCAATGCAGCTTTAGTTTCCAAAGATAATATTCAGTGACATGTATATGCATGGTTTGAGTAAACCTTTCTTTTGTTTTGAATCATTTTGGAGAAATCTTGGTTGGTTGATTTCATTTCGAAAATGACTTTGTTAAAATATTGGTATTCTCTTTATCTATTTTGTTGACCTTGCTACTTATGAAAATATGGTTAAAACTAGAAACAGTTTTTGTTATGGACAAGGTTGAATTGAATGATTCAACTATACTCAAAGTTATTTCAGGGGTCTCAACTACCTTGCCAATCTCTCCACAATGACTGATATAGACTGAATATTTGCGAGAAGTAAAATTGATTGGTAGAAGTTTGCCATTTTTTAATCTAAAATGTAGCTGTTATCTAGAGAACTGCACATTAATGACTGATGTCTCGGAATTTTTAACATCAGGTCAATTCCAATTTTCTGCATTTAAACAGATACAGTGTTTTTCTCTATATCTGATTACTCTGAAGCAGGACTATTCATTCAAGTTTTAAACGTTTTTTCAATCTGTTTCATTTTCAAATGAATATAAAGCATATGTCAAATTGAATGATTATCCCAGTTTAATAGTTTTAACCAATAGTGAAGTATATTTCATGTGCTTTTTTTCTGTCTGAAATGCTTATTTTTAATGCTTATGTTCCTTCTGATACACGAAATATTGTATGAGCTAAGTTCTTCCAGTCTCTGTTTTTGTCATGTTGATTCAGGATTGAAGATTTTACTAAATCTGGATTTGGCGATCGGACAGTTATGCTTTGTGATCAAGTACAGACTATTTCGCGTTTCATTCTTTTTGCTATTGTTACTTCAGTTTGTTTTAAAGCATTCAAATGCTTAGCTATTTTTCTGTTTCATGGGCAGTGTGAGAAGGAGTTTCATGTTGGCTGTTTAAGAGACCATGGCATGGCTGATTTAAAAGTATGTATCAATCCTTGACTAAATTTCAGATGTGAAGGTCTTTTTTTGACCTTTTCTGAGACGCCACAGTTATTTTACTCATTTGATAGGGAAGGCCTGCATTTCAATGCTAAGTACCAGGAAATTGCGTGCTAAGTTAATAGTAAAGAGTGGTTTTGTTTCTCGGTGGTTCTGCAACAGGAGTTACCAGAGGGAGAGTGGTTCTGCACCAATGATTGTAAAACAATACACAATGCACTGAAAAAATTGGTTCAACATGGACCAAAAATTCTACCTAAAGAGCTTATGAAGAAAGAAATTGATAAAGGTGAGGAACAGTCGAGTGCTAATATAAGCTGGCAGCTTCTTTATGGCAAAACAAGTGACGATGACAAGAGTGCACTTCTTTCAGCTGCTGCTGCTATCTTTGGTGTAAGTATATCTTCCTATATGTATGGACGTAGATTTTGTTGAAATTACTGGCATGATTAATGGTGTGTGTTATCCTGCAGGAATGCTTTGATCCTATAATAGATTCTGTGACAGGCCGAGACTTAATCCCTTCAATGGTGTACAGGTGATTGATAATCTCCATATTATCCATTTATTATATCATTCTCCTAACCAGCTATCTCTTAATTTCGGTGTCTTTGTCTAATACTTAAAAAATATTCTTAGTGTTATTTGGAAAATGATTTGCAGTAAAAGTATTTGTGATTGATAATCTCCATATTATCCATTTATTATATCATTCTCCTAACCAGCTATCTCTTAATTTCGGTGTCTTTGTCTAATACTTAAAAAATATTCTTAGTGTTAGTTGGAAAATGATTTACAGTAAAAGTATTTGTGAACTTAGACGTGTTTTTGTCTAGCACTTGAAATTCATTGAAACTGTGTTTTGGTGTTTGTTTCAGTCAAAGTATAAGAGATCAAGAATTCGGAGGGATGTATTGCGCGGTTTTGACTGTAGAGTAAGTTTTTTCTAAGATTTTGTGCTCCTATATTTGAGATCTCAAAATGTTAAGTAAACAAATCTCGCTTATCATTCATCTCTAGGTTCTGATAGTTTATTTTTTGTAGGCTATATCATACATCGATAACCTTTCATCATTTTTTTTATGCAAATGTAGTTCAGTGGTGGTTTCAGCTGGAGTGTTTCGAGTTTTTGGACGGCAAGTTGCGGAGTTACCTCTTGTTGCCACTAGCCCTAAAAGTCAAGGACAGGTGATGTTATAATCCAAGGGTTTGTTTGATCAATGGAAAAAATCATGTGCTTAACTTGTCATTTGGTTGACTTCCAATGCGACTGGAATGTTTTTCCAATGATTTTGGAACTTGTTTATTAACCAAAAGGCACTGTTACAGTCAATGTTCTCATTGACTTGAATGATATCTGTGAGACTGACTGGAAATTTGTCACCGTTTTTTCTTTAGCACAGTTGTTTTTATTATAAAATTTGAATCCAGAAAAGTGTCATGCTGAAAAGTAGTATGATACAGAAACTGAAATTGTATTTTTTTTCCAGGGCTACTTTCAAACCTTATTTTCATGCATCGAGAGGTTGCTTGGCTTCTTGAATGTTGAGAACCTTGTCTTACCTGCAGCTGAGGAAGCTGAATCTCTCTGGATAAATAAATTTGGCTTCACAAATATGTCTGAAGAGCAGGTTTGTTCCAGGCGGTTATTTTGAAGTGTTCTATGTAGTATGGAAATAATATCTATGTCGTGTAATTTAACCGTAGCTTTTCTTGCAGTTCCACATATACAGAAAGGACCTACAGATCATGTCTTTCCAAGGAAATTCCATGTTAGAGAAGCCTCTTTCAAGCTTAAGCAGTACTCGTGCTTGTCCAAATGTGGGAGTCTAGAGAGGTCCATGGGTCTGAATAACATCCTCAATGATATGCATAATTGCTGGTGCTGTTTAGTTTTGGATATTTTTGATGACCATCTGGAGGGTACTTTTTTGTTTGGATACCCATTTCCTGAAACACATGATTTTGTATGGGAAACACCCTCCATTTGAGCAGGCAGTTGTTTTTCGTAGTAAAGAGAACATGCAAATGGAAGCACGGTGTCTATTTGTGCATTTGCCGGCTGCAGTCTGCTATCCCTGCGTTGTTTAAAAACTCAAATTTTGGAAGAATTTCTTTTGATTGATGCCCTATAGTTAACATTCAACCCACGTCCTGACAGAAGAGGTTGTATGGTATAATGGCAGGTAAGAGGCTTAGCAAGCTTTGAGAGAGACTGAATTGATATTATGAGTACAATATGCAGATCAGAAGTACGAGTTTTTCATATGCTGTTCTGCCAATTTGGTCCACTTGTGAGAATATGCTTGGTTACAAGATAAAGAAAAACATAGTGTCAAGTATTTTAAGTGAAAAATCTCTTATGGTGTTAATTTGTCGAAACATGGTATCCACAGGAACTGCCAGTGGGCGCCTGGCATGGGAACTATGCTGTTAATTTGATGAAACATGGCGTCACGAATGTTTAGGCATTGTATATCTTCCTTGTATGGTAGTAATGCTGTCTCGGCTGTCAGTGCGACTTACTCCTAATTTGGAGAGATTTAAAGTTTTGAGTTATTGATATTGTTTTTTTGGGGAGGGAAGTGTCATTGAAGTGCCAGTCTGGCTCTTGATGATATTGTACAAGAAATGTTTTGAAACCTAGATATTGACGATATATGAAATTGATGCCCATTTGGTTCTTTCATTCAAGTAACACCTATCGGAAAACTTAGGAACTCTGAATGCACATTATTTCCAAATTTCAGCATGCTTTTTGTGAAGAGCTGCTTGTAAAGTTTATATTAATAATGACATTTATATCAAACGCCCACAATAATTGCCCATTTGTTTTTGCAACAAATTCTAACTTTTGTATATGAAGACCGAGTATAAACAATGAGAGGACAAGGTAAAAATGAGATTTTGACACAATTTTTAAAAAAATTAAAAAACGAGAATTTGTCTTAAAATAATTAAATATGGGATCATCTTTTATTTTTTAAAGTGGTTATGAAAACAAATGAGGAAAATGAAAACCATTGTGTGAAAAGTGGGTGGATGTGGAAAATGGGCAAATGGGGGGAATGTATTCTTTTTATCATTTGATTTTTTCTAAAATGTTCTCTCCTTACCTTCGATGCAATATTTTTAACAAACAATGAAAATTATTTATGTTGGCCTTTTTTTGATAAATGCAACAATCCTTCAAGGATGTGTTTTGGTAATGTTTTATGAGGACCCTGATCCCTTTCATTATCAATCTGCTTCAGTTTGTTAATGGATCTCTCAAACTAATTACATATTTTTTTGTTTCCAGAAAATGAGATCTTATCCCCTTAAAATGTGCACCCTGAATTCATCATTTTGATAAAGACATTATGAAGATGCATGTGGGATATTTTCTAATATGTTGTCACATTTTAATGGATCTTTCTTTCTATTATTGATTCTTATCGACATGAAGAGAACTTCCACAATTTCTCTTATATATTTTTGAAGGAAGACTTCATTCAATTTTGGTTTAGGTATGAATGTTGTAATTCTTTTGAGTGTTTTTTTTGTATGAGTTTTCTTAGTAGTTTGGTAAGTCATCTTCATGTGGTGGCATGTTTTAATAAAGTTTTCAGTTGTACGAGGAGTTGGGAAACAAGGGAGCCCACAATGAACAAGATATCTGAAAGGAGCTTGTTATGAGCTTTTGTTATGTTCATAACATATTTGTTTGGTCATAGAGTCAAAACATGGCACAAGATTACATTATTGCTATACGTGTATTATGCTATGGGTTTTGGATATATTCCAGTAATGCTTCGGTCACTCATCATTGTATGAGAGAAACCTCTATAACATTAAAGCTATTTTTGTGAAAATGGATGTTTATGTTTAAGTCATGTTCATTTTTTATTACTCGTGAATAAATTTATATAGGAATGTGTTATGCTATTCACGAATGTCTTTTATAAGTTTCTTCCGACTATATTATGATTGAATTAGTCCTATGTTGGCCTAATAGATAAGGCATTAGTCAAGGGAAATTGAACCACATTTTTATTAAATTCGCTTAAATTTCTATCATGAGAACTTTAAGTGTTAATAAGGACTGTCTTATATGAATTATCTTTTATTTTAAATGAGAACTCTACATTTTGTGAGTAGATATGAAATGTGTTCTTTAATATATTTCTAAGAAATACATTTAAGTCATAGGTGTATCACAGACAACACATGTTAGTCAAATGTTTTGAAATAGTTTATTATGTGGGCATTTAGATTCTTGATGATAAACAATTGTGTCAATAAATGTACGACTCCATTAAAGTTTTAGATATGGTTATTCTCAAAGTGTTTTGATGCTTTATGCCTCATGGGTTTTGATAATAACTTATAGGGAATGCCCCCTTAGCTAGGACAACAAGTGTGAGAGATCATGTCCTTTCTCTATATAGAGGGTAAAGTTATGTGTCTATTGTGAGCTATCTAGTCGTGTTCTTTGTGCCCATATTTTTTGTGTTCTTTGTTATGATAATTTTGAGTGAAAGAAATAAATGATTTATATGAATTCTCCTTGAGTGTCAAGTGATCTTTGCAGGGCGGAAATTGTTTTTTATTTGTATGATTGATGTAATCAAGGATACATGAGACTAAGTTGTTGGTGAGTCGAGGAATAAAATAACATATTCTTGATCACTGTCCACGGTTTAACATAAAGAGACGCCAAAAAGTAATAAATATGCAAGCAATTTAAATAATGATGGTCTCAACATATTGACAAGATAATGTCTCCCGTCAAGAATAAGCGTCAAGTTAATGAAAATGTTGTCCTTGCAACAGGAAATCAAATTGAGTATTTATTGACACATTGTTCCACTATTTCAAAAGCTTGCGATTGAGCTAAAAATGAATCCAACATATTTAAAAAGTGCCAAGATGGTCTCATTGATTTTCTCCATGCATTTACTCACCAAATCAATCTACATACATAAAATCTTTGATGTTTTCACAGTCCATAAGAGTGAATTATAGAATTTCTAGGTAAAATTGTGTGCAATATTTTTGATTGACGCATTTCAAATCATCACCTATGATTCATCATCAAGTATAAAACATGATTTGAGTTGCAGTCTGGCTTCCTTATACATATATGATGCTAAACGGTCAAGAATATCAATGGAACGTTGGAGGGATCCAAACGGTCACAAGGAGAGACAATAGAAGCACATTATTTACCTCAAGTTGTGCAAGAGGGTGACGTGGTTGACAATCGAAAGGAGAGACTGCTAGTCAAAGGAAAGAATAAATGCAATTCATGTTGAGAAGACCACAAAACTAGATGTTAAAAAGAAAAGAAAACACTTCATTTTAACCACTTTTGTGTCTAAACTGTGACTTCACATAATTGCATGCAAGTTTAACTGGAAATCTCCAACTGGACCAAATTTACCCATGCAACTTTCATTTTAACCTAAAATCGTAATGATACATCCCTAATCGGGGTAATGGATCATCTTGCATTGTTTATTTTACCAAGTGCGTCATGAATTAAACCAAACCTTTAGAAGTTTTTTCACAATATATTTAAGTAAATACTTGATTGATAAATATAAACATTGCAAAAGGAAACCTTTCTTCTAATTGTTGATTAATCCCACTTAATCAAGCCTAATTATTCTTCTAATGGGAAAATCCATAGATTTGAATTATACTATTTTTCAAAAATCAAAATTGGAATATTCCTTAGCCAAGATGATATCATCAAACAAAGTGTGCAAGAAACGAAAGGTTATGACATGTCTTACACATCACTTACACACTCAAGACAAGTTTTTGCACCTCTCTTACACACTTCTCTTACCTCCCTCTTACACACTCAAGAGGACAAATGATTTTACTTTTCTTCCAATGTGTCTTCCATACTCCAAAAAGGCCTTAAATGGCCTCTGTTACCCACTTCATATGTGTAATCATCAATTTGAGAATTGATCTTCAACCCTCCATATTAAGATGAGATGAATGGTCCATAATGATTCATGAAATCTATACATAGAACCCCCACACCTCTCATTTCATCAAGCTTCCTAATGTAAACTTACTCTACTGGATTATTCTAAGAAGCTTCATCAACTCTCTCATTCCACCAAAGCCAATACCAAGTGTATACAAGGAGAGGTGTTTTCCGCACAAGTATTCAAGCATTGACAAAGACTTCTACATCTACAAGTCGAGCTCAACCTCTTTAGACCGTCTTTAAATGAATATTCAAGGGAGGTAAAAAGCATAGTCATTTATCTTCCAATTTGCATTTCTTGTTTGTAGGCCATAGCTCAACCTAGGGATTAGGCTTGAGAATTTATGTCCTTAAATTGTTTTGGATTTTATTTCACTAACAATTGACTAATCTTTCTTGGATTCCTGATCTACATTATACACACACAGGTACACATTTTTTTTTTAACTAAAAATTTCATTACTAAATTAAATGGGGGGAAAATGTAGATGACATTTATGAATTATATAGCACCCTAGTCCTGTACACTTGAAAAATACTGACCTTGGTTGTTCCTCTCAATTTTATATTTTTACGCTTTCATAAGTATCGCATTTACTATCTCTCTATGTGCATTACCTATCTCTTAGTCTGACCATTATTATTCTGACAACTCACACCTTATATCTTTTATAGAATGATGTAAACCTACTTATCTTCCACCTCTATAAGTTCTAGACCTACACCTATTTTATAACTACCTAGACACTTGCGTCCTAGTCAAATGCCTATGTCGATGCAAGTGTCTTATCCCAATGTAAGTGTCCAGTGCTCTAAATTCATCCAATTTACAAATAAAATGTATCCTAAAGGTCAGCCTAAGTGCTTTAATGTGAGATATTCTCCAAGAGGATTGGTATAAATATAAGATCAACCCTCATTCATTTCTCACCTAAAAAAGACCTAAAGAGACCAATGCAACTTATCAAAATCATTATATCAATCACTCAAGTGATCAAAAGCTTCCCTATTTTATCTTATTTCTATATTAGTCATAGGGGCATCACATATATAGGTTTGAAGTATTGAATGAGCAATCCAAGAGATATAGTTTTCAAGTTACAAGCTAAGTCATTATTGTACTTGTTTTCCACATATTACACCCTTGTGCACATACAAGCCAACACATTAGGGGAGAACTACATTAGGCTGAAACCTGATTTGGAGTAGTGGCTATGTAGGCAACACTCGTTGACAAATGGGTCTTTGGGGTTAGCTCGACATCGTGAGTCCATTAACCCATTTTTCCTAAGGTCACTATGAAGATGAAGAGCTAGGATTTTATCATTTGACAAGGAATGATAATCTGTAACCCATATCTAAATGCACTAGAACGAAGGTGACACAAAACCTAAAAACATCCAAGTGGTCAAATCTAGTTTCAATAGGTATTTTGTGCTAGATAAATGTGTCTGATCTAGATAATAGCATGGATATAACCATATCATGTTGACACATGTGTTTGAGGCCATAGAGGCACTTAATCTAAAATTTGGTGACTATTTTAGAATATTATTCCAGTTTGCTTCCTACCTATTCTAGATCTAGATATGTATTAACATCAGAACTAACTATCTTATTTTCATTATCATTATAATATCTAGCATAGCTATGTTTCTTCTTTTTAGCATATCTTAATATAATAATTTTAGTATATGTTCTATCTGAGTTTTACAATTAGTTGACTTGTTATAGATATGTTATCACCCTTGTGCTTATTCGTTTCTAGATTCTTAACCCTATTTATCCTATTAGGATCCATAGCCAATTTAGGGTTAAACACTACCCTTTAGTTCTAGACCTCCATGACACCAAAAGTCTCACATCCATCATCTCGTTGTGCCTAATCATTTATCTTATGGTCCAACCCTATCATTTATGATGACTCAAATATCCTACATTGTATATAAAGCCTAAAACTTGATATATCCTTCATTATCAATTTCAAATCCTCGATAACTTTCTAGCATGTCAGATACTTGTGTCCTACATAGGGACACTTGCATCAATGAAAGTGTCTAGATTCTTATCAAGTGTTCAATCCTCAAAAGTCATCCAAATTTTAATTTTTTTGAAACATATGGATTGGCCTATTTGTATTGTTTAACCCTATCATAATATATTTCTAAAAGGTGTGGTATAAATACAAATCTAAGCCAATTCATTATTCATATATAAAATACCAAGTGCCTATTCAAGTTCATTCAATTGATTGCACAACGAACCTATATTGACCTATTCTTCTCTATTTTCATATCACTCATAAAAGCAATCATATGATAGGTTTGAAGTACTCAAAGAACAACCCATGAGAAATAGTTTTTAATTTACAAGCTAGATCATTGCATTACCTTGCATATCTCATATTGCACCTTTGTGAACACACAAGACAACACATAGGGAAAAATTGCATATGTTTAAGGCCCTCTTTGGAGTATTGGCTATGTAGGCGGTGCTTATTGAAAGAGGGGTCCTTGAGGTCAAATCTAATTCATGATCCCACTAACTCATTTTTGACATGGTACAAAGATCCAAGGTGAAGAGTTAGGGTTTGATCCATATATAGTCATCTAAAACATATCATTAGAAAGGTGATATAAAATGTAGAAAACTCTAAGTGGCCACTCTGAAATATAATGAGTATTTTGTATTGGACATATTCGTTGACATCAAGACACCTTTGTTGATGTGAGTTTTTCAAGGATAATGAAAGTGTCCATGAATTTATAAACAATATTTCCAAAACCTGATGACTTGATCGTGATCTTTTTCCTACCTATTTCCACATCCACACTTTTTAGATCTTCCTACGCATTTTAAGATAATCTAATCATTATCTCTTCTTCATGTTTATGCAATCATATTATTATTTTGAAAGCACTTTCTATATTTATCATAACTCGACATTTTAATTCAAAATATTCATTTATTCGAGTTTTCAATTAAATGAATTGATTTAGAATAGTTTTATTCATCCTTATGTATAGGATATTCTACCCTTTAATCCTCACCCAAAACATATTTAAAATGAGTAAAATTTTGGTGAACCTAACCTCTATGTCTCCTTGAGCAAACCCTAGTTTGACTTAGGGTTTTCCTAATTTCTGAACTATAAATCTCTAAAAAATTAGATTTGCATTTATTCCCAAAGAATCAAATTGTGCTCAATATGAATGTATCTAATTAGTACTTCATTGATCAATATATGATGGTTTTCATTGCTTATTATTTTCCATGCAGTGCTAAATTAATAAAAGAGATAATCAAATGGTTTACACAAATTTGTCAAATACAAGATAGTGGCTTACAAAAAAATTAAAAATAAATTTATCTTTACAACTCCTTTTGCTTAAATATAGAGCTAGTACCCAAGAGTCAACGTGTGTGCTCTCAACCTTTTTTTACTCCTAGATCCTATTTGAATGATAGCTACCATCTTGCTCCTATTATTTGCCCATGGCTTATATTGGATCCCGTGGTCCATGCTATCACTCCATGAAAAAGTAAGGGTGTCCAATCTAACCTGCCACCTGTTAATATACAACATGTTCCTTATAAGCCTAAACTAGTAATCAGATATAAAAGATATTATCTTTTTGACCAATTGATCAATACACATGCTAATATCTCAATTCTTGAGATTTTAAAACAATTAACTATCTATAAGGATATCTTATATGAATCCTTATGTGAAATCCAAGTACCAAGTTATATAGAACCAAGTTAATTTACAGATATTATGCAAGACATCAAAAATAATGCAAATCTCATCACTTTTGATCCAAAACATATACCATCAAAAGATATTATTAACCAATACTTGCCTTTATTAATACAAGTTATATGCATAACAAAGGAATAAAAAGAGTGTTAGTAAATAATGGATATGACCTAAATATTTATAGCATAGAATGCTTGACAATGGGTTTGATAATTCATGTAAACCACCAATTGGCCGAAACACCTTAGATGTGACATTGGGACCAAAAGCGGTACTAACTATATTCCAAGTAATGTCTCAATCATTACATTATAACTTAATCTTGGGTAGACTTTGCATACACATAAGATAAGTTGTCCCATCTACATACATCAGTTTTTCAAATTCATACAAGATGGAGCATTATGGACAATGCATGTTGATGATGATCCCTTCAAATTTTTTAAAATGATACATTCTAATATGGAAGGGGTTCCAAACCTGGTACCACCAAAACAATTTATTCCACTTGAAAGTATACCAACTTATGAGATGGTGATTCAAGTAAAATAACTCATTTACCTTAAGATACTCATAAGGCACTAACTACTGATATTTGCATGGATGCACATCCGAAACAAGAACCATTACCAAATGAACCAATGCTATCAAAACAACAAAAAGATAAACATTTGAGCTTCTTTTATTGGTCAATACTAAACAACAAGATGGTAAAGTTTTAGATTATTATGATAGTGATGACTATATACCTAAGTATATGGCATATAAACACTTTTAAAACTTAAATTTTGATCCACTTAAACATCTTTCACATAACCTATTCACACTTATGGGTCCTGATACATATAATTTAACTCCATCTCCATAAGATACAAAACTAAATAAAAATGAGGGCAAGACAAAAGTAATAGATGAACATGCAAATTATTTCTATTCAATCCATCCGTCTTGGCTATAAACATTAAGTCAACCTTACAAGGTACAATTGCATATACATCATGTTAATAGTGTGTAATCTTCACATAAGTCTCCACAACATATTTTATAGATCACAATAAAACAAGATGCTCTGCATACAATATTTTATATGTTACTTAAGCATAATATGATATCTTTACCTTCTAACAGACATAGATCAGGAAACTGACTCATCCATAAATATTGATCACCATATTTTAATTATCATCAAGTAATCGTCCATAATACAAATTGATGTGATGCATTTCAAAACCAAATTTAGAAATACAACAATGGATGTATATAGATTATACCAAAATAGTGGAAAAGACCTCTGATTTATTATTTTTCAAATCAAAAAGGTGCAATGGGACATAATTCTATGCACCCATGACAAGAAGTTCTAACTATTACTGTAAATATTGATAGGGTATATTATCAACATCTAAAGTTTGATATAAACAATTGGGATATAATTTTTAGTGTTATAATTTTTTGATAGTTGGGACATAATGTCAATGAGTTAAAATAATCTCCACTATTACTATAATCCATTGAGAACATTATACTACCCATAGCATCTGGACCAAAGGTCTTTGATACCATCATATGGGTAATGAATTTGAAACCAAGCCCAACCTTTCATCTCGACTAGTATTGGTTGACCGATATGAATGTGACAGTGAATACTAAAACTATGTGTCTCATTTTCTAGTTCAAAGATAAATTTTTATTTTGCATGATGGATAAGATGATAAACCCATATAAAAAACCATCAACACTAAATTACCAAAAAAAATGAAGTATTGTCAATGATAAAGCATAAATGATGGTGGCAAACAAAGGAGGAAAGAAGACCACCAGATAAACATTTGTCTTCTGAATGGGGGGAATCATATCATTTCATTCTAGTTTTACTTCTAAATTCTAAAAAAAAAAAATCAATATTCTAAAAAAAATAAAAAAATCAAATATTCAAGAAAATACAAAAACAATCAAATAAATTCTAAAATATAAAAATATTCAACTTTCACATTTTTACTAGCTCTTTGACATCTATGTTGTTTACTTTATGTTAATAGATAGCATATCATTTATTTTTTAGACACACATGTTTCATGCATACTTGAGTATAATGCAAACATATACACCAGACCCATGATACTTTCACATACTTATGTTGGACCTTTCCTCTTCCCACATGGTATACTATGTTGGGGCATCTTCTTCTTTAATCACAATCGACACATGTTATATTATTATATGATCAATTTTACATTATCATGTTGAGATTATATAATAACACTTACACATGCCTATACTCATGTTTACATCTTTCATAGTGCACTTGATGTGTTAAATTACATGGTGTTTTTTGCTAACACATACATGTAGGGACTAGTGTGATATGTTTATGTTGGTTGCTTATACTTCATTCATTCATGTTGTCACTTCCTTGAGTATTTTTTATTTCTTACTATTATCTTTCTTGTGAAAATTTTGAATATGTTCCTTGCTTGTTTGCTCTTATGCCACTGTATTTTGTTTTGTTTTTCTATTTTACATTTTAATGTGTCATTCATTCAAGTGTGTGGAGTTTGAACAGTCCCCTTGTTTGCGGTCTCTTTAGACCCCTTTTGTGTGACATTGAGTGCTTGTGTGTGTGCTTAGTTATTTTTTAAGATTATATTGTTACTTTATAGACATTTCCATGGTCCATATTATGCATCTTAGAGCTTTTTTTTATCACATACTATGAACCTCATTGATATATCTACTTATAAATGCCACTTTTATATGCTACATGATTCACACATAGATTATATAGTTATCTTATCCTTTTTGGGTAAGGTAACTATCAAATTCTATTACCCTCACCTCAAAAAAGGGGGTATATTAGTGGGGGCATATCATAGAGATGTGACTACACACATACATAGTTTACATAGTTGACAACATTTGATATAGTTTACATGATTTAGATATACACTTAAATCATAATCATGTATACATTACACTATTTTTTACAGATTTAGGATATATTTTTTCAAATTATGATAGTTATTATACTCAATTACATATCAGAGGTTACATTTTAATATGCACTTCAGCTTGAGACACATTAGAGGTGCATATTCCATGCAAGTGCACCAAAAATTATAAATATATATTCAAACTTAATTACCAAGAATCACTGATACTTTACCAAAAAACACCATTTTCACCAGGAAGCACCATTCTAAGCCTTTCCTATCTATAGTAGTTGGTTCATTTTAGTAGTGTGGTTGAAATTAGATGCCCTCAATGGCCTAAATATACTTCCCCTTTCATAGGTTGAGTTGGTTATACCACTTAACTTGGAATTTATTGTATTGTCACTTGAGTTGTGTGATTGAGATTCAATGATCTCAATGGTCATGTTGCAACTCACTCTTACACTATATTGGGGGAATAAATACCTTCCAATCTCCCTATTCAAATTTCTAAGGTTCATTTTTAATCCTCTCTCAACTCCAATGCTTCATAAGGAAGTATTTTTACCAAGTCAAAGTACCAAGGGGCAACATGGTTGCATTGACATACATGTGTACTTCCTTGCTCTCTTTATTTTCAAGCATTTTAAATATGTCAAATTTCATATTATATGCATGGATTTATACTATAACATGCTCTTATTTTCACATCTTACACTATCAAAACACTCAAAGCAGGATCAACCAAAGACAAGGTATGTTATACACACCCAATTACGCATTTATTTCCTTTAAACTGGTAATTTCATCCTTATGCATTACTAGATTAAAGGGAGGAATGTAGATACTTAAATATAATTTATGTATCATCTCAATCTTGTATACTTGACAAATACCTATCAGGGTTATACCCTTCAGTTTTAGACCTCCCTGTTGTCAAAAAGGCTCGCATTCACCACCTCACTATATCTAACTATTCATCTTATGGACCAAACCTATCATTTATAAAGACTCAAATCTCCTGCACTATACAGAAAGTCTAAAACATGATATATATCATTCACTATTAGTTTCAAATCCTCAATAACTTTCCATCCTGTAGAGCACTTACATCCTACATAGGGACACTTGCATTGATAAAAGTTTTTAGATTCTTATCAAGTGATCAATCCTCAAAAGTTATCAACATTGTAAATGTTTTGAAATATATGGGTTAGCCTCTTTGTCTTATTGAACCCTATCATAAGATATTTTCAAAAGGTGTGTTATAAATACAAATCTAACCCAAATCATTATTCATCTAAAAAATACCAAGCAAACACCTATTCAATCTCATTCAATCAATTGCACAACTGAGTTATACTACCCTATTATTCCCTATTTTCATATCAATCACAAGAGCAGTCGTATTAAAGGTATAAAGCACTCAAAAATAGCCCATGAGTAGTATTTATAAACTTACAAGCTAGATCACTACATACCCTTGTGATTTAAATATTAAGGGGATTATGGAGTTTAAAACACTAGGTTGTTAAAGGGTTGGAACATTAAATTAGGGAATAAATATGCAATAAATACAACCATTAATTTGTACAATAATTAGTCTAATATAATTATTATATATAAAGTAATAAATTACACCAATATTTACTTAGTTTTAAATTGATCGAGATAGATGATTGACATATTGGAAATTGGTATAAAGACTGGGCAGGGTGTCATCAACAATAATCTAAAGTCAAAACTCCTCCCAGATAGTAGCGCAGTCCTATAGATGGTAGTGAATTATGTTAGTGTCCTCTGGGGTGTGGTAGTGTCCCTTGTAGGTAGAGAATATGATTTTTTGGGTAGACTTTCACCTAAATTTGAGATGCATGTGCATGTGCATGTGAGCCTTGATTCACTGTCTATGAACTATTTTTGACTGATTTGAAATATAAAACCCTAGACCTTAATGTTGTTAGGGTATTTTAGGAGCACAAGTAGAAAAATTATAATGTTATCTAGATAGGTTAGATGTGAGCTCAACACCCTGCTATGTTGAGAGTTGCCTACATACCAATACCTCGATAGGGGATCAAGCCCGACGTAATTTTCTTGCCTAGGTGCTTGGTGTAAGTGCAAGTGAATGCTAGTATAAGTGTCAGCTTGAGTGATTTGAGTGTTCTTGAGACTATAAATATGGGTAATTTGAGATTAATATTGATGTAGATGGATGTATGCAGAAGTAAATCAGAATAGGGATCAGTGACCTTGATTTGCACAACTTATTTTTGAGTTTGTTTGTGTGTATTTTGCATCTGATTTCTATATAGTGGGTAAAGGGATAAAATTGGTGTATATATACTGATATGTTACTTATCAAGATATGAAATAGGTCTAGGCTAACCTTAAGGTGTCTTGAAAAGTGTAAATATGTCCCTTGGAGGAGAAAAGAGGTGAGGGACAATAACATGGTCCCTTGGTCACTAGCATAGTGCATTCATGTCCAAAGGGTTGTATTATTATTTGGGTGGAATAATCTAGTGCACTAGGGTCCTATATTCCTAGGAGATGGTATGGGATTGCTTTTAGTATATTTGGGTATGGATTAGATCTGCACAAAAGTTGGATAAGGATAAAAATAGGGCCTAAGATAAGTATAGGGCTAAGCTAGGGATAGGGTGGTCTCAAGTGACACTCATTGCACTCAAGTGACATTTTATATGACTAAATTCCACACCCCCCCCATTTTATTATAAAAATGCATCAAATTTAAATGACTAAGATAAAGGAAAAAGAAGTGTACTTGAACTTACTTATGAGGTGAAGCCCATGAATCTAGGTCTAAGTTTGTGAAGCATGATCTATTACATATCCTATAAATAAAACATGGATGAATAAGTCCTTACTTAATGAATATCAAAATAAAATACAATACTAAGTAAAGAGATAAGAGGGAGAGGGAAAGAATAAATACACCTCATTGGGTACATGAACCAATGCAAAAACCTAGTGACATCCTGTGTGTGTAGGTGGTGACCAAATGGTGAATAGTTTGAACTAATTTGATGGCTTACTCAATCCCCATGTGTGGGTGGCTCAAAAAATCAATCTAGTTTTAAATCCATCATTGCCCACCCTTGTTCGATGGATCATAATCTATGAATAACTTTGATTAGACTGATGGCTTATCCAACCCTCCTATGTAGGTGGCTCAAGAACTCAATTAGGCTATGGCTCCATCATTGCATACCCATGTATAATAGATGCATATATATTGAAACTAAATAATGTAACTAAATTTGTGTGATGTGACTGAAACTATATAGGATGGCTTTGGGGCCACTTGAAAAACTAAAATGTAAAATGACTTACGGGCCACTCAAGAACTTGGGTATATAGCTCAAGGACTACTCAATAATTCCAACCATTGTAGACATGATAAGACATCAATCTGGTGTGAACATGGTGCAAATGGTGTCTATAGTATACAACATGGAGAATGACATGGAGTTTATCATTCCATCTGATCAACTAGTGTATAAGTAAGTAAATGAAAATAATGTGTCGTACACATGCCCCTAATTATGATATCAATGCATATGGATTCTAGACTAAGTTCTAGTAAATCTATATCTGAGTATATCTAAAATTGAAATAGGAGTGATCATGCCATGCATGATTCCCCCAATTTGAGCCAACTGGTATGATTATTTTGAAAATTGAGAATAGACCGATCATAATTGATAATTTGTGACTGATACTATGCAAATATGAGCTATAACTACTGTATATTTCTGGCCAATCTAAATTTTCCTATTTATAGGGCTACTGGATAGTAGCACGATCCCTTATATAGTACCACTCTTTTCTAGCATCCTTTATGTCATAGTAGTGTACTTCTATACTTGTGCCAGATTGAAATTGATTTATGTCTTACTATTTTCCACTATGTTTTCCTAATTTTGAGTTTTGTAATTTGTATCTGCATGCTAAAAAATGTGTTCTGAGTGCACCCACATGGCCTAATCTCTATGAAAAACCTCTATGAATTTCCCCTCTTTTGAGGTGATATGTTAAACCTATGAAATAATTATACTCAAAAGAAAGGCTTGGCATCACGTGTGTTAGACTAAATATATATGATATCTACATTATAAACCAATATAATGTGTATACATGACATCAAAATGTAAGATAAGCTAAGCATAAGTTGGTAATATATGATGTATGTTAGATATAACATTCACATGGTTGTTAAAATAGATATAATAATGTTAGCATGTATATGGATGACAAATCTAAGTATAATCTAAGTAACTACCTAGGGGGATGGGGCATGATGTTCATCAAGGCACCCAAGGAAGAAGGGGAGATGTATGAGGTCCCTCATTACATCACAAACTGGGTGAATGTAATAAGCAATAGATAATTATCATGTCCATGATGCATACATGAAAGCATACATACAAACACATGAGGCACATAAAGTAGGCTAAGGAGCCATAATACAAGGGACATGGGCACATGTTTGTAAGTTTGAGAAATAGAAAACATACAAGGACATGTTCAAATGTCCACATAGGCATATAACAAGTAAGGTTCACTTAGATCCACATAGAATGACATGTTCAAATGTCCACATACATAATTAATAAGGCACACACAAGGACATGGGCACATGTCCAAATCATACACATAATGAAAGGAATTGGCGTAGAGCCGTAGAACAATGGCATATTCAAGTGCCCTTGAATAGATGTAGAAGCAAAGAAATACAATCAAATATAAACTAGTAGAGATATAAATTAAATTATAAATAAACATGTGGTACAAATATGTATAAAAGAGAATATGCACATAAGCTGAGTCTATGGTAGTAGTAGTCAACAAAAAATCAATGTAGTATAGAATGATATAACATGGTAAAGTGGAGGTTGTGTATAATATGCACCCAATGGGAAAATGTATTAATGATGAATCTATGTATCTATGTATGTGCTCCCAATGGGTGGATAGTACCATATTTAGATTTTTGTGATGGACCTAAGTCCTTTAAGTATCTACGAACACTCGAAGAGAACAAGTGAAGCATATATGTATGATAAAGCTGACTAAACTAGCATAAATGACATATATAGTATCTAGAAAAGATAAGGAATGTAAACATGGAAATTCATACAATCTAAAATTTGTATTTTTTGAGTAATATTTGAATGTTTTTATATTTTTTAACATATTATATTATTTTTGTGTTTTCTAAGCATAAACTATGTACAAAAGGAGAGATAATACTAATTGATGAGTCTCACAATAGACTTGCAATCAATGTTTCTTATATCAAAGAGAGGAAGAGTGATCATGCATGTTGAGTGATGCGGTATTTGAGATCGAAGAATCAGATTTACTAAGTGATCTATAGTAGAAACTATATGTGGAGTGGGGCTATGAATCTTTAGAGCTGACTGAACAAGATCGTGAGCTATGGAGCACTTAGGCATCCATCTGATAGAAGGAGCTATGACTAGAGTGGATGATATATTTTTTAACACTAATATATGTGGTAATGAGGTAGAAATAAGCTCTCTAAAATACATGTCTTTGATACATGGGTCTCTCTAATAAAGGTCTCTATGGTAGAGTATGCATACATGGTAATGTTGTAGGAGTAGACCTCAACAACACTAGTGACTCAACTAATATTTGATGGTGTTAATAGATTATGTGTTTGCATCAGTAACTGATGACTACTGTATAACTAGTTGTGGAATAGATAAAGGATACTCATATAGAAGTCCATCAACTATAATCAGTTAATTAACATGTATATATTTGAGGCATATGTGTACGGTGGATGGGATAGCCCAAAACTATTATATATAAGTCCTACCTAATAACATATCAAATGTGTTGGCACTAGGTATGACTATGAATCTGGTGGCCGCATGTATGGGACCAACTTGTAATGGAAGTATTTTCTCCCTGATGGAGCTTTGAACATGGCCATTGAAGCCACAAATAATTATATTTGTTTGGGAAATGTCTAGCTCTGAATAACCCAAGTGCTATATAAGTGTGATAGTACATAGTTTAACACTTGAATTTTTGTCAACCATGACACTCTGAATAGGATGATGATCAATGTAAGCTCATACAAAGAATGCATATAAATATATGTCATCTTCTTCTATATCCTACTCTTAGAAAGTGATGAGAGGTCTATCTAGTACTATAGTATGATACACCCTAATGATATTATATAGAGGGTGTGTGTCCACTATATGAGTATGATAAGATGTTGGTGGTGGTTATGCCCGATATGTATAATGAACACTTGAAGTGCATGTTGATTCATTAGTCTTATGCTTTGGAAATAGATATGAAAATATTTTTAATGTTTTTGTTCTTGTTGGTTGTGGTCTAGGTGTCTTTGTAGGAGTGTTGACATCAATGCTATTAGCATCTATCAAATCTTATATCTTATGTCATAGACTGATGCATCTATTTGTAGTATGGCATGGTTGCCTGTAATAGTCACAAAATGCATTGACATCATAATTCCTTGAAAGAGACCTAGTCATATTAACCTCTTTGATGAGAGGGAGAGATATGACATTACATACCAAGATTTGTTGAAGGGCACATGTTGGTGAATCAGGAAGGTGTGTGAAGGGTCTCCTTAGAGTAGCTAATAAAACCATGCGAGGAGTTGGATCTGAAGTTGCATTAACTATTATCTTTTGATCATTATTATTTTCAATGGGCCTTACCTTATATTGGGGCTTATTGGAACTTAATTGAATTTGATCCAGTTGTGTACTTTAATTTACCTATAGAGAGAAGCTTAACTTCTCATTCTTTCACTATATGGCATATATCTATGATTGATGGAAAATTCTTAAATAAATAGCTTCATGTAATGTTCATAATAAACTTTGTTTGAATATGTCCTAGAGTTCTTTATCTGCCATGGGGCTAGTCATATTTGCTAATATAGTTTTATATCGCAAGACATATTCAACTATTGGCTCATTAGATTTTTGTCTGAGTTGAACAACTTGAGCATATGAAACCTTATCATTTATTTTGATTGAAAATTATTGAAAAAACATTTATGCCAATGGATTGAATGTTGTGATGGACTGATTAGGAAGATCGTAGAACCCTTGTAATGCATAATCCTTTAAATAATGAGGGAACAACTTAGTGAAGATCCAATCATCAAACATGTAGTCTAAACATGTTACATTGAAAGATTGTAGATGATGCATGGGTCACCCTTACCATCATACAAAATAATCTTGGGTGCCAGAAATCCATATGGTAAATGAGTTGTTATATGTTTTTACAAAGGTGTATGTAGGAGCATATGAGAGTCCAAGGAATAAGATGGTCTAGTATCACCCTATTGAATATATATCACCTTAGATTGTAAAGAATTTATCTCTTCTTAAAGTGATTACACATTTGAAGAAGAGGGATGTTTAATATCCATAAGATGTTGTGTCATAGGTAAAGGTTTGCTAGTTGTAGCTAGTTGTAGTAGAGTCTAAGTTTCCCCCATAGTAGGTGTAATAATATCAATATCTATGGGGTTGAAGGATTGACCAAGTGATGTGTTCTTGATTTCCATTATATCTTAAAAAATTTATGCATGATCATGGGGTTGTTCCCAAAAGTCTAACTTTGGAACTTTATAAGACCTCATCTTTATTAATTATTAGATTATCATCATCGAGGGGGGGGAGTGTGTCATGAGTCCTATCTTGTGTATCATCAATATCTTGATTGTATTGTTCATAAACTGATGTAATATCATTAAAGTACACATAATCAGGATGTGAAGGATCAATGATGGGAGTTGTAACTAGTCTTTTATCCATGGTATAGGCTCAAACAGAAGGAATTTGGGTATGCTCAATAAGGTTACCACTAAGCTTAGCATTCCTTCTTAAAGGAGAAGATATAACTTTTTCATATGGCATATAGTAAACAAAATGAAAGAGGGTTGATATAACAAAACATATGAAATTTGAAAAGCCTAGCACAACAAATGGAAATAGGAAAAAGAAGGATACAAATCCTAGGAACATTTTGGTCTGGGTTTTTTTTCATTATTCAAAGTAAGACAGGTTCACCAAATGATTTCAATTTTAAGAGGATTAAGGAGTTTAAAACCATAGGTTTTTAAAGGGATAAAACATTAAATTAGGGAATAAATATGTAATAAATACAACCACTAATTTGTAAAATAATTGATCTAATCTAATTATTCTATAAATAGAAATAAATTACATAAAGATGTACTTAGTTGGAATTTGGTTGAGACAGATGATTGATAGGTTGGAAATTGGTGTAGATATTGGGTAAGGTGTCTTGAATAACAATCTGACATCAAAACTCCTCCTAGATAGTAGTGCAATCCTCTAAACAATAACACATTATGCTAGTGTCTTATGGGGTGTGTCAGTGTCCCTTGTAGGTAAAGACTATGAGTTTTTGGGTAGACCTTTGTCTAAGTTTGAGATGCATGTGCCTGTGCAGGTGAGCCTTGATTCACTATTTTTGACCTATTTTTGATTAATTTGGAATGTAAAGCCCTAGACCTCCATGTTAGTGTATTTTAGGAGCAGAAGTACAAAAAGTGTAATGTTAACTAGATAGGTTGAGTGTGACCTCAACACCCCGTTGTGTTGATATTTTTCTATATCCCAATAGCTTGAGAGGGTATCAAGCCCGATGTAGTTATCCTACCTAGTTGTTTGGTGTAAGTGAAAGTGAATGCTAGTATGAGTGTCAGATTGAGTTCTTTGAGTGTGCTTGAGATTATAAATATGAGTAATTTGAGTTAAAAATTATTGTAGATGGTTGTATGCAAAAGTATGAAAAAATAATGATTAGTGACCTTGATTTGCACAACTTATTTTTGATCTTTTTGTGTGTATTTTGCATCTGATTTCCATTTAGTGGGTAAAGGGATAAAAGTGGTGTATATATATTGATCTAGTGCTTGTCAGGATGTGGAATAGGTCTAGGATAACCTTGAGGTATCTTGAGAATTGTAAATATGTCTATTGGAGGATAAAAGAGGTAAGGGATAATAATGTGGTCCCTTGGTCACTAACGTAGTGTACTAATGTCCAAAGGGTCGTTCTAGTGTCCAAGTGGAAGAATATGGTGCACTAGGGGCCTAGATGCCTAGGAGATGGTCTGGGACTACTTTTGGTACATCTAGGGATGGGTTAGACCCACAAAAAATATAGATAAGAATCAAAAGAGGCCCTAAGATAGGTCTAGGGATAATATAAGGATAAGGTAGTCTCAAGTGACACTCATTGCACTCAAGTGACATTTTATATGGCTACACCTTACATATAACATATTGCCCCCTTGTGCACACATACGCTAACACATAGGGGCGAAATACATATGTCTGAGGCCCTCTTTGGAGTATTAGATATGTACACAACATTTATTAATAGAGGGATCCTTGAAGTCATCTTGACTTCATGAGCCCACTAACCCATTTTTTGTAAGGTAGAAAGACCTAAAGTAAAGAGCTAAGGTTTGATCCAGAAATAGTCATCTACAACATGTACACATGAATAAAACATATCAATAAATAGGTGATAGAAAATCCAAAAAGCTCCAAATAGTCACTATGTAATATAGTGACTATTTCATACTAGACGTATTCGATGACATCAATAAATTTGCATCGTTGCAAGTGTTTTAAGGCTGACACAAGTGTCCACGGCTTCAAAAAAAATATTTCTAAAACCTGATGACTGGATCCTGATCTTGTTTCTGCATGTTTCTAACTCTACACTTCTTATATATGCCTAAAAATATGTAGATAAGCTAAGTATTATCTCTTTTTCATGTTTATGTGATAAAATTACTATTTTAAATTTACATACCATATTTAACACATCTCAACATTTTAATTTAGACTATTTATTTATTTGAGTTTTTAGTTAATTGGCCTACTTTAGAATAATTTTATTCATCCTTGTGTATAGGCTATTCTAGCCTTTAACCCTCACCTAAAACATTTAAAAAGGGTTAAATAATTTCCTATAATTTTTTAGATTTATCAACAAATTAAAGAGTAAATAGATCCAAAAAAAAGACAAGATGTTTACTCCATGTTTCACTTTAAATCAACTATGAGTTTTAAATATTATAGCTAAATCTATTTTTAAGGGTGATAAATGGATGGGAAAAAGAGGGTACTTTTAGGATATAATGAGGCATATTTTAACCTCATCATTGGGGCCTTTGTTAACCCTAATAATTTATGTCCTTTGTTGAGATTTTATTTTATATATATTTGTATTTCTAGTCCATATCTCTAATCAAAAGCTTTGTTCTAGTTTAGAACTTTAGTAAAAAATGTTTATCCTTGATCAAAAAAAGACGTACATGATAAAACATGATGGTAATGTTACAATATATGCCTTACAAACCTATAATAAGGTCTCGCATAAGCACTAATATAAGGAATCATCCTAAAATAAAGGGAATACAAAAAAACACTAAAAATTCACAAAGAAACTAAAGCCGACTGTAAAATAATATGAAGGTGATACCAAACATCTCCATGGAAAATTAATGTTGATTGTAAAATGTTATAAAACTTGAGTATGATACCTAATATTCATAATAAACTAGAATGCCTAATTTAAAATGATATAAAACTCGAAGGTGATACTTAAGATCATAAGGAAATCTAAAGCTAACTAGAAAATGATGTAAAACTCGAATATGATACCTAAGATCCACAAGAAAATCTAAGGTTGATTGTAACCTATCAAATAACTAAAAATGAATAAATGGAGTAATAAAAATGATTCTAAGGAAATAAAATGTAATAAATCAAATAAACATGAGATAAAATAACAATTAATATTTATGCTAAAGGCTATATCAAAGAAGATCATGTGAAGTGTGAGCATATTTATCTCAGAAATTTTTTTACACTGAATTTGTTTATTTGTAAGATGTAAAAGGTTATTGATTATTGTCTCATGGTAAGCATGAAATATGGATAATCTAAAAGAATGAGGATGAGCATCATAATATTCCTCCAAAATGTGCATAAGGATAAGGATGGGCATCATAAAATTCCTCAAAGGCTGAAATAAGCTAAGGGTGGGTAGCGTAAGGTTCCCCAACATGTGTATTAAGCATAAAATGGGTATCACTACATGTCTTACAGGTTTATTGGAGTTAACCTTAAGATCGACAAACCTAGAAATGATGTCAAATTATGTGTAAATATGTGTTATAGTAGAGAATGTGGCATCTATGGTAATGTCATGATATTTGAGAGGTGATGGTAAATTATGATGTATGGTATTGGCTAGGGAGATAAGATGTGGATAAATGGTAGTGAAATGAAATCTATAGTGAAACAAGACTAAAATACATTAAATTGGCTAGGTCAATACACCCTGATGTAACAAGACTGGAATGAATAATATCATTCAGGTTGATACAGTCTGATGCAACATAACTGAAATGGAATGTATCAACCAAGTTGAGATAATATGGTGAAATAGGATTAGAATGGACTATATCAACCAGGTCGATAATATCCTATGAAATAAATTTAACTATATCGACACATTCTAGATTATGGTTAGTGCAGTTGACTACAACAAAAGGAATTGTATTGACACACTTTATGGCATGGCTGATATTATTGACTGAAGGTGGTTACAATTGAATGATATAGGTTTGGTCAATACCATCAACAATAAGTTATTAAAGTGGTGATTTAGGTAGATTAGAATAAGTTGAATCTAGATAGTTATGAATGTTCATATAGGCTTGATGATCAAAATCACCTATAATGCATAATGTGATAGGCATTTGAATTTAGTGTTCTTCACACGTTGATGAGTTGATAATATGGTTGAATGTGAGTGGAAGTTTTATGACTCGTGCTTCTAAGGCCTTCCAATAATGGGTAGATGGTGTGTAAGCATCAAGGAAACCATGTTCATCATTACTTGATTTGTAGTGGGGATTGCTAAATATAGGGAAATCATAAGGAAAATTTTTATCCATTTCATAATAATCACCAATGGGAACATTTGCTACTATGATAGGGTCTTCACCTTTATTAGAACCATCATCATAGATGGGAAAACCATGGTATTGATTTTTAACCATGTGAGAAGTGGCGAAGGTGGGATCAACAAATATTGAGAATACCATATTGATAATAATCAGTCCCACTATAAGTGTCATAATTGGGATTTTCATAAGGATCTTCATAAATAGGAGGACCATATTGGTAATATTTGATCCCACTATAAGTATCATCATTTGGATTTTCACATCGATAATAAGGATATTCAGGGTTATAAAGGAGAAGTTCATCAGTTTTATCTTTGTCAATATCATAAATGTCAAAAGTGATGTCATTAGGATCCTTATAGGGATCATCATAAATGGGAGGACCATATTGATAATTTTTTATCTCATTAAAATCTTCATCATAAGTGGGAAGAGTATCATCAGGATCACTGGCCATGAAAAAAGGTGTAGCATAATTGTACCATGAGGAGTTGTCGCTAATAGTAGTCATAGAAGGTAAGAAGGAGCAACCCATGTAAAATAGGAATGGGTTGAGGCTCACAAGAAATATCCTAAGAGGTGACATTGTGGTATATAAGACAAAAAATGTAATGTGGAATTATTTTGATCAAATAAAATAAATGGTATTAGACTTTTGTAAAAATAAACACAAAAATATGTCGTAGTGCAATTAGAAAGACACATATAACTATATTGCACTAGCCAATGCAATTATAAAGTCACAAAATTAAAATCATCTAGTTAGTGTAGTTTGAAAAACACATAGATCATCCTAAGTTGGTTGATGCATTTGGAGAGACATATAATTGTACCTCATTGGTCGATGTAGTTGGAGAGACACACTAACTATACCAGGCTAGCTGATACAGTTAAATAAAACTACTAAATGGTATTGGGATGGCCAATACAACTATGCTAAAAGATAAATGATGATTTTGATAAGGTTTATAAGTTAGAATGGAAAATATGAAAATGATCCAACCAAAGAAGGAATAATATTCATGTCATGTTCATTAGAATATATGCATGCGTTAGGATGACTTATAATTATCATTTTTATCTCAATAGACTATGACTCAAATAGGGTCAATCAAATAGAGCCTACAATACTTGGAAAATATGGTAAGGACCAAATGAGTTTCAAAGATATAATAGAAACTAACCTTCAACGAGAATGTCAAGATAAAAGGGTTCTAAAACCTTAAGCATATTGTTAGAAATTCTTAATGTCAAATATTGTTAGTGGTTATGTGATTTGGTTATCCAAATCACTAAATTAAGCTTAGGAGATAGAGTAGGACTCCTTATTTTTAGGATATCCTATTCTGATTTATTAGTATGTTATTTCCAATAATTATAATGAGAATGAATCATGGATTTATTTGTGTAATTCTAAACCAAACACTTTATTTGGTATCAAAGTAGATTTGATCTATGAGATGATGAAATAATTTTTTTATGGGGACAACAATAGTCATATATTGTCCCATGGATGATAAAAATTAGTTTTGATAAAAAAATTGTTATCATAATCATTAAATTACATTAAAAGTTTTTGGTGTATTGTGAATTGATCTGGATTACTCGACCCATGTACACAACATATAATTTGTTGCTCAAGTTTTTACCATAAAACATGCCATATAAGAATATTTTAAAGCATGGCATAATGATTAACCATACATATATTATCAATGCCACCCATAAAGTTGAATACAATCATTTTAGTCAGATATATACCATTCTTTGAGCTCGAGAAGGCCCTAACTTTTGGATTTTGATGTGTTAGTTTTATTTTTGGATCAAAGACTTCATATCCTAAAATAGTGAGACCAAATACCCTCCAATATATAAAACAATCAATGGCATGTCCTTCAAACATAGTCTCAACCATGAGGTAGCATGGAGAAAGCATTTGACAAGGTCTACATTGAGTAAGGTAGTGTTATCCATCGGATCCATATATAAAGGCCTTAATTCTACACTCATGCATCACCCTGCCCTATTGCATCCACCTATATGTAGATACTAAAAATAGATTTATATAATAGCTCAGTCTTGTACACTTGGAAAATACCTACTATGGTTATACCTTTTAGTTCTAGACTTTCCTGATGCTAAAAGGCTCACATTCACTATCTCTTTGTGCCTAATTGCTTATCTCTTAGTTAGACCATTATTATTTTGATGACTTAGGCCTTTTATACTATGCAAAATTATCTAACCTGATTACTACCCTTCACTATCATTTTTAAACATGTACTTATTTTTTAGCTCCCCAAACATTTGCATCCTAGGCAAACACATGCATCAACACAACCGTCTATTTTCTTACAAAATCACTGGTTCTCAAAAGTCATCTAATTCATAAAAGAAACATATCCAAAAGGTCAGCCTAGGTAATTTAATGATAGATATTTCCAAAAGGGATTGGAATATATACAAGATCAACCATCATTCATTCATCGCCTAAAAATCACTTACAACTCACAAGGTAGTATACCAAAAAGCACTCAATCAAGCATTCATGTGAGACATTCTTCCTTATTTATCTATATTTCCATATTATTCATAAGAGCAATCTTTCTACAGGTCTAAAGCATTCAAAGAGCAACCTATGAACCATATTTTCCAAGTTACAAACTAGGTCATTGCATGTCTTTATTTATCACATATTGCACCCTTATGCACAAATAAGCCAACACATAGGGGAGAACTACATCATTCTAATTCCCTCTTCATATTAGTGGCTATGTAGGTAGTGCCCATGGATAAAGGAGTCTTTGGATTCATATTGACACCATAAGCCCACTAACCTATTTTTCCCATAAGCACTCCAAGGGTGAAAAGCTAGGTTTTGATCATTTGACAAAGAGCCTATGTATGATATGAAGACATCAGAATAAATATGACATAAAAATTATAAGATTATAGTTGGTTGTATCCATATCCAGTCAAAATTCCATATAGGACACCTATGGTAGAATTAGACACCTGTGTCAACGTAATTATCCAACTCTGAGGTAGGCATCCAAGGTAACAAACATAATATTTTTAGAAACTCACAATTGTTCTAAGATCACCCTCCAACCCACTTCTAGCTTGTTCTTGCTTAGACTTGCATGTGCATATTAAACCTACTAAGTATCATTATTTTCAATTTATTAAAATATATCAATAGTTGTATATTACTATTTTTAGAAATCTCAATTATATAAATTCATAATATTGTTTGTCTAAGTTTTCTATTAATTAGCATGTTATATATTAGTTTATCACCCTTGTGCTTGAACTACTTCTATATTATTAACCTTATACATACTTATAAAATTAAGGGTTAAACATTTGGTGAACCCTACCTTTATGTCTTTTTATGTAGCTCCTAGTGTGCTCGAGGGTTTTTCTAATTTTTCTAACTTCTAATTTGTTAAAATTTATTTCAAAAATTATTTTTTTTTCAAAATCAAAATAATACATTAACATAATGATTTTTTCCCTAAATTTTGTGTGCCTCTCTTATTCTATCCTCATTTTAGTATTTAGAACATTTCAAATGGATAAACTAGAACCCCTTCTTCTTTCTCACCCTAAAGAGGGTGATAACTACCATCCCTCTAACTAAGTCCATGCTATTAATTTTCCAAAGGTGGCCCATATTATATTTTCATATGAAGGTAATCAATATTTCCTTCCTCAAAACCCTCCACCTCTCACATCTCGTCTATATTGTGTGTGTATGCATATTTAAACTGAAGTACGTAGAGTTTGTGCTTATGAATCCTTAAAGGATCAAATAATCACTATGAGAAAATTAATAAAGGAGTTAAAAAATTAGATTACATACATGAAAAATTCAAAATATGCTATTGCTAATCATGTGTTTACATCTTCATCTAGCAAGGTTATGCTCATACTCATAAAGGGTTTATTTCTAAATGAGAATGCACAGTAAAATACATAAAAAATAAGTGATTCAAAAAGTGAATAAAAGACTAACAAAAATCCAAGTGAAATCTTAAGAGAAATGCTTTGAAACAAAGTGATTCAACTACTTCATCTCCATCCTATGAGGAGATGAAAATACTATTATCCATATTATAGAATACATGGACATCATACAAATTCTTATTTTATATTAAAGAACAAAATACAAAGTCTCAAAGATAGTGGTGATCCTATCATTGATACATCAATCAACAAAAAACATTCATATTATGAGTACATCTCCTACAGCACAAGTGCCAAACCAACAAATTTGGGTACTAAGGGATAATTTAAAATAAAAACACATGTAAATATAACAATTAGAGCAAGAAAATATTCAAAAGGCAATGTTACAAAAAGATCAAGAACATAAATTGCAAAATTAAGTTCAAGATAAACAAACAAGCATTCGAAAAAGAGGGTTTCTAATAAAGGAATTTTCAAAGCAAAACATACCTACAAAATCAAATGATACAAATATGGTTGTTAAAGATGCAAACATCACATTTATTTCATGTATAGATGAACAAATAGTTAAATGCAATACTAAAAATTCTATGATTTCTTCCTCAAATAAATTCAAGGCACAAATTGCATCTTTTCCTAGTGTGAAATTTGACTCTTTTATATCCCATAATGAGATGCAATGTTTTGAGAATGATGAACATACTAAAAAAAAACAAACTTTCAAGAAGGAAACTCCATTCTATGGTGTAGTTGGTTTTTCATACACAGATGCTTAAAAATGATTTATCACAAGTCCAAAAACATTTATAAATTGCATGTCTCCTATAATAAATTATTACATTAATGATTATGATCCTAAGATATGATATTGGTATGATCATAATGATATTGATTATGCAACATATGAATATGACACACATGATACATAACCTTCATAGAGGTGTCCCCTTGATGAGTACATTGGATTATTGTAGCACTTTTCCTTGTACATGTCTTCTTTGCTTATCCTTCCAAATATTTCAAAAATTCTAAAAGATACAAATATTCCAAAAAATACAAAAACATTCAAAAAATTTTAAAGATCAAAAAAATATTCAACATGTTCCTAGTACTATTTTTTATACTCATGTTATTTGCACCATATGAGTAGATAACATGTCATTCATTTCTATATATACATATATGTTTCACACATAATTTGAGCGTGATAAAAGTATATAGAGATACATGATATATGTGCATACAGATGTTGGGTCTTTTCTCTACTCACATCATAAGTCTGTTGGGGGCGTCTGTCTCTTTGATCATGATACACCCAAGATATATAAATCTATGATCAACTTATATTATCATTTTTGAGTTTCTATACTTACACATGATTATATATATGTATGTATGTATTCATGTCTTTTTACAGTGTACTTGACATTCTATGTACATAACATTTTTTGCTAACACATTTTTATAAGAATTAGTATGTTATGTTCATGTTGGTTGTTTTTATTTAATGCTTTATTTTTTTGCACTTCCTTAAGTGTCTTTTCTTGATTGATATTAGCTTTCATTGTGTTTCATGTTGGATCATTTGAATATGATCCTCTAATTGTGGCCCCCATGCCTTCGTTTGCCTATTTGGACATTTGAATATCTCATTATTTATTGTATGGATATTTGAATATATCATACTATGTTTTGTATACATTTGATTAAGTCATGTCCTTTCGATTGTGTGGAATTTAAACATGTTCCTTGTATGAGGTCTCATTTGAGTATTTTCCTTTATTTTACCTTTGAGTGCTCTTATATGTGTGTTTTATTGTTTGTTGAGCTTGTATTGTTACTCTTTAGACATTACCATGATATATATCATACATCTTAGGAATTGATGTGATCACTACTACGTGTTTCAATATTATATCTACCTATACATGTTATTCATATATTTTACATGATCCATACACAACTTATAATATTATCTTATCATTTTGAGTTAAGGAAACTATGAGATTTTATTTCCCCTTGTAGACACTAAAAAATTGCATATTGTGGTTCTAGATGTTGAACTAACCTCTAGACCACCCTTGGACCCCCTCGAGACCACTTGAAAACCCTCAACCCCCAAACCTAAGTCAAAATGACTAACTTTGACCATTCAAACTTTTAACCTATCGATCACCGATGGTTGACCCCTAACCACCAATGGTTAGACCTAATCGATAATGGCCAAACCTAACTGCTAATGGTTAGCCTTTAACCGCCTTAAGTGTTAACTCTAGTTTAAATCCACCTTGATTTTTTATTCTTAGCCACTCACATAATTATGCATGTTAAGACTAAAATTAGATGACCCCTTGACACCTTGTTTGAATTTATTGTTTTACCTCTCCTTTCCTTCTATAAAAAGAGAGGAAGAGGAGGTGAAAGAGAGAGCAATCAATCATTAGATAGAATCAACAATTATTAGTGCTTCTCATATCAAAACTTATTTTTTAGGTATTCTTCTATCAAACCAATAACTAGGTCAGGTATCTAAAGTGTTGTAATTCATCAACCACAACCAAGACACTGTTACTCTACCAAAATTGCTCTAGGTCTCCACAATAGCCTTTCAGCCACACACCTCAACATTCTTCAAATAAAAAATAAGAAAGATAATTATCTATTTTTAGTAATTAGTTACTCTATTTCTATCCCAAAACTATCCTCCAGCTTAAATCCATCTCCCAGAATCACTCAGCAACCTTCCCAACTAGACCTACCTTTTACCTAGGTGAAAACCTACAGTAACCACTGATGGTCACCCTAACCACTGATGATCACCCTAATTGTTGATGGTATATCCATAACCACTGATGGTTACCTAACCATCTATGGTTTTACCCCAACTATCAATGGTCACTATGTGATAATTCCAATAGCAAGCTAATTCCACCTATTAGAATCTAACCAAATCCCACTTTTTGACCTTCTGCTTGATCATAGAATATCACCATATTTTTTGAACCACATATGATTTATTTAGCATTAATATTTAATAATTTATTGTTATAATTAGTAAAATTCATCTCTTTGAAGCACTTTTTGGATTTGATTTCAGTATCTTCTGTTATTTATGTAAGCAATTCATCTCTCATTTTTAGAACTTGATTGTTTTAAAATGTAGATTGACAGCCTCCAAGGAATCTTGTGCTTCTTGGATCTAGCTTGCTAAGCAATCCACCCTACTATCTAACTAATTAACCACTTAATTAGTACTTTCTTATCTACAGGTCATTCCTCCCAAGCCAAAGAGGATTATCTACAATTGTCTGGATCATAGAGTGCAAACCAAATCCAGGTTCTACTAACATTACCCTTCTTTCAAGTTTTACAACTTTCTTCTAAGAAATAAAGCAAAATTTACATGAAACATTTTGGCACGTCCGGTGGGACCCTTGAGTCTTTTCTTGGGTCCATAGTTGCATCTAAGTGCTTCTTCTTGTTGTTCTTCTACTCATACAATGAAATCAAAATTTCATTTTGGTCTTAAAATTGACTACATACATTATTTGCTTGCTTATTTTAGCTCACATAGCTTAATTAATCAAGTGAATTAATCATAGATTCACTCTTATCACACACACAAAACCAAACCACTTACATCTAATAAAACATAAAAACATTAACATAAGGTTCAAATGGGATTTCATCACCTTGTGATCACCTTTCTTGGATATCTTACTTGGATTTCACCACCAAGGAGAGAACCAAATCAGTACACTAGTTTAGAGTAATCTCTAGCAACTCGGTATATTTTAGCTAAGAACTTGACACCCTTATTATTATGGTGTGTGAAGTGAGGGGGTAGGACCCAATATCAAGCCACATACCAAGTTCTAGTACAAATTTGGAGAGCCTAAAGACAAACTATAACTAACCATAGACTTATTTTCTAGTACCTACTCTACAAGCCAAGTTGAGTTACACAATTCTTAAAGCTTAAGGCATAAGCCACAAGAGAGACTAAAAATAACCTTAGGATTTAATGTGATTTAGTGTGTGTTTTATTTCCTTGGATTTTTCTTGTCTTCTCTTTGTTTGATTTGTGAGAGTGCTTGTATTTTACTCCTTCCTTTATCTACATGGTTTTTACTAGGCAACAATTAAGAAACCAAACAAATCAGGATCCACCTAATCATCCATCTTCCTCCTCTCCCTCATCCAAGGAGTACATCTCAGATGCAAATATTTCTCCCACCCTTCTGGGAGTCTTACCATCCCTCAGACAGTCTCCCAAGGTGATGTGAATTTTACTACCTTTCTGGATAACAACCCCATATCCCACCAACATTACCTTAATATCATATCTCACTGTACCCTTGCTTCATTTCCACTCACTGACCTGCCCTATGGCATGGCATCCTACCTTATGGGTAGTGCTCCTATTTCCATCATTTCCACCCAACCCTTGGTCACCCAAGAATCTTCCTCTACCAATAACCCCACTGATACCACCATCTAAAACCAACCAACCAACACCTAAACACCTTACACCCTGACTAACAACCCTTCTAGTATAGGATCAACCCAACCTTTGGGCACCAATACTCTGCTTACTATAAGAGTACCCTCTACTAGTGTCATCACCATTCCTCTTATTCCTAATCCACCTACCTCCACTCCATTCTAGATATTGGTGGTCCCCATACCTTCTACCCTTTCAACTATCAGTACTAAAGTTACCACATATCCTCTATCTACTAACCCAACCATACCTCCTACCCAACCTGCATTAATCCCTCAACTAATTCCCATGACACAAAACCCGAGCTACATCCCTAACCCAAGAGGGTATGTACTTCTACCTTCCACCTAACCACCTATCTCCACGTACTCATATGTTGCATCCTCCCAACCACCCATGTCCACATACCAATATGTGGCAGAATCTCAACCTCCCACCATTTATCTATATGTTACACATACCCAAACCCAACATAATCTACCCTATAGCCATAAGATTATGCAACCACAAGCTGATCTTATCAAAATGTTAATAAATAAAATGGTTACTTTGGAATCATCTATCTCGGGGGCCCATAACCTCTTATCCTATGACTAAATATGTAATGAACTAATTCATCCATCTGTCCCCATTTGGCCTTATCCTCCCCAATGGGAAATTTCAAAATTTTCAAAATTTTAGAGCAAGAAAAGCCCTCAATAACATTTGAGCACATTTAGGCATTATTACTATTTGATTGCCTATGATGATACTCTCCTTCTCCACACCTTTCCTATGTCTCTATCATGTCTTGCACTAGATTAGTACAATGTTATTACAAAGCACTCCCTCTTTTCTTTTACCCAACTAGCTCAAACTTTCTTAGACCACATTTCCATAAACATCTCTAAGAAGGTTTGCATCACTAATATCTACTCCATTCGATAATTTGATGATGAGTCCAGAGCTGACTTCGTATCCCATTGGAGAAGCTTGATAAATCAACTCTCTTTCTCTTTGCCCCAACCTGAGTTGATTGAACTCTTTACTTGCACTTGTGCCAAACACATCTCCTCTACTTTATGGGCTTAGAGATTCAGGGCCTTTGATGAGGCTTTCACCATGGCATAAAATTTAGAGAACAAAGCCATTGATGAAGGAAAGTTGAAATTGAGAAACAAGAATTCAACCTTCAAATCAAATGAGACTCCCTCCTCCAAACCTAACAATCAAACCAACACTAACTCCAAAAATAATGGAACTGTGAATACAATTGTCCTTAAAACTAACCCTCCACTGGTTGTTAAGCAATTTAACTCTTCTAGTTCCTCTAATTAGAATACCAAGAACCCAAACTGTAACAACCAAAAGTAATTTACTCCACTAGGGGAGTCATATGCTTCGATCTTGGAAAAGTTACTAAAAGTGAACATCATACAACTACCATCAATCAAACCTCCATAGTAATTTGATTCTTTTCATCATGTACTTGGTTGGTATAAGGAGAAAAATTTGTGTGACTTTCACTATGTCATTGGACATGACATTACTAGGTGCAATACCTTCAAGAACATTATCCAAAATCTCATCAACAAGGGGGAACTTGTGTTGGATAACCCCAATGCACCCCTAAACCAATCACTTGACATCTTTAGACAGCCATTTGCTAACCATGCCCCTTCTACAAATAATGAAAACAATAGATTAGAGTCCTCTCACAACCATGAAGTCCATACCATTAATGCAATTCTTTGTCAACTCATTACTGAGGAAGCCATTAACTAAACTACCTTCCCTTCCTAGACACTTATTGAGGTAGTGGAGTCACTCTCCATTCCTTCAAAAAATGATACCAAAGAAACAACCCCTCCACTTTCTCCACTCATTAATGTATTTGAGCTACCAACCTCTCCTTTGAAATACACACCAAAAGAGATGGCCATTACCTTCGTATCTTTCTCCTCTATCACACAGAAATCCACTCTTCCTTTGGAAATCATCCTTAAGGAAGAGAGAAATCTAGCTACCTCTTCCATAGAAGACTCATCTTCCCAAGCCTTTGAGCCCTTGATTGAGGAAAAGGATGAGTTAATCACTTCTCTCTCTCCACCCATGGGTTTGACCTTTGAGATCAGTATCGAAGGGATCAAACCCATCTATAAGCCCTTCTCTAGGATAGTTCAAAATTAGAGTACTTATCTCAATCCAACGTAGATCATGCCTCATTTTGTCATCTTCTCAAGCTTCCCTACCCAACCAAGCAAGAGATTCTAACCACACCATTATCATCCCAACCTCCCATTTTCACTATTGAACCCACTATCACCACAAACAAGCCATTAGAAACCTCTATCAATCAAACCATATCTAAACTGACCCCACCTCAAATAACCAAGTCACCTTCTACCATCCAAACCAAGCCCGCAAAAAGCCTTGACATCTTCCCTATTCACAACCTTACTCACCCCTCATTGAAATTGGAATTAACTTCACCAAACCTATCAAAGAAACCCCAAGCCAAGCCCACAAAGAAGGTGAAACCACCCAATATTCCACAAACCAAAACTCTACCTCCCTTTCCACTTTGCCTTCTATTTTGGGACCTCACCCTCCTACCTTAGTAAGGAAACTAACCATCCCAGACAAAACCCAAACCCAACCACCACTTTTGGTGACACCATCACTCCTACTTTCATCCTCACCTATTTTCACCAAACCTTTTGTATCCAAACTGCCTACTTATCAAGCATCTACCCCAACACCTTTCACCCCTAAGCAATCCATACCAAAACAATCCACCAAGAATGTTCCTTCACCCAAAATGATTACCATTAAACCTATTCCTAAGCAGGCTTCCACCTCAACTATTAAACCTAAGACCTCAACACATTTGCCACCTTTGCTTGAGTCTTACTCAACCATCCTACAGAGGTCATTACAATCATCTTGTTTAACCTTGTCACTTATCAGGCCATTTGAACCATATAGTACTAAACCATCCTAGTATAATTACAAATTAGTATTCTTATACCATAGGACACCTAGGCATGATATTAAGAACTGTAAAGCTCTCTATGTATTATCCCATCAACTATACCACAAGGATGACTTATTGTCATATGAGCCTCCTATGATCCCACCACTAATCCATGAACTAAGAGCCATCAACCAACACTTACCCACTCCCCCAATCTCACCTCAAAGTGAAGAGGAACCAAAGCAATCCTCTATCCTGACTCCTCCCCAAATCCATACCATCCATGTGGTTACATGATCATAAGCTCAACCGAAGGATAAGGGAAAGGCAAAGGTGTCCATTTCATAAACATATCCCTCTTTCACCACCCAATCACCTATCCAACACCAAGCACCATTACCTCCAACCAAACCTAAGGTTTCCATCTTGGGTCCCCCTCAATCCAACCCATCCAAATCAATCCAATGAGTAGTTCTAAAATAACTTTACCAAACACCGATGAAGATGAGTTTGTATGAACTCATCAATACCTTGCCCCACCACTACCAAGCCATGATAGAGGCTTTTCAATCCATTGAAGTTAAACCAAAAGACCCACAACCTCTAGCATCCTTTATCAGAGCTCTTCAACTTTCCAACCTTGTTACCTTCAAGGACTTAGAAATACCCTCCATCCATGTAGATGATCCAGATCCTCCTCTTTTCATCACTATGTACATTAACCAAACCTGCATCAAGAGGGTCATGATTGATGGGGGAGATAGCATCAACATTATCTCCTCCCATGCATACACCTAACTCAAATTTCTTGAGAACATTATGTTGGAAACCTTAATGGTGTTTTTATCATTTAATGACACCATGGCCACAACTTTAGGAACTATTGTCCTTCACATTCATTTAGGACCCCACACACTTCTTGAAGTCTTTTACATAGTAAAAGGTAAGTTCTAATACAAATTTTTACTGGGACACCCTTGGATTCATTATATGGGTTGTGTACCATCTACCCTGCACCGATGCATCAAATTTGAACACGAAGGTCAAGTTGTTACCACACAAGCTAACCTAAGTCCTTTTACATCATGTAACATGATGTACTGACCCAATGACATTCTCCTTCATCTATCCAATAAACCTTCATCAATAAAATATGAAGCCCCATCTTCTTCTACCAACAAAGCCTCCATTAATTCATCCATCCCTTCTACCCATATCCCCATAGCCGACCCTATGAAATCAACCTTCCACATCTTTCATTAGGAGAGTATCGCCTTTTGACACTAAAAACTTTTCCTACTCCTCAAGAGTATGGGAATCTTGACTAACAACCTGGTTATGACCCCAATATTAGAGTCATTGTCCCTTTAGGGCCTTTAACTTATCAAATTAATTTCATCTATGGGGGACTTGATAAAGCCCTTGACACTTTCACCACCTCTTTCTCACCTTGACTATTCACCTTCAGTTTCTCTTATATGGATAAACCAAAGTTTGCCAAGACATATCTTTATAGGTGTGCTTGGAATGGATTTAGTGTAGGTCGATATGAACATGGGCCGTATGAGTTGATTTTGATCAAGACCTAAAAACTGTTGGGATAAATAACCGGAAGCACACAATTGATTACTAAGCAACTTAATATGCAGAAATTAACTAGAATACACAAGTAACTAGAATTCAAAAATAACACATAATATGAGAGACAATACACAACTTGTATTAAAACTCTTGCAGAAAAGAATACAATAAAGAAGATGCCACTTCTTCTCCACCACTTCTTCAGAGGCTTCCCACACCTCAAGTGAACAGTAATTCTCTCCTCAAAGCTCTCTCTCTTAGGTCCCAACACCCAACTCAAACACTGAGTTGGTGTTCACCTTATACCCGTGCTCCACACACACCACAAGTGCTCCACGCACTCCACAAGTACACAACGTACTCCACAAGTACTCCACGTACTCCAAGTAGATCCCACCAGATTTTGCTCCTTATTGTGTTGCTGTCTTATCTGATCTTACACACCTGCAAATCAACTTGGTTCTGCACACCTGTGAACCTTGACCTTGCACACACATACACCTGCATATCAATGATCTTACTTACCATGTAGATCTCCTATAGAAGCCATGCACACCAGCTGACTAAGATCATACACCCATGAAGAATCCTGCTGACTCTCCAAAACCAGCACCCACCTTGGTACTGTGGCACTAGGAGGAACACACCATTGCTCACCTCACACACAGAAGGAGCTTATAATATTGCTCTCTTACTCCCTAGCACAAGTTTACAATACAACCATGAGTCTATTATATAGATCTCATCCAAACAATAATTAGACATCTAATTACAATAATTAGATCCGCAGCTCTCAGTCTAAAATTAGCTCTCATCATGCAAACACTTGGTTCATCAACTGACTACCCATAATATACTCACAGTCAAACCACACAGGCAACCGACATCGGTCCCTGTCTGCCTGGGGGTCGCCGACACCGACCGATCTCTGATCGATGTCAGTTGCTTCCTGTCTCCTATCTGTTGTCATTGGTTGGCCTAACCGACGCTAATGTCTGTGACACTCCACAAATCTTCTGCAACCTCCTCCATGTCTGCATCAATGAAGCTTTTAGCTCCACAATCTAACAATCTTCCACTTGGAGATAAATAGTTGCACTGTACCTGTACCTATACCCCGTCTAATCTATTTCCTGGTTTGTATCCCTCTTCAAGATCAATCTTGAAGACAACCCACCACACAACCTGTGATGTACCTCCTATCATCCGAGTACCCTGCCGCATCCACATCTACAAATCCATGTAGTGAAGTCCTAACCCTGAATAACATGAATCCCTATTGTTGGTCTCTCTCAAATACCTGAGAACCCACTTCTCAGAATTGGCTCCTAACTCTCTGACAACACCCAACACTTGGGCAAACTCAGGCCTATACCAGACCTCATGTGATTTCAGACACTTAACTGTCCAGCCCTTAGTGTGCTCTGATTCTGCATCCTGCGTAATGAACCTCGCCAACACTTGATTCACATCAGTTCCCACTGGAAACAAAATCAACCTGTGATCTCCATGTCTCCCATGCCAAAGAATTTTGCTGCTCCAAATTCTTCATAGCAAAACTCTGAACTAATCTTACCCTTAGCTTAGTAAAACCATGTATGTACAAACCTGATAGCAAACATACCATCCAAATACAGTAACATAATGATGTTGCAATCACCATCCACCTGGTAAGTCAAACCACAGTAGTTACTTGACATTGACTGAAGCCATGCCTCGTCCTCCACCTGTCAAAACCTGTACCACTGTCTTACAGCTTTCTCAAGACCATATGACCTGGTATTTCGTCTCACATATCCATCCTCTCTATTCTTCAACTAAGGTATCCATTCGTCTCTGTGCTTTCATACTTGCTGGCAACCCTACCAAATCTCTGCTTGGTTCTGCATCATATTCCTGCCATGCTCCCACTATTTCCTGGATCCTTCCTGCTCTACAATCAGCAACATGTATAAAGAAGAGGAACAACAAATTCAAGGCTTACTTACATCTTCATTCCTCCATATGGGTGTTTGAGACTCCTTGACAGCTTGTTGTCCACCCAAAATTCGTTACAGTGATCGACCTCGATCACCACACAGTCTGCATCCGACCGACATCGGTTCCTACGCCTGTCCTGACTACTAACCCTGCCGATGTCAGTGTCTCCTGCTGCCGACATCGGTCCTCGTGACCGATGTCAGTTTTCATGCTGATGCTGGTACCTGTGTTTCCTGTGAGTGATGAATTTTTACTCGCGAGCTCCTTTGAATCAATCCCCATGTCCAAACTGCCCTGCCCAAAAGTATCCAGCCCCATCCACTGGTCTCTGTCTGCCATCTCCTCCAAGAACACCAAGGCTTTCCAATTCTTAAGCCTATCAAATATATCTATCTTCCGCTTAAGAACATGCATCTCCTTCCTGCTCATGTGACCAAGCCTATGAAGCCACGTCTCCACAACAAAAGAAGAATCAGTAATATAAACAAGTAGATAAAGAGTACCTATTTTCTTACCACCAGCTAATTCAAGTGCATCCGCTGTGAGAGATCTCGTGCATCTCTCATCACCCAAACTTTCTGAAGAAATTAGCCATATCTCCAAACCTAGGACCTGCATGACCTCCTTCAACACCCACGTGTTGGCCACCTGCGATTTCAGCTTCACTTCCCCTTTGCCAATTCTTTGGCAAGGCTCACCAGCTCCTCTCCCTGGGGCTGCATGGAAAGAGGCAACCAAATATGTTATCCAAGATTCAACTTTATCCAAGAAACCTCCCAAAGCATCTTGTGCAACAACCCCTGCAACATCTGCATCCTCAGTTCCTTCATGCTGATCTGCTACCAACCAACAATATTCTTTTACCTGCTCTTTCTTTCCATATGACCGTTGGTGACCATCTGTGCTTTTCAACTCCTCCATTCTTAGCTTACTTTGATCTGCCATTGCTCTACTCCCACTCGATCAGAAACCCCTGAGAGTGACTTGTAACCAAACACAAAACCTGCTCCCTGCAACCTTAGCTCTGATACCACGTGTTGGGATAAATAACCGGAAGCACACAATTGATTACTAAGCAACTTAATATGCGGAAATTAACCAGAATACACAAGTAACTAGAATTCAGAAATAACACATGATATGAGAGACAATACACAACTTATATTAAAACTCTTGCAGAAAAGAATACAATAAAGAAGATGCCACTTCTTCTCCACCACCTCTTCAGAGGCTTCCCACACCTCAAGTGAATAGTAATTCTCTCCTCAAAGCTCTCTCTCTTAGGTCCCAACACCCAACTCAAACACTGAGTTGGTGTTCACCTTATACCCATGCTCCACACACACCACAAGTGCTCCACGCACTCCACAAGTACACAACGTACTCCACATACTCCAAGTAGACTCCACCTGATTCTTCTCCCTGTTGTGTTGCTATCCTATATGATCTTGCACACCTGCAAATCAACCTAGTTCTGCACACCTGTGAACCTTGACCTTGCACACACATACACCTGCATATCAATGATCTTACTTACCATGTAGATCTCCTATAGAAGCCATGCACACCAGCTGACTAAGATCATACACCCATGAAGAATCTTGCTGACTCTCCAAAACCAGCACCCACTTTGGTACTGTGGCACTAGGAGGAACACACCATTGCTCACCTCACACACAGAAGGAGCTTATAATATTTCTCTCTTACTCCCTAGCACAAGTTTACAATACAACCATGAGTCTATTATATAGATCTCATCCAAACAATAATTAGACATCTAATTACAATAATTAGATCCGCAGCTCTCAGTCTAAAATTAGCTCTCATCATGCAAACACTTGGTTCGTCAACTGACTGCCCATAATATACTCGCAGTCAAACCACACAAGCGATCGATGTCGGTCCCTGTCTGCCTGGGGGTCGTCGACGCTGGCCGATCTCTGACCGACGTCGGTTGCTTCCTATCTCCTATCTGTCGTCATCGGTTGGCCTGACCGACGCTGGTGTCTGTGACACTCCGCAACTCTTCTGCAACCTCCTCCATGTATGCATCAATGAAGCTTTTAGCTCCACAACCTAACAAAAACCTCATGAAAATCATGGTCTCAGCTTCACGCCACCTACAAAATAAACCAACCCACCTCCCACTATGGTCATTAACAAGGAAATCCCATCCTCAGCTTCCATTCCACCATCAATAACTAAAGATTCTGACATTATCCCCCCTAAAAAAATTTCATCAACATGATCAGCCTTAAACCCCTGACTTATCAAAAAGATGGGGCAACTATGACTATTCCTCTAACCCATCCTAAAATGGTAATAGATGATGCTCCTACCATTAATATCATTTGGTGTCAGGATGATGATTGCATTCTATCCTATCTAGGTGCAAATGATTTTTTTATCCATAAATCTCTTCTTCCTAAGACCTCAACCATGTTGAATGAATCCACCATGGATATCAACTTGGGTACTCTGGATAACCCATGCATTATCAAAATTGACCAATCGTTCACTTTCAAGGAGCTTCAAGACTTTCCCTCCTTCCTGCAAGATTGAAACATATCATTTACTTGGTCTTATAGTGACATGTCAAGAATCAACCCTTCCATCGCTACCCACAACATAGTCACCAACCATGATACCAAGCTAGTTAGGCAAAAACTTCAATGAATGCACCCTTGCATATCCCTTCTCATCAAAGAAGAGATTTAACATCTCTTATCCATCAATTTCAGCCAACCCATTTATTATAATCAATGGGTCTTGAATGTCATACCTATCACCAAAGCTATAGGGGGACTTTGCATTTATGTGGACTTTCATGACCTTAACCTTGCTTGCCCAAAGGATGAATTTCCATTGCCAAACATTGATCAGCTTGTTGATCTTACAACTGGCCATGAGATGTCATCTCTTATATATGGATTCTTAGGTTACAATTAGATCTTAATGCCCTCAAATATCAACACAAATCTACCTCTATCACCCCATAGGGAACTTTTTGCTATAGGGTCATGCCTTTTGGACTAAAGAATGCTAGTGCAACCTACCAACATGTTATGACCTACATCTTTCATGACCTTTTCACAAAATCATTGAAAACTATGATGATGACCTTCTTGAAAAATCCAAATGTCATAAATATCATTTGGCCATTCTTAAGATTATATTTAAATGACTCATCCATTACCATGTCCATCATAATCCTAAGAAGTGAATCTTTAGGGTCTTGTCAAGAAAGCTCCTTGGATTCATAATCTCCTTTCGAGGAATCAAGGTTGATCCCACCAAAATCAAAGCCATCCTTAACATGCCTCCTCCTACCCACCTCAAGCAACTCCATAGCTTGTAGGGGCAGCTCTAATCCATTCATGCTTTATCTCTTAGCTCTTAGATTGATGCCAACCTTTTTACCACCTTCTGAAGAAAGACGTATATTTTCAATGGAATAATGACTATCAAAAGGCCTTTGATTCACTTAAAATGTACCTTCTATCTCTACCCATTCTCATTCCTCCCAAGGAAGATCAACATTTCTACCTTTATATTTCCACCACTAACCACTCTTTAGGGGCAATGTTGGCTCATCGAGATGAGTAGCATAAAGAACTAGCCATCTACTACATCAGTCATACACTTATAGAGTACAAGACTCTATACACCCATACCAAAAAAAATTGACTTTCCTTGGTATTTGTGGCCACCAAACTTTGCCATTACCTTATCAACCACAAAACCTTTTTCATAACCAATACCGACCCACTCAAGTATATGCACTCCAACCCATACCAAAACCAGTGTGTGGTTAAGTGGCTCATGTTTTTATATGAGTTTAACCTTGAGTTCCTTCAATAAAATTTAACTAAATGTAAATTCATTGCTGATCAATTGGTTGAAGCACCATTAATAGACAATTGACCTCCTCATCTCGAGTTTTTAGATGAGTTCATCACGACCCTCTCTCAAGCAAACTTCACCTATCAAGTGACTATGTTCTTTGATGGGTCAAAGTGTCAATGTAGTGGGGAAATCAGTGTCATCCTTATCCCCCTTCATGGTGAACCTCTTCCTTTATCCTTCAAGATAGATTTTAAATGTACTAATAATATGGCTGAGTATGAAGCCCTAGTGATAGGTCTCCAATCTGCATTAGCCTTGGGAGTCAAAACAATCAATATTTTTGGTGAATCTTAACTTGTGGTCAATCAAATAAATGGCTCTTATCAATGTAATAATGATGCTTTTCAATAGTATAAACAATTATTTGATGCACTCTTAACATCATTTGAACACTAACATATCCAAACCACTTCGTGATCTACAAATAAGTTTGCTGATACGATGGATTTTATCACTTCCCAGATCCCATCTGCACCTTCTGACTCAAAGATATTTGTCATTATCCATCGACTTACCAAACCTTCCTATATCAAATCATACTTTCCTATCATCTTCATTTTGGAGGAGACCCAACCTGACCTTTGGTACTAGCAGACCTTTGACTATCTCAACCTTGCCATCGTCCCTTCTAACCTTTCTAGGAATGCTCAAAGAGCATTCATCCAGATCACCTCATGTTATACCATATTGGGGGAAATTCTTTATAAATGTGGCTTTGATGGTCTCCTCTTTTATTGCATACATAGTCACGAAGCCTCTCATGTTATCAAAGAAATGCATGATGGGATTTGTGGGGGACACTTTAGTGGCCTAGTTATCGTTAAATGTATCCTTCACCTTGGCTATTATTGGCCCACCCTTAACCAAGATTTTTTTGATTATGTGAAAAAGTGTTTCAAATATTAACAACATGCTAATTTACATCATGCACCTATCCATAGTCTTCAAGTATCTAAAGATTTTTGGCCCTTCTCACAATAGGGTCTAGATCTTAATGGAGAAATTAACCCCCATTCTTCATAGTGACATCATTCTATCATTACTGCAACACAATATTTCACCAAATGGGTAGAGGTTATTCCTCTCATCTCAACCAAAGCTAAAAATATTATCAACTTTATCAACCATCACATTATCTATCATTTCAATGTTCCTCATAAAATTAACACTGAAAATGGCAAATCTTTCAAAAACAAACAAGTCCAAGGTCTTTGTGACGCATTAGATATCAAGTTAAGTTTCTCATCTCCCTATCATCCACAAGTTAATGGATAGGTGAAAGCCTCTAAAAAAACTCTCAACAACATGCTAGCTAAAATGGTTAATGCATCTAGTCAGGATTGGAATTTACACATCCCCTTCACCTTATGGGACTATTATACAAGCATTTGAACCCCTATGGGTGCTACCCCTTTCTCTCTAGTTTTTGGAGCTAAGGTTGTTGTTGAGTTGTGAAGCTAAAATCTTCACCAATAAGCTACACAATAATCAGCATCAGCAGAATCGATCAGAACCAACTGACATTGGTTAGGGGTCGACTGGCATCGATCAACATCGGTCAGAACCAACCAACATCAGTTAGGGGTCAGCTGGCATCGGTCATCTTTAGATCGACATCAGACTTCTGTGCATTTCTAGAATTAGATAGTGTTTCTAATTTTAGGAGAATAGCTAGTTTGCATGTAAAGACTAAAATTAGTCTTGAGTCTATTTTTCTAATTATTGTTTGTTTTCAATTCTATTTAAGAGACCCATGGGGTAGTATTGTAATAAAGGTGATCAAGATCAATTAGATCTGCAAAGAGCAATATCAATTAGATTTGCAAGGTGTAAGATCAAGAAGATCTACAAGGGTGCAAGATTAAGTTGATCTGCAAGGTGCAAGTTCAAGAAGATCTGTTGGAGAACAATTCAGTAATTGAATTGGTTGTAATTGATTAAGAGAGAGAGAGAAATCTTGAGGGAGAATTACTATACATCTTCAAGGTGTGGAGGAGAGAGAGATTTCTTCATTGTATTTCCTTCTGGAAGAGTTTAATACAAGATTGGTTGTTTCTTGTATCTCATATTCTTTGTTGTTTTTGATTTCTAGTTACTTATTACTTCTGGTTCAATTCCATGTTTAGTTGCTTATACAAAAATAATCAATTTTGATCTAAGATCCTAACAAGTGGTATCAAAGCTATGTGTATACAATAACAATTGGTATCAGAGCATAGGTTTCAGAGCGTGTTAGTGTTTGTTGATTACATAATTCACTCACAGGGGTTTCTAATTGAGTGGGAGTAAAGCAATGGTAGAAGAAAGTAAACTAAGAATGGAGAAATTTAATGACAAGAATTATCAATTATGGAGGATGCAGATTGAAGATTATCTGTATCAAAAAGATCTATATTTACCGTTGGGTGGGGTTTCAAGGAAGCCCACAGATATGGAAGATGAAGAATGGAATGTTCTTGATAGAAAGGCTCTTGGATCTATAAGGTTGAGCCTTGCAGCTTCTGTGTTTTCCAACTTATCACAGGCAAAGACAACGGTAGAGTTAATGGATACTTTGGCAAATTTATATGAAAAACCCTCAACTTTGAATAAGGTATATCTTATGAAGCAATTATTTAATTTGCAAATGCAGGAAGGTGGATCTGTATCTAGTCATCTTAATGATTTCCATACAATAGTGAATCAGTTAAATTTAGTCAAAATAGTTTTTGATGATGAAATTAAGGCTCTCTTAATCTTATGCTCTTTACTTGAAAGTTGGCATAGTTTGGTAATGGCAGTTAGTAATACTGCATCTGCTTCAAATATCTTGAAAGTTGATGATGTTGTTAGTATAATCTTGAATGAAAAAATTCGCAGGAAAAGCACAAGGGAAACATCAGGTAATGCTTTAAGTGTTGAAAGCAGGGGAAGACAAAGAGAGAAGGGCAAACAAGGGAAATCAAGGTCAAAGATGGGAAGTAGATCCAAATCCATAAATGGAAGAATAACCTGCTAGAATTGTGGAAAGAAAAGGCATGCAAAGAAAGATTGTTGGTTGAAGGATAACAAAGAAAATCAGCATGAATATAATAAAGAATCCAAAGTTGCAGGTATTGTTGCACAGGATGCTCTTACATTTTATTTGGATAATAAAGTACAATCATGGGTTTTAGATTTTGGTGCCTCTTTCTATGCAACCCTAAATAGAGAATTTTTCAATGATTATGTCCATGGAGATTTTAGAAAATTTTATTTAGGGGATGATGAGCCTTGTAAAATTGTTGGCAAAGGAAAAGTGCAGCTGAAATTGCAGAATGGCAACACATGGGTGTTGAAGGATGTCATGCATGTACCCATCCTGAAGAGGAATCTGATTTCTGCAAGAAAGTTAGGTGATGAGGGTTGCACAGTAACTCTCACAGCTGAATCTTGAAAAGTTTCCAAGGGTGCACTTGTATTAGCAAAAGGTAAGAGAGTAAGTACACTTTATCTATCTACTTGTATTACTGATTATTCTCCTTCTATTTTATCTACTTCAGATGTAGATGCAAAGTTGTGGCACTGTAGGCTTGGTCACATGAGTGAAAAGGGAATGAATGTTCTTAAGTCAAAAGGTAAGCTTTCAGACTTGAAAAGCATAGATCTAGATTTCTGTGAGCATTGTATTTTTGGGAAACAGAAGAAAGTGAGGTTTCTCAAAATTGGGTCAACAAAGAAGAAGCACAAGTTAGAGCTTGGTCACACAGACGTGTGGGGACCAGCTCAAGTAGCTTCTATTGGAAGATCACAGTATTATGTTTCTTTCATTAATGATGCTATAAAAAAGGTATGAGTTTATTGCATAAAGAGAAAATATGATGTTTTTGACACATTTAAGAAATGGAAAGCTTTGGTTGAGAATTAAACAGGTTTGAGATTAAAGTGCCTTAGATCTGATAATGGTGGTGAGTACTGCAGTAATAAATTCAATAGTTACTATTTTATGAGTGGAATATGCAGGGAAAGGATGGTTCCACGGTTGGGTTTAGACTGACATCGATCAGAGATGATAGGGATCGGTCACTGTCAGAAAGAAATTTGGGCAGACAACTAGCTGTAAATGAGTCTCAAATGCCCATAAGGAGGTCTAAAAGGGTAAGTAAACCTCCAATTCATTATTCCCCTTCTTTATATTACTCGTTGCTCACTGATGGTGGAGAACCAGAAAGTTTTGATGATGTAATATAGGTAGAATCCAGGAAACAGTGGGAGCATGACATGAATGAGAAAATTGATTCCTTGGAAGAGAACCATACATGGGATTTGGTTGAGTTGCCAGCCAAAAAGAAAGCACTGAAAAACAAATGGGTATATAGGTTAAAGGAAGGAGAGAATGGACAAATGAGACATAAGGCCAGGTTGGTATGTACTAGACCTGATATTGCCCAAGCAGTGGGAGCTGTCAACAAGTTTATGGCCAATCCAGGAAAGGAACATTGGAAAGCAGTTCAATGGATTCTCAGATATCTGAGAGGGACCAGTAGTAGGCATTTATGCTATGGAGGATCAAACACTTCTCTACATGGGTATGTAGATTCAGATATGGCAGGTGATTTGGATGGCAGGAGAAGCACCACAGGATATGTGTTCACTGTTGGTGGAATGGCGGTTAGCTGGATTTCAAAGTTGCAAAAGGTTATTGCCTTGTCTACTATAGAGGCAGAATACATTGCAGTCACAGAGGCTAGCAAGGAAGTGATTTGGATGACTCGGTTCATGGAAGAGTTGGGAAAGGAGTAAGAGAGTTGCAGATTGTACAGTGATAGTCAAAGTGCAATTCATTTGGCAAAAAATTCAGCCTTTCATTCAAGAACCAAACATATACAGCTTAGGTACCACTTCATTAGACAAGTATTGGAGGATGGACAGTTGAAGTTGGAAAAGATCCATACGGATGAGAACCCTGTTAATATGTTAACAAAGCCGGTAACAAAGGAGAAGTTGAATCTTCATTCAACTTTTGTTGGTCTTCAAGATTGAACTTGAAGATGGAGAAACAAGCTAGAGATGTTTAGAGGATGTTGTTGTATAGGTACAAGTGCAACTATTTATCTCCAAGTGGGAGATTGTTGAGTTGTGGAGCTAAAAGCTTCACCAATGAGCTACATAGTAACTGGCATCGATAAAATTGGTCAGAACCAACTGACATCAGTTAGGGGTTGATCGACATCGGTCAACATCAGTCAGAATCAACTGACATTGGTTAGGGGTCGGTCGGCATTGGTCATCTTCAGACCGACATCGGACTTCTGTGCATTTCCAAAATTAGACAACGTTTCTAATTTTAGGAGAACAGCTAGTTTGCATGTAAAGACTAAAATTAGTCTTGAGTCTATTTTTCTAATTATTATTTTTTTTCAATTCTATTTAAAAGACCCATGGGGTAGTATTGTAATAGAGGTGAGCAAGATAAATAGATCTTCAAGGAGCAAGATCAATTAGATCTGCAAGGTGCAAGATCAAGAAGATCTGCAAGGGTGCAAGATTAAGTTGATCTGCAAGGTGCAAGATCAAGAAGATCTGTTGGAAAACAATTCAATAATTGAGTTGGTTGTAATTGATTGAGAGAGAGAGAGAACTCTTGAGGGAGAATTACTATACATATTTGAGGTGTGGAGGAGAGAGAGATTTATTCATTGTATTTCCTTTTGGAAGAGTTTAATACAAGATTGGTTGTTTCTTGTATCTCCTATTCTTTGATGTTTCTGATTTCTAGTTACTTATTACTTCTGGTTCAATTTCGTGTTTAGTTGCTTATACAAAAGTATTCAATTGTGATCTAAGATCCTAACAAGTGGTATCAGAGCTATGTCTATACACTAATAGTTATCTTGCCTCTCGAATTCTAAATTTGCTCTCTTCACATTTCCCTATAAGATCTCATTTTTTAGAGTGATTATCATCAAGAATTATTAGCCCAACTTAAGCTACTTGATGAGAATCATTTAGCCATGTTTACTCACCTTCATGTCTATCAAAATTTAATCAAGTGTGCTTATAATAAGCACCTCAAAGTGTGAAAGTTCAACATCAGAGACATCATTCTCAAGGAAAATCAACATGTCACCAATATAGAGAAAAGCAAGCAAGGCAAGTTTGCTTTCAATTAGCTTGGACCTCATATCATAATGCACAAGTATGGATCAAGAGCTTATCATTTATCATTTTTTGAAGGAAAACCTAGAACCTGGGCCCCTCAATGCTTTGCATCTTCATCTTTTCTTTTGTTAAAAACAAGATCAAACTCACTTTTTGTCTAATTTAAGCTCATCCCTTATTTTCCCCCACATTCATCTCCATATTTTAAGGACAACTGATTAAAACTAAATCATATGATTATCCATTATAGCCTTAGCCTAATCTTGAACATGGGTACCATGGATCTACCCATGGCATGATCCTCATGGTACTTTCCATCCCCTTATAGGATGCATTCCCATGGTCATTGTCGCTTAAACCTCCTTTTACCCACTCATCAACCTTTTTGAGCTTTAATTTTGCCTTCATAAAAGGTGAACCTCTAAACCTATATAAGCAAGTCTATGTCATCAAAAGCAAAAAAAATCAAATGCAAAATCAAGAAAAAAAAATCAATTATGGGTCATTTCTAGTATTCATAGATTGTTCCCTTAAAGGACAACTACCAAAATATATCAAAATTACTCACTATAAGGTCAACTGCTCCCTTAAAGGACAGTTATCAAAAGCCTTAAACAAATCTCACAAATTAGACCACTCCCTTGAAGGATGGTTGAGTAAATAATTTGTCAAAGCGTAGTAATTTCTTGGAAGCTTCCCACATCGATCAACTTCCCTCATCCCTCTTGTTGTCCCCCAAAAAATATTATTCATTTTTAGGACAACATCAAAATTATCTCTTCCCTTTTCAAAATTTGTCCTGGGCATTCAAATTCCTCATTTTTCAAGCTTCTCAGAAATCTACGGACTCTGCAGGCTTGAATCTATGGACTCAGTAGGAAGAGAAAATCTACGGACTCTGCAGTGCCTTGGTTCAATCAAAAATCTCCATCGGCAAGCATCTAAGCAAATAAGGCTTGAACCGTTGAACCATTGAACCACTTTGGTTCAAAGGTTCAACGAGTTCAAAGTTCAAAAGGTTCAACGCTTTTGGTTCAACGGCGGGTTCGATCAAAGGAACGGTTCAATGGCTTGGTTCAACCAAGCGGTTCAACACTTTGTTTCACTCGAGTGGTTCATCCGCTTTGTTTCAATGCTTTGGTTCATCCTTTGGTTCAATCAAATGGTTCGTCAGTCGGTTCAAGGCTTCATTTGAACCATTGAACCAAAACTTGGTTCAACAATTGGTTCAAACAAATGGTTCAAAGGCAGGTTCGATCAAGTGGTTCAATGCTCAATTCATCCTCTTGGTTCGTTGGCTTGGTTCAACATTTGGTTTAACCAAGTGGTTCATTGCCTTGGTTCAATGAAGTGGTTCAACGGACCGGTTCATCAACTTGGTTTAATGGAGCAGTTCAATGTTTGGTTCAAACAAATGGTTCAACAGCTTGGTTCAACCAAGCGGTTCACTCAGTGAAGTGGTTCAAAGGAGCAGTTCAAATGCAAAATTTCAAAGAGCCTCCTGAAGGACAAAGTGCCCTTGCGTAGGGCACTTGGATGACAAAATTACCCTTCGAAAGGATCATTTTCAAAGAAGCCTCAAAAGGTAAATTCTTTCAGATTTATGTTTAAGTCAGCCAAAAACATCTAAGGCATAATTCCTTTGGACAAAAAGTCTAAAAGAATTCAGAGAAGTTACAGGCAGAAATCCCAAAGAAATAACCAAGGCAAATGGATGGAATAATTCCGCAGACTTTTGTCCGCATGAAATGTCCGCAGACTTTTTGCCCGGGGAAAAGCCCAGGGAAAATGCCCACAGAAACAATCTTCAGGAAAGCCACGAAAGGCCACTGAAGGACCCTGAAGGGCAGGTACCCTTGCGGGGGACTCTTAACTACCAACTTAAAGGACACTCCCTGAAGTCGAAGGGTCATCTTCCCTTCAGGAAGATGCCAAATAGAAAAGTTGAAGGACCAAGGGGTGACGCGCCTGAAGACGTCAAATTCAAGACAACAAACTAGCCATTGAAAATGTAGTGATAGGCGTGCAAACATCAATTTCAAAGCTCATAAAATATCCATTGATCCTTGTAATCTATAGACCCAAATGCATTCATAGGCTTTAATGCCAAGACCAACAGAAAATGATTAAAAAACAGAACAGTAAATTGAATCCAGGACCTGATTCAATTAACCAGAAAAGGAGGAACGATGAAGAAGGATCAGATCACCAGGTGGACATTAGAAGATGCAAACTTTCAATAGCATGACATGTTTCTCTACATTAATAAAAGCAAATGGGTAGAAGCCCCTAAGTTTTAGCCTGTCTTCTTAACAGATTTCAATGCAACATGATTTGTTATTGTTCCTGAGTCCTTCTTGAAGTGGATATATAAGGGACTCTCTTGTTATTGTAAATATATCTCTTTTTGACAATCAGAACGAAACTTTACCCAAGTTGAAAGGCACTTTTGAGACTCTGAACTCAGTTTGTTGATCATATTTTGTTATTAGAATAAGAAAGCAAGTGACTTTTCAGACTTTGTGTTGTGATATCTTTGTTATTGGAGAAACTGTTCTTATGTCTTTTTCCTTGATATATTTTCTATTTCTTTAATTCAACAAGCAAAAATAGTGAAATTAGTCAGGAAGGTGTCCTGAAGAGTCAACTATGGAGAGACTTTGTGCCCCCATAATTGCCTTTCAATGAGTTTTCTTTTCATTTGTGTAAAGAACATTGGGACGACTTTGTGCCCTCATTGTCCTTCGTATCTCACTCTTGAGAAATTTAGGTGGAGACTTTGTGCTGTATCTCGATTTTCTGGTTACTACGTCCTAGTTACATCTTACTTTTACTACCAGGAGTATTCTTGTGGTTTGTTGAATAGTACTTCTAAAAGAAGAGGAGTGTTGTCTATCATTTCCCTTGAGTTTTTCCTTTGATTTGCACGCATCATCTCTGAAGAAAGAGAGATGGATGGTTTGTCCTACCCTTGAGTATTATTTTCTGTTAATATATATATAGCATACCTACAGGGAACCTCCCTTTGATGAGAGGAGAGATCAGTCCCCTTTTGATGTGGTAAACCTACACATTTGGACAACTAATCTTCCTACTTTGGCTGATCAGACCTATTTTGTTTATCAGTACGTTGATCGACAAAATATTCAACCAATAATTTTTGGTGACTCTGCTGGGGATTATCGAATATCCATTATCCACTTATAATCTATCCATTTACCTCCACACTAATCGGGAAAGAATGCACAGTTTAAAGCCTCAAGCTTCAAACTGAAGCAAAGTCAATTCTTTTCCATTTTTGTTTCACAATTTGGCAGATTCAAGGTATACACAAAGCCAAAGGGCTAAAGGTATTGTTGACTCTATATTTGAGTTGGTACAACAAAGTGATTTTGATATATTTCCTTCACCATCTCATCTCCAACGAACCAAGAGCTTTCCTCCTACTAAAGTCAGATCTCCATTTCCAGACAAAGTATATACTTTTACTATTGATAAAGCTTTGCCTATAATTACCCCTCTGAGATTTTTTATCCCTCCTTTTCATAATCCTATAATGGCAGTTCATGGCCCCTGAGGTAATGCTTTTGGTCTTCTCAATCTTACTCCACCTCTACATGAGATTTTACGCAGTTTAAGGAAGAATTTATCTAAATTCTATGGTGATGGGAAAGTTCATCCTAATGAACACATTGCAGCTTTAAGCATAGCTTTTGGAGTAATCAAAGTAGAATTTGAAGATGTAGCAGTCAGACTTTTTGTGGAGACACTACAAGGTGCTGCTGCAGATTGGTTTTATCATCTACAGGCTCGGTCAATAACTGATTGGAATACCCTCAAAGCTAAGTTTGAAGCCAGATTCAAACCTGTAGAAGATGCACATGCACTTTTGGCTCAACTTACATAGATGAAGAAAGAGCCTCATGAACCAATGAGGGACTTCATAGCCAAATTTGACAAACTGAGAAATAGAATTCCTATAATTGTTCGACCTACAACTGAGAATCTCAAATGCTTCTTCATTAATTCTCAATTACCTAAAGTAAGTTTTCTTTTGAGACGTGCTGGTCAAATAGATCTTGTTACAGCTCAACTTTTGGCCACTGAGGTAGAAGATGATCATATCTTAACAGGGAAGATAAGAAGAGATCCAAACAAAAATAGACCTTCATTATATTCTGAATTTGCATCTACAGGCACCACTGATCCAATGGTGCAAAAGTTGGCAAATGAAGTGCTAGCCTTGAAAAAGCAAATGGTGTAAGGAATGTCTTCTGCTCCTTCATACAGAGATATGCCAAGAAGGACATTCCCAAATTAGTCATATCAGGGCAATGCTACCAGGAATGAAGGGCAACAAAATTGCCTTCCTCCCCCATAAGGGAAACTTGCCCTTGAAGCTCCTCCAACCAACTCAGCAGTTGGATATTTGGAAACAGAACATGCTTTCTATTTCCAACCTGAGTTTGAGCAAGAAAATGACGTTGATCTCTTCACGGAGGATCAAGAAAAATTAGCTAGCAACTCCCACATTGGTTTCTTGAACTACCAGGATGAACCCAAAAGCAAAGGAGAAGCTATTGATGGATCATATGTAGTGTTTACCAGGTCTAAGAACCAATCAGTCCAACAAGCTGATAAAGGGAAGACAGAGGAGAAACCTCAACCAACAATTACAATTGTTAAGCATGGAACCACCCTGCCTTTTCAATCAAAGGATCCGGTGATCACCTAAAATGTAAGTACATCAATTTCACTTTCACCTTCTATTTCAATCTCGCAAACCAGCCCTCCTCCCATCCCTCCTAAAACTCAAAAATTTGAAGTACCTTTCTCTGTACCTAGCTCAATTCAGCCATTTGACATAATCAATCATGTCAAAAAGACCAAAATACAAATGTTTGAATTTGAATATTTGCAAGCTAATCCTGATCAATTGGATAAGTTGGTCCAATGTGTCAAGAAACAAACCATCCCTGCAAGACAAGAGGTTAAGAAAATAATTCTTGATTCCCCAAAGAACATGCCCATTCCAAATAATCTTGTCATTACTCCTCCAACTGCCCCTGATAAAATAGAACCTTTCTATATTTCCTTATTGATAAATGGTTATCAACTCAACAATTGCATCATTGATTCTGGGGCATCTGACAATGTCATGCCTACTAAAGTAGCTGAGTCTCTAGGTCTCAAATTGACCAAAACATTTAGGAGATGTTTCTCCATGGAGAACAAGCAAGTACCATTGCTGGGGCAAATCAAAGATGCCCAATTTGCATTGACAACCTTTCCAGACAAGAGAATCAAAATGACTATCTTGGTGGCTAACGTCCCAGCATCCTATGGCATTTTGCTTGGATGAAATTTCTGCAAGGACATGGGAGGAGAACTAAGCATGGACCTGTCTAAAGCAAGGATCCCTGTCCAAGGCATAATAAAGAGATTGCTCCCTGAAAAGGAGGCAAAATACGTGGTCACCCAAACATCAGCCCCTGCAGCACAAATTTTGTTTTAGTCTTCAGGCAGGGGTAATTATTTCTTTACCACAGAAGATATTCATGTTTCTACAGATGAAATTCCTATAGCTGACAATCTAGGAATTGATCCAAACAAGACTTCAGGAGAATTGGTAGGGCACAGTACAAGTAAAGAAGGATCTTCCATCTCTAATGAAGAGAAATCTGATAGGAGATCAACTTCTGATGATAACAACAATTCTTCCACCATTGATGAAGTTAGGACTATGTTGATATCTCTCCAAGGAGATATTCTTCCTTCATGCAATTTGCAAGTGAACAACACCAACAACATAGCTGGATGTGAATCTCTATTGCTCAGATTGAAGATTACTCAAGATGAAGAAATCAAACTCCTTCACATCAAAGGAGATGTTAAGCTGATAATTTTTTAGGAGTTTGATATGGACAATCCAATCATATGCTAGACTGAACCAGAATAACAACCAATTATAGTAATGGACCATGCTGCTGCAAATCAAAATCAGGCAAAGGAACCCTTCACCAAGAAAGTAAGGAGTTATGGCTTTCAAATTGAAGATCATCTTAGTACAAGAAGAAGAAAAGGCCAAGAGGAAGACACAGAAAATTGGTTTTCTGGTGGAGAGCTCCATTCGCCCGTCACCGTTGTTGGGGGCAAAATGGTTTCTTGCTTGTTTACCAGGACAAAGCACTATTTTCACTATCTCTCAAGAAGCAGCATCTGAAATACTTTAATTCTTGAAGTATCAGATCATTACATCTGTACATATGTATATTTGTATAGTTTTTAATTCTATTTTATTTTGTTTGTTTTCATTTTTGATGCCTTTCATTTCTGGGTAGCATGCTTTCGTAACCCAATGGTGCACATGAAGACACTAGAGATTCTAGATTCTACTTACTTCAATTCTTTTTGCAATTGACAGAATTTCCCCAACTAGAGCCAGCTGTTATCCTCCAAAAAATATCACTCATTTTTGGGACAACATTTGAACTATTTTGGTCCTACAGACCAAAATTGTCTCTTCCCTTTTCAAAATTTATCCTGGGCATTCAAATTCCTCATTTTTCAAGCTTCTCAGAAATCTACGAACTCTGCAGGCTTGAATCTATGGACTCAGCAGGAAGAGAAAATCTACGGACTCTGCAGTGCCTTGGTTCAATCAAAAATCTCCATGGGCAAGCATCTAAGCAAAGAAGGCTTGAACCGTTGAACCATTGAACCACTTTGGTTCAAAGTTTCAACGATTTCAAAGTTTAAAAGGTTCAACACTTTTTGGTTCAACGACGGGTTCAATCAAAGGAACGGTTCAATGGCTTGGTTCAACCAAGTGGTTCAACACTTTGTTTCACTCAGGTGGTTCATCCGCTTTGTTTCAATGCTTTGGTTCAATCAAATGGTTTGTCAGTCGGTTCAAGGCTTCGTTTGAATCGTTGAACCAAAACTTGGTTCAAAGGCAGGTTCAATCAAGTGGTTCAATGCTTAGTTCATCCGCTTGGTTCAAAGGCTTGGTTCATTCAATTGAACCATCGGCTTGAACCATTTTGGTTCAAAGCTTGGTTCATCGGCTTGGTTCAACGTTTGGTTCAACCAAGCGGTTCATTGCCTTGGTTTAATGAAGTGGTTCAACAGAGCGGTTCATCAACTTAGTTTAATGGAGCGGTTCAACATTTGGTTCAAACAAATGGTTCAACAGCTTGGTTCAACCAAGTGGTTCACTCAACGAAGTGTTTCAAAGGAGCAGTTCAAATGCAAAAGTTCAAAGAGCCTCCCAAAGGATAAAGTGCCCTTGCGAAGGGCACTTGGACGACAAAAGTACCCCTTGAAAGGATCATTTTCAAAAAAGCCTCAAAAGGTAAATTCTTTCAGATTTTTGTTTAAGTCAGCTGAAAAAGTCTAAGGCATAATTCCTTCAGAATTTTGTCTAAAGGAATTCCTTTAGACAAAAAGTCTGAAAGAATTCAGAGAAGCTGCGGGCAGAAAGCCTGAAGAAATAACCAAGGCAAACGGACGAAAAAATTCTGTGGACTCTTGTCCACAGGAAATTTCTGTGTACTTTTGTCCATGGGAAATGTCTACAGACTTTTTGTCAGTGGGAATTCGCCCTGGGAAAATGCCCATAGAAATAGTCTGTAGGGAAGCCACGAAAGGCCACCGAAGGACCCCGAAGGGCAGGTGCCCTTGCGGGGGACTCTCAGCTACCAACTTAAAGGACACTCCCTGAAGCCGAAGGGTCATCTTCCCTTTAGGAAGACGCCAAACAAAAAATTTGAAGGACCAAGGGGTGACGTGCCCAAAGATGTCAAATTCAAGACAGCGAACTAGCCATTAAAAACGTAGTGACGAGCGTGCGAACGTCAATTTCAAAGCTCATAAAATAGTTGTTGATCCTTGTAATCTACAGACCCAAATGCATTCACAGGCTTTAAGGCCAAGACCAACAAAAAGTGACTAAAGAACAGAACATTAAATTGAATCCAGGACCTGATTCAATTAACCAAAAAAGGAGGAATGATGAAGAAGGATCAGATCGCCAGGTAGACATTGGAAGATGCAAACTTTCAATAGCGTGGCTTGTTTCTCTGCATTGAGAAAAGCAAATGGGTAGAAGCCCCTAAGTTCCATCCTATCTTCTTAACAGATTTCAATGCAACATGATGTGTTACTATTCCTGAGTCCTTAAAGTGGCTATATAAGGGACTCTCTTGTTATTGTAAATATATCTCTTTTTGACAATCAAAACAAAACTCTGCCCAAATTGAAAGGCACTTCTGAGACTTTGAGCTCAGTTTGTTGATCATATTTTGTTATTGGAATAAGAAAGCAAGTGACTTTTCAGACTTTGTGCTGTGATATCTTTGTTGTTGGGGAAACTGTTCTTATGTCTTTTTCCTTGATATATTTTCTGTTCCTTTAATTCAACAAGTAGAAATAGTGAAATTAGTCAGGAAGGTGTCCTGAAGAGTCAACTGTGGAGAGACGTTGTGCCCCCATAATTGCCTTTCAGTGTGTTTTCTTTTCATTTCTGTGTAAAGGACCTTGGGACGACTTTGTGCCCTCATTGTCCTTCGTATCTCACTCTTGAGCAATTCAGGTGGAGACTTTGTGCTATATCTCAATTTGTTGGTTACTACATCCTAGTTACATCTTGCATTTACTACCAGGAGTATTCTTGTGGTTTGTTGAATAGTACTTCTGAAAGAAGAGGAGTGTTGTCTGTCATTTCCCTTGAGTTTTTCCTTTGATTTGCATGCATCATCTCTGAAGAAAGAGAGATGGATGGTTTATCCTACCCTTGAGTATTATTTTCTGTTAATATATATATATATATATAGCATTCCTACATGGAACCTCCCCTTGATGAGAGGAGAGATCAGTCCCCTTTTGATGTGGTAAACCTACACATTTGGACAACTAATCTTCCTACTTTGGCTGATCAGACCTATTTTGTTTATCAGTATGTTGATCGACAAAATATTCAACCAACACCTCCAAATAATAATAAAATAGCAAGAAACCCATTATCAAATCATAAAAAGCAAAATAATTTGGAAGCCGCAATAGACTTTCATAAGTAGACTTTCCGCATCAATTAGTGTTCACCTTATATGGCATGGAATTATTTATACTAGCTCTTTGATAACCTCCAAAAGAGGCATGCTAGTCTCACAAGAAGCTTCCATATTCATCCACCTCCCCTTTATACACCATAAGCAAAGGATTGTGAGCTTACTTGACATTATGTACTCAAGACACCTTTTTAATAAACTAATGAATGTTAATACAAAACATTTGAAGGACTTATGTTCGTAAGTTGATCGTACTCCATTTTATTTTAGTCTTTGCCAAAGAAGAAGCATCATGCCATCTTCTTATTCTCTCATATATACTTGTTGATACATTTGTTAAGATGTTTGTCTCTTGATTGGCCTATCTTCCTCACATTTAGTTTACTAATCCAACTTACTTTATGTGTTAACCACCTTCATCTAATCATATTCAGCTCATTAAAAACATTTAGAAACCAATTATATGTTTTATTATGTGTTGTGCCTTATTTAAGTGTTTTGCATCACAAGAACATCTTATTCATCATAACAAACATATAACCATTACAACATTACCTTTTGTCACATTATAAGTCAATAACTCATCACATACAATCTACCTTAACATGTCTCTACTCACAATAGACATCATACCATTTCATCCAAATAACCAAACAACACCAACTAATCATGGAATGTCTCTCATTTTTCAAATCATACATCATCTATATATGTTATCCATCACATGCCTATCTAGGTAAGAAAGCATAAACATTATCATATCCCAAACAAAACATAATCATAACATCATAAGCATCTCACCACCTAATCATAACATCGTGAGCATCCTATCACCTAATCATAACATCATAAGCATCCTACCACCTATCACATCCATAACAACTATGATACATTAACCCATACCCATGTCATGTACATAAAGTACATCATAGTCATCCATAACCATAAAAATAAATCACAAACATCATAGTCATGTCTAACTCAACATAAACGTTATCATATCATACACAACATCACATTATTATCACATAATCATATCAGGATCATCCGCTATGACCATCACATCATAATCACATAAACAACATCAATCAATATCAACATCATCTTGAACATAAATTAAAGAGCCATATCATCACATGCCTAGCTAGATGAGTCCACATAAACCATCATGAACATAATCATATCGCCATCATATCAAATCATAAAATAGCAACATGAACATCATAACCATGAACCACAAACCATAAACAAAGATCATATCTATAAATCATGAGCTCATAATCAACATGCTAATCATGTGTGTGTGTGTGTGTGTGTGTGTGTGTGTGTGTGTGTGTGTGTGTGTGTGTGTGTGTGTGTGTGTGTGTGTGTGTGTGTGTGTGTGTGTGTGTGTGTGTGTGTGTGTGTGTGTGTGTGTGTACACATCCTTCAAAATATGTGTACATATCGCTACATCAGCTCATAAGTTGGTATCAAAATCATATGATACATCAAAAATGCAATGTCTCACAACAATCTAGGCCCCTAGAACATCACTACCTCCTATAAACTACCTTCATACACTTGCATGTCCACCTACAGAAGCAACCCACTAACCTAGTGTCATAGTGCTAGCACCTCTAGTGATCTTGGATCTGTATTGTCCCCATCAGGGCTCATCTGGTAGACCTATGAAAACCAAGGTCTGATAGTACCAAAGCTCCTCCACAATCACTACATATCTCACCATCGAGATATTCCCTGGTGGTTCCACAGTTGTTGGTACTCCTCCTACCTACCAGAGGGAATATCTCTCCTACATAACTATGGCTAGTTGAGCCCTAGCATGATCTCTCTCTCTTGTAAGAGTAGCCATCTGACCCTGTGTGGCATCCCTCTCCTAGCTAACGGTTACCAAGGATGCTTGAGCCATGGCTAGTACCACTCGTGCCTAGTCCCTCTCAGTGATCAGTGCTTATATATCTGGACCACCCCCTCCCATCTGACCTCCATCTCTCCCTACATCCACATATATGTCCTATTAGGCCCCATCATCTCCTCTAAAAACCACTACATCATAGTGAGCTTAGAACCATGTAAGGTACTAATCTGTAATTCCCATGTCACCAATCTTGGCCCTAGGTGACAACTCTTAATGGTCAATAAATACCTCAGCTAGATCTGGAGCAGGCAAGAGAAACTATGAGTCCTCCTTCCTATATCTAGGGTATTCTCTAGGAATACCCTGTACAAGACCAAACTGCCTCCTCACCCTATCAAACAGGATGAGCTCGATTTCATGATCATGCCTCCCAAATATCCATTTCTATCTTTGCAATGATATTATGTGTCGAGTGTATCTCGCCCATACTAGGAATCTCATATATGGCCGCCAAATAGCATCTCCCACAACCAGGGCATACGATCAGTCTTTGTACCAGTCAATGTCTTGGCATCCTCTGCTTTGCCCTATGAGGGCATAATCACCTCTCCATTACATGTATCCAACTCTAAAATCCATCTAAACAAAAACACCCCGTGGTAGTCCTTTGGATCTCAGTACCCAGATATGTTCATAAGCCCAATAATGTAGAATAAAACCTACACTGATCCTATATCTCTTGTGGGCATGAAAGCCCTAAAACTCTTGATAAATCTAAACTAATAACACAAGATCCCATGCAAACATTGTATGACCCAACCACATCTCAACGAGCACCCCTAACAATCAATAAGGGAATCTCTCATTGCTATAATTTGGTAAAGCATAACATGTCACAGCTATCATCATCATAGTGAATAGTTGTTTTGCATCTTTATCCCTCTAATACAGTGGTGTGTAGTGGAAACCACCAAAATGCCACCTCACCAACTCAAGGTCCTCTCCATACAAGTGTTCCATCTGCCCATCCCGCTCATCACTGTTAATATGGTAGATTAGCTCACCTCGTATGGGTAGTCGTATGATCTTGTGTATGTCCTCAGGTAAAATGGTCATCTTGCCTATTAGAAGAAAAAATGTGTTAGTGGTAGGTTCCCATCTCTTGATGAGAGCCACTAACATCACTACATCCTAAGGTATATGTTGGTAGTACTTCATGCCTCCAAAGCCCACATCTGTCATATGATCCCAATTGATGTCGATCATCCCTCACTATACCTCATCAAGTATTTGGGGCACCCGATCTCTCATCTATATTTGTTTCCATGCCTGCAAGGTTTGATAGCCATACTTTAGTTCACCTAATTGAACAAACTTTGCCTCTCAACATTACCTGTTTACCCCACTCACGACCCTAACCCATTTATTCCTCCTAATTCCTCCCATTTTAACCTACTCATCTCAACAAATATGTCTAATCTAACACATAACCAAGACTTACCCTAACAATCTTTAACCACTACCCTAAACCCTTAACTTATCTTATCTTAACTACTACCTTAACCTTTTATCATTAAACCCTTCACCCAAACCACAAATCATTAACTACTACCTTTAACCACTACCTACAACATTCAACCAAACTCTTACCCCAACCCACTAACCCTAACCTAAATCACCAACCATAACCCTAACCTAAATCACAAACCACAACCCTTACCCACTAACTTAAACCTTTACCCTAACCTTTCCCCTAAACCTTTAACCATAGCTCTAACCTATCATTGAAACCTTCTAACTTAACTTACCCCATTTTTAACCTCCTCACAACCGTTGATGGTCGAGGGTTGATTGATGATGGTTCTTTTTGTAAACCATCACCGATCAACTGTCGACCACCAACGATTAGGTATTCAACCACTGATGGTCACCATGGTGACCATTGGGTGGTCACTTCTCGACCATCACTGGTCAATAGCGATCGTTGTAGTCACTATGTAGTGATTGCCGATGATCCCCAAGCCTGAGGGCTTTAAAAAACTACCTAAAAATAGAACTAACAACTAATAAAACTATCCTAGCTACCCTTTTACATCACTCACAACTTCCCACCCACCCACTTCAATTTCTTACCCATAAAAAACTAAACAAACTACCAAAACAAACCCTAGGCCTATATATATACACCACAACATCCAACCCATGGCTCTAACCAAAAAATTCAACATAAAAAACAACCATAATCTACCAAATTTAAAACACCCCCTACCTCATTTCGTAATCGATGGCATGGAGGTGCCCTCAAAACTGTTGTCACATCTCGTGCTTTGCCCTATCCCCTCCGCATCTTTGATCACCCTCACTCAACACCCAATCAACAATTCACTCAAACTCTTAACCATCATCATTCTCTCACACTCACCATGAGATAAGCACCGCAGTTTGAAATCCAACAATGAGGACCTAAAAACCCTCGATGGCCTTTTTACCATCACCTTTTTAGGGCTGACATATGACCACCAATGGTCTCTTATGACCATCAACGATCAATTTCAACCATCGATGATCAACCACATTGAGAATTTTAACTCCCACTCACCACATTTTCTAAACTACGTGATGTTACAACAACAATCCAACTACCTACCACTAGAGCTTACCTATTCCACCAAGCAATCGAACACATCAAACTTGAAATTGGACATTTTGGCCTGACTTTGGCATGTTAAAGCCATGACTTTGCCTTGGTCACTTTCACTGTTACGAATATTTTTCCATCTTAAACAACTTGAACTCATGCTACTTTTGTGTACCAACCCAATCGTGTCTTCTCAGGAGCACTTCCTACCTTAGATACCTGCAAATACACTGACCTTGCCTAGGAGACTTGAGTTTACAAGTGCAACCTAACCGGCATGCCTAAATGTGGTCACTTGGTCTATTTATCACTTATCCTTTTAACACCACCTGTTTTATCAACTATCTCAACCATGGCAGCCTATTCAATGCATGATATGTGATATCGTATACAATCACATTTTGTGCACATGTTTGTGCCTCAATGCCCAACCTAAAATCACTCACTTAACCGCTTGTCAGACCCACACCCAATTTTGTTCCACCTCATCAAATCCCAGTTTGAGGGGGAACACCTCCTCCCATGCTCAGGACACCCCAACCTTCGACCCAACTTTCTATTTTTGTTTTGCAACTTAATGATACAAACTGTACAATAAAAAGGGGCAAAATGTAGACACTAAAAAACCACACATGACAGTTTTAGATGTTGAACTAACCCCTAAGCCAATCTTGGACCCCCTCAAGACCACTTGACAACCCTCAACTGCCAAACCTAAGTCAAAATGACTAGCTTTGACCATTCAACCTTTTGACCTATCGACCGTCGATGGTTGACCCATAACCATCGACAGTTAGACCTAACTGCCAACGATCAACGTTTAACCATCTTAAGGGTTAACTCCAGTTCAATTCCTCCTTGATTTTTTATTCTTAGCCACTCGCATAATTATGCATGTTAAGACTAAAATTAGACAACCCCTTAACACCTTATTTAAATTTATTGTTTCACCTCTCCTTTCCTTCTATAAAAAGAGAGGAGGTGAAAGAGAGAGCAGTGAATCATCATAGAGAATCATCAATTATCGTATCAAAACTTTTTTTGCAGGTATTCTTCCAACGAACTAGTGATCAAATCATAGATTCAAAGTGCTGCAATTCACCAATCACAACCAAAACACCGTTACTCTACCGAAATTGCTTCAAGGCTCCACAATGGATTTTCAGCCACACACCCCAGCATTCTTCAAATCAGCAACAAGAAAAATAAGTATCTATTTTCAATAATTAGTTTGTTTTTGTCTCACAACTAGCCTCCAGTGTAAACCCACCTCCCAGAATCACTCAACAACCTTCCCAATCAAACCTACCTTTTACCCAAACCAAAACTCACAGTAACCATCGACGGTCTGTCCATAACCACTGATGGTCACCCAACCGTCGATGGTTTCACCCCAACCGCTGACGATCACTGTGTGACAATTCCAATAGTAAGCTAATTCCACCCATCAGACCCTAATCAAATCCCTCTTTCTGACCTTGTACCTGATCATAGAATATCACCCTATTTTCTGAACCACATCTAATTCGTTTAGTATTAATATATAATCATTTATTGCTATAATTAGTCAAATTCATCTCTTTCAAGCACTTCTTGTATTTGATTTTAGTATCTTCTATTATTTATGCAAGCAAATCATCTTTCGTTTTGAAAACTTGATTGTTTAAAAGTGTGGATTGATAGTCTCCAAGAAAGTTTATGCTTCTTGGATCTAGCTTGCTAGGCAATCCACCCTACTATCTAACTAATCAACCACTTCTTTATTGTTTTTTTATCTGCAGGTCATTCTTCCTAAGTCAAAAAAGAGTATCTACAACTATTTGGATCACGGAGTGCAAACCACATCTAGGTTCTACTAACCTCACCCTTCTTTCAAGTTTTACAACTTTATTCTAAGAAATAAAACAAACTTTACATGAAACACCCCACTTTAAAGGGGGCATATCAATGGGAGCATATCATAGAGGCATGACTTCTACATTTTCATAATTTTAGATTAAAGTGGAGGCATGTTATAGAAACATGGTTTTCACATTTGCACTAGTTCTCAAATTCTCTAGATTTATTAGAAGCATGTCATAAAAATCATGTCCTTCACACTTGCACTAGTTTTATAATTTGTCAGATTTCATAGTTATATGGGTTAGATACACACTTGTGACACCATTTTATATATTGGTACTCTTATTATACTCAGAGTTCAGCTTGAGACATATATGAGGTGCATATGCCATGCAAGGGGCACTTAGAAATTGTAAAATCAAATCATTTTTTAGATTTTAAATACTATTATGAATTGTTGTCATATCTAAAATAGATTGTTATGCACTGATATCGAGTCAATCTATTGCAATAATTGGTTCAAATTTGAAATGTTGAGTTGACTAAATTGCTCAATCTTATCAAATTTATAAGTTAAATTTGATTAAATCATCTAAATTTGTCAGACTTATAGGTTTGATTTGATTAAATCATCTACACTCACCAGATATATAGTGAGTTGATTAAGTCGTTCACAGTCACCAAGGTATGCACATATTTGAGTTGCACGATTGAGATGAAGCAAGCTCATTGGTCATGTTGTAACTCACCTTTACACCAAGATTAGGGGCATGTGTCCTTCAATATGTGTGTGTGCGCGCGCGCGCGCACATGTAGGTTCAAATTTATCATAATTTTAGTTTCAATGCTTTATAATGAGGGATCCTTTTAAAAGGTAAAATGGTTGCATCAACACACATGTACTCCTAACCTTGCTCTTCTTACATTCAAATATTTCAAATTCTTTAAATTTAATATTTTATACACTGATTATATACTATAACATGCTCATGGTTACAGTTCAATTACTAGCAAAGCATTCAAGATGGGCTCACACAAAGACAATGTGTTGTACACTTCTAGAGACATATTTCTTGCATATAAACTAACAATTTCATTACTAGATTAAAGGGGGCAAATGTAGATACAAAAAACTAATTTATATAGTACATCAATCTTGTACACTTGACAAATACCTATCATGGTTGTACTTTTTGGTTTTATACCTTCCCAATGCGAAAACGCTCGCATTCATTATCTCGTTATGTCTAATTGTTTATCTCTTAGTCTGACCATTGTTATTCCGATGACCCAGTGTTTCTATATTGTACAAAAATCTTTAACCCTGATTATTATCCTTCACTACCAATTTTGGACATATGTTTTTTTTCTAACTCCCCAAACACTTGCGTCCTAAGTGGACACACGCATCGTCATAACTGTGTATATTTTTACAAAGTCTCTAGTGCCCAAAAGACATCTAATTTATAAAAGATATATATCCAAAAACTTGGCCTAAGTGCTTTAATGTGAACTATTTCTAAAAGAGGGTGGTATAACAAGATCAATCATCATTCAATCCTCCGTTGGCAATCACTTACAACTCACAAGGTAATACACCAAAAAGCACTCAATCAAGTATTCAAGTGAGCAAATATGTCATATTTGTCCTTATTTTCATATCAGGGATATGAATAGTCTTTCTAAAGCTCTGAAATATTCAAAGAACAACCCATGAACCATATTTGTCAAGTTACAAACTAGGTCATTACATATCTTTACTTAACACATATTGCACTCTTATGCATACACAAGCCAACACATAGAAGAGAACTACATCAAATTTGTGGGCCTTTCTGGTGAAGTGGTTATATAAACAACACCCATGGACAAAGACGTCTTTAGGGTCTACGTGACACTATGAGCCCACTAATTCATTTTCCCCACAGTCACTGCAAGAGTGAATAGTTAGAATTTGGTTATTTGACAAAGAGTGACTCTATGCACATGATCTAAAAACATTGAGAAAAAAACGACATAAAATCCAAAAGACTCTAGTTGGTCACATCTAGATCCAATCAATATTTAATACAAGGTCCCTACATCAACACAACTACCCAGATTTGATGCAAGTGTAAAGCCACAAATATGATATTTCTAATAACCGATTATTGTTCCAAGATAATCCTTCGATCCACTTCCAACATGTCCCTGCCCAAACCTACATGCGCACAGTAAATCAACAAAATATCATTATTTCCAATTTATTACAATATCAATCAATAGTTGTATTTTACTATTTTCAATAATACCAGTTGTATAAATTTTGAATAGTATGTCTAAGTTTTTTATTTATTGATCTATTATATATTAATTTATCATCCTTGTGCTTGAACTACTTTTATATTCTTAACCCTATACCCACTTCTAAATTTAAGATTAAACAAACTTATCCGCCATCAACATTTTGATCGAGATTTAACGATGCCTTCTCAAACTCTAGAAAATATGATTTCAGCACCCTTAACTAATGAAAATATAAGTGCTAAAGATATAGAAGAGGAAACTCTAATGGTGGCAAGAAACAAGGCTAATTCACCCTACTAAGTAAAGAATGATAAAAACAAGTTCTTTGAAATGAAGTCTATCATTATTATAAGCACACAAGCCATCTTGTTATATATTGTAAGAAAATCGCATAATACCTCTTAAATGGTAAACTAAAACAAAAAACTAAATTCGCTGAAGAGGGTGATTGGGAAGATCACGTTCTCCAAACTAGTGAAGACTCTTCCTATCCTAGTGATGAAGAATATATCTACTAGTATGTGTGTGAATAAGAACAAGAAACATCTTTGTCCACATATGTGGTATGTAAAAATAAAATAATGTCTGTTTATTGTGATGATAAAGTAAAAAATCATCTTGTTATAGCAAACATGTATTTGACAAGTATCTTGACTAGCTAAGTTGATGTGTTTACACAAATTGGTTGATAGGGAACATGTAAATTCATATGAATAGATTGATGAGTCCGTATTCACATTTTGTATATAAGTTTTGTCATTACATGCTACAATTCTTAAGCGTGAATCTTTAATATATTCACACTAAAGAAGAGAATGTTATATATCCTTACTCTTGAAATATTATTTAGTGGTTATGTGAATTGATTGTCCAAATCACCGACTTGAGCTTATGAAATAGAATAGGGCTCCTCATTTATAAATCTTATTCTTGTTTCTTTGTTTGTTATTTTAAAAGATTTTAATAAAAACAAATCATAGAAGTTTCATGTTATTCTAAACCAAACATTTTACATATGACAAGGATGTAGTTCTTACTAAACCTCAATAAAAATATACCATAGTTGTAAAAGAAATGATAAAATTAAATATGAGTTATAATGATTATAAATGGATAGGATACAATAGTCAATCAAATGAAAACCTATGCAATCTAATATGATTTATGACAAATCTAAACAATCCTATAACTATATCAACATAATTCATATATAAACAAAGATTTATATACATTCATTTTGAATACAATAAACAAACATATAATCTACTTAAATCAATAAAAATAAGAATACAAAAATAAAAATACTTACTTTAAGATAGATCTATAGACACTTCAATCTCCCTCTTAACTCAAATAGAGTTTTACAAAATGTGTAAGTTGAAAACTTCAAATGATTAAATGAAAACCTAAAATATACTCAATGAAAAACTCCCAATGACTCTTATTGAATTCCAATGACATCACAAGACCAAACTCAATAAAATTCTAAGCCACTAACTCTCTAAAATAGTACCAAAAAACATATCTACAATTAAAAATAGAACAAACAAATAATATATGATATTGTATGAATATAAAATGACCCCTTATATAACATTCTAATACTCAAGCAACCCAAAACTCTAAACTAACAATATCAACCCACCAAATATAATATAAAATTGACACAACAATATCCATGAATTCAATATAATCCAAATGCCAAAGAACATACTCAAAATTGTATTGGATAGACAATATAATATATAAAAAATGATAAAAAAATGAAGGGTACACAACATACAATATCAATTAACATATTAAAAAACTAGTAAATCTAAATCACTAAATAAACACTTAAAAAATATTAATTAACATCTAAATCACTAAATGAACACTTGAAAAAGAGTTCAAACTAATAATAACAATGGTATAACCAAAATAAAATAACGTCTCACAAAAATCTTTTCAACTTCATTTAGAGTGCAACCTTTAGAACATACACTCTTTTTCCATTAAGATGTTACACCAACAACCGAGAGAGAAGAAAAGAGAAAAAAGATAAACAAAAAACAAAACAAAACAAAAAAAAAAAAAAAAATTATTAGAAAAATATTATAGATATGCACTTCTCTTTGAAAATACTTTTACATTCTTTGTGGTTCTTTCACTAAATAAATCTAGTTTCAAAGTTTATAGTCCTTTCCTTAGATTAAAACTAATAATAACTTTTACATGATGAACAAACAATCAATCCAATTTGGATTTGAACAAAGAATCACTTCAACGTAGATATAATCAAATATACACAGATTTTCATATGATGAACAAAACAATCATTTCCATGTGAATTTGAACAGTCATTCATTTCAACGTAAATAGTATCAAGTATATCGCTTTTCTCAATGGATTAATCCTTTTTTTAATCATTGTTTACTTTGTGCGTCTTCTCATCCTCATTAAGACACATGCACGAAAATGAGAAACAAATCCATTACATTTAAAAAAAGTAATCTGCAGAAACATATAATATTAAAAAACATATACATTAAAAAGACATTCTCACCAAAAGAGAAAAATTATTAACTTAAATGTGATTTTTCATTAAAAATCAAAGGTTTCTTTTTTTACAAGGAATAAAAAGAGGGCACCCAGCGTACCCCCACATCACCTACCGACATGGATTGAAATTTAAGACGGAAAAAAACCCACTACTGAATACAACTCCCTTAAAACAATATACAGACAAAACCGCTGAGCCAGCGAAAAGCGGTATTTCCATACAAACCCTCTAAGAACTGGTAAACTTAGTGACAGCTTTGGTGCCCTCGGAAACAGCATGTTTAGCTAGCTCTCCTGGCAACACAAGACGAACAGCTGTCTGTATCTCCCTGGACGTAATAGTCGGCTTTTTGTTGTAACGAGCGAGCTTGGATGCCTCCTGAGCCAACTTCTCAAAGATGTCGTTAATAAAAGAGTTCATGATACCCATAGCCTTGCTAGAAATGCCAATATCTGGATGCACCTGCTTCAGCACCTTAAATATATAGATCTTGTAGGTTTCCACATTTCGCTTCGCCTTCTTCTTCTTTTTTTCTTCTCCTCCTCCCTTGGGGAGCTTCTTTTCTGCCTTGGGCTTAGGGGTCTTCTCTGCAACCTTTTTCTCTTCCGGCGCTTTTTCCACTGGTTTTTTCTCGGCAGGCTTTTTCTCGGCTCTGGGCGCCATCGCTGAAAACAAACACAGATAAAACGACTTCCTTTGTTTTACCGTCAAACGATGGATCGATCGGTATGAATGAAGATTAACATGGGTTAAGAGTTTCGTATATAATGGTGTTTACTGGGTTTTGATTGGTGGAAATGGCAAGGTGCGGATTGCCTCGTTGGCGTGATCTGGGGCGTCGATAGAGGTAATGAATGCACGCGCGATGAGTGTGAAAAACTTCTGGTTTGGTTCGACTTTTTAGGGATACGGAAGTCAGTGGGCAGGTTTCGTATGCGGAGTGAGAAGTTAATTTGTTTTTTTCATTTGCGGGCACTGGCATTGCTCTTTTACCAATTAATTACTCTACATACATTTTAATTCAGCTCAGAGTCCGCGGAGCTGGTTTGACTCGTAGAGGCGGGCGTCGCACTCGCCGGGAACTTAACCAATCTATATATAATTAAGCTCAGATTCTGATATGTTATTAACGTCCGTTACAGAGTAAAAGTTTTGAGTACCATATGAATAGTGGATGGCTTAGCTTTTTTTTAAAATTATTGTGAGTTTTTCAAGTAGTTTTTATTGATATCAATATTTGTTATTGGAAATACATTATCATGGGAAATAAAGAAATAAAGTATATCAATAGTTTATGATAAAAGAATATGTTAAGTTAAAATTCACATTATATAAGTGATTATTAAAAAATTGTGGCAAGAATATTTTGCAAAAGACAATAATATTGGGTAAAAAAGACCATTTCGGAAGATGATAAGGAACTAAAGAATAATATCAATTAGAAATTTTATGTTATCACAGTTCATACAAATCAATATTATAGTGTTTGGATAAAACTATGTTACCATTTTTTATCTCGATGTTTCGGATTATTACAAGGGATTCTTCATCAAGTGAAAAAATGACATATGGTGGACCAACAAACACTGCACTCTTTAAATAGGGCAAAGAATACCTCTTGTAACTATTATCTTTGCCCTATTTAAGGAGTGCAGGGTTTGTTGTTCCACCATATGTCATTTTTCTCCTAATGAAGGATCATGAGTGGTGATTTAAAATGTAGAGATAAAAAATGGTAACACAATTTTATCCAAAAGCTCTAATATTAACAATATCAATATTTATTTAGTGAATGGTGGGGTGGGTTTATTCCTACCCAATTTTTCTATTGCTTGTTTATCAAAAACATGCTCCTCTTGTGTCTTAACATTGAGCTTTTGCCTACTTTTGTTACGCCCCTAACCTATCGCATGTATTAGGATAGGAATAGCTGACTTGTGGCTTACTTATCCCTCTTTGATGCTATATCACATTTCTCTATGCATTCAATTGGTTAGTAGGTCGGCCTATGGAGTAACCATGGCCTAGATAGACTATATATATAGGAGGTAGTGGGTAATTATTTATCATCATATTGTGAATTCTGCTCTTATTGAAGCTTGTGGAGGTTGCCCCCTCGAAGTGGCTTGTCTATTATCATATATTCTAATATATTTCAGTCATATTTGGATCTATTTCTGCTATTCTACTTTATTGTTGAAGTAATTTCATTACAAGTGGTATCAGAGCTGCGATTTGGGCAATCTTGTGAGCGAAACCCTAATTTTTTTAATTTGGCTATATCTAAAAAAGGTTGCAAATTTCTCTTCGATTTTTTTACTAGAAGTGCAAAATCATTAAATTAAGCTTCCATTAAAATTTCAGCTCATTTGGATCTGTTTTACAAATGTTATCACCATTTTAGGGTTTTTCATAAAATTGCTCTATAGTGCGCAATTCAAATAATTTTTTTGAGCTATTTACATTTTTGGAAAGATTAGAAAAAATTGGCTAGGGTATGTTCTTTATATGTTTTGATTTGAGGCCGACATAAGTCCAAAATCACTTGTTCAAAGTTGGGTCAAAAGTGTCAATCAGGGTCGACATCGTAAAGCCCTTTTATCGCAGGTCCACAAACTCGAGGCTGAGGAAAGGGTGTTGAAACTCCAGGAAAAACTCCTAACAAAGAAGAGATGGATTCAGAAGAGGGTGTACTGATCCTTTGTACCAGGGTTCTCTGACATAGATCACAAAGTGAACCAGCTTGACTATAGTGTGCAAGGCATTCAAAGTGAGGTGCAAGGCATACAATCTAATATGAAATCCATACAAGATAGTTTGGTAGATATCATGATGGCTTTGAAAAATAATCAATCAAATCATCCAGCTATCGCTATTTCACAACTCCACCAGGGTGGTTCTCCCAACCAATCTACTTTAAATCCAACTACATTACCACAGAGGAACCTGTTACCAAAGGTGGATATGCACAAATTTGATGGAAAAGATCCACTCAATTGGATCAACCAAATGGAGAATTTTTTTGATTTGTATCGGATCCTAGGTGGACAGAAGGTTACCATGTCATCCTTGTATCTTGAACCTGATCAATTCATTTGGTATCGATGGTTGTGTGCTCAAAAGAAAAAGATGACTCTCAGTGTCACCTAGTCAGTTTTTACAAAGGAGCTACAATTACACTATGGCAATAGTGTGACAGAGAATTACTTCAGCCAATTGGAAAAATTGTGATAGACTGGTTATGTCAAGGATTATATTCATCATTTTTAGAACCTATCCTTACGTGTGGAGACAATTTCTGAGGAGAACTTGAATGACCTATTTTTGGGTGGACTCAAGGACCACATTCAACATGAGGTACGCATGTTTAATCCACTGAATATTTTTGATTCTATTATCATGGCACACTGAGCTGAAGAAAAATTCATAGCCAATAAGAAGCAGCCATTCACTCGCTTCAAAGATCGTAGCATATCGACACCAACATTTCCTCCACCTACCAGATTGACCCCTCAGCAAATTGAAGAGAAGTGTGCAAAAAGATTATGTTTCGGTTATGGCAGCAAGTGGAGCAAAGGACATAGATGTGTTGAGAAGAAGGTATTTTACATTGAGGGATCCAATGAAGATGAAGAAGAAGATGATGCCTCCAATGATGATGAGGAAGAGATAGAGGAGGTACCTAAAGATTCCCAACCTACAATCTCATGTCATGCACTTGCAGGTATTAGCACTCCACAAACTCTTAAGGTGGTGGGTTTCCTCAAGAAATAGAAGGTGACAGTGTTGATTGATTCAGGGAGCACACATAACTTCATCAACCATAAGTTGGCCACTCGATTGAACTATTTCATCTACCCAACACCAAAATTTTAGGTCATGATTGCAGATGGTGGCACAAATAATTGTTTAGGCAAATGCCATAGTATTAAGCTTGCTATGGGTGAGTACAATCTCGATTCTCCTATGTTCGTTATTTCCATGGGTAGCACAGACATTATTTTGGGAGTCCAATGGCTCACAACCTTGGGTACCATTGTGATGAACTTCCAGGAACTATTCATGCGCTTTCATTTTGAAGGTAGGAAAATTAAACTACGTGGATTATAGGTAAAATATCCACAATTGATTAGTTCACATCAGAGGACCAAGATGCTAAAAAGGGGGCAGAGGGAATTATTACACGATTATGTTCCATAGAAGTTCAATCCACACATGCATCTACACAACCTGATCTACAGATGATTCTTGATGACCACCCATTTATTTTTGGGGCCATGCCAAAAGGACTACCACCAAAAAGACAACATGATCATGCCATTCAACTACTTCCAGGGAGTCAACCACCAAATATCAGACCATATAGATATCCATATGCACAGAAGAGTGAAATCAAAAAGATGGTCCGTGAGATGCTAGAGGCAGGGATCATCAAGCACAGCCAAAGTACATATTCATCACCAGTGGTCACAATGCGAAAGAAGGATGGCACATGGATGATGTGCCCAGATTATAGGGAACTCAACAAGTACACCATCAAAGATAAGTTTCCTATTCCAGTAATTGATGATTTATTTGATGAGTTGCATGGTGTTAATTATTTCACAAAATTGGATCTTCGCTCAGGGTACCATCAAATTAGAATCAAGGATGAAGATGTTCATAAAATTGCTTTTAGAATGCATGAGGGCCATTATGAGTTTTGGGTAATGCCCTTTGGTCTTACAAATGCACCATCTACTTTTCAGAGCTTGATGAACACTATTTTTAGGCCTTTTTTAAGAAAGTTTGTGTTGGTTTTCTTTGACAACATATTGATTTATAGTCAGACATGGAAAGCACATCTACAACATGTGAAATAGGTGTTGATAGTTTTGGAGAAGCATCGGCTTTATGTGAAGCCATCCAAATGTGATTTTGGATTACATGAGGTAGAGTACCTAGGTCACATTGTTTCTCATGAAGGTGTCAAAGTTGATCCCCAAAAGATCAAAGCTATGATGGAATGGCCCATGCCAAAAACTCTTAAAAACCTCCAAGGGTTCCTAGGACTAATAGGTTACTACCGAATATTTATGAAAGGTTATGGCAGCATAGCAGCTCCACTCACTGCATTGCTAAAGAAGGATGCCATCCATTGGAATGATACCACCACCAAAGCATTTGAGAAACTAAAATTAGCTATGTGCACCACTCTAGTTTTGGCTACTCCAGACTTCTCAAAGACATTAACTATTGAATGTGATGCTTCTGGATCCAAGTTGGGAGCAATACTAATGCAGGAAGGAAGACCCATTGCATTTGAGAGTCATCAATTCAAAGGTAAGAATCTACAAAAACATATCTATGAGAAATAAATGTGGCTATTCTTCATGCAATTAAATAATTACGGCCCTATCTGATGGGTAGACACTTTAAGGTGAAAATAGATCATGATAGTCTCAAATACTTTTTGGAGCCAAGATTATCATCTGAGGAACAACAAAATTGGGTAACCAAAATGTTGGGTTATGATTTTGAAATCATCTAAAAGAAGGGTAAAGATAATGTAGTAGCAGATGCACTATCTAGACGAGATTCATCCACAGAAGTATTACTTTGTGCAATGTCCATGTTGCAAGCAGATTGGGTGGATGAAGCCAGGTTAGAATGAGAGCAAGATAAGGATACATAGGTTCTGATTTAGAATCTCCAACAAGGTACTTTAGCCTCTGATAAATTTGAATGGAAAGGTAATGCCCTATGGTATAAGGGTAGGTTATACTTGTGCAAAGATTCAAAACTTAAGCATAAGATTCTTGTGGAGTTGTATGCATCTCCAATTGGGGGACACTCAGGGTTCTTGAAAACTTATCATAAAATTAAGAAAGAATTATTTTGGGAAAGACTCAAGGGAGATGTACAAAAGTTTGTGGCAGAATGCTTGATATGCCAACAGAATAAAGGTGAGACAGCTAAGACCCCAGGTCTGTTACAACCGTTAGCAATTGCTAGTTAAAGGTGGGAGGAGGTTTCCATGGATTTCATCATAGGGTTGCCTTGTTCTGAAGGTAAGAATGTTATCTTAGTCATTGTGGAAAGGCTTACAAAATATGCCCATTTTTGTGCTCTCTCACACCTATTTTTAGCAAGTAAAGTAGCAGCTATTTTTCTAAAGGCAGTTCTAAAATTACATGGAACTCCAAAAATAATTGTAAGTGATCATGATCCTATTTTCACTAGTAATTTCTGGACTGAACTATTTTTCTATTTGGGTACTCAACTAGCTCATAGCTCATCTTACCACCCCCAATCTGACGAACAAACGGAAGTGGTTAACAAATGTTTAGAGGGGTATCTCTGTTGTTTTGTATTAGATAAATAGGAATGTTGGGTTAAATGGCTACCACTTGTAGAATGGTGGTATAACACATCTTTTCATACCTCTTCTAAAATGTCTCCATTTATAGTACTATATGGTTACCATCCACCTTCCATCACTTTTTCATTAAAGGTGTAAACCAAGGTTCAAGATGTGGAGGAACACATTCAACATCAACAAGAGGTTTTGGCTAGTTTGAGAGAGAATTTGGCCTTAGCACAAAACAAGATGAAGCAACAAGCAGATCAACACTGTAGTGAAAAAAATTTAAAGGTAGGTGATTGGGTATTTGTACGTTTGCAACCTTACAAGTAGATGTCCTTAAAGCAACATAAAGAGGATAAAAAACTTGCTCCTAAGTATTATGGCCCTTATCAGGTTCTGCAAAAAATTGAAAGCATGGCTTACAAGCTCGATTTACCTCATTCATCTCGCATACACCCAGTATTTCATGTTTCCTATTTGAAGAAGGTCATTGGACAGAAAGTTTTAGTCCAGATAGAGCTCCCAAAACTAGATGAAGAAGGACGAGTCATTTTGGAACCAGAGAAGATCCTCCAAACACATACTAAAAGGTTGAGAACCAAAGAGATTAGGGAATATATGATCAAGTGGAAGAACCTGAGCAGTGAAAATGCAACTTGGGAAGGTGAAGATTTTCTGCAACAACATCCAAAGTTATTCAATGTTGAGGACAACGTTGGTTTGAAGGGGAAGGGCATGCTACACCCCTAACCTATCACATGTATTAGGATAAGAATAGCCAACTTGTGGCTTACTTATCCCTCTTTGATGCTATATCACATTTCTCTATGCATTCAATTAGTTAGTAGGTCAGCCTATAGAGTAACCGTGACCTAGATAGACTATATATAGGAGGTAGTGGGTAATTGTTTATCATCATATTGTGAATTCTGCTTTTATTAAAGCTTATGGAGGTTTTCCCCTTGAAGTGGCTTGCCTATTATCATATATTCTAATATATTTCAGTCATATTTGGATCTATTTTTGCTATTCTACTTTATTATTGAAGTAATTTCATTACAACTTTACTAAAAAGCTTTCGTACATGCCTTTAGAGAGTCATAACTTTCTTTTGTTGAATCTATGCTATTAGGACATAAATATAAGCCTCAATTGGGCTATTTCCCTAGTCATATTGAGTCTTGAGAACAATTTACTCAAGTGATTTGATGATGCCAATACCTCTGTTTCCTTATGGTCATCCACTCTTGCACCTAAGATCACAAAAAAATTTAAATTTAAATTGACATGAAAATCAGTGTCCTTTATTTCTATTGAACTATGATATCGATATTCACTTCATTTAACTGATGAATTTAGGAAAAGAAGTAACATGCTAAATGTAATTTAAGATAATATATATGATTTAACAATTTTGGGAATAATTGCGGTTTTATTCTTAATTTAGTTAAAGGGTCTAGATTGATAAATCAGTAAATAATATGTGGTAAATAAGCTACTGATTTGTAAAATTTATTGGTAATTAGAGCTTTTATAAAAATAGTAATAAGAGGGAGAAAATAAGACTTAGGTTAAACTATGTTGATCCAACTGAGACAATATCTAATATTCATTGTGTAGCCCTAGGACACTATCATAAACATGATTCTGACTTTCATTTTTTAATTGGACAAGAGTGCCAAAAGTGGATAGGAGCAAAAATGGCATTGTAGTCCTTATCTAGCACTATTGTTCTAAGGATCTGACCTTTTTAGGTTTTGTTCGACAAGTCTATGTGACCCCATCTCTGAATTTTCGATAGCCAAAAGTCTATAGAGCTCCCTGTAGAGCAGTTTTTCTATTCTAATCCTATCTTTTGTTGTACTTTGACCAATTTTGAATAAGAGGGGGGGGGCTAGTGTGTGTAAGATTCACTGGATGTGGATCCACACCCCTTGTGTGGGTACATTGCCTACATACCAATACTTCAAAGAGGGATCAAGCCATATGTAGTTCTCCCTTAGAAAGTGCTCGGTGCAATTGTGATATGAGAATGCAAGGAAATGTTAAAATGGGTGTGCTTGAGATGACTAGGGATTGGTGTAAGTATTTGAATAAGCTATAAATAATATTGGATGGCTATATGCAGAAAATAGGGAAATATGCTTGAGTAGTCTTACTTGCTTTATGATATTTGCCAACCCTTTCCAAATGATCTTTGAATGGGTTTTTATAGGGATCTATTGGTCATGGATTGAATTTTTTCATGTTAGGCCGACAAAGATAAGGATGGGAAACTAGAAGGAATTGACCATTAGGGTCAAAAATGAGCTTGGACAACAACATCGAAAGCGAACAAGAGTGGCACTGGCGCTATAGTCCTAGTGTGGTGCTATTATCCTAAGCAGACGAGACCTAGAGGGATGGATCAATCATGGAAATAGGAGTCTAGGTCAGCTGGGACCAAGTCTGGAAGGCTACAGATGACTATGAATCAATGAAAACAAGCCTAATAGGGTCATGAGAGCAAGCAAGAGGGACCTATGGGTTGGGTGTCATTAGCCATGCTCAAGTTATTAATTTTGCATTTTTATATGACTAAAATATAACTAGTATATATACATTAAATATATTTATTTGAAGACATTAAGAGATATCAATTTTGAGGTGCATATCTTGGATTTTTCATGTACCATTAATCTACACACAACCTTGCAGCCTATCCCACAAAATTTCCCAGTCATGCAAGCCTCCTCACTCTTGCAGAACTTGAGTTCCTCGCCCTTGCAATGTCTCATGACAAGCATACAAATTCATAGTCATGCATAACAATGGCACAACTCCATCAAGCATGTCGTGCATCTCTCTCTTACCTCATGACTCACCCAACACTTCCCATTATTTGTGATATGTCATAACATTGCATTACCTTGCAGATTCCCACACATGTTGCACACTTTTTTCGTAGCCCTTGCAACTTGTGCAATCATGCATAAAAAATTTACAACACTCATAACTCCTACAATCCTATACATCTCATAACACAACATTCATAGCTCATTTATCCTCGCATTAACTCACTTTTTAGTATTTTCATCTTCTATAATGTTGTGTGTATTAATCACAACATCTGTAATATCACACCCCATTTAGCAGTGTATGCAACTCTACACTTTTGCATTACCTCGTAGCCTTGTGGCACGTTAGCACACTTACACCTTGCTTCTTTGCATGCCAAATGTTATCATAGACCTGTACAAGAGCTATACATTTTAAATTCATTTGTCAATACTTTATTGCCACATGACACACCAAGTGTCACACTCCATGCATACACCATGTCAAAGAAGCTCCTTAACATGCCACACTTCAATATCTCAATCATCACTCAAAAAAGGAAGATGATACAAATTTGTATCCATCATTTTTGCAATTATCTATGGTTTTAATTTTCATCTTGTAATCATGCATATATGTGTTTTAAACCACATTTTTTTAGACATAAATGCATCCATAGAGACAAGATATCACACATAGACCATAAAGGAATGTTAGTATTTCCCCAACATTTAAACATATTTGTAGTTGTGTATTTTTTCACAATAATCTAGGAAATCAACAAGGATGCATTCCCCTTATGATCGAAAGAGCTTGCACTCAAGCATTACTGACTCATTGTACATGTACTTTTCCCTATTCTACACATTGAATGGAAATTACATTTATGCATATTAATCTTCCACTTATTTTGAGTGTATTTGGGAAGATTAGAATAGTTAATATTTCATATACATTCTACAATCCATTGCTTATCTCTAAGTGTAACAGTTTACACCACATAACTAGTCCTAGGCACTACCATGCAAATCATTAGGTTCACAACGTAGCTCTTTCTTATGCATGTAAACATGTGAGTGCAACAAGAGAAGGAAGGACAATAATTCCATTATGTTACAACCTACATGGAATAATGTTATAGCAAGAAAAATATGGTTGATTCCTAGAAGTAACATGAAGCTTCCCCAAACATCAAAAATATCATTAAGGATGCACTGGAAGCACAATGCATCAAACTCTTTGGCCAGATCTATGAGTTGATGTTTTGACTCAACCTGACACTTCATCTCCTTTCTCATTCAAGGTCTAAGTGAACCTCAACATCCAAGTGTTTGAAGGCAATATTGACATTGCAACATTAGATAAGTTGATTTTCTACCTCGATGCCTACTTCTCTATCAACCACTTCAATGACGAATAATACCACCTTTGCAACATTGAAGATGACCATTTCAATGTACCACTAGTGGTAAACATACAACACACAACGTGAGAAGTAATTCCATCCCATCCAGACTTAGGATGCCTTTGTCAACACTTTGCAAAAGGAATTATACCCACTAAAATACTATAAGGATGAGTACATGAAGTTCCAATAATTCCTACAATGTGAGGAGTAGTTGATGGAAGACTAAACCAACAAAATCCATAAATATGTTATGCAAATGTGTGAGGACATTACAGATCAATATTACGTGTTGAAGTACATCAATGACCTTTTACCTTATATTTGTGCAAAGATGGAGTTCTTGACTTATGAATCTTTGGGGAAAGCATACTACAATGTCGCCGATATCAAAGCCAAGGAAAATATGAAGTAGTGCTTATCCTCTTCATCTAGCATAGTATGCAAGAGCCAGTCCACATAGAGTGCATAATATTATCCCCCTTTATATAAGCCAAATGCACATTGAAAGAGAGAGAAAGATAATAAGGCCATACAATAATAAGAGGCTCTTGTGCCTTCTAACTCAGTAAAAGGTAATAATAAACTAGGCAATAAGTGGTGTCACTATCATCACTCATGCACCCATGATAATTTTGAATATCGTGCTCAACAATCCTTACTTATGCAATCTACATTAGGTCTTACAACCATGAATAGCATTGATCCAAATAATTCTTGTCTAAGCACGAATGTTGTTGCACTAAACACTTAAGAGGAGTGCAAACATTTCTTCCATATGAATTTTTGGGCCAAAGGATAACCTCTCCATGTCATCATCAACATTAGGATTCAAAAGATCATTTTTCAAGATGTAGCTCAATGTCTCGCACTTCCTCTTGTGGCACATCCACACCCATACTCACTTGGGCATCTTCAGTTAGGAAAAGATATATAGATATAGTGATATTGTACTTTTTAGTACAAAGCCAAGAAAAAAAGGATAATGTCACTTACAACATTATACCTCTTGAGGTTTGAGGCATATCGATGGGAAGACCATACCTGTATAACCATAAAGCTACATATTAGGTGAAGTTGCAAAACCAAACTATTCACATCAAACACTAGTTCTTTAACCTCTTTGAGTCATCTTTAATGACCAAAGTCAAATGGGTCTCTTCCCAATAATGTCATAAACTCATCTCACACAAGTTTTTTTTTTTGGTTACTTATCATCCACCATGAGGCACATACATGGGAATACAAGAAAATATTAGTAGTATGTGTCACACAAACATCTCAACAACAACTTGATAAGTTACCAAAGTAGTATGGTGAAGTATTCACAGATCCAAAAGTCCTCCCAACATACTATGCAATAGAACACCATACTGATTTGGTTCTTGGATCCCTCTTATAAAAAACCCTTTACACTACATATTAATTTGGGAGAATGATGAAGTCCAACACTTAAGAGCTCCTCAATCAGGAAAATATTAGGCCTAGCTCTTTACCATGTATGAGTCTATCCTTGCTCCCAATAAGAATGGGACTTAGTGCCTTTGAATAAACTATTATGCACTTAAGAAAATAATGGTGAAAATTTGGTACCCACTGTCATGAATTAATTACCTCTTGGAATAACTCCAAGGTGTTTGGTACTTCGCCAATAGTAATCTAAAGCTAGGTTACCACTAGGATCTAGTCCATCTTGAAGATACATGAAGGACTATAACAATAGATGGTCATGCCTATCACTTTGACCTTACACTGTCAACATTCATGTGCCTAATGGATGACATACTCCAACTATTTAATAAATCTTTTACCATTGTCTACTTGGATGAAATCCTTGTTTATAAGAAGACTTGGGAGGATCATCTCAAGCATGTCTCACACATCCTAAACACTCTATGCAAGCACAAATTGAGAGCTAACTTAACAAAGTTTTCATTTGGCTTTGCAAGCATCCATTACCAAGGCTATATAATCAACTATAATGGTATATATGTAGATCCAAATAAGGTTAAGGTGATCCAAGATTGGCCTACTTTGTGCAATCTCATAGAATTGAGGAAATTTCTTGCACTTGCCAACTTCTACCATAGGTTCATTCTTGGGTTCTCTCACATTACATGGCCTATGATTCAAATCATTCAAGCTAAAGCAAATTTAAATTAGACACATGCATAATAACATGATTTAAGGTTCTTATGCAATGGATCTGTATAACACATGTTCTCATAATGCCTGAGATTTATCATTCCTTTGATCTTATTATGCGCTTGGTACAATACTCATGAAACATGGACATGTATTTGCATACCACTCAGAGATATTTAATGAAGTAGTCCATCGATGCTCCATGTATGATAAATAATTATACATTATTATGCAAGCAATTGAAAAATGGTGACACTACATTCTAGGTAAGGAAATGGTCATTCATTACGATCATAAGGCAGTTTAGAATTTGCAGATGTAGAATAAACTAGATAAATTATGACATGTGAAGTGGATGACTTACTTACATAAGTTTTGTCTTATGATAAAACACAAGAATGGAAAGGATACAAGGAAACGTATTACCTTATCCAACTCCTAGTTCACATGTTCTTATAGTGTTGGACATATGTGGCCACAATTTTGTAGATTGGGTATCCCTCTACTCATCCAATAAGGACTTTAAATATACCTACACTACTTGGTAATTAGTAAATAGGTTCAAAAGTTATACATGTCTAAAATGCTTCTTTATAATCTTGGACATCTTTATGTTTCTAATGGCTCACTTCCTCAGAAATTCATTTAGAAGGTGCACTATGACAAGACATTAGGCCACTTTGGTGTCACAATGAATCTCCACATTAAATTCACACTTATATTGGTTGAACATGTGAATGAATGTGGAGTGCCACATCAAGTCTTGCATATCTTGACATGAACATAAAGCTAAGAATTTGCACACCTCTATCGGTTCCATCCATACCATGGGAAGCCATCATCATGGATATCATGACTGAATTTCTTAAGAAAAATAATTAATGTGACATTGCATTTATTGTATTGGATAGGTTTTTAGAGATGAGTATATCATGGTTTCTTGCAATAAGGGCATCAATGTAGCTCATACCATGTGAGATTTCTTCAGTGATGTATGGTTTCACTTTGGAATCCAACATCCATTGTATATGATTGAGGCCTACACTTTGCGAGTCATTTTTTTAAACATTATGGGAATTAATGGGTATGTAGTTGGATTGATCGATGATATTTCATCCATAGATAGATGAAAAATTGAAGTTTTCAACCACACACTTATTCATATTCTACAAATATACAACCATGTGCATGCTCACACTTGGGATGACAACTTGATTTACATCCAACATGCATATAACAAATCTCTTCACGATTCTATGATGCATAGTCTATTCCATAAATATCTTTGGTTCTAGCATGTGTCACATCTAAACATATATCACACACCAATTGACATTGATTCATACACATAGGAAAGGGAAGTGGATAAAGCATTGAAATTTTCATAACACATACAATTCATTCATCGATAAGTTCCATGTGATTCTCTTGCCTTCATAGTATAAGTACAAGGAGCACCATAATGCACATCACACACCTCATGTATTCCAATTTGGTAATAAATTCAAGTTACACCTTCAAAAGGAGTGCTTCAAGAGTTCAAATCAAAATATCAAGCTTTTGTGGTATGGTCCTTACACCATTTTTTGTGCAACTGGTGAGAATGCATATATTTTTTATTTGCCTCCATACTTGGGCATACACCAAATTTTCAACATGGAACTCCTTAAGTTTTCTTATTGAGTTAAAGTTACACAAAATCCATTAGATATAAATCCCAAACACTTGTATTCCAAAAATAAGGATCAGATCATCTAAGTGATAGACTCACACACCTAACATATCACACATTAATTATTTTGAATGATCAAGGTCAGGAAATATGTTGATCAATCTAAGTGGTACAACCTTCAACAAATTTAGTTTTAGTTTTATATATAACTAAAGACATAATACAAACCATTACTTCTCAATAAAAAGATAATGATCTATGTGTAGCCTTGCAGTCTTTCATAGTTATGCAAACCTCCTCACTCCTCTTGCAAAACTTGAGCTTGTCACACTTTGTGGTGTCTAGCGGTAATCATACATACTCACAATCAAACATAGTAGTGGCACAATGCCTTATAACATTTGTATAGCTCTCCCTTACCTCACAATTTGCCCAACACTTCATGGTATTGTATTATTACGATACCTTAGTGCATTGCTCTGAGTAATCCCATGCATGCGACACACTTATTTCATAACCCTTGAAACTTATATTATCATATGTAATAAATTCACAATAATCAAAACTCATGCATTCTTGTGCATCTCACAATACATCACTTATCACTCCTACAGCCTCACCTCAACTCACTTCATAGTATCTCTAGCTTTTGTAATGTTGTTTGTAGTACTAATAACCTTTGTAATGTCGTGCACCACATAGTAGTGTGTTTAGCTCTGAATTTTAGTATGAAACACCTCATGTCATTATACCTTGATTCTTCACATGTTAAATGTTCTCGTAGGCCTATGCATCAAGGGTGAAATTCAATGATAAATCCTACTTATCAAGTGGAAAGTCATGATGTTTTGAATAATCATCTAGCTTTGAATTTATGTCTTTATCTAAAAACTATTTTTATTTATAATTTATAAAAAATTTAAAATCCTTTCAAATAAATAAAGTTATAATAACACAACTAAATGTAAAACTTGATAAATCCATTTTATTTATTATACAAATTGTAATAGAAAGCACCAAAAAAATAGAATTCTAATATGTAGAAGAAAAAAGTTTGGCATACCGCAAGAGAAAAGTAGCGAGTATTTCTATACCCCAATTTTTTTATAATATGCATCATAAAAATTATTATTATTTAATTATATTATATAGTATACACTTGCAATAAACAAATAAAACTAAATTATTTGTAATTATAACAATAAAAAAAAATCAAGTAATAAAAATTCAAGGTAATTTAACTGTATTGCTTATAATTTATTCACCACAAGCTCTAGAATGCTTTGTAATAATATTTTTGAAAAGTTATGCATGCATGTAAATGTGTTGAATTTTATTAATACATACTATGCAAGTATCTATTGTAATCACTTAGATCTAATATTTTGCATTGAAAATTATGCAACCAATACAAACAAGAGATTTTTTCACATTCTTAAGTTTCAACATTAACTTTCCAATATATATGTTATAAAAAATAAGAAATAAATAATTTATTTTATGTGTATTTGCTAAACTCAAACAATGTGACTAAATTCTTGGGGAAATTCAATATTTATTAGACCTAAAAATATATAATTTTGTTCAATGTGAAGAAAAGCATAGTGACATTACAAAATGTATATATTTCATCTTTTATATATATAAAACATTTGATATATCAAGGGCCCTGGGTTAAAGAAGACGGTGATATTAATGAATGGGTAAAATGATGTGATGACCTACGTACATCAGAAGCAAAGAGTGATGTTGACGTGGATGTAGTGTGGGATATTATATTTATTTATTAGTTTTTTCATGTTTTTTTAAGGTTGGAATGCTATTTTTATTGGGAAGTGACTCTATTTTGGTGTTGTCGTTGTCTTATGATGTGAAATGTTGGTGTTTTGATAATGTCATTTAACAAGGTCATATTATTGATGTTATAATTGGCCTATTTTTTCCTTCAAAAGTCTTATTGATATTTTGTGGCCCTAAATGTGGATTGAATTTCAAACCAATTACATTGAAAGATTTGGATTACTATGAAACTAATGGTACCCCCATCACATTAAAAAAAGGGCATAGTCCAACGTTAGTTTTAAACTCGATTATATTTTTTATTAAGCAAACTCATGTTATTCATTCGTCATATTAGCCCCTAAATATTTTCTCCTTATTTTCTATTTTAATCAAACCTTCTAATATATGTCAATATATCTTCTCAAATTTATCCCCGTACATTTATAAAATATTATAAATGTTATGGTTATAGGTTGTGTTGTAAATTCTCAGCCTTTTTGCATGAAGATCCATAAATGAGTTTTGTCGTTAGTTTGTAGTCATATGTGACTTAACATTAAAAATGCATTGGTCATTATCAAATTAAATATTCACATCAACCCATCATTTATATTTAATTTTTGTTGTGCACCTTCATTGTATGTCTCTGTCAAATGTATTCCTCTATGTATACTATGAACTTTATATATGAAAATTTTTACTAACAACTACATTGTGGAGGGAATGACTCTCTAATCAAGGCATACTAGCTAATCTTTAAATAATCACTGTGTAGGAGATGGGCATCTACAAAAACAACATCTACATCTAAAGAAAGGTAACATCAATGTAAAGTAACTCAAATACATCTAAAAAACAAGTTGCATTATCAAGATAATACATAAGGAAAAAATATTTATTACACACTATGGGTATAAAATTAGATATAGAATTTTTATGTTAGGAACAATGAATAAGCTCACAATTCCTAATTTAATCCAATTGACACAACACCTCAAGAATGGGCGAAGGAAAAAATGGACTCACATGCAAATAAAATTGAAACACAAATAAGTTTATACCTCAATAAAAAATGAATCTTTCTCCCTTGATGACTGTAGATGAACCCAAAGTGACTTGGAGTTGCCTGATGCTTGGCTATAGATGTTGGATTGTTCTTATAATGCTCAAGTTTGTAGTAGCATGAGAGTAATGGATGCTTAATTATTGATTATAGAGACAAGGTAGTAGCAATATTTTCTCAAGGATTCAAAATATAGAAGTTGTAGGGGGGTGTAGTTGTTTAAATTATAGTTGATGGAGTGAATCAATGGCTATATTTCATCTATAAAGGATGAAGATCTGTGGTGGAGGAATTTTCTAGGAACTAAAAATTCTTATAGAATTCTAGAGGAAGCTTGGTGAGGGGATATAGGAAACTTAGAGTTTTATAGAATTCATTAGGAGTAGTTAATGATGATTATAAAGTGATTAGAGGGAGCGTTTGTATGAGATATAGTGGAGGTAGTTGGAAAGGAATCTAAAATTCCTAAAATATTATGTAAGAAGAGATTAAGGATGAATGAAGTGTTAATAAGAAAGTTAATTAATAGAAATGGTGTTGTAAGGTTTCTATATGATGTAGGAAATGTATAAAGGAGTATTAGAGTAGTGTATTAGAATAAATTATGGATAATGGTATTAAAGTGAATGATAAGTAAAATTAGTATGGAATGAAGACAACATTAGTAGTGAGTGACAAAGCAATAGATTTTGGATGTATACATTTCCCCCCTCTTTGAAATGGCATTACAATCAAAAGAAGTAATGGTATTTCAAAGAAGAAAAAGGTCATGTAAATTAGTATGTTAGGATGGGTGATGCCCCCTCGAGGGTCATGCAGGGAGGAATAAGATAGATGGCCACTTGAAAGAGAAACAAAGGGTGAAATGTGAAGATAAACAAAAACATGTTCAGTTTTCAAGAAGGGTGATGGATATGAAAAGTGGGTATGAAGAATAGTATTGATGTAATCAATGAGCTACATGTTTGATAATGCCCCTAGAAAAGACATATATGAGGGAGTGAAGAGGACATTCTTATGGTCATGGATGTAGCCTAGTTAAGGGGAAAATTCATAAATAGAGGATGCAAATATTATACATATCATAGGCAAGGACTTATACCAAGGGGAGTTGTGGGCTTGTATTGAATGATTGATTGGGTGATGTTACGAGCTTTGGATGTATCCTAGACAAGGACACATGCCAATGAGAGTTACAAGACTTGGTTGGATGGATGTGTTGATGTGGGTTTTATGCAAAATAAGGGTTCTTATAAGAAGGTCCTAAATATTTTAGTATCAATGAAAAATACACTCGAAGGCACAAGCTGCATGTCTTAGTTTTTTAAATAACCATGTGATGGAGTAACGGTGAGCAAAGTGGTTATTAACCACAAAATTCTTTGAATGTGACGAATGTATGAATTCTACTTGAGGTGGATGGGTGGATCTAACTTAAATTGATTCTATATAAAAAGGTCAAAAGGAGGGAAGGGTAAGGGAAAAAATAAGGTGCACTATGACCCAAATAGAGAATAAACCCTTCCAAGTTGACTTACTACACTAGGCCAAACATATAGACAAATGTAATGAAGAGTCTAAAGAAACAATTATAGTTAGATTCAATGACCATAATAAAAAATATTGTTAGTACTAGATTGATAAGCATATCCTATGTTACTAACAAGTTTTAAATATTATCTATAACCAAAGAATTTACAATATGAACAAATCATTCAATATTATATTTATAAAAAACATGCACTTAGCCCATCACATATTTTATCAACTTAATGGAAATTATTCAATGAACCATAAACAATTGGAAGACAAAGGACATTCGCACAAACTCACATACTAGTCGTAGAAACTTTTTTTACTTACATTAATTAACAAAATATCCTTAAATTACAATAAATACAAAAAATGTCTATATAGATTTTAGATGAGATCACCTTATCCTCAAGGTTTGTTTAAATTTGTCAAATCTAAAATAATACTATCTAACCAAGCAAACTCTACATGTTTTAGAATATTTTATAAATTAAAACCTTGTTTTACCTCTTATGATTGTGTACATATAAATAAATAACTTGATAAAAAAGAACTCTTATAGTCAGTCATTGAGTATGGGTGACACTGCTAGTTGGAATTGTACTGGAACTATATTAGATTGTAGTTGGAGTTGGTGTACTAGAGATACCAAAAATAGGGTATGCTTACGTAGATAATCCTTGCATTATTTTCATGATAGAATTCCATGAAGGCATTAATTCAGTGGTGACTATAGTTAGTCTTGGCTGGTCATGAAAAGGAATAGTAGCTAGATTAAAGTCACCATAACTGGCCCTATTGGCATGTAGACTATTGTGTGTTTGGGAAAAGGAGACTTAATTATCAAAGCTTGAGCTTGTGAATATGAAAATCCCATTTGAGTGAATGACCATCCTTGTTTCTTTACCTTTTCATTTTCGACCATACACATTATAAAATATAATTTAATAACTTTAAAATTAATGATAAGGAGATTGAATAAAATTGGAATCTTATTAATTAACTTACCGTGTAACTTCATTGAGGCCCTAAAATAAGTACTTAAGGATTTTTATTGTGACACCTTATCCTTTTCAAAAATAACCAATTGAATTACTTAGTCACTGATCCTAAAATCGTGCTCTTAGCCTCTATTTTAAAATTATTGTCAATAGTCCTCAACAAGATATATAAAAATGGTTTAGTGACTACTTGCCCCAGTGGCATATATATGCCATTAATGTGCATATCACCAAAAATCTAGATTGCCTTTTATTATTGGATCATTAGATACTTAGCTAGCTCTTGCATCTGCTTTTGCCATTCTATGAGCTGATTTCTCTTACCTATCACACAATTTTGAGCCAAAGCAATATTTGGAAGCTGTAGAAAATTGAGGTGATGATATTGATTTTGTCATTCTTCCTTTTTAATTAAATGTATCTTGGAATCCAAGTTATTTACAAATTCATAAAAAGTATATTATTTCATTGTGGTTGTGATTCTCCCCTGGACTATCAGAGAAAACATACTATGTCATAGAGGGTTTTAGCCAAACTATGTACACTATCTATTATATCCTTTGGAGGGTCTATTTTAATTTTACTTGTGCCTCTAAACTTCTATTTTTATTTTGGAGACCATGAAACATATTTTTCAGAACTTCCCCAGTAGCATATACTATGGAAATGGGCTCTTATTGAATTTCATCTTCATCTCCAGGTTTGGTTTTCCTCTTTTTCATCAACAAGAAGTGTTATTCTTCTCTCACAAACTCTATAGGTTTTTCACCAATAGTAATCATGCTTTGTGTCACACTTTTAAGTTTGTTTAATAATGCATCAAACTCTATAGTCAATCTGGGATCCTCATTGATTACCAAATCTTGCCTAGCGACTGCTCTCATTACATCTTTTGTGTCATGCAGGAGTCACTATCAAATCTTAGGGAGAGGTTTAAGAGGTAGTGGGTAAAGTGATATATGGTGGAGGAATGAGATTGGAGGGAGATGGAGGAATTTATGGAGGTGGCATGAGGATGGAAGGATATGGAGGATTGAAATGGGTAGGTGTAGGTAATGAAAGGAAAAGTGGAATGAGCAACTTCTGCTTGGAGACTTTGATTGAGGATATGTCCTAAGGACATATTTAATGAGGTTAGGAGACTCTTCAACTAAAACAATTATGGAGTTTAGTAGAAGACCCTAAGTAAAGGAAACACCTAATAGGGTGAGGAGATGGGCCTGTAAGTGTTGTGTGGTAAAATTTGTATATGACATAAGGTCTTCAAAATGTGAATTGGTCATTGTAGTGCCTAGGTCAGGTGAGGAAAGAGTTGGATGTGTAATGATAACTTGGGTTAGACTCTTCATGAATGATAAATTAAAGTATATGTAATAGACATAAAATTAGTAGGAGGGATAATTTTAGTCAAAGAATCAAAATTTGTAGTCCTTTCCATATTAGATGAATCCATAGGAGTTGTGGAAATTAGAAGCACTACTATAGAGACAAGGGAAATAATGACTTAGGTCAAGCCTTAGGGAGAAACTATTGAAGTGACCACAAGTGGGATAACTAAAGTAGTTAAAGTACCCATTTTTATGTTAGATATTGTAGTTACTTGCTCTACTTATTCACCTTATCTTGATTTAATGTTTTGAGTGTGGGGAAGAGTGGGAATTTCAGTCCCAAAATTACTCTGTAAGGGTACCTTTTGAAATATGTCCAATGATATTCATGCCTATAGGTTTCCATCATGGCTTAACTCTAAATCTTCCTATTCGTATTGTTCATCTGAATACTACTCTACCTCCTCTTGTTGTGTGTTAATAGGGGTTTGTATGGAAGGATGAAGAGATATTTACACATAAGTTATAATAAAAGGAGTGGCAATCACCTGTGAGGAAAGAGAAGAAGAGAACTGACATATTGTTGTTGGAGACCTGAGGTGGCAATACTATTATATCCAATGTAGTGAATGCAACTATGATTTTTGGGGGTTCCCCTATGTCCAAAACTTGTTGCTTCATTTCCTAAGGATTTAGTATGTTCTTAAAGATTCTTGCCCTTAATTTCTTATTGGTTTCTTTTTATATTTATTCTTATGCTTGAGCCTGCCCAACTTGCTCAAAATCCTTTTCTTCTTACTCTATCATGATTTTATCTTCTATTTATATATTTGGGTCATATTGAATCATTTGAGTAATCCTCATAGACATATGAACTCTTCTCATTCTTGTATAAAATTCTGAATCATCCTTAGGGTTAAGGGAGATTAGGTCATATTCATATTCTTAGTGGCCATAATCTTGTATGAACTACCTAGATGATTTCTCTATCTGTTATCTTATTAATTTCCTAGGATCCCACCATCTATTGTTAGCCAATACAAACTTGAATGAGTCCCAATGTTTTGAATCCTTAACTAGTTACTCCCAATTCTAAAACTATGGTATCTCAATGCTGAGGGGTGTCTTGTGGTATTTGGCCAATCTATCCTTCCTTGGATTATTGTCCACATTGTTGGATAACTGGTAAACTATATCTTGCTCAACTACTTTTTTTGGTAAAAGTCTTGGTAGTAAAAAAGGAGCTATCAAGGTGCCCTAAACTCTAATGACAATGTGATCTAGATAGAACCAAGAATCACCCAATGCCCTTAGTTATCTTTTAATTTGGTTGGGCAAACTAGGCATAGGTTTCCCATTTATGGCTCTATAAAACATTGGGTATAAAGTATCTACTATAGTTTTCATTTGATTAATATATTTGAGTATGTGAATATGGTTAAAATCATCACATATTCTCTTTATCCCTTTTGGATCCCAAGGTAGAACACTGGCTGGAGTGACAGTTCCACAAATAATGTCTACCAAGTATAAAAACATGTGAAAATTAACATCCATTTGGTCATTCATGAATTCTCTCTAGGATTTTAGGTTAAAGCTTATGATTTCCCCTAGGGGTGGAATGCTCTATCGCGTCAAAATTATGGATAATAATAGGACCCATATTTCATCCACATCAGTGATGGATGAAGTCCCACATAGTCTATTTAACAAGGCCATAACAATTTTAATGCTTGGCTTGAATTGGGCAATAGGGACTTTCTTCTTCATGGAATTTTTTTAAAGGTTCTTGGTCCATCCTAGTATGGTGCTTCTGATGTTATTATTTTTAAACCAATTGCTGACAACTATATGGTTGTATGAGATGTTTGGTGGTGGTAATCTATTTTTTTTCAAAAGCTAAGCTTGATATATAAGTTACAAGTTGCACACTATTATTCTTATGAAATATGTCCCTTGTGCAAGTGCATGTTGTAAACAAATTAAAAACTAGGTCAACACAAGGCAATACCTCTAGCTTCATTGATACCTTATGGATTCCAACCACCTTGATTGCCAATAGGTCATCTATATAATAATTTTGGTCTAGGGATAAGTCATCTTTATATTTGTAAGGTTAGGTAGCCTCAACTTCTATGTAAACTTTCATATAATGTTTGAAGGCTCTAGGTAAAGTAGTCTCATCAAATTATGTATCTTTATATCCATATTTGGTTCTAAAATAGAACATTAAAGGAGCATGTTATTGGTTTTTTACCTATATTATTAACCAAGCTCTGTATCAAACTTTTAATTTTAGGGCTTTTGGTTTACTATGGAGCTCTGAATAGTAATTCATAGGTATCAATTGGCAAATGTAATTTGATTTGACCTATGAATACAACAGATAGCCGATTTAATTATCTTATGAATTCATTACTTGAATCCTCCATGCATGAAAATTAATTGTAGAATAATTTTCATTGGAATCCATCCATAAAATTAAAATTTTATTTTATGACATTAGATTTCATAGGTTTACTTGATACATGGCACTTTTTCACTACCTTTAATTGCTTAGTCATCTTGTTTTAGATCTATCTCTTTTACACTTATCATTACATCATTGATTCATGGTCTTTTACCTTTATAAATCTATGCCCTTATGAAACATGTGTCATCTTATTATTTAATTACTTTATTTTCACCTATCACCAAGTCTTTAGGTCTATTAATATATGGAGCACAATATGGTGACACATGGTATGACATGTGGTAGCTAATCTACTAGAATAGCCATGTGGACCAATAAGATTATGACATGTGGTACTTGACTATACAAAGGGGGCCATGTGGCACTCTATCATTAAATTGCTTGATTGTATTACATTTTATATGTATAATTATATGCAATAAGATGTTGACATGTGGTGTGGTTTCTCTCAGCTAGGTAATCAATTATTCTATGGTTCTATTTCCTTATCCTAATCCCATAATCAAGAGAGATTGTGATATGTGGATGAATCTTACTTGGTTGGTCACTAAATCTTGTGATTTTTAATTCTACCCTGAGAGGCATGATGTAACAATATGCAGACAGATGGTAATATCTCACTCAATTAGGTGGTTTCTTGACTTCATAACTTTGTTTTCTTCCTAAATGATCAAATGAGATTGTGATACTTGGCATGATCTCATGCAATCAATTGGTTGCTTGACCATGGGACTTATAATATCGATATGTCTCTTAAATATAATGAAGTTATGACACATGGTAGGATCTCATTGAGTTAGAATACTCAGTCTATGTAACTTGGACAAATGAATGGCAGTTGCTAGTAATATGTTGTCCTATAAAGTGAAGAATCGACAGACTTGCTAAATAGAGATTAGTTTGGTTAATCAAATAATTCAACAATAAAGACAAAAACCAAATTAGTATTTTGATTTCAAGCCAAAATTCATGAAATAAAGATTGAATAAAAGCATTATAGTCTTAAATATGGAAAACATTTAGGATAAATTCATGTCTCGATAGGGACTAATCATAGGATATTTTAGGGTAAATGGGTCCCTATTTGATTTTTTAAAAATGGGGTATATTTGTCACAATAAGATGGACATATGTCATGAGATTTGGGAGTATCCAAAGAAAGGATGCATAATAGGGAAAGTTGTGAAAGGTGATGGGGTGATTGGATGGATGTCACAAGCTTTGGACGTATCCTAGATAAGGATGCATGCTAAGGAAAGTTGTGAGATTTTATTGAATGATAGATAGATAGATCAATTGATTATTTATAACATTGACATAATGATGAGAGTAGGGAAAATAAGGGATAAGGGAGGAAATGACATAAGGATGAGTGGCCAATAGATCAAGGATGAAAAATAATGGTCGAGCTAAACTTAAATACCTCATGTGATCGAGTGTTGCCTACATAGTCTGTAGGGATATTAGGCCAATGTAATTATCCAAAAAATGGAAAGGATGGTGAGGAATGATGAAAAGATGATGTAAGAGAGGCCCTAAAGGTACCCTAGGGAGATCAGTAGGATATGATTGTAAAATTATCAGTTTTAGCGATTAATGATAGTGATGCAAAAGTGGGGTTATAGTAGGGAATTTGATGATATTAGTGATATGATGGAAATAGTGGTGAGAGATGAGAATGTTAGGTGAAAACAAAATTAAAGATGAAGGTGCAAGTGCAAGTGAAAAATGGATGTGAGAAGGATTAAAAATGTGGAAAATGGGGGTTAAATAGGAGGCAGGCAAGGGAAATACCTATTCATTTGCATCCCACATCTTATCAATTTTACTTTGGATTTAACACCAAATTTCTAGATGGATATGGATTGTGTGCCACACCACCACCACTAAGGAGAGTGGATTTGAGAGCATCAGGGAGACATAAAGTGTGGTGACCTAGTGAGTACTTTAATTTTCTTAATGCTGGCATTTGATAGTGTAATCACCTAAAAGTGGTATTTGGATGCCAAGAGTGTTACTTGAGATAACACATTCCTATTTTAGCCCTAGACCTATTCTAGAGCCTTTAACACACTTTTTCAACCATTATATAGACCACAAACATCTTCTGTCAGCTCAAACACAGTCCCAAAACAACATTCCTATATCCTAACCCATTGTGCCCATCAACCTAGTAGATGGACACTAGTACCACATTAAGGACACTAGATCCATATGGCATTAGTGTCCTCAACTTGGCACTAGTGTCCCTTACCCTAACTCTCTTGAATGGATATATTTTCAAACATGTGCCCCTCCTAAGATTGTCCTAAGTACATTTTATTATCTACACAAGCTACAGATCACTATAAATACAAGACTATTAGACATCTATCCACTAGATGGAAATAAATGTAAAAATCCTATTTAAATAAGAAACAAGTTGAGCAAAATCAGGGTTATTAATCCCTATTTTACCCTACTTCTACATACAACCATCTTAGCTTCCCTAAGCCCATATTTTAAATATTTCCAATCTTAAGCACACTCAAGGCATACAAGACCACTATCATTCTAACATTCACTTACACTTACACCAAACACTAGGTGGGAGAATTACATCGAGCTTGATCCCTTCTCATAGTACAGGTATGTAGGCAACTCTCTTCATAGTGGGGTGTTGAGGATGTCCAACCTATCCTACTAATGAGCACACATTTTTAGCTTATACCATATTTACAAGGAGGTTTAGGGTTTACATACTAAATAAGATATTATAAGCACAATATAGAGTTCTATATTTCATGCACACATGAACAAAACCCATAAACATAGGCATAAATACTCCCAAAAAATAGGAGCAAACCTGTAAAGAGGACACTAACACCATTTTCAAGACACTAGAGCTGCATGGTGCTACTGTCCAGATGGGGCATTATTGTCTAGTGAAGAATCAAACCCAGGGACCCTATTGATGATGCTCATACCTATTCATAACCCAATTTTAAGCACCTAAATATTTCACAATAGTCATTTTCTAGATAAGTCTTTATTTATACATATTTATTACCATTTTTAGAAAGTTAAAGCAAGTTAAAATCTATAACAAAATCAATGGTTATTTATTAAATATTATTTCACTAATTTAGACATCTCAACCATTTAATCTAACTTAGGATTTGCATTAGTAAAACCCTAAAAGGTTAAAACATTTGGTGAACAAGAATTCCTTTGAATATTGCTTAAAAGCCTACTTTTCCTTCTTCAAAATTTTATAAAATAAATTAGGGCTACATACTTTTGTTTTTTCTAATTTTTGGCATAACTTAGCTCATTAAATCATTTTCATATTATAGTTTCAACTTATTTAAATATGATTTAAATTTTTGCAAAGAAACCCTAAATTCAAAAAACCCTAACCCTATACACACTTGGGGTTTGTATCTTTTTTCTATATTCCAAAATATTAGATTTGCTTTAATATTTACTTTTTGTAATATTTCTTAGATTAACATTCTTAAAAGTTTCAAAATAAACAAAAAATGTTTTCTTACTTTCCAAACTACAATGGTAAAATTTAACAATAGATTTGATGAAACTGATAAGTGATAATTACAATACTTTGTGTCCAAACATATAGATATACAAGATGAATTCATCAATTTCTTCAAGAAGAAATCCAAAAAATAAGCAATGGTTAATCTTCAATTCCCCCAGTTACTAATGTTGTTACACCTCTAGTGGGGCTAACTCAACCAACTCAACTAACATAACCTAAAATTATAATTTAACAGCCATCAATGATAGCTACACCTCTTATGGTTAGTTATTCCACTCAAGATGTATAATCCTTCATTCACAAGATTCATACTCTATAGTCTAAGGTGTTGCATCTCGAGAAGGGAGCCACTAGGCCATCACATGCCTTAGATTCTAACATTCTCTTACATACACCTTTGGCACATCACATAGAAACAACTCCCTTGCCATCTAGTTTCATGGTACCCAAGCTTACATTATATGATTACAAAGGTGATCGAGAACATCATCTCATAGATTTTCACATAACATGCTTGGACTATGTGTCCAATGATTGGATTCTTACGAAGTTATTTCCATGTAGTCTCAAAGATTATGCCTGGTTATATTATTTACCAAATCAATTTATCATGGAATTCAATCCTTTAGCTGACATTTTTCTAGCACACTTCACTATCAACATTAGTGATAAGATATCATATGCACAAGTGACATAGTTAAAATAAAAGTCAAATGAGCCTATTATAGATTATGTCTTACAATACAAGACAATACTTGCCAAATTGACTATCCCCATAACAGACAAAGAGCTTCATGACATATTTAAGCAAAGTCTCTTACTAGCATTACATGAAGCTATCTTGTTCAATAAGTTTCATACATTTACCAATTTGTGCCACACAATCAAATAAAGAGAGGTTAATCTCTTATCAATGGGCAAACTCAAGCATACAAATTGGTTATAATCAACTCTTAAGAATTCAATAAAACCTCCATACAAGGTGAGGGCCACAAATAACTAGAGTGATAAAAAGGCCATAATCAATGTAGCTTTTATGCCATCTTCTAGATTAGTTTTATCTGCTCCTTAACATAGAGTCTTCACTAACCTTTCAGAGTCACTAGCATGAGTTTTACAATAGCTCTAAGAATATAATGTCATATATGTCCTCCCCATTAAAGAGGTTGATACAACATAGCCTCTTCCAAAGAACTATGATTCAAATGCATTTTATGAGTATCATAGGGCACTGGGAAATACACCAAACAAGTGCATAAGCTTAAAGCACAAGATATAAGATCTCATTAAGGCTAATATTATTGATGTGGGCACACCCACAAAGGCACCAAAATCATAACAAAAAGAGTCTAAGGAACTAAAGATATTTTTAGATCCATTTCCAAAGCATACAAAAAATGAGGCAGGGGGCACATCAAGTATTCATTATACATATCAAGCACATCCACCACCAAATTCATATCAAATAGTTATAGAGGAGGCACATATATTGCATAACATTATTAGCATGTACTATAATACAATGCCACCTATACCACTTATCAAATTCTCAGATTAGGAGATTATGGATGGTGATATAGATATACATGTACTCTTTATATGAGCATACATAGACCACCATCCTATCCAAAGTGTTATGGTTGATAATGGGTCAAGCATTAGCATGTGTATTATGACACTCTTGCAACATATAGGCTACATAGAGTGGGATATATTCCCCATAGATATAGTCATTAGTGGTTTCAATGGCCATGTTCAGAGCTTCATCAATGAGATTGTGTTTTCATTATAGGTTGGACTAAGACACATTGCCACTTGGTTCCTAATAGTATTTAGTGTAGGTGTATTTTGTTAGGTTGTGGAGCTAAAAGCTTCACTGATGCAGACATGGAGGAGGTTGCAGGAGAGTTGCAGAAGTGTCATGGAGACTGGCGTTTGGTTTGGCCAACCGACGTCGGCAGTATTGGACAAGAAGGCAACCGACGTCGGTCATGGATCGGCCGGCGTCGGCGACCCCCGGGCAGACAGGGACCGACGTCGGTCGCCTGTGTGATTTGGACTTTGCTTATTACGGGCAGTTAGCTAACGAACCAAGTGTTTGCATGAAGAGATCTATTTTTAGACTGAGAGCTGCGGATCTAATTATTGTAATTAGATGTCTAATCATTGTTTGGATGAGATCTATATAATAGACTCATGGTTGTATTGGAAAAGTGTTCTAGTTTGAGTTGAGCAAAGTTTGCTCCTTCTGTGTGTGAAGTGAGTAAGGGTGTTCCTCCTAGTTCCCTATCAGTGCCAAGCTTGGTACTGGTTGAAGAATCATAAGGACTTGGTGAGGCAAGGACAAGGGTTCTTCAGGTGTGTAGGATCTTGGTCACAGTTGCATGGCCTATATAGGAGATCTACATGGTAAGTAAGATCATTGATCTGCAGGTGTATGTGTGTGCAAGGTCAAGGTTCACAGGTGAGCAGAACCGTGTTTGATTTGCAGGTGTGCAGGATCATATAGACAACAACACAACAGGGAGCAGTATCAGGCAGGATCTACTTGGAGTATAGGTGTGTACTCAGATAGAGCAAAGAGGAAGGCAAGGGAGTTTCTTCCATAAGTATGGTCTGTTGAAGTGCAGGTTATTGCAGGTTCATGGGAGATCTACTTGAAGTACCTTGAGTACTTGTGGAGCACGTGGAGTGCTTGTGGAGCACTTGTGTTGTGTGTGGAGCACAGGAGGTGAACACCAACTCTGTATTTTGAGTTGGGTGTTGGGACTTGAGAGGGAGAGCTTTGGGGAGAAGATTTACTATTCACTTGAGGTGTGGGAAACCTCTGTAAGGTGTTGGAGAAGAAGTGGCATCTTCTTTATTGTATTCTTTTCTGTATAAAGTGTTAATACAATTTGTGTATTGTCTCTCATATCTTGTGTTATTCTAAATTCTAGTTACTTGGTGAATCTGGTTAATTTCCGCATATTAAGTTGCTTGGTTTGGTAATCATATTGTGCTCTTTTGGTGGAGCAAGATCCTGACAAGTGGTATCAGAGCTTTTGGTTGGGATACTAACAGATTGGTTTAGATCTGGGTAGTGTGTTTTGATTACAGGTCACTCTCAGGGGTTTCTGATTGAGTGGGAGTAGAGCAATGGCAGATGAAAGCATGCTAAGAATGGAGGAGTTGAAAAGCACAGATGGTTACTCATGGTCCTATGGAAAGAAAGAACAGGTAAAAGATTATTGTTGGTTGGTAGCAGATCAGCATGAAGGAACTGAAGAAGCAATGTTGCAGGTGTTATTGCACAGGATGTTCTTGGAGGTTTCTTGGATAAAGTTGAATCTTGGATAAAAGATTCGGTTGCCTCTTTCCATGCAGCCCTAGATAGAGGAGCTGGTGAGCCTTGCCAAAGAATTGGCAAAGGGGAAGTGAAGCTAAAATTGCAGGCAGCCAACACACAGGTGTTGATGATGGTCATGCAGGTCCCAGGTTTGGAGATATGGCTAATTTCTTCAGAAAGATTGGGTGATGAGAGATGCACAAGAACTCTCACAGCAGATGCACTTGAATTAGCTGGTGGTAAGAAAATAGGTACCCTTTATCTACTTGTTTATATTACTGATTCTTCTTTTGTTGCGGAGATGTGGCTTCGTAGGCTTGGTCACATGAGCAGGAAGGAGATGCATGTTCTTAAGTGGAAGACAGATATATTTGACAGGCTTAAGAACTGGAAAGCCTTGGTGTTTATGGAGGAGATGGCGGACAGAACCCAGTGGATGTGGCTGGATACTTCTGAGCAGGGCAGCTTGGACATGGGTATTGATTCAAAGGAGCTCGCGGGTAAAAAGTCATCACTCATAGGCAAACACAAGTACCGATGTCGGTCAGGAGGAACCGACGTCGAACAGACAGGTGCCGATGTCGGTCATGTGCAGACCGAAGCTGGCGATGTCAGGCAGGGTAAGACCAACGTCGGTCAAGGGACCGACGTCGACAGTATGTAAGACCGATGTCGGTCAAGAGGACCGACGTCGGCAGAAGGGACACCGCAGGGTCGATAGTCAGGGACAGATGCATGGAACCGATGTCGGTCGGATGCAGACTGTGGGGTGACCGAGGTCGGTCACTTTAACAGATTTTGGGTGGACAGCACGCTGTCAAGGAGTCTCAAACACCCATACGGAGGACTGAAGGCGTAAGTAGGCCCTCAAATTCATTGTTCCTCTTCTTTATACATGTTGCTGATTGTAGAGCAGGAAGGATCCAGGAAACAGGGGTGAGCTTGGCATGGATGAGGATGTGATTCCTTGGAGGAGAACCAAACAGGTGTGTTTTGGTAGGGTTGCCAGCAGGTATGAAGGCATAGAGACAAATGGATACCTTAGTAGAAGAATAGAGAGAACGGATACGTGAGACGGAAGACCAAGTATATGGTCTTGAGGAGCTGCAGGATAGTGGTACAGGTTTTGACAGGTGGAGGACGAAGCATGGCTTCAGTCAATGTCAGGGTAACTACTGTGGTTTGTCTTACCAGGTGGATGATGAGTCGCAACATCATTCTGTTGCTGTATGTGGATGGTATGTTTTGCTAGCAGGATTGTACATACAGGGTTTTGCTGAGCTAAGGGTAAGATTAGTTCAGTGTCATGTCATGAGGAGTTTGGAGCAGCGGAATTCTTTGACATGGGAGACATGGAGATCAAAGGTTGATTTTGTCTCGAGTGGGAGCTGATGTGAATCAGGTGTTGGTGAGGTTCAGGATGTAGAGCTGGAGCACACTAAGGGTTGGACAGGTACAGTGTCTGAAATCACATGAGGTCTGGTATAGACCTGAGTATTCCCATGCAGTGGGAGCTGTCAGAGAGTTAGGAGCCAATTCGGGGAAGTGAGTTCTTAGGTATTTGAGAGGGACCGGCAGCAGGGATTCATGCTATGCAGGGTCAGGACTTCACTACATGTATTTATAGGTTCGGATGTGGCAGGGTACTCAGATGACAGGAGGTACACCACGGGTTGTGTGGTGGGTTGTCTTCAGGGTTGAGCTTGAAGAGGGATACAAACCAGGAAATAGATTAGATGGAGTACAAGTACAGGTACAGTGCAGCTGTTTATCTCCAAGTGGGAGATTGTTAGGTTGTGGAGCTAAAAGCTTCACTGATGCAGACATGGAGGAGGTTGCAGGAGAGTTGCAGAAGTGTCACGGAGACTGGCGTTTGGTCTGGCCAACCGACGTCGGCAGTATTGGACAAGAAGGCAACCGACGTCGGTCATGAATTGGCTGGCGTCGGTGACCCCCAGGCAGACAGGGACCGACGTCGATCACCTGTGTGATTCGGACTTTGCTTATTACGGGCAGTTAGCTAACGAACCAAGTGTTTGCATGAAGAGATCTATTTTTAGACTGAGAGCTGCGGATCTAATTATTGTAATTAGATGTCTAATCATTGTTTGGATGAGATCTATATAATAGACTCATGGTTGTATTGGAAAAGTGTTCTAGTTTGAGTTGAGCAAAGTTTGCTCCTTCTGTGTGTGAAGTGAGTAAGGGTGTTCCTCCTAGTTCCCTATCAGTGCCAAGCTTGGTACTGGTTGAAAAATCATAAGGACTTGGTGAGGCAAGGATAAGGGTTCTTCAGGTGTGTAGGATCTTGGTCACAGTTGCATGGCCTATATAGGAGATCTACATGGTAAGTAAGATCGTTGATCTGCAGGTGTATGTGTGTGCAAGGTCAAGGTTCACAGGTGAGCAGAACTGTGTTTGATTTGCAGGTGTGCAGGATCATATAGACAACAACACAACAGGGAGCAGTATCAGGCAGGATCTACTTGGAGTACAGGTGTGTACTCAGATAGAGCAAAGAGGAAGGCAAGGGAGTTTCTTCCATAAGTATGGTCTGTTGAAGTGTATGTTATTGCAGGTTCATGGGAGATCTACTTGAAGTACCTTGAGTACTTATGGAGCACTTGGAGTGCTTGTGGAGTGCGTGGAGCACTTGTGTTGTGCGTGGAGCACAGGAGGTGAACACCAACTCTATATTTTGAGTTGGGTGTTGGGACCTGAGAGGGAGAGCTTTGGGGAGAAGATTTACTGTTCACTTGAGGTGTGGGAAACCTCTGTAAGGTGGTGGAGAAGAAGTGGCATCTTCTTTATTGTATTCTTTTCTGTATAAAGTGTTAATACAATTTGTGTATTGTCTCTCATATCTTGTGTTATTCTGAATTCTAGTTACTTGGTGAATCTGGTTAATTTCCGCATATTAAGTTGCTTGGTTTGGTAATCATATTGTGCTCTTTTGGTGGAGCAAGATCCTGACTTAGCATGTGTATTATGACACTCTTGCAACATATAGGCTACATAGAGTGGGATATATTCCCCATAGATATAGTCATTAGTGGTTTCAATGGCCATGTTCAGAGCTTCATCAATGAGATTGTGTTTTCATTATAGGTTGGACTAAGACACATTGCCACTTGGTTCCTAATAGTATTTAGTGTAGGTGTATTTGATATACTATTGGGTAGGCCATGGTTACAACAACTCCAAGCCATCTCATCTAAAATAAACTAATGCTTGAAGTACATACATATAAATTAGGTGGTCAAAGTTGAGGGTGTCCCATATGAGTATACTCTACCCATCCCACAAGTAGTTCTAAGATAGTTTCCAATTACATTTCTAACATAATCACCAATTACAATTCCAACACCATTACCAAATATTACATGGACATTAGCTATAGTTGAGAGAATAAATCCTATGCATACATTACAAATTTCATCATAGCCACTAGTTTAGGTGAGGTTTACTCCTATGGTATTAACATTTATACATACTCTCCCATGAAGGCCATTATTAGAGAGACCCCTATTATTTCACTATATTTTTGTATTATTTTATTTTTATTTTTAAAACTAAGTAAAAGTAAAGAAAGGGAAAAGGTGTAGATGAACTTGGATGTGGTTTACACAATCTGTGATCCAAAAGATGTGAAGTACTCCTTTTTGGCTTAGGAGGAATGACCTATAATAAGAATAATACTATAAATAGGATTGATTAGTAAGATTGAAGGGTGGATTGCCTAACAAGTGTTAGATCTAAAAAGTACAAGACTCCCCTAAAAGGCTATCAATCCACTTGTTTTAAAAAATTATGTTATAAATAATATTGATAACAAGTGCTTATATAAAGGAATGAAAATTAATTTAACACAATGTAATAAAATACTTTTCAAAAAAAATGATTTCTTTAATAAAATGACATTAACTTTTGTGAAAGAAATGCTAAAGTGCTAAAGTATGGTCCAAATAGTAATTTCTGACTCTATGTTATGACAGGAGTTAAGAAATAAATTTTTGGATTGGGGTTGATGGGTAATTTTAACTTTATATTTTAGGAAAATATAATTACATAGAGACTAATGCTGGTCACTAGGTAACTGATGTCAGTCACTGTGTATTGTCACAGTTTTGGCTTTTAGGCAAAAATGGGTTTTGGGCTGGTTGAAAAGGGGGTTATGGACTATTTGAAGGTTGGTTGATGGTCATAAAGGCAAAATTAAGACTCAAGATTATTAAACATGAAGGCTTAACACTCAAAAGGCTGGGAATGGTTAATGAGAATTTGGTGAAAAAGGGAGTGTGAGAATTATAGAACTCCAACACAAAAGAGAGTGTGGGGAGAGATTGAAAAGGGTGAAAGTAATAAATAACTATAATAAAATACTAAACTTATAAAAAAACATATAATAATTAACTATTATGGATTTTTTCACCTGAATATGATTTGAAGTTGACTGAGAGTTGGTTGGATGCTTGGAACAAAATGGGTAGAGTAACAAACCTTAAATCCTTAGTTTTGAGGTGATGAAACACTTATTGGTATTTAAACTAGTTATCTAGTTCACTAGATAGATCTGGTTCTCACAAGAGTTTAGTTCTTGATCAAAATGATTAAACCTCTTGAGCAAAGGTCATGGTCCATCTTTAAGTAACTGATGCCAGTCCTGGTTAACCAACATCAATTAAGGGATGACCGACATTGATCAAGGTATAAATGGTCCAAATTGATTAAAATAGTGTTTTGCACTTAATTTTGGTAGTTAAAACCATTAGAAATGGTTTGAGTTCATTTAAGGAAGTATGGTCATATGGGTAGAAATAGTCTAGGAGGTGAGTACTTAAATGCTAGGATAGGAAATGGTCTTACAGTAAGGTGTCACTAAGTTAGCCATGGGCTTGGTTAGGTTGAGGTATAAATAGAATTTTATTATATTAATTAATTATTTATTTAATTTATCTAAATGTGGTAGGGGTAAATGGGGTTTTAAGGGTGTTAAAAAATGTTCTAACCCAAGGGGGGCCAAGGGGGTAAAAAAGGTGTGTTGTGACATCCAAAACCATTGGTGTGGTTTTATAGTGTCTACATTTTGCCCCTTTTTATTACATAGTTTGCATAAACAAGTTGTAAAACAAAAAATAATGATTTAGTAGAAGGTTATATGCCCCAAGTGTGAGAGGAAGTATTTATCCTTAAACTAGGAAGTGATAAGGTGAAAATAAAGTTGGGTTTAGGTTTGACAAGTGGATAAGTAGGTAATAAGATTGGTTGGGTGGCTAGGATTACAAGCATGAAAGGGTACACAAAATGCAATGAAGTGCAATGTCATAAATAATGCCTAGATGAGGCTACCATGGTTGAACAAATTAAGGTTGCACTTAGAAGAACAAGTGATAGGTGAACCAGGTCACAACATTAAGCTTCGATAATATGGACTACACCTATAAACTTAAGTATCCTAGGTGAGGTATTCATGTTCTCAGGGAGCCAAAAGTAGGATGTGATCCTGAGAAGATAAAATGGTCGCATGTGTTAGGACTGCAAGTGGTTGTGCTCTGATGTACCTAAAGAGTTGTATACAAAAAGATCATGTGTGTGTAAGGTTGTCAAGCATGGTAAGGTAGTCTAAGTGATAAAATTGACCAAGGGAAAGTTGGCACACAAATTTTAAACCATTGGCCAGAGTGACCAATTTGAGGTATAGTGGATGTGGCATTTAGAGGAAAATAAGGTGATCTTTGAAATTTGTTAAATGAGTGATGCAATATTTTTGGTGGTGTTATGTTGTAAATGGATCCCTTTTATTTGAAAGAGAGCCAATAGTGATGTAAATTGAGGGTAGGGGTTAGGAAAAATCCCTAATATAGTCAATTGATGTCAGTTGTCCCTAGGCAAGAATAATCGATGCTGATCTTCTTAACTAAAGATGATCGATACCTATCATTAGGGGGCCATCAACAAAAAATTCAATTAAGCTTATTTATATTTATGTTTTGTTTGGTGTGAGAGTGATTATTGCCCAATGGGTTTTCTAAATGACATTAGAGTGTTGTAGGTGAGTTGTTGGAGCACAATTAGTTAAGGGAAGAGTTTGTCTTTTATGGAAATATGAGAGTGGTTGAGAGGGCAATGGGTGGGGTAGAGTATGGGTTCTAGTTTGGATAGAGATATCGACCATGAAACCAAGTGGAGGATAAGAGGTGGTTAGGCAAACATTAGTCAGGAGGAGGGTGTCATCATGGAGATATATGCAAGATGAGGTAAGTGGGTTTTGTTTTTAAATTATTTTTTAATTTGAATGTTTGTGTGTAGATCTAGAAGGTAGGGTAGTGGGGAGGGTAGTTAGAGGTGTTTGGGTAGGAGAGAAGTGTTTTTGAAGAGAAATTAGTGAGTTTTGGTAGAAAATAAGGGTTTCAGGGTTTGGCCCTAAAATGACAATGACCAATGCTAGTCGAGGGTTAATCAACATCGATCGACAAAATCAATGTCAGTTGACTAGTGACCAACATCGATCAACAAAATTGATGTCAATTGACTAGTGACCAACATCAGTCTTAGTTTGAAGGCTAGAGGGGTAAACATAGGGAAGTTTGAAATGCTTTGAATGTTTGTTTGATGATTTTTAAAGGTGTATGGGTTTGAAAAGGGTTTTAGGAGTGTGATGTCTATTTTGCTTGGTTAAGTAGGCTATTAGGGTAAGGAAAGGGGTAAGTCTTAGGATGAGTAGACTGTGAAAGTGAAAAGGGTAGGTTAGAATATGTGGGGGTGAGTAGCAAAGGTTTACTATAAGAAAAATGAGCCTAAAGGTCGTTAAATAGGGATATTAGTGTGAGTGAAGATGCAAAGTAGTGAACTTAGGTAAGTGTATAGGTGGGATAGTTTAAATGACTATGGTTGATAAGGTTGAATGCTTGTTGATTACTTAAGGTGTAGATTGAACTAAGTCAAAGATATAACCTTACAGGCTACAAGATTGAGTTATGCTATTACTCAAGGAGTTGTAGAGAGATATGATGGGTGAGGATTGGGCTCACATGACAACTATAGGTCTAGGAGGTATATGACATTATCATCACATGCCTTAGGATATAGGTATGTTGGTGGCCCTCATCAAGAGATGGGATCCATGCACTAACATGTTATAGTTTTCAACAAGAGAGATAACTATTACCTTGGAGGACATGCACAAGATCTTGAGGTTACCTTTACAAGGGCGAGTAATTAAGCTAATTTATGGTGATGAGATAAATGCATAGATGGATCTGCTATATGGTGAAGATGTAGTAGAGGCTCAGTATCATAATGGGGGATTCTAATTTGAGGATATATATTTATTGGACATAGAGACGAGGAGATTGATGATAATGTTGATGATAGTAGTCACATACTACACATTACCAGATTTCAGTGGTGGGAGGTATCCCTAGGCTTTGATAGGTGTACTAGTTGAGATGTACAAGGATATGATAGTCTATGCATGGGTACTAACACTTTTAACATAGGTTTATCAAGATCTTTGGTTCTATTGAGTGCATAAGAGGTATGGGATGAGTGTGTGTTTCTTACTCCACTACTGGGCTTATAAACATATCACCATTTTGCATCTAGTTGGATTATCATGGGTTACATGGCATTAGGCATAATTCAGAGTTGGCTTTATGAGTGGAGGTATGATATGGATCTTTCATAATTAGATGGTGTGGTATGAGATGTAATGTGGTTTAAATATTAGTTAGATACTTTGGATGAAGAGATCATCTAGAGATCATATGTGGGTTTCCCATCATGGAGGGGCTTATGTGCACATACTTTTTCCATTTAATGTGTTAGATGGGTACATGAGATGAGAGAGCATGAGTTAGAGTTGATACCTTTTAACCACATGCAATGATAGTTTGGTTTGGTTTAGGGTGATCTGGTAGTGTTCTTGAGGTAAAAATGAGAGGATGTAGAGGCACCACTTCCTCTACCACAACCATCAAAGGAGAAACTACTTTATAAGTAGATACTAGCCCCTACAACAGTTGATGATGTTGGGGTGAATCTAGAATATATTTTTTGGTGTTAGAGATGGAACCCTACAATTATAGGTGGAGATGAAGGATATGGTCTTGATGTTGGATGAGATGATTGATAGGTTGAGGATTAGGGTGAGGAGGAGGGTGATGCATAGATGGAGGAGGTAGCCCCTAATCTACATATAGTCATTGTAGAGAGGGATGTTATGAGAGTATCACATGCTTCCTTATAAGAATTTCTAACCTCTATGACATAAGAGAGAGACACAACATAGGGGTAACTAGCTATAAGGACATAATAGAGAGATAACTTGCATGTAAAACTATCCAACATCACTCAATAGAGAGACAATTCATAGGAATAACTAAAAACAAGGACACAAGAGAGAGAGAGACAACTTAGAGGTACAAATATCCACCATCACTTAGTTGAGAAACACTATGCAAGGATAGTTGACCATTATTACTTTGGAGAGGGATGACCTACAAGTGTAGTTAACCTTGGTTATTATTAGCCAAATTTGGCCTACATTCCAAAATATGCCTAGCCTTTGATGAGAAGCTGAGTAGGGTCCTGATTGAGTAGTGATCCAATGTCATAAGGAGCATATGGAATTCAAGAGGAGATCACATAGAATTTTCAACCTTTTGAAACATTTTAAGCAGGATTAAAGTGTAAATATGATCTTAAGGAAATATACCATCATAGGACGTCATATAGAAATAAATGGGTTAACTTGATTATGTATTTAATAAATTCACTTGGGAGGTTAACCAGGGTCAAAATACCACATAAACATGATGATTTTAGTGCCAAGATCATCCTTTACAAATTTCATGTCTTGATGAGCTTGCTATCTCAAGATATAAAGCTTCAAAGTTAGAATTGCAAAATGAAATAGGCATGTGGATTTCAAGTTTAAGCTCTGTGAAGTAGCCATTAGAATGTAAATATCCCAAGGTTTAATGTGAGAGTGATAAGTGTCCAAATCTCAAGAGCTAATGTCAAGTTCTAATAATTAACATTGATCTAAAAGATGTTAGTGGGTCCTAATATCTATCGGAGTGCATCCATTCATACAGATCAATATCGATAGTGTGAGCAAGGTCAACAAGTTTATAGATCTCAAAGTCTAATGAGAAGCTACCAAGTGTCATAACCATGTTAAATGGAATAGAAGATCAATGGTACGTGTTCATTTGTACAGATCAAGATTGACAGTGTGAGCAAGGTCAACAAGTTAGAGGATCCTAAGGAAGAATGAAAGACTTCTAAGTGTCATGAGTACATTAAGCTACCAATTAAATCAATGACTCATGTGTATTCCATACAAAGTAAATCAAGGAGAAAGATTGAAAGTCTAAAGCTAAGGGGATTTAATATATAGGTCAAATATATGGTTAAGGTTAAACCAGAGTAGGTGTTTTAAAGATCTATGTCACCATTAGAGTTTAGACGAGCACTGCTAAGTAATGAGATGTAGTCATATAGTCAGGATGAAGCTTCATCACCATTAAATCTCAATATGAAGCTCTGGTTTGAAGTTTTAGAACATACAAGGTCTATTATCTAGAGTTACATTATGGTTTCATGACTATGTTTGCCATCTATTAAATAAGCTTCATGCATATAATAAGTCCTTGGATTCTATAAATACTCAAAGGAAAAATAAATCTTTCTAGACCTAATAGGGATCAAAGACGGGCATCTAGCTATTGAAATAAGATCAAGTAGTCTATAGATTTTCATCAATAATCTTATTATATGAAAACCAATAAATGAATTGGTTTTCATCTATCATGGACCTATGATCATGTTTCAAAGTAGGGGTAGACTATGTGATTATTATGGAGAAGTGTCTCATCTTTTGATATGGTCACATTTTTGACAAACAAGTACCTATGGCTGCCCAAAGTAGATATGGCATGGTTCTGTCAGTTCCAAGATATGAGAAGTTTGTCCTCATTAAAAGATCAAGTAGAAAATAGCATAGAGTCCCAAGAAGGAGACTTGATGGTTAGATAAAGACAACAAAACATTTAATTCTTTTATAGAGCTTTTAAAAGTTAGTTCCTTCTTGATAAGATCATGACTCAACATCCTCAGATTAATGCTAATCCATCATAGCTCCCTCTCTCTCCTCCCTTTTTTCTATATATGTCCCATCTTTTTCCATATTGTGACTCTCTCTAGAAATTTTTAGAAAAGAGATCTCTAATATTTTTAGAGAAAAAACTCTTATGCCTTTGGCTTGCTTATTTTATGCCAAGATTTGTACTATAATACCTATTTGATGCAATAAAGAATGAATTCCTTCATTTTTTCAAGCCGAGTCAATGTGTGTTCTATGAATCCATGTGTTGTGGTTAAGTGAATTTATGCTTTCCTTGCCTCTTTGTGAGTTTCCTCACCTTCATGAAGTGATTTGTAGTTCTCACAGGTCATTCTAAGTGCAATATATAGTTTGTTGATTAGTTTGTAATTGGACAACTACCCTTCCATGTTAAGTTGATAGCTAATCAATGCCTTTTTGTGAAATACTTATGTGAGGACTGATCATATTTAGTATTGAATGCATCATATGGTGTGTCTGTGTAAAGTGTAAGTGTTCAAATTACTGGTGCATCACCTCATTTTATATGCTTTCATAGATTGTTGTTAATCTCTCTCCCCTTTTCCAAGTAAGTGTTAATTTAGGTCTAGTTTAGGTGATATATCCAAAAGGAATTTGTCCTTCTTCAAAGGTCTGAACTAAGATTAGGTGGCCCATAGCCTAGGGTCATTCCCATGTTGGACTAGATTTGAGTAGGACTTGAACAATCCCCTTGTTTATCTAGGGTGCAATCTAAGACACTAACGGTTCTGGCATGCTCGATGGGATGGAGATTTCCTTGGCATAGCTAAAGTTTGGGATTAAGAAGAAATATCTGCAATAGTAGGAGACATTCACCATCATCAAAAGCTGAAGATTCTTCAAATTGTAGAGTTTATAGCATTATCCAAATTTTCATGCCTAAGGTTACTACAAGGTCAACAAGTAAAGGTATTCCTTTTGAAGTCATTGAGCTACCTTCTACTTCTTATAAAAAAGAAAGATTCAATAAGACAAGTCCTTTTCCTCAAAATAAATATTCATCTCCTGGTCATCCTATTATTTTATTCCAAGCTATTGTCCCCATTACCTAAATCCCCATTACCCAAATGGTCAATAGGATTCAAGTGTTTGTTCCATTCAATAGGGGTAGTCCCTTGAATTTAGCCCAATATGATGATATTCCTATGTCTGCCCTTAAGAGTATCCCTTTCATCTTAGGAGAATGGGATAAAACAAATATTATTAAGCATATCCAAGATGTTACCAACTTTATTCTGTTCATAATGTTGTTCAAGATAATGTGACTATAAGACTACTAGCTGCTTCCTTCAAAGGAGTAGCATTGCAGTGGTATATAAATCTTCCTTTGACCTCCATTGCTACCTGAGATGAGTTAGGTGCAGCCTTAGTCAGACAATTTGAAGAAAAATTTGATCACCTATCCTTAGTTAAACAGTTGACTACCATTAAAAGATACTGCCATGAGTTCATGATTGATTTTAACCTCAAATTCCAAAAGACATAGACTAGGATACCTACATTGATTAGACCATCCCCAGAGTATGCCTTCTTGTACTATTTGAAATCCCTTAATTCTAATATTAGTGTGATGATATAGTCCATGGGTGGTAATAACTTGCCAAATGCTTATGAGGTTGCAATAAGAGCAAAGAACAATTTGATATAAGATGGTAAGCTTTCTCTAAGGCCTGTAATGCCTATATTCCCAGAGTTTCAACCTATCCCACCCCCTCAAGTTCCTCAAATCCCATATATATCCCCTATTCCATCCCCTAAAGCCCAAGTTATATCCCCTTCTAATAAAGCTAGTGAGATTAGAGATTTTAAAAGTATGTTACAAGCTTTTGGGAATGAAATAGTTCAACTCAAGAGACAAAATTACCAAGGTAGGCCTTATCAACAACTAAATCAAACCTCTTATCAACATTTTAGAGATCAAAGGCCTCTTTATCAAGGTTTTAAAGAAAATAGACCACCTTACCAATCTCAAGGAGCCATAACTCAAGCTAAACCATATGCATCCCTTAACCATAATGTACCCTCCAATTCAAGAGTTATTAGTCCCACACCTCCTCAAAACAACTTGATGCAAGATTCAAGTTGGTAGCCTTTTAATCTAGATGATACTCAAAACCAAGCCTTAGTATCTATTGACCAAATTTGACTTCTAGTCAAATGAGGTCAACCCCTATAATTTTAAACTTTTTAAGAAGGTTTATACACATCTTATGAGGTCTCATATTGTCCTATATATCTTACTTGGTCTTGTCTGAGTCCTTGTCTAAGTTCATTCCCCTTGAATTGGCCTAGTCAACCATGGTCAACTATGGTAAAACCTTGGTCAAAATTAGTCAAAGGTCCATTTTGTGTAAAATTTAATAATATGTCATTTATCATGTTTTAATGTGATTACAAGTCATAAACTAGTCATTTGTTAGGTTTCATGTGCAAAAAGAGGTCTTTTGGCCACCTTTTAGCCTATTAAATGACTTGTACTTAATTTTATGTAAGAAAATTTGACAAAAAAGTGAGTTTTAATGTGGGTCATGTCAAGATCAGGTCAGGTGATAGTTATAAGTCAGGTTCATTAGGAAAGAAGTAGTTTTCCCTAAAAAATAGACTTTTTTCAACACTTGTATGGACTACTCAAGCTCCCTTACAGCAAAAAATGTGGTGAAGTGACTCTTCACCTCCCCATAGGTCATATACACATTTTATTTTCATATATGGCATGAAAATTATCATCTACAACTCATTTTTCTTCATTCTCCATTGGCAAGCCAAGGAAGGGAAAGTTCAAACACTCACTATGGAAGCTACAAATGGAGTTAAGGGAAATGTTTCTATAGGTGGATATAAATCTAAGTGCATTTCAAATCCATAGAAATAAATCTCATATTGGTTTCTCCTCTTTCATGAATAATGGTTAACACTCCAGGCAACTTTTTATGCCTATTCAACCATGAGCGGGTCTCCTTTTGAACCTGTTTCAAGTTTTATTGATTTGGTTTGATGGATTAGTTTGTTTTAGGTGATCCTACATGTTTTTCAAGATATTGTAATTATTATTTTGGTGTTTGAATCTTCAAGTACTTGGGAAATCCTCTTTTAGGCTTCTACATGCTTACAAAATGCATAGTTTGCATTTACAATCATCTCAGTTATCTTGCAAGTAGTTTCCCCACATTGGGAAAAGTGATTTGATGTTATTTTGATGATTATCTTGATGCTTGTTATGTTGGAAGGGTTTAAAAGTGTTTTTTGGGTGCTTGGAAGGCCTTGCCTTACATTTTCTTGTTCTCTTAAGGGGCTATCTCAGTCCACACAGTCAGAAGCTTCACCTACAAAAGTATGTTGACATCATCATGAACAAGAAACAACCTTCACAATGGTATAAGTCCTTTAAAGGTAATTAGAGTGCACTTTGGAGAGGTCTAAGCTTGATAGAGAAGGGTCATAAGGTTGTGAGAGGTCAAGATAAAGTGACTGTGTTTTTGGTCTATCTATCCCCAAATGTTGTAAACAGAGATCCTAAGGTTTTTTTGATATTATATATGTCATGAAAAAAAGAAATATTCAATGCTATTATTTGGTTCACATTGTATCCATATCCACCCTCAATAACCATACCAATTTTGAGGTCAAAATGATATGTGAAGATGGGAGTTTCAAGGCCTCAAAATTTCCAAAAAATCATTGAATCCAATTAGTGGTATCTGCAAGGTATGAATGACAAATTGATTTTACACTCTAATTTGATGAACCTAGATCATGCCACCAAGATTGATTGATTCAAACTATTCCAAAGAATAATCCTGAGCTAGTGTGATAGTGAAAAAGGTGAAATTTAGGTCTTGACCTCCTAAACCTATCCTCTATCTGTATAAGGGTCTGAGATGCTCAAACATAGTAAACAAGGTTATTTGCTAGTGAGGTAAAGGATGTGAAGTTTGGACCTTTGTTTGAGTCCTTCAAGATGTATGAAATCATAATTAATGAAATGTGACATAAAGATAATTAAAAGAGGGTCCTCAAACATCAAACTAAGCTCAACCAACCACCTACATGTAGCCTTACAACTCATTGCACATAATTAGCTAAGGCATCTTGGCAGTGAGGATAAAGTTGAGGTTTGGACCTAATTTAGAACCTAAAAAATGAATACAAGGTGAAATGAGTGAAATATTACCTCAATTTGACCATGGAAACCTAAATTCATCATGAATAAAGCCTAAAATCTTACCAAAACACCTACAGGCTTGTCTCAGTCTAGGCAAGTAGTGGCTATACTAGTTGGAGACCTAAGCATGATTTATGTGTGATTTGAAGGATTATAATGTGAAATAAAGTATTAATGGATTATATTAACTAATAAACATGGAGATAAGGGTCCTTAAACATCAAACTAAGCTCATAACTAACCTATAATAAGGTCTTAAGGAATTGTCGCAGTCCACACAGGTAGAGGCCTAGTTTGAGGATAAAGGATAGATTGATAAAAATGAGTGAGATTAACCTTAGAAAATAGTAGGGTGACAATATTAATGATATTTTAATCATAATATTATATTTTTTTAATGTTTAAAAATCATTAACCAATCTCAAAACAACCTACAGTTTGCCTAAAATAGGGTTTCCCTTCTTAGGTAGTCATACACCTATTATAGGTTTCCAAGCATAAAGAAGCTGTTTAAGGGGAAATTAGGATATATATGGTCTGGATATGTTATTTAATTCATTTATGATCCCTAAAATTACCTAATAAATCTCAAGTTAATCCATTTTTCTCCAAGTACAACCTATACTCAGCCCACCTTCACAGTCTGCCTACTCATGAAGTCTACCTTGGGAATTTGGAGAATTGAAGGGTCAAACAGAGGATTTGAGTTATATAATTTGGTAAAGAGTGCCCTTAAGAAATATAAAACACTATAAAATAATGATATTTTATGATTAACATGGAAAACCCTATCTATTTTGTCTCAGAGTAGGGGTAATTTTAGCATACATGGAGATGGCAGTTTTGGGGAAAATGTTGAAATGATGGACCAAAAGGAAAGAAAATCTCAAATGATGATAGGATAATATAGAGGGGAGATATTAAGACATTAAAAACCTTTATATATGGTATGTAACCAAATATGATGCTCTAACTAAGGAGGGTTGTAGTCATGGGTGAAGGGAATCCTTAAGCCTAAAAGCCAAATTGAGAGTCATGTGCTTTTTTGAAAATTTACATGACTTAAAATTTGTTTATTAATGTTTTTAGATGTATATAATATGTGTTGGATCCATAAGGAGTCAAAGGAAGTCATTATAATCTTAGGTGGAGTCTCAAATGATAGGCAGACCTATTGGCAAGGTCTAGGCCTAATGACAAACAGGGGTAAGTTTTCATTTTTGGATCTTGAGGAGATAATAAAATGATGGGAAAATGTTTTTTGGGTGAATATACATGTTATTTAATAATTTTTTTTAGGATAACTCATCAATAAGCCAATTATTGGCTTGCAAGCTCCCAAACCCTCACAAAATGCACAAAATGGCTTGAATGATCAAGTTGAAATGTTCATAACTTTCATGATCTTATGCATGAGACTTGGAGGAATTTAATATAGTTGGATAAGGTATTTTAGGATCCATAAGTGAAAATTATAAATAATTATAATGTTCCATCTTTATGAACAAAGGTTAAGAGGGCTAGTCACTCCAAAACCCTCGCTAACCCTGTTTTAGGACATGATGGTGAAAATCAAGCTAGAAGTGACTCCATATGGATGAATTTGACCATGAGTGATGAAAATAAGTTGTTTAAAAGTAAATTATAATCACATAAATGGGATAATATTGTATGGAACTATATGGAAAAGAGGAAAACAATGCTTATTTTGACCATTTTTTGTGTTGTGCAGGCATGGTGAACTTACAAGAGATCAAATCACTTTTGGAGGGAATATTAGGACTTGATAAGTACAAATTGTCATTATATAAAGTTTATAAGCTCATAAGTGTGCTTTATTTCTCTTTATTTTTAGCCAGTCCAGTGAGCGAACTAGAGAGGACTTGGAGAAAATGGTGAATCTTCATTTTGGGAGCCTTTTAAGGATAATTCATTGTAACTGATGGTATGAACACTCATTACACAAGTAATTACTATTATTTTATGGATAATATTGTAGGTTTTAATATCTTGAAGGTGAAAATTGTGAGAGGTGAAGGGAAAAGGGCTGTTTTAAGACTGCCAAGTATGATCATGCATGGATACAAAGATAGGAAGGGTCAAGAGCCTGCCCAATGAATATGAGGGATTCTTAGTAACCCCTTATACTTATATTAATCATCAAAATTTATCCGTTTCAAAGTTATGATAGTTTTTTAAGGCCAATCATGAGGGGCAATTTTCTATGCATAGAAAAGGAGTTTCTTAACTATTTACAGGTTTTGGATGATTGAAGATGAAATTTATAACTCATGACATGATATGGATCACCCAATCATTCTATCTCATGCATTTTTAATTGATCTTCACATTGGTGACACATGTCCTTGTACCTCTTCAACTTCTCCTCTCTCTCTCTCTCTCTCTCTCTCTTCTTCCAAGTTCTATAACTTGGGCCTTCTTGGCCATTGTATGCATCTCTCTAATAAGTATGGAAAATACATACCAAATTTTTGCCTCGAATAAATAAATACAAGTACTTTTACCTCATTATAAAAATTCACTAAGTGTACATGATAGTGTTTAGTCTTGTGCAAGTGTGATGTATATTTACCTTCACATGTTACTCTTATTAGTACCTAGTGTGTTATGATTTATTTCTTGTAGGTCAACAAGAAGTGTCAAGTTAAGTTGAAGGTATAGTGAATAGCTCATTAAATAGAGTGTCTTATAATTCCTATTGCCTAAGTCTTCCTAACCTATGCTATGTTCTAGACCCTGTGTTGAAGCATTGATGTGAGAGAGAGAGTTGATATTGAGTGAAGTGTATATGTAACTTGTTATTGGTATTAAGTGCATGTAAAAGGTATGATTAGAGTAAATAATTTTGTGTATCACCCCCATATAATAGGTTTACTTTCATGTTACCTCTATCCTTTTTCATCCCCAAGTTTAGTAATAGGATTTGATCTTTATTGATACATCAAGGGGAGATAGCCCCTAATATAGAGATCCACCTCTTAATAGGGATATCCACAGCCTTGGGGTGGTTCTATTGTCTCACTTAAACAAGGAGAAGCTTGTCCCATCTCCTCATTGGGTGCAAGTTCAAGTGACAACAATATCACAATATATTATTATGCCATAAATGACATAAGAAGAGTTTTCTCTTCAAGAGGGTCAGTATCAAGAGACAAATTTGGTACCCCAAGGAGAGACTCAACAAGTTTAAGGGAATATTGATGCCATTAATTTGAATTGAAAAATGGATGATCATGTTGCATTCAATCAAATTGGTGAGACTAGAAACATACGTGGTCAAGATATAGCTCTGACTAGAGCTAAAAGAATATTTGTTAAGGAAGCTCAAGATGTGAGAAATGCTTCTAGTACTCCTAATATTATTCCCAAGAGTATCAAGGATAAACCTGATACCCATATAACACAAAAAAATTAGAATGTAGAGACTGAGAAGGTCCCTTAAATACCTTTGATTAGAGAATAACTAGTGGTTCACAAGGTGAAGCCAAAGGTTAGTGGAGCCTCATTCAGTATAATAGATCAGATGAAGAAATCCAATGTCAGTATTAGCATGTGGGATTCCCTTGATATTCTAGGGCAAAAATACATGCTTATCCAATATCTTTTAGCCCTTAAATTATCTCAAAAACTAGTTGAGAAATAAAGTGTTGTCTTGGCTAATTCAGACCATCCAACCAAGAAATAAGATCAACAAACCATAAAATGGTAAAGGTGGACAAAAATAATTTACAATCACACAAAACTCCTCTATTTTACCTCTATTTGATAGTTAGTGACTATTTAGTTCATAATTATATGGTAGAAAGTGGAGCTAGTAACATTGTCATGCCTAAACAAATTATAGATAAGCTCGGTCTTGTCGATGAACCAAAAATTAAAGGAGTATTAAAACTAGATGGGTTGCAAACAAAGACAATAGGCATCATCAAAGATATAAATTTGACACTACTACTTGTCCCAAAATTACCATTAAACAAGATGTGGTAGTGGTGGACTTACCTCCCTATTTTGCCATGTGTCTATCAAAGGACTTTACCTCAAAGATCAGAGGATACCTATTAGCTGATTGGACATATTTGATGTTCAAGAATAGGTATGGTATTAAGGTAACAAAACATTTTGAACCTATTACACATTTCCATTTGGAGCCATATATGCCAAGTATGGTGAACACTAATTATACTATCTTAGATAAGGTACTGAAAAATAGTGAAGTGGAAATTGAGTCACCTCTAGATGGAGTTCCATATCTATTCCTTGATGAACATGCCTTTGATTTGCATGGACATAATCCTTATAAGTTAATTGAGTAAGGACTTGGTATTTATTGCCTTCATGAAAAAGATACACCAATTCTAGCATTGATGAAGGATGATGAGTCTAGTGATGGCTCTTGACAACTATACTTTGATGGATCAAGGAAAAAACATGGCATCAAGGATGGAATGATTTTGATTTCTCCAACAGATCAAAGGTATTTTTCTTCTCTCATATTTTTATTTGGTTGTTCAAACAATGTTGTTGAATATGAGGCACTAGTTCATGGTTTATAATGGGCAAGAAAGATGAAGGTCAATACCTTACAAGTCTTTGGTGATAGTGAACTGGTAGTTCACCAAGTAAGAGGTGTTAAGCTATGCAAGAATAAATTGCTTGGGTCTTATAAGCATAGCATATGGGACTTACTTAAATAATTTCAAGCTTTCAATATTTATGCCATATCAAGAAATGAGAACAAACATGCAGACAAGTTGGCTGCCATTGGGTCACAATTTAGTATCCCAGTTGATATAAAGAGTGAAAAGGTTTAGTCACACATTAAGGTGGTTATAAGACCCTATATTCTAGACAACCATGATAATTGGCAGGGGTTTGAATATGAAAATTAGATTGTTAGGTTCTTGCAAGAAGAGGCTGAATTTTACTTAAAGAACCAAGATAAGTTCTTACATCAGTATGGTGACCAGATTATTTAGCCAAAAAAAAAAATTTGCCCAAAGGATTGGTCACCCTTGAGAACATATTCAACAAAGAGATGAGTTGAGAAAATAAAAGTCTTCATTGTCAGTAAAGGAGGAACACTATACAAATGTGGAGATTTTAACTGGTAAGAACTTGAAGTTAGGTAAGGTTTATACTCCTTTAGAGAAGGAAACTTTCATTAAGTTATGTTCAATTTTTATGGATGTATTTGCATGGCAATACAGTGACCACAAAGGATTTGATCCAAATTCTAGCTCAACACACCATTGAGTTAGAAACTAAAACAAAGTCAATAAGATAAAGATAAAGGCTTATCAATCCAAAGCTTGACCCTTTGATGAGAACTAAGATTGATAATCTCATTAAGTTAGTTATTATATTTCCAATCAAGCACTCAACTTAGGTGGCAAACTTTGTTCCAGTAAAAAAAGAATGGTGAAATTAGACTGTGTGTTGAATTTCGTGACTTGAACAAGGCTTCCCTTAAATACCACTATCCTTTTCCTTTTATGGAAAAAATTTTACTGTTAGTTTTAGGTTCAGAAAGGTTCTCCTTGTTGAATGGATATAGTGGTTATAATCAAATTTTGGTCAAGGAAGAAGACCTATTCAAAATAGCCTTCACCAAAAAGTGGGGGACTTTTGCATAGAGAAAGATGCCCTTTGGTTTATCCAATGCTGGAGTAACTTCTTAGAAAGCCATAGCTATGGCATTCCAGGGTCTTCTTCACAAGTTTATACTTATTTATTTGGATGACATAATAGTGTTCTGTGAGAATGCAGGTGAACACATGATTCACCTCAAGCAAGTGTTTGAAAGTTGCAAGCAATTTGGGGTGTCTCTTAATCCTAAAAAGTGTGTTTTATCTATTCATGAAGGTAGGATTCTTAGACATGTGATTTCAAAACATGGTACAAGTATATATCTTGATAGGATAGATTCAATTCTTGCACTTTCCTTGCCTAAGCACAAGAAATATTTTCAAAAATTCTTAGGTAAAATTAATTTTATAAGAAGGTACATTTTAGATTTTTCCACTTTAGCTACGCCACTTACAACCATGATAAAGAAGGTTAAGAGTTTTATCTAGTCCAAGGAAGGAGTAAGAAGATTTGAAGAGATCAAAAAATCCATAGCCAGTGTTCCTACACTCCTGAACCCTGATTTCACAAAGGATTTTATCTTGTACACATATGCTAATATTGACACTATTTCAGGTATTCTTATGCAATAGAATCATGAAGCCTTGGAGTAGCCAATAGCCTTCTTCAGTCAAGGCTTGGAAGAATATGAAATAAGGTACTATTTTGTTGAAAAACATGTAATTTTTATTATTAAGTCTCTCAAAAAGTTGAGATACTTGTTGTCTAACAATAAGATACACCTAATGGTTTCACATCCACGTGTCAAAGATATTCTCTTAAATGAGGATATAAATGACAAGAGATCTGGTTGGATAACCAAGGTAATGGAGTATGATGTGGAGATCAATGTCACAAAGATGATTAGAGGTAAAGTACTTTGTGAACACCTAGCCCAAGACTTACAAGAGGCAAATGAGATGGTTTTGGTGTCAAATGATGAAGAAGCTACAACTGATCATACTTCACCTTCAGCTAGTCCCAAGATTTGGTAAGATACCTCTAAGATAATATTTATCCCTCTCACCTAAATCCTTAAAAAATAAGATATTTTAGATTAAAATCCATTCCATTTCTTCTTGTTGATGGTATTTTATTCAAAAAAGATATCAATGACATGTTGTTAAGATGCATTAAACAACATAAAAAAGAAAACTTGTTTATAGAGTTCCATGATGGACACGGTGGAGGGTATTATTAAAAAAGGACCAAAACCCACAAGATCATGAGAGGTGGGTTATTATTCACCAAGCATACTTGGTGATTGTCATGCATGGGTCAAGAAATGCAGACATTATGCTATGTTTGTTGGAAAGGTGAAACTTGTAGCCTTACCTCTCCAACCAATTATAGTGAATCAACCCTTTGTCCAATGGGGATTAGAATTTATTGGTATCATTAACCCCCCTTCAAGCTTAGGTCATAAATGGATATTAACTGCTATAGATTATTTTACTAGACAGACAAAAATAGTGACATTAAAAGAAGTAAATGAGTCTAATGTTCTAGATTTTTATGAAGGTTTGATTACTAGATTTGGAGTCCCTTCAACCATTATTTATGATAATGTTATGGCCTTTGTGGGGTCAGAATCAACTAGTGGGAAATTCAATATAGTGTGTTTCTTAGCACTTCATCAAATTACTATCCACAAAGTAATGGCCTTGCTCAGTCCACTAATAAGAACCTATTAAAGATCATCAGAAGGACTATTGAATATAATTAGAGGTCATGGCATCTCAAGTTGAAGTCAGATTTGTGGGTCGATAGGATCACCTATAAAATATCAGTGGCCAACTCTCCATACAAGTTGGTATATGGTAAAGAAGCAAGAATGCCTATTTCTCTTGACTTCCCTACTTTAGAACTAATGCATCAACTTGATTTATTAGAGAATGAGCCAATGTAAATTAGATATGCTAAGATTATGGAGCTAGAAAATATAAGACACCAGTCTATGTTGGCCATGGAAGCCCATCAAGTATAGGTGAAGAGATCTTTTGACAAAGGAACTTCTTCAAGAAATTTCAAAGAAGGAGATTTGGTCTTCAAGTGGGATGGGGATAGAACTAAGCCAGGAAGGCACACAAAGTTTGACTCTCTTTGGAGTGGTCTATAAATAATCTCTAGCTACAAATCCCACAATGCCTTACAACTTGCAAAGATGGATGGCAAGGAGCTTCCTATCCCAGTCAATGGGATTTGTCTAAAACACTATCATAGAGGAAGCTAAGTTCCTTTTACATAGTTAGTTGGTCTTGTTTTCCTCCAAGTGTTGTTTTAAGACATTAGTTTATTTATATTTTTATCCCAAATAAGTGTTTTATTTGCATATCTATTTTGTTAGGATAGTTTCCCTTTAAAGTTTATTTCTTTCCCTATTTGGTGGAATTTTTTGTCTTTGCAAGTCAAAAATATTTCTTGTAGTCATAGGATTAGATTCATCATTTTGGTGAGTCCAATAATCACGTAAATGGTCTGAGTTCTCAAGCATAGTAAACATGCTTCCCAGCTAAGTCACCAAAGATGTTGGCCAAATTTGGCTTAGCCTTTGATGAGAAGTTGAGTAAGGTCCTAATTGAGGAGTGATCTAATGTCACAAGGAGTGTATGGACTTCAAGAGTAGATCACATAGCATTTTCAAAATTTCGAAACTATTTAAGAAGACTTAAAGTGTAAATATGATGATCTTAAGGAACCAGACCATTATAGGACATCATGTTGAAATAAATGGGTTAGCTTGATTGTGTATTTAATAAATGCATTTGGAAGGTCAACCAGGGTCAAATACCACATATACATGATAATTTTAGTGCCAAGATCATCATCTACAAATTTCATGTCTTGATAAGCTTGCTATTTTAAGATATAAAGCTTCAAAGTTAGACTTACAAAATGAAATAGGCACATGAACATCAAGTTTAAGGTCTATGAAGTATCCCTTAGAATTTAAATATCCCAAGGTTTAATGTGAGAGTGACAAGTGTCCAAATATAGAGAGCTAAGATCAAGATCCAATGGTGAATGTTAATCTAACAGATGTTAGTGGGTCCCAAAATTTAATACAGTACATTCATTCGTAAAGATCAAGATCGATAGTATGAGCAAGGTCAACAAGTCAATAGATCTCAAAGGCTAATGAGAAGCTGTCAAGTGTCATGATTACATTAACTAGTATAAGATCAAAAATACATATTAATTCATATATATTGAGATCTATGGTACAAGTAAGGTCAACAAGTTAGAAGATCCTAAATAAGAGTGAGAGACTATTGAGTGTCATGAGCACGTTAAGCTACTAGGTAAATCAATGGCTTGTGCATTCCATACAAAGTGAATTGAGGAGTGAGATTTAAAGTTGAAATCTAAGGGGCTTAAATATAGAGTTCAAACATATGGTTAAATTCAAACTAGAGTAGGTGTTTCAAAGAGATATGCCATCATTAGAGTTTAGACGAGCACTGCTAAGCAATAAGATGCAATCATATAGTCAAGATGAAACTCCATCACCATTAAATCTCAATATGAAGCTCTCATTTAAAGTTTTAGAACATATAATATCTATTATCTAGAGTTGTAGTATGGTTTCATGACTATGTTTACCATCTATTGAAGAATCTCTGTTCATATAATAAGTTCTTATCTTCTATAAATGCTTAGAGGTAAAATAAATATTTTTAGGCCTAATAGGGATCAAAGATGGGCAGCTAACTGTTGTAATAAGATCAAGTGGTCTATAGGTTTTCATTGATATTCTTGCTATATGAAAACCAATAAATGAATTGGTTTTCATCTATCATGGACCTATGATCATGTTTCAAAGTAGGGGTAGACTATGTGATTATTATGGAGAAGTGTCTCATCTTTTGATATGGTCACATTTTTGACAAACAAGTACCTATGGCCACCCAAAGAAAATATAACATAGTTCTATCAGTTGCAAGATATGATAAGTTTATCCTCATCAGTAGATCAGGTAGAAAATGGCATAGAGTCCCAAGAAAGAGACCTAGTAGTTAGATAAGGACAATAAAACATTTAATTCTTTTAAAAGTTGGTTCCTTCTTGATAAGATCATGACTCAACATCCTTATATTAATACTAATCCATCACAACTTCCTCTCTCCTCCCTTTTTTCTATATATGTCCCATCTTCTTCCACATTGTGGCTCTATCTAGAAATTTATAGAAAAGAAATATTTGATTTTTTTAGAGAAAAGACTCTTATGCCTCTGGCTTGCTCAGACTATGCCAAGATTTGTATTGTAACACCTATTTGATGTAATAAAGAATTAATTACTTCATTTTTACAAGTTAAATTGAAGTGTGTTCTATGAATCCATATGCTATGGTTAAGTGAATGTATGCTTTCCTTGATTCTATATGAGTTTCCTCACCTTCATGAAGTGTTTTATAGTTCTCATAAGTCATTCTAAGTGCAATATATAGTTTGTTTATTAGTTTGGAAGTGGAAAACTATCCTCTCATGCTAAGTTGATAGATAATCAATGCCTTTTTGTGAAATACTTATGTGAGGATTGATCTTATTAAATATTGAATGCATCTTATAGTGTTTCTTATGAAAAGTTTAAGTGTTTCAAATTACTTGTGCATCACCTCATTTTACATGCTTTCATATATTGTTGTTAATCTCTCTCGCATTTTATAATCAAGTGTTAATTTAGGTGATATATCTAAAAGGAAGTTGGCCTTCTCTAGAGGTCTAACCCAAGATTAGGTGACCCACAACTTAGGGTCATTCCCATGTTGGACTAGATTTGAGTAGGAGGACCTGAACAATCCCCTTGCTTAGCTAGGGTGCAATCTAGGACACAAACAGTTAAAACTAAGAGGGATGCTCTTAGGTAGGCAAGAGGTCAGCCATCATAGAGTGGACCATATTTGAGTGAGATTGGAGCTATCATAGGAGCACCTTAGACCATTTAGTTGATGAGATATATTGTTATAGTGGATTTGAGATAATACAAGAGACATGTTATTAGGGGGCTTCTAGATGTGCCCTGGTACATAGAGTATCTATCAGAGTAGGTTATGTCAAGGATCCTCAATAGTATTACACCTAGGGGTAGTTTAACATCCACAAGTACACAGATAGGTCATATAGATAGAGAGGGTTTGGGGGATAGTAGTGCCCCTATACCATGTATTACTAGCTACTGTGTTATATTATGATTTTGATTCTAGCCTATGAGTCATTGTAGCAAGATGTACATATCAATTTGAGATATTTGACATGGAAATTTATATGCATATATATTCAACACATGGTTTAGTTATTATTTTTATTGATGATGGGATATAATGTTATGGTGTTATTTATGTGATTCTTTATGTGATGATGTTTTATGATGATAAATGGATGTGATGACATGTTTGCGTTATGGTTATGGTTTGGCATTTTTCCTTTTAGTAGGTGTGTGCTTGATGTAGTTTATCATATTTTGATATCTATGATATGAGTTAATGAATTCATGTGATCCCATATTTAGATGCATATGTGATTTGGATAACATAGTTTGTTCAATCATTGTCTAATTTAGAAAAAATGATTACATGTGGTTTGGTTCATACATGATAAAAATTTGTTATGATTTTTATGTAATTAATTAGGTTGACTTATGCTTGATGATAAGTAAGATTGATTGATTTCTAACATATAGACGTGATTTAGAAATTAATATGAGATAGTGGTTTGATTCATGTATCAGAAATAATTTTTGACAATGTTTATGTGATGGATAAATTAGTTGACTTACGATTGTTGATGAGATGATTGATATGGTTTATTTATGTTGATTATAATGATTATGATGTGGGTAAATAAAATATTTTTAGGATAATAAAAATACCTAAATTAATAATGTAGATAAGTGATGAAATAGAATGTGACATAATAAAACATATAAGTGCAATATAATGTTTGTTCTATTTATAATGGTAAAATAAAATGTACATAATGCACTTAAGTGAATTATGATGCCATTTATTTATAATATATTAAATGATAAATGGTACAAAATGTTCAAAACCACTTTAACATATAGATTAATTTGGTTTTGATTAATTTTATTCAAAATCACTTGTTTCAACAAAAGAATGGATGTAGATACAAAGCATTAAGGGGCTTAGACTCTGATCTTCCTTCAAGGGATGATAATCGATAATTTCCTAACCCATACTTGCATGATGATATATGGTTCAAGCCAATTGGGAGCCTACTTTCCCTGCTTGCTTCTATGTACGTTAGTTACATTTTGATTTTCCTTTAATATAAGGTCACCAATATTAAATTATTTCTCTCTCGAGTGTTTTTTATAAGTGCATTTGATTCAATATTGATAGACATGAAGATGATTAAGAGTGGCCAAATGATGCTCATTAAGTAGCTCAAATTGGGATAGACATTCTTGACGATAGTCCTCTTCCAAGATGATATCCTTTAGAGATATGTAAAGGGAAGGAATTTGTACTTTGAGAGGCAAGATAGCCTCTGCACCATAGCCAAGTGAGAAAGGTGTGGCACCCATAAGGGTTTGGATGCTGGTTTGATATGCCCATAGGGTAAAAGGAATGTGTAAGTGTAAATCCTTACCAGATTCATTGACCACTTTGGTGAGCATTTTATTAAGTGTTTTGTTAGAGGCTTTGGCCTATCCATTATCTTGTGGATGGTATGGAGATGAAAAACTTAACTTAATGTTAAAGGTATCACAAATATTACATACTTTATTGTTTTTGAATGATTTACCATTATCGATGATGATTTTGTGAGGAACATTGAAGTGACATATGATATGATGATTGATGAAGTCAACAATATTATTGGCTTTAGTTGAGATGAGAGGAATATACTCTACCTATTTAGTGAAGTATTCTATCACAATAATGATAGAATGATGCCTCTATAAAGAGTGAGGGTTGATTTCATTGATGAGATTGAATCCCCATTGAGAGAAGGGCCAAAAGTCCTTAGCAACTTGAAGGGCATGATTGGGAAAGTGATGTAAGTTGGCATGTTGTTGAAACTTGACACACCACTTGACATAATCACAATAGTTTTAGTTAAGGGTAGGCCAATAGTAGCCAAGGTGAAGGATGTACTTAGTGATAGCTAAACCACTAAAGTGTCCTCCACAAATGTAGACACTAGAATTATGCTAATCCCTTTTATGATTACCTAGGTCACATTACCCCTCAACCCCTTTCTTATTTAATTCCCTAACCTATGTCTTTACCCTTTAGGCACATCTAATTAATTTAATTGTTTAATTAAAGTAGTTAAATCACTTAACCACTTCACTCTATGACTGATTCTCACCCTTTGACTCACCCTAGGACTTGGTCATTCTATCCTAACCACCTAGGATCTATTTTCCCCCCTCATAACTCCTTAACTACCTAACCTCCTCTTGACCTCACGTTATGACCATTTTTTAATGAGAAAACCCATTTGTTGAAGTAAGAAGTGTGCTAAAAGGCTAAATATAGCCTATTTTACCTAGTCTTGGGGAATCGATATCGGTTAGACTTTGATCGACGTTGGTAGGCCCATCAATGTTGATTACTTAGGCCTACTTCCAAATTGGCCATAGGGTCAAAAAATCATTTATTCACATAGAGATTTTATTATCAGAGCATTCTAACATTAGAATAAACATCCAAGCTTACCATCACTCTGCTCGAATTATTCCAGATCAAGAATTGACAAACTACATAGTGTTTTGAGCACCATAAATCAAAAACATACACTTTGCCTCATTTGTTCATGCATCAGTTCATTAAGCCTCATCAGAGCCCTCTATCCAACACAACTATTCACGTATCTAACCAAACTAAGTATATTTTGGTGTTTTTGCATGTTTTAAATAATCATTTTATATTGGTTTTACAAATATATTGTTTAACTACTTACAAAACTTGAGCTTCCTCTATGGAGGAGTTATAACACTACCCCACCTCCATCTCTCTACCTCAACATATCAACCTCTACCTTACCCTTCTTGAGTCTTACTCACCCCCTTACGATTCCTTACGACCCATCTACCAGACCACAACTCCTTTTCCCTTCCCAAAAAAACCTTTTATAACCTCACTAATATCATTGCCCCAATTGATATTAGTTAACTAGACCAACATCAATGACCTAAACTGACATCAGTCACTTAATCGATGTTGGTCACTATGTTTTTATACCAACAACCCCAAAACCTCCCCAAAAACCTTACCAAAGTATAATTTCACTACCCAAACTACATTGCATTTATTCATTGACACATTCAGACCTGTAGCATGGTAAAATAGTATTATAACCCTCTCTCTCTCTCTTTTCATTTATGTTTATTTTAAAATCTATTTCTAAATAGTGGACTATCATCCTAGGGAAGTGTTACACTTCTTAGAACAAGCGCATAGCTTGGTAGTCCACACATATCTCTACTAATAGTAGTTATATTTAGTGTTTTCTTATACATAGGTGTCTTCCTCCATAGCCAAAGAGGAGTTCTCACAATGTCTAGAATGGTGGGCATCATTATGGGTACTTAATCACTTATCCCTAACATCCATACTTCTATTTATTCTTTTTAAAATAGATAGTAAAAAATTGATAGAAACACTTTGACAGGCCCGATGGGACCCTAGATTTTATCTTGAGTTCATTCTTTGCTTTTAAAATGACATTCATATAGGTGTATCAATATAGAAGTTTTCATTATTGCATTCTCTCCTTTTATTTTCCATAAAAGCAATATACCACACCTTTCATTTTCAGCTTAAGGGAATGAACTAAACTTTCTCTTCTCTCTCACCTGTTCTTCTATTATTTATAAATGAAATAATACTCTTTTTTCAAAGCTAAGAAAAAACCTTCTTTTTGATTACCTCATTGCATGTGCATCAAAGTAGTGAAAGTCATACTCGTTCCCTTTCCTCATTGTTTTACATCCAAAGAAAACACTTCAGTTTTTGAGCTTAAAACTTACTGCATCATTGGTCAAATTGCTGCATATTAGTCACACATAGAACTAATTAGCTAGTTAATAAATCATAACACACTTTATCACACACCTCCAAATCACATATCAACTTACATATTTCAAACTTTCCCCAAATCCTCAGGTGAGATTTACCTATATTTCATCACTAGGTAAATGAAGTTGATTTGGTGTTCTAGCTAGGCTAAATCACAAGTCATAGATTTGGGCCTCCGTTACCTAATGAAATATTGATGACTGCCTAGCCAAAACTCCTGAAACCATCTCTATATGGCTTCTAGGACCTTGATTGTCCAACTTCCTCTTCATATAATCTGGTTAAGGTATAAGCTACCAAGAGACTAAAAATAATTCTTAGGAATTAACATCAGTTGGCTGTATGCTCTTTTCTACCTTTTTATTGCTTGTAATTTTGAGTTGGTAAGGACAGTTTGTATCAAAGCCAAGTTTTCTTAGCCTTTTAGACTTGTTAACCTCTAGCTCCAATCCCCCTGAGTGTATTCTATTGACACACATACCTATTACATTGACTTTTATATTTGGATTTCATGTTTGGGTTAGTTAAATAGTGAATTTTTTGCCTTTCTAGGTTACACAATACTAACATCAACATCCTTCCTACATACCAACCTAAGTTAGGCAACTGATATCAGTCTCTATGGATTTTTCTAATTTTTAGTCTACCTTAAATAACAAGCTAAAATTGCCTACCTATTTTAATCAAACTTGGGTTTTTCTAATTTCCTATCACAGATACAGGGTCTATTAAACTTTTTTGTCCTTTTACATGGTCTTGATGTGAAAGAAAGCAAAGCTTCTCACTGATCATGCAAGTCAACAAAACCTTCTACCTTCACCTTCTCTTTCTAGTCCTTCCATATAGTGTGATCCTAGCATGGAAGTTTCCCTTGGCTATGTCAGTCCTAGTTAACCACCCATCATGCCTGAGGGTGATGAAGATTTCACACAATTCCTTGATCATATCACTAAATCCCTCCAGCATTACCTTGTCATGAGTCAAACACGTAACTCTTTTAGTGATATAATTTTTGATATGCCCACTTCCTTTATTGAGATAATGTTAATTGTTTCCACCATTCCCCCTGTGGATACTCAAACTAGCACTTTGATGAGTAACCTAGCCATATCCAATGCTCAGAGTTTAGTTTCTCTAACTGCATAGTCAAACCCAACTTTTATTGGGGTTTACTTAACCTCATAACCATAAGCCACTCAACCAAGTCATACCCCATTTTAGAACTTGGTTATGTAAATCTTAGCTACTCTTGTATCGATTAATATAAAAGTAACCACCTATCCCTTAGCTAGTGTCACTATAACCCAACCCACGATGGCAATAACTAGCCAAGGTTTTATGCTAAATCCTATGGGACAAGCCCCTTTTTCCTTATCCCCTTAGCCTATAATTCATTACTCATATGTTGCATCTACCCAACTACAACAACCTATGTCATATACTACTTCAAACTCTCTGCAAGCCCCTATATCTTGGGTAGTGCCTCTCAAATAAATCCCCCTCTGGATCTAATCAAGATGCTAATGGATAAGATGTCTAGATTAGAGACATATATTTTAGGTTCAAAGAACATTCTTTCATATGATCAAATATGAAATGGGCCCATCCACCCTTTAGTACCTATCCATATTTATCCCAATCAATGGGAGCTTCCTAAGTTCACTCACTTTCAAAGCAAGGAAGACCCACAACAACACTTATGAGTGTTTAGATATGTTTGTTACCTCATAGGACATGATGATGCATTATTGCTTCATATTTTTCCCATGTCCCTTGTGGGTGCTACTCTAGATTGGTATAGATCCATTACATGGCACTCCTTATTTTCCTTCGCCTAGCTTACTCAGCTATTTTTAGATCATTTCTCTATCAATATCTCTAAAAAGGTCTTAATCATAGAACTTTACTTTATTTGACAATTTGAGGATGAGTCTATAACTGATTTCATTACTCATTGGAGAGGTCTCATTAATCAACTCTCTTTCTCAATACCCCAACCTGAGCTCATTGAACTCTTTTCAAGAGCGTGTGATAAGCACATCTCCTTGACCCTCCTAGTTCAAACCTTTCACACATTCGATGAAGCCTTCATAATGGCATGAAATATTGAGATTTAGGTAGTAGAAGAAGACCAAGTCAAGTTACATAACAAAAAATTAAATTCTAAGCCTAGTGACTCCTCTTCCAAACAAAAGTCTAAAGGCTTAGCCAATGTGGTAGTCATTAAATCAACATCTTCTACAAAGGTAGATCAATACAAGCCTTTGACTTCTCAAAATCCATCAAAGAAATTCCAATAATGGTATGAATGTAGAGAATACAATATAATTAGGGAGTCATATGCCTCCATGTTGGATAAGCTATTAAGGCAAGGAGATATTACCCTTCCTCAGGTCAAGCCCCCTATATAGTTTGATACATCCTGTCATACACCCACCTGGTACAAGAAGGACCAATTTTGTGGCTATCATCGAGTGAAAGGCCATGACACTAACAACTATAAGACCCTCAAGAACATTGTTAGGGACATGCTTGATAAGGGTGATCTAGTTTTGGATAAGCCCAATGTGCTGGTTAACCAAAACATAGATGTCTTTAGGAAGCCATTTATTGAGCACTCCTCTTCTCAGAATAATGTCTAGGTAATGACTAAGCATACACATGATCGCAAGATCCACACTATTTATGTGGTCTTTGCCTTGATTCCAATCTAGCCCATTCTACCTTCTCCTCTTCCCCAAGTAGAGGAGCCTACCATACCTATCCTTCTCCCTCAAGTAGAGGAACCTATTTTGCCTCTTTCACTATCACAAGAAGAGGGCCCTCATCTACCTATCCTTCTTCCATGTGAAGAGCCTATTGTGCCCATTCCCCTCATGCATATTTTTCCTATTCTTATATCACCTGAAGAACATGAATTACCCTCTCCTTGACCACATGTTAAGGGGGGTATCATAACTTATATCTCCCCCCTTGAGGAGCCTTCTTCACCTGCTTCTCCTCCACCAATGGAAGGTAGTGCCCCATCAACTCCTCTTTCACATGTAGAGGATTTTGTTTCATCTGATTCCACTTTAGTCAAGGGGCCAATTATACCTACTCACATTGAGACTATTTTTCTAATTCTCTTACCCATGGAAAACACTATTCTAGTCCCTCATCTACATGTTGAGGGGGAAATTATCCTAGTGCTCTATCTGCTTGAGAAACCAGCTTTTCCAGTCCCTCCCCTGCCATTAGAGGATCATGTATGTTCTCCTACCTCGGTTGAGGAGGATCTCATTATGGTTATTTCCCATATTTGGCTTGAGATGGCTACCATTAATAATGTCCCTCTTTCATAATCACCTGAGTCTTCTATGAATATAGTAGTAATGCCTATGCCAATGTTATTGAAGCCCTTCTCATAGTTGGTAGGAAATATCAATTTTCTTAACTCCAAAAAACTAGATCATGTGGATTTTTGGGATCAACTCAAAGCTCCTTTCCCTACACAATAAAATTTATCCTTGATCACTAACCCTTTTACAACTATTTACCCTAAGGTGTTTGACAAGGTTCGAGCTCTTCCTCCATTAAGGAGGCTCAAACCCTAATGTTAGAACCTTTACCATCTTAAACATTTACCACATAAAATAAATCAAATATTTAGGCATTCACCTAGTGTCCCATCTAACTCATCTACAAGTAAAGTTAGATTTGAACCCTGTTATGCTTAGGAAGAATATAAAGCTTCCTAATCCTTGTTAACCCACTGTGCCTTTGACTTTGCCTTCAATCTTGGGGTCGCACCCCTCAACTTTGATTAAATCATACCGCATCTCAGGGAACCAAAAGACAAAGTACCAGTGCTCTTTCTTCTACCTAATGGTTTTCCCTCAAACTCCAACATCTTGACACCTATCACTAAAAAGGTGTCAATAAAACCTATGGTCATGCCTTCACCCAAAAAGATGCCACATAAAACCCCTCCAACACCTCCTAAACAAAAGAAGATATCGACCCCAATTATAACAAGTGCAAGCCCATTTGAAGGCTCTCATACCTCTCTTTTACACCAATTATTGTTAAAATATTACATAACCCTTCTCTTGATTAAGCCTTATCAGCCTCTCAGACCAAAAACTTCTTGGTTTAATGACACACAAGTTTGTTTATATCACCGATTACCTAGACATGACATAGAGAGTTACAAAGCTCTCACGGCTATCATCCAACAACACTTTGGTATAGAGACTCTTTTCAAGGATCCCCTTGTAAATTTCCTTGTCACTCTAAAAGTTACACCTATGACTTCTCATGCTTCCTCACCTAAACTTAAGCCTAAGGATGCATGCAAGATTCCTTTGCCACCTTCACTACCTATATTCCAGATTAACTTGATTTGTGTGGCCACTCAATCACAGAATCAAAAGGATAAAGGCAAGGAGAGGGTTACAAAACCTTGGGTTCATTCATTTTTTAAGGATAATCCCGCTCAAAAAACCAAGATTTTTATCTTAGGTGCCACACAACCAACATCTTTAGAGGTGGTTTAGGACTCCATGGTCAAGAAACTACATCAAACACATATGAAGATGTCCCCATACGAGTTAATCCAAAGCTCATCTCAAAATTTTTAAGCCTTGATTAAAGCCCTTCAAGTAGTTGAGGTTTAACTTGATGATCCCTAACCTCTCTCAGCTTTTATAGGCTCCCTCAATACTATAACCCTAGATTTGTTCAGTGATTTTGAGATTCTCACTCATCACCCTGATGACCAGGACCCCACTCTTTTTTATCATAGCATATATTAACCAAAATCATGTAAAAAGAGTCATGGTTGATGGGGGTTCTAGCATTAACATCATCTCCATACATGCCTACAAGAAATTAGAGCTCCCTGATCACTATATGTCATAATTAGATGCAATTCTTCACTCCTTTAATGATACCATGGATGCCCTAGTTGGCACGATCATGCTTCATATTCATGTTGGTCCTCACACTATTTTAGAGATATTTTATGTTGTTGAGGGAGAGTTCCAATACAACATCATGCTTGGACATCCATGGATATGAGCCATGACTTGTGTGCCCTTGACTTTTCATCATTGTGTTAAATTTGAGTATGAGGGTCAGGTGAAAATCATCCTAGCTGATCCTCCTCTATTTAAGACATGAAACATGACTTATAGGCACAATGATGTCCTTATACCATTATAAACATCTCCTCCTCCTCTTGCTTATGAGGCTTCAACAAGCTTAGAGCTCCCCATCACTCAGATTCTTGAGAAAGATCCTATAGAAGATGCCTTTAATCGCCTCACTCTCAATGAAAATTGTCTCCTCATGCTAGATATGTTCCATACTCCATAAGAGTATGGAATATTACATATGCATCCCCAGTATGATCCCCACATTGAGATGGTCATACCATATAGTCCTCCAAATATTTGCATGAATCTTATGTATGGGGAAATTGATAGCACTCCTACCATGGGAAATCCTCTCCCTTCCACCCAACTCTTCTGATGCTACTTCTCCTTCCTAGGCAAACCTAGCTTTGATAACACTTATCTATATAGGTGTGTCTGGAAAGGGTTTGGTCTGGGCTGATATGAGTAAGGAGCTCATACACCCATCAAGTACCCCACCAAAAAAACCATTAAGAATGCCAAGAAGCGGTATAGTGTGGGTTTCAAAGAGACATCCAAGCTCACTAAGGTTCCCTGTGTTCTAATCATTGAGGAGCCTTTCCCTCCTTCTCTACCTTAGCCTATCCCCCCACCTTCTCCCATGGATTTAGAGGTATCCATCCCTCCTAGTTTTTTTTCTCATGAATGTTGTTTACTTAAGACCCTTAACCTATTAGTGTGATGGGGAAACAAGGTCCCTTCCCCTCCTTCATCCTAACATGATCAATAATGACTCTATGAAAATCAACATAGTCCAATGTTAGGATGATGAATCCATTATTACCTACATAGGAGTTAAAGGCTCCTATATTCAAAAGTCATTCCCCTCTAAGATGCAAATATGCTAAATGAGTCAATCATTGATATCAATTTGTAGTCTCGAGATAACCCTTGCATTCTTAAAGTTGGCCAATCCTTAGATTCTATCAAATAAAAGGATTATGCGACTTTCCTCGACAATCATAGTAAATATTTTGCTTGGTCATACAATGATATACCTAGCATAGACCCCATGATCATAAACCACAACATTTTCATAAATTATGAAGCTAAGCCTGTCCATCAAAAGCTTCACAAGATGCATCCTCAAATTGCCCTTATTGTCAAAGAGGAGCTTCAATGCCTCTTATTTGTCAATTTTGTTCAACTCATTGATTACCCATAATGGGTATTTAACATCATCCCCATCACTAACCCCATAGGGGGACTTTGTATTTGCATTGATTTTCATGATCTTAACCTTGCATCCCCAAAAGATGATTTCCCTTTTCCTAACATCGACCAACTGGTGGATCTTATGGCTAGTCACAAGATGTTTTCTCTCATGGAAAAATTCTTTGGTTACAATCAAATCTTAATTGTTCTCAAAGACCAATATATCATTACCCCATGGGGGACCTTTTATCATTGCATTATGCCCTTTGGATTGAAAAATGCTTGGGATACTTACCAACGCATGATGACCTAAATTTTCCATGACCTCTTTCACACCATCATGGAATACTATGTGGATGATTTGCTTAAAAAATCTAAGCATCACCAAGATCATTTGGTAATCCTTGAGATCAACTTTGAGTGTCTTACACGCTACAATGTTCATCTTAACCCAAATAAGTGCATCTTTGTGGTCCTTTTTAGAAAGTTACTAGGCTTTATCATTTCTCTCCATGGCATTGAGGTCAATATTACTAAGGTTCAAGCCATTATAGAAATGCTTCCACCCAAATACCTCAAATAACTTCATAGTATGCAAGGAAAATTGTAGTCCATTTAGTGTTTTATTTCCCAATTATCAGATAGATGTCAACAATTTCATCACCTTCTTAAAAAGAATGTCTTCTTTGAGTGGAGTGAGGAGTGTCAAAAAACATTCTATTCCCTCAAAGGTTATCTTCTTTCCCTACTTGACTTCATTCCGCCTAAGGAGGATCAACAATTCTATCTCTATATTTTAGTAATGGATCACTCCATCGATGTTATGATTATGAATAAGGATAACAACCACAAGGAGTAAGCTATCTACTATATAAGCCAAATGCTTATAGACTCTAAAAATTAGTATACTCACACTGAGAAAATTTATCTCACTGTAGTCTTCAAAAGCTTTGACACTATCTCCTTAATCATAAGACCTATGTCATCACTAACACCGATCCCCTCAGATATATGCACTCTAAGACCTATAAAACTAGCACATGGCTCATTCACTTATACTTTTCACTAAGTTTTATTTGGATTTCATTCATAAAAAATGAATCAAGGGGAAAATGATTGTAGACTAGTTGGCTAATGCTCCTCTTCTTGGCATGCAACCTTCTAATATTGAATTGCCTGATGAATCCATCACCACACTCTCTACTGATGACACCACCTATAAAATGATGTTATTTTTAGATGGGTCTAAATGTCAAACTAGAGGGGGTGTAAGGGTCATCCTTAATCCTCTCGATGGTGAACCCATGCCTTTGTCCTTTAAACTAGATTTTGAGTGCACCAATAACATGGCAAAATATGAGGCCTTAGTTCTCAGGCTTCAGACAACTCTTTTCTTGGAGGTCAAGTCTATCCACATTTATGAAGACTCCTAACTTATGGTGAATAAAGTCAATGGCTCTTATCAGTGTAAGAAATACATCCTATAGTGGTACAAACACTGTGTAGACACACCGTTGACCTCTTTTGACCATTATCTCTTACAAATTGTTCCTCATTTGACAAACAAGTTGCTAAAACCATGGCCTCTCTTGCCTCACATATTACCTCTTCTTCATATTCTTTGAATATTTACATTATCATCCATCATCTGACATTCCCTTCTTATGTTTTAGTAAACATCCTCTTTTTTGGTAATATAGACACCAATTCTCATGATGTCTAGTATAAATAGTTAGTGGACTATCTCACTTATAATTTTGTCCCCTCTAATCTTTATAGGAATAGGTGGTGTGATTTTGTTAAAAGCACTATTTATTACACCATGCTGAGGGGTCTTCTCAATAAGTGAGGCTTCGATGGCCTCCTTTTTTGTCTAACTAGCACTGAAGTCCCTTATGCCATCAAGGAAGTCCATGATGGAATTTGAAATAGACACCTTAACAGGAATGTGATTGCTAAGTGCATTCTTCGACGTGGCTATTATTGGCTAACCCTTAACCAAGATTGCTATGATTATATTAGGCATTGTGTCAAATTCCAACAACACATGAATCTTCTTCATATACCAAGTCATTCTTTACAAGTAGCTCAAGATTTATGGCCCTTCCCTCAATTGGGTTTAGATATTATTGGTGAGATTAAGCCACATTCATCTCTCCATCATCACTCTATCATCACCATGATAGAATATTTCACTAAGTGGGTGGAAGTAATTCCCCTTATCTCCATAAAAGCTGAAAAAATTCTCAACTTTATCAATCATCTTATTATTTGCCATTATGGTATTCTGCATAAAATCATTATGGATAATGATAAATCCTTCAAAAACAAATCTATCTAGAGGCTCTATGATGCCTTTGGAGTCGAACTAAGCTTCTCATGTCCCTATCATCCATAAGAAAATGGGTAGGCAAAATATTTTAACAAATCTTTGACCAAAATTCTCATGAAAGTAGTCAATGACTCTGGTAGAGATTGGCACATGCATATTCCCTTTGTTCTATGAGCCTATCACACTAGCATTTGAACCCCTATGGGTGTTATGCATTTCTCTTTGGTTTATGGAACTGAGTCAGTCCTACCTCTTGAGGTCCAGATTCCTTCTCTTCGTATATCTTTATAAGATATCCTCTCTAATGATAGTTTTCACCAAGAATGCTTAGACCAACTTGAATTGCTTGATGAATGTCAACTTAAAGCTCTAAACCATCTTCAAATCTATCAAGAGCACATTAGGTATACCTATAATCTAAAAGAGTGATATTACAATATCAGAGATCTCATCTTGAAAGAGAATCAACATGTGACTAACATGGAGAAAAGCAAAAAGGGCAAGTTTGCTCCTAATTGGCTTGGACCATATATCATAACTCATAATTATGGATTAGGGCCTTATCACTTGTCCTCTCTTGAAGGAAAGCCAAAACTTGATCCTTTAAATGCATTACATTTATGAACATTCATTTCCTAATTAAGCATGACATCACTTCATGTCTAACTAGAGCTGATCCCTTGAGCAAATTTTTTTCTATTTTACACACCTTCCTTTCACCCTTTTCCCTTTGACACTTTTGTCAATATTCAAAGTGTGGAGTTTTTGTCCTCATAAAGGGACACCCCTAAGCCTTTATAGTCATGTCCATGACTAACATCTACAGAAAAAAAAAAGACTTATGTCATGGACTTGCCTATGAAATCTCTCTAGTTACCTACAGAAAAGGTATATCATCCCACTAGAAGGTTTTCATTACCCATTTACCCTTTTGATCATTATACCCTATTCCCCCATCTGTCTTACCTATTAAATGCAAAAAAAGGACTTAGAGCTCACTTGCCATGAAGTGAACCATTCGTTTATCCAATAAAACTATGTTCGATAGTGTAGCACATGAAAAGGGCTTATGTTTGTATGCCTCCCCATGCTACCTTATGGTCCTCATAAATGAAAGAGCATCATGCCTTTCATCTTAACCATCTTGTTCGCCTATCGTTTCTCCTTTCAGATGTTGTGTCTTGAGGTGAAAACTTGCTTGTCTTCAATTCTTTGTTATAAGTTTTGATCACTAAAATTAAAACTATATGCCTGGTGTCAACCACATTTATTATCATAAGCAAGCATCATAGGTAATTGTTTTTTATAATCAACCTAACCATACTAAAAATCCATATTTCAATAGTTTATTTAATACAAATGCCAATTTTTTCTATGTGAATTATAATTAACATTTTCATCAATAGTTTCTATGAATACCAATACACATGGAAGCTATATAAACATCATTTTAAGCATACACCATCACATATATGGAAAATGCTGAAATGAAAAACTAACATAGTACATTTTATGCTTACACCATCACATATATGGAAATTGCTAAAATGAAAAACTAACATAGTACATTTTATGCATACACCATCACATATATGGAAAAATGCTAAGATGTATCTAAACATTGAATTGTGCATGTACCATCAAAAGTATGGGAAATACTCTAATAACCTATGAACATGTAAACATCATCATAACCACAACCATAACATCTAACATCTCACATCATAATAGCATGACACCAATAAACAACATCTATAATACCATCATCATCATATAAATCAAAATCATGTCATAATAATGGTACTATCTCATATATGCTAAATGCCAAAGTATGCATCAATGCTAGAACAATATATATGTCTCTCTCTCTCAAAAATATACATCTCACATCTTTGACATGTAGGCTGATATATGTGTGTACATCATATCAAAATAAAAAATATACAAAAATGGCTGACTAATCTTGCCATGGAGGTGGTCATGACCCTACAGTGTCACCCATGTCCTCAACCTATCTATCTCACTAGGAGCTTGATTTTGTGCTACAAGCAGTCATCTACTACTATACCAAACAATCAACATACCTTTGGATCTCTAGATGCACCCTAAGGGCCTATATATAATAATCAATTTTCACCACTGTAGTGTTATATCTCTCAACTGATACTATCTGTGGAGGCCCCATACTCCTTGCTATAGGTGACTATGGTGTCTATAGTGGTCCCATCATGCTAATAGTAGGTGCCTATGGTGATGGAGAAGGTGTAGCTACTTGTCCATCCCTCAAGGCATCTCTCTCCATTATCATGGAATTTAATTGTGCTTATAGCCCTATCACCTAACCACTTAGAGTTATAACCTATGACTATGCTACCACTAGCTATGTTTGTAGGGTTGATGTCTACCTTATGACTATTATCAACTGCCCCTATAACAATGTCACCTATCCTTATAGAACTTGTACCTATGCTTGTGTTATGTCCCTAACCTAGATCACATCTCTCTCTCTCTCTCTGGAAATGGCTTGTATATCAATGGGTGGTCTCCATGGGATCATGGCATACTATCCTATCCACTAGGATCTATATGCCCCTATACAACTTGCATCATCAACTTTTCTAGATAGGAGCTTCTTAAAGTTAGGCCCCTCTATCTCCTATGGTAGTGGTAGGGGCAGATCTCTGTCATCCCTATTATACTATGGCATGTCAAGAGGTTCTCCCTATAAAATCCCATACTGGCACCTGATGTGCTCTACTGGTATCCTTTCCACCTCCCTGACTCTCCTACCATGCACCCACCACATAATCTAGGTGCCTCTCACTTTTATCCTCTACCATAGAAAAGGAGGAAGTGTCAGATATGGTCTTTATATGATATCCATTGGTATCAGGGCATCTATCATCCTCCTATAATACTCAATATCTCTAACCACACCATCTATCCATGCCTGGGCCATGGACTCTTTACACCATTTGAAGTGAACTCTATAGCCTACTGTGATGGTGATGGGAAGGCCTAATGGTTGGGTTACTATAATATGCTCGTAAGCCCAATAGTGTAGAAGGTGACCCATGCAAAGGCTATACTACCATCATAATCTGATCCCCTATAGATATTTATATAGCTATGTGAGGAATGTAGTACCCTAAGAAAATACCATCCTCTACTCCAACATGTTAGCTAGTATACCTATCAAATCCATTATAAATATACTTCCATCTATGTTTGGCAATGTAAAAACAATCACTCTAATCATGAGCATGACTATGAGTTTATGCTCATCATCATCAACCTCATAAAGGGGCTCATATGTGAAGTTGGTAGAGTGGTACTCTATCTCTTCAACATGCTCTCTAAATAATGTGCCCATAAGTGCATTATGCTTGTCTCGACTGCATGCATATAAGTTAGCACCATGTATCAATAGACTTAATATCTAATATATGTCCTCTGATAAGATATGATCTCACCTGTGGGAAGATGGAAGGTGTTGGTGGCTAGATCCCACTGCTCTGTCAATGCCACCATTAGGATCACATCCCTCATAATTTGACTGTATCTTTGAAAGCCTCCTAGGCTAACTATAGTGATATGTTCCCACTCATCGAGAGTCACATTTGCTCGTATCCTTGATAGTAGATTCAAGAGTCGATCTTAAAGTGTGAGATCTTATCTCACCTACAATAATAAATATGCACATCATTAAAATTAAGAACTATTCACTCAACCTACCCTCCCTCTAACCTAGTTTTTTTTTGGGAGAACTACATCAGCCTGAGACCCTTTGCAGGGTTATGTAGGCAACACTCAGTTGACACAGGGTCTTTTAAGGTTAGCTGAGCCATTTTCACCTAGTAAATAACACCTAATTAGTTTCTTTATGAACCCAACCTTTTCTTACACTTTAGAAGTTCATAAACACCCTAGTGCCCAACTTATGGTGCTTGGGATCCAACCTTTGCTCCTTGGGTTACCTAATTACCTCCTAGATGACCCTTTTTAACCCCTCCCTACTTCTATAGAGACTGATGTTGGTCTTTACTTGACCAAAATCAGTCCCCTAAATTGGGCCTAATCCTCTATAGGTTGATTGATGTCAACTGAAGCTACTAATGTCAGTGAATGGTTTGGCCTTAGGGTTGAATCGTCAAAACCCCCCATACCCCTTTTCTACCCTAAAACTACTCGTGGCCCTCCTCAACCTACCCAAGTCTCCCTAATTTCACTTTTTAACCTATATCTACTCTTTTCCCCTTACTCTCTACCCTTTTTTACCCCTATTTCAAGAATTTTCAAAGTAATAATTAAATTGTAAATTGAGTGTATAGTGGTCCTACCTCATCAACTCAATGATGACATGCTGGGATGGTAGGCACTAGGGCAACCACTCTGGCTACAGGGTCTCCAATCATAGGTGTAACCATCTTGGTAGTAAATCCACCTATGTGGTTTGATGGTGTCCTATAAGTGTTGACTTCACTCCACTCACTCTCAATCACTCTACAACTCCTCTCCACCACTCAAACCTCACCACCTAGCTCACACATGACATGAAAGTAATGTTTTCACACACAAAACTCTAGTGCTCAGTGTTGGAAATCACCAAATGATAAATGATCTTTGAGGGGGCTGCCAAACCCTTTTTTAAGGTTTGGTTAGCCATCAATGTTAGCATTTTTATGCCCTAGGAAGCTGTCATCGACCGATATCTATTAACATCAATTTGGTATCTAATGATGGTTATGCCACCGACATCAATTATCTCATTGTCATCAGTCACCCTTATCTATAGAAACCAATTGCCAACCCTCCCTACTTCAAACTTTTATATTAACTAGGAGCATGTGACCCTTTCATAGTTTGAAATGGACTATATTAGGGGCAATTAGAGATCACACATATCTCCCAATCATGATAACTAACTATGGGGTTTAATGACATCTATGTTAACCGTGATGAATGACTTGGAAATCATGTATATCTCCCCAACTAGACACACCTTTTGTGATGACATTATTGTTGTTGCTAAGATAGCTAACACTATGATTGCTTTAAAGTTGGCTTTTTCATAGGCATTGTAGATCATAAAATTGACTGGTCCTTGTTGCTTGCAACCATTTTATATCTTCTAAGAGCACTTCCATTTTTGGATACTTGAGATGCATCGACCATTAGAGATGCATCTTTTGATAATTTTAACCTGATCCACTGTCACTTATATATATATAATGGACCAATTATTTCTATTTATGTCCTCCTGACCTATTGACCATTTAACTAAATTTGGCATGAAGTAGTGTGTGCATGTGTCACGTTATCACCACATTTCCACTTCCCACCTAACTTTACCCACCTATCTACTTTCAAAATGATCACTGATTATGGTTTTGCCACCATCGATACCTATTTTGAAGGGGGATACCTCATCCCATCCTTGGGGCAACAAACCTTTATTTTTGTCTCATAGCTTGTGTATACAAGTTACAAGACAAAAAAGGGCAAATGCAGACACTAAAATTATGCTAATCCCTTATGTGATTACCTAGGTTGCATTACCCCTCAACCCCTTTCTTATTTAATTCTCTCACCTATGTATTTACCCTTTAGGCACATCTAATTAATTTAATTATTTAATTAAATTGGTTAAATCACCTGGCCACCTCACCCTATGATTGGTTCTCACCCTCTGACTCACCCTAAGACCTAGTCATTCTATCCAAACCACCTAGGACCTATTCTTCCCCCCTCATAACTCCTTAACTACCTAACTACCTCTCGACCTTGTGTTATGACCAGTTTCCAATGGGAAAACCCATTTGTCAAAGTAAGAAGTGGGCTAAAAGGCAAAATATAGCTTGTTTTACCTAGTCTTGGGGAACTGATGTCAGTTAGCCCTCGATTGATATTGGTGGGCCTATCAATGTCAGTTAATTAGGCCTATTTATAAATTGACCATAGGGTAAAAAATCATTGATTCACATTGATCTTTCATTATTAGAGCATTCTAGCATCACTATCGACATCTAGGCTTACCATCACTCTACACAAATTATTCTAGATCAAGAATTGACAAACTGCATAGTGTTTTGAGCACCATAGATTAGAAACTTATGCTTTACCTCATCTATTCATGTACTGGTTCATCAAGCCTCATCAGATCCATCTATTTAACACAAATATTAACCTATCTAACCCAACTAAGTATATTTTAGTGTTTTTGCATGTTTTAAATAGTCATTTTATATTAATTTTACAAATATACTATTTAAATGCTTACAAAAGCTGAGTTTCCTTTATGGAAGAGTTATAACACTCCCCCACCTCCATCTCTCTACCTCAACATATCAACCTCTGCCCTGCCCTTCCTGAGTCTTACTCACCCCCTTATGACTCCTTATGACCACTCTACCAGACCATAACTCCTTTTCCCTTCTCAAAAAAGCCTTCCATAACCTCACTAATATCATTTCCCTGACTGATATCAGTTATCCAGATCGACATTAGTGACCTAAACTAACATCGATCACTTAACCAATGTCGGTCACTATGTTTTTATACCAATAACCCCAAAACCTCCCCAACAACATCACCAAGGCATAATTCCACTGCCCAACTTACATTGCATTTATTCACTGACACATTCATACCTATAGCATGGTAAAATAATATTCTAACCCTCTCTCTCTCTCTTTTCATTTATGTTTGTTATAAACTCTATTTCTAAATAATGGATTGTCATCCTAGGGAAGTGTTATGCTTCTTAGAATAAGTGCATAGCTTGGCAACCCACACATATCTTTGCTAACAACAATTCTATTTAGTGTTTTCTTATACACAAATGTCTTCCTTCACAACTAAAGAGGAGTTCTCATAATGTCTGTAAGGGTGTATATAATTTTGGGTACTTAACCACTTATCCCTATCATTCATACTTCTATTTCTTCCTTTTATAATAGATATCAAAAAATTGATAGAAACAACAAATATCATCATGAAATTATTTGATTCTCAGAGGGATATCTTGACTACGAAGGCATCTAAAAAGGAGACCATAAAATCCTCATTTATATAAGATTCCCCCTAGTATAGTAAAGTGAAAATTACTCTATATAAAATCTTGTCTACCATTCCTATAGAGGTTGGAAAGGATGATGGCTAAGGTAAGGTAGTCAAAAAGTTGCCTATACCAAATATCTAGTTGGATTTCCTACACATTGCAGATGGAAGGGAGGTCCATTTCAGTGTAAGAGGGTTGGTTAAGTCTATGAATGGTGACAAATATTTTGGAGTTTGAAGGTGTAGAGGGGATTTGAGAAGCAAGAGAAACCATGGTGTCAACAAACTTATTTGTCAAATATGGGGTGGCTTGGATAAGGTAGTGATCAAACAATGTCAATAATATATCTACCATTTGTTTGTATTTCTAGAGAACATCATTTTTAAATTATTAGGAACCATTAATTTGGTTGACCACAAGTTGCGAGTTGCCTAAAATGTTAATCTATTTTACTCCTAAGGACAAAGCTATTTGGAAACCTAAAACTAGGGCCTCGTATTTAGCCATGTTGTTGGTGCAATCAAAGTCAAGTTTGAAGGACAAGGGAAATGGATCTCCTTCAAAGGGTATAAGGATGATTCCATCACCCCCACAATGTTTAAATTTTGATCCATAAAAAAATAGGGTCATTTGTTAAGAAATGTCCTCTTGAGAGAGAGTTGTAATGGACTCATTAGGAAACTCAAGGTTGGAAGGTTGGTTGTCAATTAAAGGGGCTTTGACCAATTGATCAGTGATGATTTTCCTTTTGACTAAATTTTGTTGAAGGAACTCAATATCAAACTCAACTAAAAGTATGAGACATCTATCCATATGCTAATTTTGATATGACTTAGAATGTATGCACTTGAGGGGGTTGACGTTTATTATGATAAAGGTTTTATGGTTGAGGAGGTAGTGACAAAGTTTAGAATATACAAAGACCAAGGTAAGGCATAAATTCTTGGTATGGGTACTGTTAGCCAAATTTGTTACCCTTGTTTTGAAATTTCCTTTAGCTAAGTTCAACATCTCTTGTCTATTTTCAATTCAATTGTGAAGGACTCATGAAAGAAATCGGTTGTTTTCTCTTCTTTGGAAGCTTTGTTTCAGCCTTGTTCAAGTGTTTTTCACCCCTTTTGTCTAAGTGTTATCTCTTTTAGAAAGGTTCCTTTGTTTTGGGTTTTTTGTCCAAGCCTAGGAATCTTTTCAGACTTTTTATCTTGGATAAAAAATCTGAAAGAATTCTCTCCCTACCTTTTCTTGAAGGAATCCTTTGTTTCAAGTTTTCTATCTTAGACTATTTGTCTCAGATAAAAAGTTTGAAAGAATTCAACCTATCTTTTCTTAAAAGATTGCCCTTAAATTTTTTTTTGAAGGGTCTCTCTCTCTTCAGATTACCCTTCAAAACTTTTCCAAAGGGTTCTTTCTCTCTCCAAAGTGCCCTTCAGAACTTTTCCAAAGGGCCACTTTCCTCCAAAGTTCCCTTCAAAACTTTTTTGAAGGGACACTTTCCCTTCCAAGTGCCCTTTAGAACTTTTTTGAAGGACACTTTCCATCTAAATTGCCCTTTGGAAAGTTCCAAAGGGTCACTCTCCCTTCCAAGTGCTCTTAAAAAAGTTTTGAAGGGTTTTGCTCTCTTCAAATTTCCCTTCAAAACTTTTTTGAAGGTACACTTTCCTTCTAAGTGCCCTTCAAATTTTTTTTAAGGGTTACTTTCCTTCCAAAGTGCCCTTTAGAAAGTTCTGAAGGGACACTTTCTCTTCCAAGTACCCTTCAAAAAGTTTTGAAGGGTTAATTTCTCTTTTAAGTGCCCTTCAATTTTTTTTTAAGGGTCACTTTATCTTCCAAGAGCCCTTTGGAAAGTTTTGAAGGGTCAATTTGATTCCAAAGTGCCCTTCAAAACTTTTTTAAAGGGACACTTTCTAGCCTGAAGGGATCTTTCCAAAAGGAAGTGACCTTTAAAATAAGTCTAAAGGAATTATTGTAGACTTTTTACCCACAACAATCCTTCTAAAAATTCATATTCCAAATGACCAAAAAGACATGGACCATTCAAAGGGATGATAATGCCCATGGAAAATTGTTTCAGGAAGGTTGCCTAAAGGAAATAGGCAAGAAGAAGTGGCAGACAAAAAGTCTAAAGGAATTCCTTCAGATAAATTATTTAAAAGAATTACTTTGGTAGAAATGCTACCAAAGGAAAGTGTCCCTGACAAAATCCCAAAGGAAATTCCCCTGAAGGAATTATGTTGGTGGAGTGATGGGCCCATGAACATCAATTTTGGGGTAATAGACTAGCCATTGGTGTTCAAACAGAAAGACTCATAAGCAGATCCAAGGGCTCACATTCTCCATCCATCAAAGCATTACCAAAGGGCCATTCCACCATTGATCAAGTCATGATCTAGGTCATTCTAGATGGCCACTAAAATGATCAATCATTATGCACATGAATTCCTAGCAAGGCTTCTCCAAGTCCAACAGAATGAAAATGACAAATCACCATGACAAATGGAAGGTCATTAGCATAGAGACAAATTAGCAACAGGTGGATTCCCTTGTAATAACTATTTTTATGCCATGACTCAACCTAGAATATCTTTATTCTATCGATTTAAATGTTGTAAAAGCATCTATGAGAGAATAAGACAAAATGTGTAACAACATGTGATGACATGGATTAACCAAATGGCCTGAGCAAGCATATTTTTTAAAAAATGGTTGAAGTTGAAGATGGTGACTCAAAAAAAATTGATTCCTCTCCTTGGTTCCAAAGGATTTCTTCTCTCTCTTCCTTATTTCTATTTATACAACCCCTTAGCTAGTGAAAAATCATCTAGATAGAGTATGATGAAGGCCTGTGGAATGATATCCTACCTTTAAGCATTACTCCCAGTCAGATTTTTCCCAAAGTTCTAAACATTGCCTAAGTTTTTTAAGTGACAAATAGTGACAACAAGTGATGGTCTTCATCCTTCTGTCCTTTGTCCTTCATGCTTAAGTAAGGGTTCTGGTTCTAACAAGTCACTTAGAGTGTGTCTAAGTGTATTAAATTTTTGCATGTGTATTACTATTTTAGAATGTACAAAATTTGCCTTTCAGACTCATTTACCTTGTGTAATTTTACACATCTCACCTCTGTGTTGAAATAATTGTGTTAGATTCTTTAGATCTTGGAAATAGCCTATATCTTTTACTGCATTGTGCACTAGGATATGACATTTGTGTGGAATATAATTTTGATGTATCACCACCCTTAGACTAGGTTTTCCTTTTATAAAACTTCTAACTCTTTTCCCTTAACTCAACTAGTTTAAACAAAGATTATCTTGTAGAGACACATTCAAGGAGCTAGCCCTTTAAATACTAGAGGTTTATTTACCCTATAGGCACACCCACACACTTGGAAATGATCTAACATTGCCCAAATTTGGAAGAAGACTGAATACCACCTTCTAGGGTGCAAGATTTTGAGATAATTGGTACAATGAGTTTCATACTCTATAAGTGTTTGACTTAAGTAGTATATTACATGTTCCTTATGTTGATCATCACGATATACAAACATGGCACCTAAGGAATGGTTTGTGATGGAGATGTAGAGGTAGAAGGGTTGTTCTTCTTTTGGAGGGACAAGGATAGGTGGAGAAAGAAAGTATCTTTTGAGTAATTCAAATGCCTTTTGATAGTCTTCATTCTACTTAAAGGATGTGTCCTTCTTAAGGAGGTGGTAAAAAGGCTAACATATATCATATCATTGAGAGATGAAATGATGAATGGAATTAAGCTTACCCTATAAATTATAGAGTTGATTAAGGTTAGTTGGAGGAGGCATGTTTAAGATTACTTTGACTTTAGCAGGATCAACTTGTATTTTATGAAGGGAAATTATAAAGCCAAGGAGTTTACCTGATAGGATCCCAAAGACACATTTATTTAGGTTGAGGTGATCATGGAATTGGATAAGGTGTTCAAAGATGACTTTAAGGATTTCTAAATGGTCTTTAAAACATTTGTACTTATAAATAAGGTCATCTACATAGTCTTCCATAGTTTAATGGATGAGGTCATGGAAGATGTGGGTCATGGCACGCTATTAGGTTGTACTATATTATTTAATCTAAAAGGCATGACTCCATATCAAAAGGTTCCCCATGGGGTGATGAAGGAAGTTTTGTTTTGATATTTTAGGGTGATTAAGTTTTGGTTATAGCTAGAGAATCCATCCATAAGAGAGAGCATCTCATGGACAACATTTAGATCAACAAGCTGATCAATGTTTGGTAAAGGAAAGTCATCTTTTAGACAAACAAGGTTAAGGTCATGAAAATATATATAAGTACTAAGTCCTCCTATTGATTTAGTGATAGGAATGACATTCAATACCCATTTTTGATAGTCAATGGGATTGATGAAGTTGACAAATAAGATATATTGTAGCTCCTATATAACAAGGGTAATGTGAGGGTGCATCCTTTGAAGCTTTTGCCTAATAGGCTTGACATCAAGGTTAGTGATGATGTTATGGATGAATATGGAAGGGTTGATTCTAAGAATATCATTATAAGACCAAGCAAAGGCTATGCTATGGTCATGCAAAAAAGAAGATAAATCCTGATGTTCTAAGCAATCTAATGATTGACCAATTTTAATTATGTGAAGATTGTCTTAAGTGCCCAAGTTGATATCAATGGTAACTTCATTCAACATGGTCAATATCTCAAGAGGAAGGGATATATTAATGGAGGAATCTTCATCATCTAGATATGTGAGAATGGAATCATCATCCTGTCACAAGATAGTATTATTGGTAAGAAAATTGTCTTTGACCATCTCAAGATGAGTTAGAGGAATGGTACTGGTTTCCCTATGAATTTGATAGATCAAGGTCCCAAAATAATCAAATTAATAAAAAAAAGGTTAGGAGGGATAAAATCAAGGTCATCATATTTTTATAAGAAGAGGTGGTGAAGATGGGGTTTCTTCCTCAATGATTTTGATGGAAGGTGGGTCAGTTGGTTCTTCTAATTGGATAAATCCAAGCCCATGTTGTTCATGAGGCTTTTGAGTTTTACATGGGATAAGCTCATGTGGTCCATTCTCATAAAAAACTAATCTAAATCCTTTCTAAACACACTGATGAAGATATGTTTGGGTAGAATTTGGTTTGTCCAAGTAAGAGAAATCATAGGTGAATGGTTTGATAGAAGGTGAGGTATTAGAAGTTGAAGGTGGTTGATTAAGTCCTCCATAGATAAATTTGGTTTGGTAGTTGGGATGATCGAAAAGGATGATGGATCTAATCTTAGAATCATAGTTAGGATTTTATAAATATTTTTGTACTACTGAGGAGTAGGAAGGGTATTAAGAGTCAATAAGCAATATTCTCCAAGTGAAAGATGTTGGAATGTGGATTCCAAGGGGTCTTTTGTATGGATTTGGGAAGAGGGTATGGTCGAGTTTGTAGAAGATTTATTGATGGAGGATGAAGGGTATTCATATTTTAATGGAATGAGGGCATCATTTAGGTGGTAATTCATGTTACATGATTTAAATGGACTAGGGTCAGCTAGGATGATGTGAACTTGACCCTCATGTTCAAAGTTGAGGTACCTATGCAAGGTTGATGGTACACAACCCATGGTTTAGATCCAAGAGAATCCAAGTAATAAATTGTGTTAGAAATCCCCTTATACATTGTAAAAGAGCTTGGGGAGAGTTTAAGGGCCTAAATATATATGAAGGACAATTGTTCCCAAGGTAGTTGCTATTATGCCATTAAAAGATCATAACATGGTAGTGGTTTTAGATATGATGTTCTCAAGAAGTTTAAGTTGATCATAAACATGTGATGAGATGATATTGATGCTATCTCCCCCATAAATCATAACCATTTTTATCCAAGTTTGATTGATGTGGGAGGTGGTGAAGAGGACAAGATCTGGATCATCTGGGTGGATAAGAGGTATCATAAAATCTTGGAATATGATAAGGGATGATACTTGGAGGGCTCCAACAATGGTTTCTAGAGGTCAAGGATATTCGGGTTAAATCTCAATCAATTATAAATCCTCCATCATAGCTTTATGGTTTTGAGGTGAGGTTTAGATAAATTCATACAAGGTTATTTTCACCAGGGTTTGGTGAAGTTATTTAAGAACCAACCTATGTATTAGTCTAGATGGGATGGATTGAGGTACACCCAAGATAGAAATCTTGGGTTTTGGTGAAGGTGATTGGGGTGCTTATGTATAATAAGGATATGTATAAAGGATGGATACTTTGGCTTTCCATTTATCCTTTTGACTTTGTGACTGGGTGACCACATGGATGGTGTCAATTTGGAATGTATGTGGCCTGGTAGGTTATTTTAGTTCATCCATACTCTTTGATGAGAGCTTAGAGGTAGGTTTATGTGGGGTGGTAGTTTTTGTTTTTTGGCTTGGAGATGAGATAAGAGGAATCTCATCTATTAAAAGATCATTTGCATCACATAATTTTTAGATTATGTCTTGAAGAGCTTTATAGTTCTCAGTGTCATGTCTAGGTATCCTATGGTATGAATATATTAAGTTATCATTGAACCAAACTAGTTTTGGATAAGAGGATTGAATGGTTTTATGGGAGGTAGGGTTATGTAGGAAGTTTGTAATAACCTTTGTAAGATCGTAGAATAATATTCTAGTTATGATGTTAATAGGGTGGAAGTATTTTTCTTAGTTGTTAGGGTTGGTGCCATTTTAGGGGTAGGTTTTATGAGTGGAACTTTGGTTTTTGTAATGATTTTGGTTGATGGTTTTGGGGTTGAAGGTTTGGTGTGGATGGGTAGAGGTGTGGTAATAAGAGGAGGTTGAGTTTGTAGTCTCTTTGTTGGAGGGATTGGATTTTTAAACAAGATGGAAGGGTGAGGTCTTAAAATGGATAAGGGGTATTGATATAGGATGGAGGGTCAAGTTAAAATGGGAGGTGAAACAATTTTAGGATTTTGAGTCCTAAGTGGTTTGATCTTCCTTATTGCTTTGGATTGTGGAATTTTAGGTGGGTTTTATGGTGTCAACTCTAATTTTAAGTGTGGATGAGTGAGATTTTGAATTATAAGGACACTTAGGTTTTTGATAGGTTTGAGTGGGGTAGTTGGGTTTATTTTATTTGTTTTTGCAGGAATTAAGTTGGTTGATTTGTTTGAAGGTTGAGATGTGGATGACTTTGTTGGTTTGGTTAAGGTAGTGGTGGTTAAGTTTGTTAAGTTTGAATGTTGGGTGGATGATGGTTTTGTTGACTCCTTTTTAGGGTAGGGAAGTCTAATATAGTGCCAAAATATATCTTAGTCAAGGTTTAGTTGTGATAAGAATTCAATATTTTGAACCAACCTTGAAAACGGTTTATAGGTAGACTTGGCTACCTCAGTGGGGGATTCTAAGGAGAGACTAAGTGGATATGTAAGTAAGATGTTCATGGTTTCCTCTTCTTTTGGAAAGAGTTCTAAGGAAAAGGTGTGTGATTTCACCATGGAAGGAAGTGGAGTAGGTGAGATGATCTCTTCTTTAGTTGACTTTTCCAAAGGAAGGATGGGTGATTCCACTATGGAAGTAAGTGGAGTAGGAGTGGTAGTTTTTTCCTTAGTTATGTTTTCCAAAGGAAGGATGGGTGATTACAATATGGAAGTAAGTGGAGTAGGAGTGGTATTTTCTTCATTAGTTATGCTTTCCAAAGGAAGGATAGGTGATTCCATTATGGAAGTAGGTGGATTAAGAGTGGTGGTTTCTTCCTTAGTTATGCTTTTTGAAGGAAGGATGGGTGATTCCTCTATAGAATTAAATGTAGTAAGAATGATGGTTTCTTCCTTAGTTATGATTTTTGAAGGGAGGATGGGTAGTTATAATATGGAAATAAGTAGAGTAGGAGTAGTGATTTGGGTTGGTTCCACAAAATTGGGAAGTGGAATAGGTGTGGTTTGGGTCATGGGTTCATCAATTGTAAGTTCATTAAGAACAATGTTTACCATATGAACCTCATGTTTATGGGATGTTTCTAAATTTGTATGCTCATTATTTGAGTAAGGTAGGAGGTTTGGAAATGGTTGATATAAGATTTGGATATCTTTATTTAGAGGTGCATTTGGCTTATCCATTAAAAGTTTGCCCTTATCAATCAAGTCTTGAACTATGTTTTTAAAGGTTTTGCATGTATCAACATTATGTCTAATGATGCCATGGTAGTTGTAGATCTCATTCTCCTTATACCAACTTGGTATAATATGGGATGAATCAAATTGTTGAGGGGGTTTTATTTGTGGAAGTTGGACTATGGATGCTTTCAACAAAGTCTAAAAAACTGAAGCATAAGACTCCCCTAGTGGAGTATATTGATTTTGAACAAAGCAATTTTAGGATTTTGGTTTGAAGATGTGGATGGGTTGGATTGGTTTAACATCATAGGAGGAGATAATTTAAGGATAAAAACATTGGTTGATCCTTTGGCTTTGGGATGGTTTGAAGGTTTGGAGGAAGCTTTAACAGACTTGAAGCTAACATTCTTACTCCTAAGCTTAAGTTTGCCTTAATCAATTATTCAGATTTCCAATTTCCTATATACATAGACAAGATAAGATAAGATATAAGTAGACATAATGAAAATACAAAGGATAAATGACATAATATTAATTATAGACACAAAATAAACAAACACATAATATAAAACACACAATGAATAGATGCACAAAGAAATCATAAAAGGCACAAACACATATATACATACACAATAATTATTGTCATTATTATTTAGCCTTTGTAAAGTCAAAAATCCCAAGGATGAGTGAATCATGATTACTCTTAACCTTATTAGATGCTTGCCCCTAGGCTAGGATACAAGCCTAGGGTGAAATGTGAAGATAGATGCAATGACATGTTGAATAGTGACATGGGATCAAACATAAGATGCCACAATGGTATAAGAGACCAAGATTTTGGGATGTATAAAAGTGTTATTGGGGGAATACATATAGAATTAGGAAACTTTCCAAAAGGAAATAAAGACTTAGTATACAAGATGATAAGACTGATAATGGATGTAGTGATATAGTGATAAAGGATGATGGATGAGGGAAGGATGAAAAGGAAGCTCCAGATAACTATCCAAGGTCCATATTTTCATGTTTTAGTTTTACTATTGAATTTATTAAGCCAAAGAGTTGTTGTCATGCCAAATATTTTTCCAAAGCATTGTTTATGTACACAATCTAGACCAAGGTCAAAGGGGATGAATAAGACAATGGGTACGATAGGATAAGTAGAAGAGTATTATGATGAGATAAATGGATTTCCCCTGAGTATATGAGGTCCATTCATGAGATGATTATAGATAAAGGCATGTCAAGAGTGACATCTAAGACTTAATTTCATCACCTTACTTATCTAAGGCACTAGATAATTAGTTTTCACCATCACATTTAAAAAAAAGAAGACTACATATAGTGATGTGAACTTAATGGCATCTCATCATATTGGAAGTGTGCAAGATGCATGATGCTAATAAATTTGATCTTCAACTGACACTAGTCATGGATAACCATACTAATATTCTTTGATTCTTGATTTTGATTCCTTTTAACATCTCAACCAAGTGACTTAATAGCCCCTACAAGTGACAATGTTACCCTAGAATGTGTGGTTTTAGATTATGGCCGAGGTTTAATAATGAGATAAGTGATGTGGATCGATTATAGGTGATTTGAAATTGTACCAAGTAGTCATCAACACTATTATAGGTGTTTGATGTGCCATTTAAGCTTTATACATCATGATTAGGGGATCCAAGGCCTTAATACTCTTTTGGTCTTTGATTTTAATGATTAAAAGGTTGTCAACCACCTTGATATTACTTTTAATGTTGCTTTGTATAGCTATTGGTGCCTTAGAGTCTTATTGATTTTCTAAATTTATTGGAATTTGATTACCCCCTAGTGCCTTAAAGAGGGTTTCACTAGAGGAATTTTATCTTTGAATTTATTGATTAATATTTTGACTTTGATGGTCCTATAGTGCCTCAAGGAGGTTTTTACTAGGGAGCAATGATTTTGGATTTAGCCAATTATTAGACTTATTTTGATTTTTATTTGCTGCCAAATCAAAGCTAATTGTATTTTTATGTTTGATTGATTGAATTCAATCTTGGACACCTATAGATTTGGCACCTAATATATAAATCTATGACAAGTTCAATGGTGTATGATTTTATTTGTTCCCATTGGAGGTTGTGATAAATTGATCATCAAGGGGAAGAAAAGGATCAATAATGTAAGAGGGCCGAGGGGAAATATTAGCGATGTCAATGAGTGGATGGTGGGTAGCATGATATTCATAGAGGTTACTATGAGTACCTATTTTGATGCTAAATAAAACATCCTCAAGAATTAGAAAAGGACCACTAAGTTTGTTGAGTTAGTCTATAAGACAAACATATAAGGTGATGTAAAATCCATTCATATAATTATCAGTTGGTAATTCATATTGGAGTCCCATATTCTCTTCTTTGACTTTATCATTTTAAAACATATCAAAAGCCACCACTTCTTATTGGTGGACATCAAGGTTAACAATATATACTGCTATGGTAGTGAAGAGGTTGGTGGCAATAAGATCCTCATAAAGACTATGAGTAGACTCTATTTGAACATCTTCATCAAATAAATATTCCTTAAAGACCAAAGAGGTATTATAGATGACATTATAGGGATTTCCACTTGGTAGTTTTTATCCCAGACTATGATACAACCAAGGATATTTAATAGATATAGGTTCTAGAATTCCCTATTCATGGAGTCTAATTCTCTTTCTTTTGTAGTTCACATTCTTTCACATTTGATTGGCCTTTGGATATTCTAGATGTTGGAAACATGCTGTAGGGACTTCCTCAAATATCCAAGAGTCATCTAATCACTCAATTTATTCTTTTAATAAGAGGCTATATTTATAAAATGTCATCTTGCGAAATTGATGAGATGTTCACTTATCCTCTTTCATGGTGGGATGCCCATAACCTCATGGTGAAATAAGGAGTTTACCAACATTAAAGGTGTGGATATTCACCACATGATTTGGGTATGATTTTGATGCAAGGAGATGTAAGCAAATTTAAAAAAGTGGATGGTAAATCATATTTATAGATGCAAGACTTGGAATTGTTATTGACAAGAGGAACACTCTAAGTACTAGGATAATAAATGACATCCTGATAGTGTCCCTATAACACTTGAAAATATTAGAAGGATTGTGGATCATTGAGGATTATGGCTTACATTATAGAATGAGGGAGTTTAAGACACTATTAAAGGGTGGATGACATAAACTATATTTCATGTATCTAAGGATGACCCAAAAGGATGTTTTAGGGTAATTAAAAGTCTACCACATGGAATAATATTTGATGTGTAATGATCCCCACCATGACAAGAAGGTAGATAATGTCAATTGATTGTCATTCATTATCATCATAAGCTTTGATCATGATGATCTATGACCTGAGTGTAGACTCTGAATAAACTAGACTTTTAATCATGTTGATGTTATAGAGGTTGACTCCAGACTCACCATCTACAAATTTTTTCTTAATTTTATGATTGGTAATGAAGACCTTGATATATAAGGGTTATTATGATTGGGACCAAGAGGTTACATGACCTATAGATCAAAGTTAAGTTTTTAAGTAGATGAGAGATGACCTATGAGGGATTATAACTGACTGGGGTTAATATCTATCAAAAATCTTGACTCTTGGAGAGTTTATGGTCCTGTTCAACTTGGTTTTCTGAGGTGGACTTCTCTTTGTCAAGTTTAATGTGGTTAGTATTGATAGATTCAACATGAGGTTCTTATTCTCCTTCTTTAAAAATATTATGACTAGGTTAGGAATTTTTAATTTAGAGCTTTGGATAATATATCTTAGGTTATTATAGTCAAAATTAAAGGAGTCTAGCTCATACATCAACAAGTTGGAGTAACAACTCATCCCTATTATCACATACATACTATTATAATTGGGCTCTACCTTGGTTAGTATTAATCAAGTCATATTATGGATCTTAATATTATGAATCTATATCAATAAGGTTTTATTCATCATTACCATGATTTTTATCACCCAGTAAAAGAGTTTCAAGGTCATTATAGTGCCCTAATTTTCCAATCCTAAGTTATTGATGAGTTTGGATAGGTATTGTGCTGATGTGTTGATGTGTTTGGATTGGTTTAGATGATATGAGATGGTGGATATTGATTGCTAATTTTAAAGTTAGGATTTCAAATGTGATATGGGAGTGGATTGTTGACAAGGTATTCTTGAGTGAATTTTGACTTTGGATGCAAGCTATTTGATATTTAAGATAGGGTAGGGTATTGATACCCTAGGTTTGACTAGTTATTGACTTGGATGGTGAGCTAAGATAAGATCATGATTTGACTTGGATTGAATTGAGATTTAGTTTGATGGGTGTTAGTTTTAGACTACTTAAAAAATAATGTGTGTAGACACTAGAATTATGCACCATAAGTATTTTATGACATGTGAACTATGGTTAAGTCTGATATCTTAAAACCTTGAAATAGGTTAAGTCTAAAATATGATAGAATAATTCAAAACATATAATTTTCATTATAACTTATAGAGGTCTAAAACCCCTCTCAAACATCTTGAGAGTATATACATAAAATATAACTTAAATTATAAGGAAGTAAATGTCTATAAAATGACAACTTGTACATAAGGAAGTAAATGTCTATATATAAATGTTAGCTTACACTTAAATGTTTATTTTATGTATATACTACCTAATTCAACCATGGTAATTAATTTTACTAATTACCATCATAATTATCTTAACCACCCATAATATTAAAATATTTAAACAAAATCCATTGTAAGTAAATCAATATCCTTAAAAAATTACTCATTGTTAGGTTGTGGAGCTAAAATCTTCACTGATGCAAACATGGAGGAGGTTGCTGAGTTACAAGGAAATTGACGTCAGCAGCGTAACCGACGTCGGTCATATCTAGTTACAAAGTAGCTGACTTCAGTCAGGAGTCAGCTGACGTTGGTCATCTCTAGACAGACAGGGACCGACGTCGATCACCTGTGCGTTCCAGAACTGGTTGTTGATGAATAGTTAGTTTGTTAAACGGGTTGTTTACATGTAAAGACTAATTTTAGTCTTGACCTATGTGTCTAATTATTATAATTAGATGTCTAATTATTGTTTGCATGGGATATATATAATAGACTCATGTGGTTGTATTATAAGTCAAGGGACAATGAAGAGATCCTTCTAATTGTAAGATCTAAGTTTTTAGTTGTGCAAAATTAGGTTGATCTGTAGGTTGTGTAAGATCAGGGTAGATCTACATGGTAAGTAAGATCATTTGATTTGCAAGTTGTAGCAAGTTCATGGGAGATCTACTTGGATTACTTGGAGTACTTGTGTACTAGCAGTAGTGATACTGACTGGTGGAGGTGAACAACAACTCTGTGTTTAAGTTGATTATTGTGATCGTAATTGAGAGAGAGAACTATTGATTGAGAATTACTGGGAGCCCTAGAGGTGTGGGAAGCCTCATAGGTGTGAGAAGAGTGTGGCATCTTCTTGATTGTATTTTCTTTTTGGATGAGTTGAATACAAGATTGTATTGTCTCTCAAATTCTGTGTTGTTTCTGATTCCTTGTTACTTGTTACTTCTGGTTAAATTCTATGTTTAGTTACTTATACAAGGTAATCAATTGTGCTCCTAATCCTAAAAAGTGGTATCAGAGTGAGGTTGCAGGGAGAAGGTTTGTGTTTGATTATAGGTCACTCTCAGGGGTTTCTGATTGAGTGGGAGTATAGCAATGGTAGAAAAAAGTAAGCTAAGAATGGAGAAGTTTAACGGCAAGAATTATCAATTATGGAGGATGCAGATAGAAGATTATCTATATCAAAAAAATTTGTACTTACCATTGGGTGGGGTTGATAGCAAGCCCATGGATATGAAAGATGAAGAATGGAAGGTTCTTGATCAGAAGGCTCTGGGATCTATAAGGTTGAGCCTGACATCATCTGTGATTTCCAACTTATCACAAGCTAAGACAATGGTAGAGTTAATGGAATCTTTGGAAAATTTATATGAAAAACCCTCAGCTTCGAATAAGGTATTTCTTATGAAGCAACTATTTAATTTGTAAATGTTGAAAGGTGGATCTGTACACAGTCATCTTAGTGATTTCCATGGTTTGGTAAACTAGTTAGTTTCAGTCAATATTGTTTTTGATGATGAAATTAAGGCTCTCTTAATCTTATGCTCATTACCTGAAAGTTGGGATAGTTTGGTAATGGTAGTTAGTAATATTGCGTCTGCTTCAAATATATTGAAAGTGTTAGTGTAATCTTGAATGAATAAATTCACAGGAAAAGCACAGGTGAATCATCAAGGAATGCCTTAAGTGTTGAAAGCAGGGGAAGGCAAAGAGAGAAGATTGAGCAAGGGAGATCAAGGTCAAAGATAGGTAGGAGATCCAAATCTAGGTATGGTAGAATAATTTGTTGGAATTGTGGAAAGGCAGGGCACAGAAAGAAAGATTGCTGGTTGGTTAAAGATCAGCATGAAGGAAATGAAGAAGTAGATGTTGCAGATGTTGTTGCACAGGATGCTCTTGTATGTTCCTTGGATAAAGTGGAATCTTAGGTTTTAGATTCTGGTGCCTCTTTCCATGCAACCCCAAATAGAGCATATTTTCATGAATATGTATAGGGAGACTTTGGAGAGATTTATTTAGGGGATGGTAAGCCTTGCCAAATGGTTGGCAAAGGGAAAGTATAGCTGAAATTGCAGACAGGCAACACATGGGTGTTGAAGGAGGTCATGCATGTCCCAATCTTGAAGCAGAACTTGATTTTTTTTGGAAATTTGGGTGATGAGGGATGCACAGTAACTCTCATAGCGGACTCTTAGAAAGTTACCAAGGTTGCACTTGTTTTAGCAAGAGGTAAGAAAGTAGGTACTCTTTATCTATCTACTTATATTACTGATTCTCCTTCTAGTTTATCTACTTCAGCTATAGATTTGAAGATGTGGCTTCATAGGCTTGGTCACATGAATAAGAAGGGAATGCATGTTCTTGAGTCAAAGGGTAAGAGTTCAGATCCAAAAAGCATAGATCGAGATTTTTGTAAGCAATAGAAGAAAGTGAGGTTTCTTGAAACTCATGCTACAAGAAAGGATCAGGTTTATGGCACAGAAAGGAAATCTAATGGTTTTGACAAGAATAGGAAAGCCTTAGTGTTCAAGGAGAAGATGACAGAAATAAATTAGTCACAGGGGCTAAAAAGTATGAGCATGGTAGTTTGAATAAGGGTTTGATTCAAAGTAAGCTCGTGGGTAAAAAGTCATCACTCACAAGCAAACACAGTTACCAACATCGGTCAGGTGGAACTGATGTCGAACAAGTAGGTACCGATATCGGTCATGTGCAAACCAAATTCAATCATGTTGGGCAGGTTAAGACTAACATCAGTTAGGGAACCAACATCGGCAGTCAGGTCAGTCGCATGGAACTGACGTCGATCAGATGCAGACTGGGGGTGACCGACATTGGTCATTATCAGAATGGATTTTGGGTGGACAACAAGCTGTCAAGGAGTCTCAAATGCCCATGAGGAAGATTGAAGGGGTAAGTAAGCCTCAAATTTGTTATTCCCCTTCTTTAGATTACTTGTTGCTCACTGATGGTCAAGAACCATGAAGTTTTGAAGAAGCAGAGCAAGTGGAATCTAGGAAATAGTGGGAGCATGGCATGAATGAGGAATTTGATTCCTTGGAAGAGAACCAAATGGGAGATTTGGTAGAGTTTCCAGCCAGAGAGAAAGCATTGAAAGATGAACGGATTCCCAAGTTAAAGAAGAAAGAGAATGGACACGTGAGACAGAAGGTGTTGGGAGGAGGGTGTACACCGGAAGCACACAATTTGATTACTAATACCAAGCAACTTAATATGCGGAAATTAACCAGATTCACCAAGTAACTAGAATTCAGAATAACACATGATATGAGAGACAATACCAAATTGTATTAACACTTTATACAGAAAAGAATACAATAAAGAAGATGCCACTTCTTCTCCACCACCTTACAGAGGTTTCCCACGCCTCAAGTGAACAGTAATTCTTCTCCCCAAAGCTCTCCCTCTCACAGGTCCCAACACCCAACTCAAATACAGAGTTGGTGTTCACCTCCCCGTGCTCCACGCACAACACAAGTGCTCCACGCACTCCACAAGCACTCCACGTGCTCCACAAGTACTCAAGGTACTTCAAGTAGATCTCCCATGAATCTGCAACAACCTGCAATTCAACAGACCATACTTATGGAAGGAACTCCCTTGCCTTCCTCTTGCTCTATCCGAGTACACACCTGTACTCCAAGTAGATCCTGCCTGATACTGCTCCCTGTAGTGTTGCTGTCTGTATGACCTTGCACACCTACAAATCAAGCAATGGTTCCAATCATCTGTGAACCTCGACCTTGCACACACATACACCTGCAGATCAACGATCTTACTTATTGAAGAACCCAGCTGGCTCTCCAATCCAGCACCAACACACCTGGTACTGTGGCACTAGGAGGAACGCACCATAGCTCTACCTCACACACAGAAGGAGCTTATAATTATGCTCTCTTACTCCCTAGCACACTTTTTCAATACAACCATGAGTCTATTATATAGATCTCATCCAAACAATGATTAGACATCTAATTACAATAATTAGATCCGCAGCTATGAGTCTAAAATTAGCACTCATCATGCAAACTCTTGGTTCGTTAGTTCACTGCCCGTAAATAACTCGCAGTCGAACTACACAGGCGACCGACGTCGGTCCCTGTCCGCCTGGGGTCGCCGACGCCGGCCGATATATGACCGACGTCGGTTGCTTTCCTGTCTTACCCTGCCGACGCCGGTTGGCCAGACCAACGCCAAACACTTCTGACACTCAGCAACTCATTCTGCAACCTCCTCCATGTCTGCATCAGTGAAGCTTTTAGCTCCACAATCCTAACAAAAGGCTAAGATATATGGTCTTGGGAAAGCTGCAGGACAATGGAGGTTTAACCATTGTTTTTACTTTACCAAGTTGGATAATATTAGCTACATTATCTTGTTACTTTATGTGGTGTGTATGCTTGTTATAGGGTTATACATGTAGGGAGTTGCTGAGCTAAAGGTAAAGTTAGTTCAAAGGTGTGTCATGAGGAATCTGGGAGCAACAAGATTCTTTGGCATGAGAATGTCTAGAGACATGGAAGGTCACAAGTTGATTTTGTCTCCAGATGATTGTGTGAATAAGGTAGTGGTGAGGTTCAAGATGCAGGATGCATAATCGGTTAGCACACCTATGGATGGACAGTTCATAGAATGGTGTCCCAATTCACATAATGAGGTTAAGTGCATGGTATGTACTAGACCTGAGTTTGCCCAAGTAGTGGGTGTTGTCAACGAGTTTGGGGTCAATCTGGGAAAGAAGCATTGGAAAGTTGTTTAATGGATTCTCAGGTATCTGAGAGGGACCAACAACAGGTATACATGCGATGTAGGGTCAAGCACTTCTCTATATGGGTATGTAGAATCAAATGTGGCAGGGGACTTGGATGATAGGCGTTGCACCACAGGTTGTGTGGTGGTTGGTATTCAAGATTGATCTTGAAGAGGGATACGAGCCAAGAAACAAATTAGATGATGTACAGGTATAGGTATAGGTGCAACTATTTATCTCTAAGTGGGAGATTGTTAGGTTGTGGAGCTAAAATCTTCAATGATGCAAACATGGAGGAGGTTGCTAAGTTATAGGGAAACTGACATCGGTAGCACAATCGACGTCAGTCATATCCAGTTACAAAGTAGCTAACTTCGGTCAGGAGTCGGCTGACGTCGATCATCTCCATAGAGACAGGGACCAATGTTGGTCACCTGTGCATTCCAAAATTGGTTATTGACAAATAGTTAGTTTGTTGAATGGGTTGTTTGCATGTAAAGACTAATTTTAATCTTGAGCTGCGTGTCTAATTATTTTAATTAGATGTCTAATTATTATTTGCATGGGATCTATATAATAGACTCATGGGGTTGTATTGTAAATCAAGGGACAAGGAAGAGATCCTTCCAATTGTAAGATCTAGGTTTGCAGTTGTGCAAAACCAGGTTGATCTACAGGTTGTGTAAGATCAGGGTAGATCTACATGGTAAGTAAGATCATTTGATTTGTAGGATGTTACAAGTTCATGGGAGATCTACTTGGAGTACTTGGAGTACTGGCAGTAGTGATACTGACTGGTAGAGGTGAACAACTCTGTGTTTGAGTTGATTGTTGTGACCGTAATTGAGAGAGAGAACTCTTGATTGAGAATTACTGGGAGCCCTAGAGGTGTGGGAAGCCTCATAGGTGTGAGAAGAGTGTGGCATCTTCTTGATTGTATTTTATTTCTAGATGAGTTGAATACAAGATTGTATTGTCTCTCAAATTCTGTGTTGTTTTTGATTTCTTGTTACTTGTTACTTCTGGTTAAATTCTATGTTTAGTTGCTTATACAAGGTAATCAATTGTGCTCCTAATCCTAACACTCGTAAGCAAAACCTTTGTAAAAAAATTATCTTTATATTTATTTAGTTTGTTTCACAATTAAAACCAACTTAGAGCGACCTTTGGTAAAAATTAACATAATCATAAAAAATTCTTGAAATCGATGTCAATCTGGTATGATCGATGTCAATTATATATACCTACATTTTATTTATTACCAAGGACATGATTTTGACTTCAAATTTTTTGATGAAACTTCCATTACCTGTGTTGCTGATACTACATGGAAAACTACATTACAATCAAAGATCTTGTTAGCCTTGAAAAAGCCTAAAATTCAAAATTTCCATCTCAATCCCATTTAAGGATGGTAACATAGTCCAAGTGATATTATATTATTTATATTAATTTAATTTCATCTTATTTCTATTGTTCATATCTATCCACACTTAGAAAGCTTTAGGAAATCCTACTTTTACCCAAAATCATCCTTTAAGCTTTCATCCTCATATTCCAATAGAATTGATATCAAATCCCAAGTTGGCTTTACAATCCCATCTTTAGGATCTTAGAAGTATCCAAGATAGGTTCTTATTTAGGAATTAACATCATAAGGTCTACTTACTTCATTTAAAAATTATAATTGTATGGTCATTTACATTATCTCCCTTTGTAGAATCAACACAACTTCTATGAATCATTTCCATTGTTTATAACCTTGGTTTCATGATAATTCTAGAGGATCAATCATGATCCTACAAAATCAATCAAAATCCTTCATAATTGAACATGATTTTACATAACCTACCATGATCCATGTTAAAACATATCTCTTAAAATCTAAATCAACTCTAGTATCATATTAAATAGGCAAATTAGATATTTGATCTAATTTTACTATTTGCTTTCTAAAGCATGGTCTCGTATCTTTTAATAGACATAGTTTATGTTGTTAATTCGTATCAATTTATCATAAATATTTTGTATTCATTTATATTATCTAGTTTTCTTTTTAATATTTTGTATCTTTTAAATAACATTTTATAAATCTCTTTTATCGTTATTATCTGTATCTGCTTAATTGCAAAGATAGTAGGCTGACATCCTTATAAGGAAGTGTATCTATTCTTGGGAATGGTCTTGTACTAGACAACCCACTCATATATCATATTAATAAAATATTTTTTTAGTCATCTATTTTGTGTAGGTAATCCTTCCAATACAAAAATGAGTTCATACATTTCCAGATATGGTACACAATCCATTTCCATCACATGTATCCTATAAAACCCTATATCTCATTTCAAGATTTTGAGTAGTTTAATTTTTATATAAAATGAACAAAAATACCTTAAATAGTGTGATTTTATAGGCTTAATAGGTCATGGTTGATCTTAAAAAATTTGAATTGAATTGATTGGGACCACATCAATTAAGCGATTTGACAGGATTTGCTCAAGTTAGATGGATGATGATGGGATGATTAGATTTGGCTATGTAAGTTAACTTGACTATATATTTGATTTCAAGAAAGACTAAGAGGTTTTATAATAGATAAGAGATGAGGTAAAATTAATGTGGTTATATTATGATGGGGTAATGTCTTTGATTATTATATTGATTAAAAAATATGATCTAGTGATGATTAAAAGGATGTGTTGGTTGTGTGTTGATTTTATGGGGTATCTTGTTTGGTGAAGGGAATATGCATATGAAGCATACTAGTATAAAAAACATACAATAAATATCATTCAATATGACAAGCCTATGCTTGTAAATTATGGGTCTGCAATTCAATTACTAGCTAACCAATCTACTCACGTAAAGTGGTGACTAGGTTGGTCTCCCAACCCTCACTCTATGTTTGTATGTGGTGAGTAATATTTGGGGAGAGTGTTTCCCTTACATTAATAGTTGGTTATGGATGAAAGGGCTTAATTTAGGCCATACAAGTCTTGTTAAGGGAATCCCCTAAATACATGGGGATTGATTTCATATAAATATGATGTATGATACTCGAGTATTAGAATGCAACCTCATAACTTCATGAAAACCTTTATGGGAAAATTATCTTAGCTTTACAAAAACTATCCTCAAAATTTATACTCTACTATAATCTAAAGTGTGGATTAGTATGTGGTGATGAAATCCATGTCATAACCCACCAAATGACTATGATAAGTGTATGGGGATGGTTTTCACATCATGTTGCCTTTAAAAAAATAAAAAAAGATGGATTTTTACTGACTATTTTTTATCGCTAAGATCATCCTATAGGTATTAGGGGAGAGCATACACAACCTTATCCTCAGGTAGAAAAAATAAGCAAACATAAAAATCAAGATAATATGATTAAATTTAAACACACACACACAAAGGGTTGATTAATTAAATATTGATTAAAAATGTATTTATGATAGGTTTGATTTTTATATTTCTTTGATAGGTGGACCTATTAGCCATTTTTGGCCCACATAAGAAGCTCTAGCATGATTTGATGAAGCACACATAAATCACAATTAGGTAGTTTTCTGAGACCAAATCTTGCACGTGTGGACAAGTTAGGAAGAATCAGTCATACGAGTTTGTTCACTTTTGTGCCAAGATCATATGCACCAAATATAAGGTCCCTTACTAAATCAAAAATAAAGTTATGTGTGTGCAAAGTTGGCTCTTCAGTTGATTTTCACTAAATTTCCCATACTTATCCAAAAGAGCTCAACCATCACCAGGATGTCGTAATGGAACAAATATAGACTGATTACCTTGGGTATTCAATATATTCACCTAGAAATATCCCAAGACCAATAGATCAAATGGGTTTATCCTTTTTGACCTTAGGAACATCCTCTAAAATTTTAAGGCCTCCATGACTTTTGATCATCAAGATTATGAGCCTTTGAAAATAGACTTGCAATATGAGATGTTCGTGCCAACATCAAATTTAGGGACAAAATGAGACAATCTTATTGATCTTAAATTTGACGGTCATGTAACCATCAATGATAGTCATGTAAACAACATTTGATGGGAGCAATGATATCAACTTTAAGACCATAAACTAGCCATTGGTTTTCAAATAATGGGTCCTAATAGATTAACAATCTGTGTTGCATCATACATTTGGATCAAATAGTGGGTGGTGGTCAAAGAGTCCGTGAATCTCAAAGGGGAATGTATGCATGACAAGTGTCAAGGATGCATTTTAATAGTAGGAGATTGATGATCTATGGACCTTCATACAAATTAAAAGCAATGGAGTGAGTTGAGTCAACTTGTCAATGATATAAGTTGGTTTTTGATAACCAATTAGATTAAATACAAGCATAGGATGCTTGATGAAGGTTGGGAAGCTATTTTTTACCATGAAACATAAGGTTTTGTGAGGTCTTCCAATGCCATTAGAGTCGGTTCAAATGCTTCAGAAAAACCTAGGTAATGTAGTGAGATGCAAGAAATGTGTATGGATCACCATTAAGGTTAAAATATGGACCTTTGGTTCATATTTTTGCTCGAGAAAATTTATTTTTCTAGTAATGGTCCACCCTTTTTTAAGGAGAATCCATGTATGTATATATGGGTTTGGGTTCTTGTAGAGAAAGGATGGGTCTTTTGGACCTATTATAATATAATAAAGTGATATATATTCCATAGGTCTATACTGATATAGAAACTATAAGAAAACTAATATTCTTAAGTTAGTTTTCCACCTATAGAAAAACCTATGATCTAGGCATGAAGATAAATAAAAGGTGCAGTTAATGCAAAAGATCTTTGTTCTTCAGCATGGCCATAATCTCAATAAGTAGCCACCTAAAGGAACCAAACCATGATCTTGTTAGATCCATGAGTGTGATATTTTGTCTTTAGGTGAAAGATGGTGTGAAGAGTCAAATAAAAGTATAATGTTAGGAATTACAAATAGGAGCATTTAATGCACCCTCAAAAAAATTTGGGGAGCTTTTTCACTCAAAAAGCCATGGGTAGTGTTCTGATTGACCAAAAAGGTGGAAAGGTTTTCATCAGCTAAAGGTGGCATCTCAGGATCATTTAATGGCCTAGGATAAGTGTTATTTTTATGATAATGTACTTGTGCATATTTTCTTTCGATCTCTCTTCTTATACATATCCTGGTCTCATTCCCTTTATAGGGGTTCTCAGCTTTTGGATTTTTAGCATTTTATTCTCTGAGATAAAGATACTCATTGAGACTCTTGAAAAGGTATGCACATTTGATAAGGTAAAACCTTATCAAAATATTTTAAGAACTACCTTTTGGAGTAATAGGATTAACTCTTTGCCTATCTCTTATTTTTAATTAGTGTTTAACATGCTTGTGTGTGGTGAATTTGTGAAGGAGATTATTCCTAGTTTTTCATCCTTCTACTTGCCTTTTTAAAGGTGCATTTAATCTAATTTGCAGTTCTAGATTAATGTTTTGTTTGGAACCTCTTCCATGAAATATTTATGTAATTGGTGAGATTGTGAGATCGAGTAAGCCATAGTTACCTTTTGCTAATCCAGTGTGTGTTCAAACTTATGTGAGTGTCCATTCAACATTGGTACATCACCCTTTTAGCTTTCTTATGATTCCTTATCCTCTTTCTAACCCTTTCCACCATGAAACATTAGTTTAGCATTAGTCCTAGGTGAGCATCAAGAGGAAAATGGCCCTATTCAGAGGTTCAGTCCCAACATAGGTTACCCATAGCCTAAGATTGTCCCAATTTTATAGGCTTAGTTGGAGAAAGCTTGAATAACACTCTCTAAAGGTGAAAATTAAGCTTATAATAGGTTTTGGCATGCCTAGTGGGATACACTTATTTCAAAAGGAAGATTGATCAATGTTGATGCTAATTTGATCAAATCTATAGTAGTTAACCTCCAAACAATGGGATTTGGTGAATCTAAAAGGAAAAATCAATTATTTGGTACAAAACAATAACTTTAGCTCATGCCAAAGGTGATAACAAGGTCAATTGCAAGAGGTATTCCTTTTGATTTTTTTGAAATACCTTTAAATTTGGTAAAAAGATTAAGATTTGTAAATACTCATCCATATCAGGGAACTTTTACTCCTACGTCATTTCTAAGGCTCATCCTCTAAAGAGGACCCTTATTACCCCCTTGCATAGCTATGGTAGTCCTTAGAGCTTTTGTAAAATTTAATGGCTAAAGCCCTCTATCCCTCACTTTCTATGATCTTATCCTAGTTTTAGCCCTAAAAAATATTCCCTTTTACACTAGAAACTAGGTTATAACACCCTCTAAACACCTCATGGACACATCCAAATTTTACAATATACATAATATCATTGAGGAGAATATAATTATTAGGCTATTAGCTACCTGTTTCAAAGGAAAGGCCCTAGATTGGTATAAAGGCCATACTACCAATTCAATTTAAACATGGGACCAATTAGGGGAAGCCTTGTGTAAAATATTTAAGGACAAAAGTGACCATTTGTCACTTGCATAACAACTAACTACAATTAGAAGAGCTCCTCATGAAGTCATGCAAGACCTCAACACAAGGTTCCAAACAACTTGGGTCAAAATCTAATCATAGTTAGACCAACCTCTAAATTTGATTTCCTATATTATTTAAAGAGTTTAAATAGTTACATAGTGGTGATGGTCCAATCTATGGGAGGAAATATACTTCCAGGTGTATATGAGGTGGCCATTAAGGCAAAAAATTATCTAGTTCAAGCTAGAAAACTTACACCCAAACTACCAATGCCCTTATTTCCTAAGATCAGACCATCTCCCATTTATATCCCTCCATTAGATGTCATTCTACCTACACTAATTTTTTTTGTAATCCCTACACTAAAGCAAGAGAAAGCTTCTACTAGTGGATCTAATGATTTACCAGAGCAAAAGAACTTTCAAGAGCTCAAAAACATGTTCCAGTCTTTGGGAAATGAGCTAGTAAATCTCAAAAGGTAATAGGATTTTAATAGGCCTTATCAAGGTTCATATCATCCTTAGTAATAGGATTTTCAAGAAAATAGGCCTCCATATAAGGGGAGCTACCAAGGTCAAAACCAAGGACAAGGGTAACGTGGCTATAATAGGTAGAGTAACTTCAACCCTAACATTGCTAGTACTTCCAACTCCTTGGTCCTAGTTCAAAATAGTGTGAATAAAAAAACATAAGGTACCGTGCCTTATAAATAGTCCTTTGGTTAACATGTTGTCCCAAATATTGACCTTAACCAAGCCTTCAATGGTCAATGGTAGTAAGCTACTAATTTTGGATAAAACCAAGCTCTCATGGCCTAAAATGTAGATGTGCCTATGATGACCAAGACAAAGGAGCCTCCTCAAGGTCAAGGGTAAAATCAAGGTCCAAATCAACTAGATGCTATAATGATGAACTATGAATAAGAGGAATGTTATGCAGCCAACCAACAAGCTAGTTCCAACTAAGATTATAGTTCAATGGCAACAAACACAAGATTTAAAAGAAGGAATATGGATGGTAACTGGGAAGTAATCAAAGAGCTTCCCACTATTACTCCTTCATTGATAAAGCATAGGGAACCTAATATCACTCCAAAGGTTCCAATACCTCCAAAAAATCATAGCCAAAGGAATCCTTTTGTTACCCAAGGCTCACAAGTTCAATAAATAATAGTGGTGGCTCCCAAAGCACAAATAAAGATTGGTGGTTAACCAATAAACATTTTTGAACAAATGAAGAAGTAAAATATGAGTGTGCCCATGTGGGATATGATATCCATGCTAGGATAGGTAGACATCCTTCAAGAATAATTGTCAAAGATCAATGTTGTAGATAAGCCATCAAGCAAGGTGAATGAGGTTATCACCAATGTAACCAAAGCACCAGATGAAGGGAAATCAGGTAAAGTAGTCAAGCCTCCTCCATTTTATATTTTATTAATCATTGAAAACTTTCTGGTGCATAATTATTTAGTGGATAATGGGGCTAGTACCTCAGTGATCCCTCAGGACTGATCACTCATAGTATTGGTCTGTAGGCAAATCTCTTTATAGTGGGGTGTTGAGGATGTCAAACCTATCTTATTAAGAAACACACATTCTTAGCTCATGCCATAATTATAAGGAGGATTAGGGTTTGTATAATAAATTAGATATTCTAGGCATAATATAGAGTTCTAGATTTCATGCGTGTAGGAATAAAACCCAGAAACACAGGTGTAGGTGCTCTCATAAAATAGGAATAGTCATATAAAGAGGACATTAGCACCATTTTTAAGATGTTAGAAATACATGAAACTATTGTCTAGGTAGGGTGATACTATCCAATGAAGAATCAAACCCAAGGACCCTATTGAATAAACTTATACCTACCCATAACCTAGTTTTTGGTACCCATATCTTCTACTATAATCATTTTCTAGATAAGTCTCTATTTATACATATTTATTAATATTTTTAGAAATTCAATGCAAGTCAAAATCTATTACAAATAAATGGTTATTTATTTCATATTATTTCACTAATTTAGGCAACTCAACCCTTTAATCTAACTTAGGATTTACATTAGTAAAACCCTAATAGGTTAAAACAAATAACATTTATTAGGCTTTAAAGTAGGGTTAGAGTGAATCCACTTCGAGGGAGAAGTTCCCTCAAAGTAGTTTCATTATCATGAAAATCATATTTATGCACGTAAAAGTGATTTTCACAAAATTTGTTAGGGTATTAGCTATTTTATGGTTTTAAGTGACTTTTTAGAGGAACACATAGCTTTAAAAATAAAATAAATGGTTTTATAAAGTGTGTCACAACTTTACAAGAAGAAAAAAAATAAAGCCACATAAGCTAATGGTGACTTTGTCTTGCCAATTTTTTTTTTGTGAATGCAAAGAGTGGCTTCACTTTGGTTTGATAGGGTGAATCCATGCCTTAGTTTTGAGTGGATTCAAGCATGAAAAAGTTGGTTTCACTTTTGGACAATGACTTTACTCCAAAAGGTGTTATAAGGAGAAATTGGTAAGGAATGAGGATGTAGACTTAACCAAAAAGTGATGGGATGGTAGTTAGTATGCTTGTTAGTGTGAAATGGACTAATGATATAATATTTGATTATTTAAAAAGAGGCTACCAATTATTTATTCATGTGGGAAATGCTCAATAGTGATGCAGAGATTGCACAAGTTGATAACATGTGACTATGGTGTGCTAAAGATAGTCAATTTATATCACATGGTATGAATGCTCCTTATCTAGATAGACTGAGCCTTGATGATAGCCCTTAAGAAGTGGTATAAATCAAAGATTAACACCTTCCACTTCATGACTAGGGAGATGACTATTACTCTAGAGGATGTCTATTAGAGTTTTTTAGAACCCTATCAGAGGGGATTGATTATGTTGGCTATAAACTAGCTAGATGGTGATAGTGTAGATATTAATGTGACACATTATGGTGAGATTATATAGAGGCTAGATTGAATTGGATAGGTGTCTCCATGAGGAGACAATTTACTGAATTACTTTGAAACTCATATCCATTGTTAATGACATCTATTAATTGATAAGAGTAGATAGTTCTTTCATATCAGATTGGTGACATGATGACAAATATGGTTGAGCATAGGAGATTATTTACCTGGGACCAATAGTTCTACCTTAGATATACCAAGACCTTCATTTGAAGTCCTATATGGGAGGCTAGAGCATTGGGTCCACCATACTAATAAAGATTTGGTCATGGGAAAATATATCCATATAATGCCTTGTGGGGACATGACACCAAAGAACACCTAATGAGGCCACAGTACATGGATGGGATGTTGTTATGGGGGTTTAATAAGGGCATACATGGGAATTATTATTTTATTTACAAGTGTTGGATGAGTTGACTACATATGAGGTTACATGAATGTTTTATCAATAGATTTAGTGAGGATGGAGGGAGGATAATGAGTATATGGAGTATGGATTGACAATGTTATTTGATAGGCTAGCAGGACATGATTATAGAGAGGTACCATATAGATAGAGTCTAGTGATAATTTGGCATTTGATAGGGGATTCCATAAGGGCCTCATGTATTTATTAGAATTACTAGGGAGAGGTTATAGTGAGGGATAATAGTGGATATAATGATAACAATCACAAATTTTAATGTAAGGGGCACTGTGCAGTGAGATTACCAAATAGTGACTCCTGATGTGGGGGTGATAGGAGAATATAATGCATGGTGGGCCTAGAGGGCTCTAGTTAGATTGTCCCATATAGTGGTACTGGTGATGACCTTTCAAGAGAGGATCGAGGTGATTATGAGGGCCTACCCATAAAGGTAGTGACATAAGGACTTGGTATAGATATTTTTGAGGTGACATATGAGAGTTAGGGATGGAAATGGGGGTGGGAGGATGGATATGACACAAAGGTTAATGTGGTTCAGATTGTATGAATGAGAGATGGAGATGGAGATAGAGCTTAGATGTTGATATCTTAGATTGTGTAGCTAGGATATGGAGATGGGTAGGGGATGAAAATTGAGACAAAGGATAGGGAGGAGAGGTATATGGGGGTCATATGGAGTAGGCCTAGAACCATGGAAGGTGAATGTGAGGACTCCTAGGGTGACAATTGAGTATGAAATGGAAGGATAAGTGGACATAGTGGATGTCAGAGTAAGTATAAATGAGGCTAGGCCATTAGGGCTATCTAGATCAGTGGAGGACCAAGATATGATAGATAGTCTAAAGAGAGAGATTATGGCCAGGGTCTTAAAGATATCTAGTCTAGAGACAAATTTATCTTGATAAAGACTTAATTGGTCAAGTCACATGGACATATAACCACTCTATAGGCTTAGATGATGACACAAGATATGAAGATAGCCACTCTAAGAGCCTAAGTTACATAGATACATCCATATAGGCCTAGTTAATAGTGGGTACAAACACATTTATATATGAAATAAGATGTAAGCAGACACAATGAAAAGACAAATAATAAATGACATGACATTAACTATATACACATAAGAAGTAAACACATAATATAAAACACATAATTAATAGATGCACAAAGAAATCATAAAAGGCACACACACATATGTACATGCATAATAATGATGGTCATTATTATTTAGTCTTTATCATGTAAAAAATCCTAAGGATGAGGGAAGAATGAATCATGATTACTCTTAACCTTATTAGATGATTTCCCCTAGGCCAAAATATAAGCCTAGGGTGAGATGTGAATATAGATGTAATGACTTGTTAAATAGTGACATGGGATTAGACATAGGATGACCCAACAGTGTAAGAGACCAAGATTGTGGGATGTATACGAGTGTTGTTATGGGAATACATATAGAATTAGGAAAATTTCAAAAAGGGAATAAATTCTTAGTATACAAAAGGATAAGACTGATAATAGATGTAGTGTTATAGTGATAAATGATGATGGATAAGGGAAGGATGAAAAATAAGCTCCAGATAACTCTCTAAGGGCCTTGTTTTCATGTTTTATTTTATTGTTGAATTAATTAAGACAAAGTTATTTTCATGGAAAATATTTTTCCAAAGCACTGTTTATGTACACAATCTAGACCAAGGTCAAATGGGATGAATAGGATAATGGGTATGATAGGATAAGTAGAAGAGTGTGATGATAGGATAAATGGATTTCCCCTTAGTATACAAGGTCCCTTCATGAGATGCTTGTAGACAAAGGCATGTCAAGAGTGACATATAAGACCTATTTTCATCACATTACTTATCTAAGGCACTAGATAATTGGTTTTCACCATCACATTTAAAAAAAAAGACTACATATAGTGATGTGAACTTAATGACATCTCGTCATATTGGAGGTGTGCAAGATGCATGATAAAAAATTTGATCTTCAAATGACATTGGTCATGTATAACCATACTGATATTTCTTGATTATTTATTTTAATTCCTTTAAAAATCTCAACCAGGTGACTTAATAGCCCCTACAAGTGATAATGTTTCTTGAAAAAGTGTGGTTTTGGATTAGGGCTGAGGTTTGATAATGAGATAAGTGATGTGGATGGATGATAGGTGATTCAAAATTGTGCCAAATATTCATAAACACTATTTTAGGTGTTAGATGTGCCATTTAATCTTTATACATCATGATTAGGGGAGCTAAGGCCTTAATACTATTCTGGTCTTTGATTTGAATGATTAAAAGGTTGTCAACCACCTTGATATTACTTTTAATGTTGCTTTGTATAGCTATTGGTGCGTTAGAGTCTTCTTGATTTTATACATTTGTTGGACTCTGATTGACCCATGGTGCCTTAAAGAGGGTTTCACCATAGGAATTTGATCTTTGAATTTTTTGATTATTATTTTGACTTTGCTAGTCTCATAGTGCCTCAAGGAGGTTTTCACTAGGGAGCAATGATTTTGGATTTGGCCAATTATTAGACTTCTTTTGATTTTTATTTGCTACTAGATCAAAGTTGATTTTATTTCTATGTTTGATTTCTTGAATTTTATCTTGGATACCTATGGATTTGGCACCTAATATATCAATCTATGACAAGTTCAATGGTGTATGATTTTGTTTGTTCCCATTGAGGGTTGCAATAAATTGATCAGTAAGGGAAAAATAGGATTAATAATGTAAGAGGGTTGAGGGGAAAGGTTAATGATGTCAATGAGTGGATGGTGGGTAGCATGATATTCACAAAGGTTACTATGAGGACCTATTTCAATGATAAAGAAAACATCCTCAAGAATCATAAAAACACCACTAAGTTTGTTGAGTCAGTCTAGAGGACAAAAATCTAAGGTGATCTAAAATCCATTCATATAATCATCAATTGGTAATTCATCTTGGAGTCCCATAAACTCTACTATGACTTTATCATTTTAAAACATATCAAATGCTACCTCTTCTTGATGGTGGACATCAAGGTTAACAATATAGATTGCTATGGTATTAAAGAGGTTGGTGGTGACAAGATCCTCATAGAGACTATGAATAGACCCTGTTTCAACATCTTCATCAAATAAAGATTCCTTACAAACTGAAGAGGTATTAGAGATGACATTGTAGGGATTTCCACTTGGTAATTTTTATCCTAGAATATGATACAACTAAGGATATTTAATAGATATAGGTTTTAGAATGCCCTATTCATGGAGTCTATTTCTCTTTCTTTTGTAGTTCACATTCTTTCACATTTGATTGACCTTTGGATATTTTAGATGTTGGAAACATATTTTAAGGCCTTCCTCAGATATCTAAGAGTCATCTAATCAATCAATCTATTCTTTTAATAAGAGGTTATATTTATAAAATGTCATCTTGCCAAATTGATGAGATATTAGATTATCCTCTTTCATGGTGGGATGCCCATAACCCCATGTTGAAATAGGGATTTTACCAACATTGAAGGTGTGGTATTCATATTCACCACATCCTTTAGGTATGATTTTGATGCAAGAATATGTAGGCAAATTTTAAGAAGTAGATGGTAAATCATCTTGATATATGTAAGACTTGGACTTGTTATTAATAGGAGGAGCACTCTCAGTGCTAAGATAATAAATGACATCTTGATAGTGTCCCTCTAGCACTTGACAATACTAGAAAGGTTTTGGATCCTTGAGGATTGTGACTTCCATTCTATAATGAGGGAGTTTAAGACACTATTAAAAAGTGGATGGCACAAACTATATTTCATGTATCCAAAGATGACCCAAAATGATGTTTTAGGGTAATTCAAAGTCTACCACATTCAATAGTATTTGATGTGTAATAATTCCCACCATGAGAAGAAGGCAGATAATGTCAACTGATTGTCACTCATTATCATCATAAGCTTTAATCATGATGATCTATGACATGAGTTTAGACTCTGAATATACCAAAATTTTAATCATATTAATGTTATAAAGGTTGAATCCAGACTTACCATCTACAAAAACTCTCTTAATTTTGTAATTGGTAATGAAAACCCTATTATATAGGGGGTTATTATGATTGGGATCAAGATGAGACATGACCTATAGATCAAAGGTAATTTTTCAAGTAGACAAGAGATGACCTATGAGGGATTATAATCAACTAGGGTTAATATCTATCAAAATTCTTGACTCTCAGAGAGTTTATGGTCTTGTTCAACTTGGTCTTCTAAGGTGGAATTCTCTTTGCCAAGTTTAATGTGGTTAGTACTGGTAGATTCAGCCTAAGGTTCTTATTTTCATTATTTAAAAATATTGTGACTAGGTTAGGAATTTATAATTTAAGGCTTTAGATAATATATCTTAGGTTGTCATAGTCAAATTCAAAGGAGTCTAGCTCATAAATTAATAAGCTAGAGTAGCAACTCATCCCTATTGTCACATACATACTATTATAATTGGGATCTACCCTAGTTAATATTCATCAAGTCATATTATGGATCTTAATATTGTGCATCCATATCAATAAGGTTTTCTTCATCATTACCATGATTTTTCTTACCCAGTAAAAGAGTTTCAAGGTCATTATTGTGCCCTGATTGTCCAATCCTGAGTCATTAACGGGTTTGGATAGGTATGGTGTTGATTTGTGGATGTGTTTGGATGGGTTTAGATGATATGAGATGGTGGATATTGATTTATAATTTTAAATTTGGGATTTCAAATGTGATATGGGATTGGATTGTTGACAAGGTGTTATTGAGTGAATTTTAACTTTGGATGTGAGTTAGTTGATATTTAAGATGGGATAGGGTATTGATACCTTAGGTTTGACTAGTTATTGACTTGGATGGTGAGCTAATACAAGCTCATGATTTGACTTGGATTGACTTGAGATTTAGTTTGATGGGTGTTAGTTTTAGACTACTTAAAAAGATATGTGTGTAAACACTAGAATTATGCACCATACGTCTTTTATGACATGTGCATTATGGCTAAGTCTAATATCCTAAAACCTTGAAATAGGTTAAGTGTGGAATATGGTAGAATAATAAAAAACATATAATTTGAATTATAACTCATAGAGGTCTAAAACCCCTCTCAAACATCTTGAAAGTATATACATAAAATAGAAATTAAATTATAAGGAAGTAAATGTCTATATATAAATGTCAACATATACTTAAGGAAGTAAATGTCTATATGTAAATGTCAACTTATACTTAAATGTTTATTTTATGTATATACTACCTAATTTAACCATGGTAATTACTTTTACTAATTACCATCATAATTATCTTAACTACCCATAATATTAAAATATTTAAGCAAAATACATTATAAGAAAATCAATATCCTTTACAACTTACTCGTAAGAAAAACCTATGTAAACAACTTAACTTTATATTTAGTTAGTTTGTTTCACAGTTAAAAACAACTTAGAGCAACCTTTGGTAAAAATTAATAGAATCATCAATAATTCTTGAAATCAATGTCGATCCAATATGATCGATGTCGATTATATATACCTACATTTTTTTTATTGCCAAGGATGTGATTTTGACTACAAAAATGCTGATGAAATTTCCATTGCCTGTGTTGATAATGCTGCATGGCAAACTAAATTACAATCAAAGATCTTGTTAGCCTTCAAGAAGCCTAAAATTTAAAATATCCATTTAAATCCAATTAAAGATGGTAGCACAGTCCAGGTGAGTTTATTATATTATTTATCTTGATTTAATTTCATCTTATTTCTATTATTCATATCTATCCACACTTAGAAAGCTTTAAGAAATCATACTTTTACCCAAAATCATCCTTTAATCTTTTATCCTCATATTCCAGTAGAATCGATATCAAATCCCAAAGTTAGCTTTACAATCCCATCTTCAGGATATCAAAAGTATCCAAGATAGGTTCTTATTTATGTATTAACATCATAGGGTCTACTTAATTCATTTAAACATTATCATTGTATGGTCATTTACATTATCTCCCTTTATAGAATCAAGCTAACTTCTATGAATCATTTCCATAGTTTATAACCTTGGTTTCATGATAATTCTAGAGGATTGATCATGATCCTACAAAATTAATCAAAATCCTACATAATCGACCATGAATTTACATAATCTACCATGATCCATATTAAAACCTATCTCTTAAAATCTAAATCAATTCTAATATCATATTAAATAGGCAAATCAAACATCTAATCTAGTTTTATTGTTTGCTTTCTAAAGCATGGTCTCCTATCTTTGAATAGACATAATTTATCTTATTAATCCATATCAATTTACCTTAAATATTTTATTTTCATTTATCTTATCTAGTTTTCTTTTTCATAATTTGTATCTTTTAAATAACAGTTTATAAATCTCTTTTATCATTATTATGTCTATTGACTTAATTACGAAGATAATGGGCTGACATCCTTATAAAGAAGTGTGTCACTTCCTAGGAATGGTCTTGTACTAGGTAGCCCTCTCATATATCATATTAATCAAATCTTTTTTTAGTCATCTATTTTATGCAGGTAATCCTTCCAAGACAAAAATGAGCTCATACATCACATGATACGGTGCATAATCCATTTCCATCACAATTATCCTATAAAACCCTAGATCACATTTCAATTCTTTGAGTAGTTTACTTTTTATATAACACAAACAAAAATACCTTAAATAGTGAGATGTGATAGATTGAATAGGTCATGGTTAATCTTAACCAAAGTTTACTTGAATTGATTGGGACCACATCAATTAAGTGATGTGACAAGATTTGCTCAAGTTATATGGATGATGATGGGATGATTGGATTTGGCTATGTAAGTTAACTTGACTATATCTTTGATTTCAAGCAAGCTTAAGAGGTTTGATAATAGACAAGTGATGGGTGTGATTTTGGACAAGACCAGTCTTCTTGAGAGGATATGTGTAAGAGATGAGGTAAAAGGAATGTGGTTAGATTATGATGGGGTGATGGGTTTGATTAAGATATTGATTAAAAAATATTATCTAGTGATGATTAAAAGGATGTGTTTTTTGTGTGTTTATTTTATGGGGTATCTTGTTTGGTGAAGGGAATATGTCTATGAACTATACTAGTATCGATAACATACAATTAATATCATGTAATATGACAAGCCTAAGCTAGTAAATTATGGGTCTATAATACAATTACTAGCCAACCAATCTACTCACATAAAATGGTGACTAGGTTGGTCTCCCAACCTTCACTCTATGTTTGTATGTGGTGAGTAATCTTTGGGGATGATGTTTCCCCTACATTAATAGTTATTTATGGATGAAAGGGATTAATTTAGGCCATACAAGGCTTGTTAAAGGAGTCCCCTAAATACATAGGGCTTGATTCATTATAAATATGATGTATGATACTTGAGTATTAGAGTGTAACCTCCTAACTTCATGAAAACCTTTATGGAGAAATTATCTTAGATTTACAAAAACTATCCTTAAAGTTTATACTCTATTGGAATACAAAGTGTGGATTAGTATGTGGTGATGAAATCCATGTCATAACCCACCTAATGACTATGACAAGTGTATGGGGATGGTTTCCACATCATGTTGCACTTAGAAAAATAAAAAATGATGGAGGTTTATTGACAATTTTTTATTCCTAATATCATCCTATATGTATGAGGGGAGAGCATATACAACCTTAATCTCAGGTAGAAAAAAATAAACAATCATAAAAAATTAATTTAAGATGACTAAATTTAAACACACATAAAGGGTTAATTAATTAAATATTGATTAAAAATGTATTTATGATAGGTTTAATTTTTCTATTTCTTTGACAGGTAGACCTACAAGTAAGTGTTAGTAGTTTGATTTGATTATTGAGGGGTAACCTATAAAACACAATAAAAAAACAAAGCTGATTCTACTCAAATCAAAACTACTACTCCTTAGGATGAAATCACTTCTACACAGAATAAATTTGCTAAAATAGTAAGATTAGCTAGAAAGTAGAAAAACAATAAGGAGCAAAGCCACATCTGTCAATGATGAAAATTTTAATATAGAATCAAAGCTTTAAATACAAAAAATAGACTAGAAAATGTGAAGGAAATCAAAGATGTTGGTTAAAATAACAAAGCCGCTAAATATAAACATGAAGCCACTAAAAAACATACGTAACTTTACTGATAGGAATATGCTAGTAGATAAAAATGTTTATACCTTAAAATTTATGTCTAAACCAACAAAGCTATTTATGTCAATGATTAAGTCATATTTCTATAGTAGAAATTTTGCAATTTACATAGGCACAAACATAAACAAAATTAAATTACTATGAACTATGACAACCATTATCAAGAAAACCTTTTCACTAAAACTTAAAAATTATCTTTGATAAAACCATGTAAAAGGTCAAATAGTTAGAAAAACCATCACAATTATCCTGGTAGTTAGAATAAATTCACCAATAAGATTGATGAAACTAGGTGTGTCAAACATGAAACCTCATTTCTATAGTAGCGACTTTACAACCTACATAAAAATAGAAACATAAAAGGAAAAAACTGCTAAAAATATCACAAAATCAGTAATGGTTAATAAAAATTGCTAATTCTATATAAGTGACTTTGAATAAAAGTGACAAAAAAGTCAAATAGTTAAATAAATTTTAATAGTCGAGTTTAGTAGTTAAGTGTGAAATCACTTATAGATAGAGTAAAATCACATTTTCATAGAGAGAAGTCACTCTGACATAGTTCAAGTCCATTAACAACCTGGAAGTTGTTATTTCACAAAATTTTAGAGATTTTGGCCACCAAATCTTCTTTTTAATGAACCTACAAGCCTACTCAAGCATACTAAAAGTGTCACAATTAAAATTCAAGGGATTTCTCCCACTATGGTCACCAAAAAATGTGTATAAAATTGGATATATATATTTTTATGCTAGGAATAGTGAATAAACTCAAAATTCCTAATCTAATACAATCTACACAACTCATCAATAATGGGCAAAGGAAGGAAGGGATTCACATGAAAATAGAATTGAAACACAAATAAGTTTATACCTCAATAACAAATACTTTTTTTTACTTGACTATTGTAGAAGAGCCCAAAATGACTTCAAGTTGCTTGATGCTTGACTATGGATGTTTGATTACTCTTACAATGCTTAAGATTGTAGCAACGAGAGTAATGGATGTTTGGTTATTGATGATAGAGACAAGGTGATGGAAATATTTTCTCAAGGATTTAAAAGATAGAATTTTCATGGGGGTGTAGTTTTTTAAATAGTAGCTGATAGAGTGAATTGATTGTTAGATTTCATCCATGGAAGATGAATATCTATGGTGGAGGAATTTTCTAAAAATTCTTAGAGAATTCTATAAGAAGCTTGGTGAAGGGCTCTAGGAAGCTTAGAACTTTATAGAATCCATTGTGAGTAGTTAATGATGATTAGAGAGTTATTAGAGGGAGGATTTGTAGGAGACATAGTGTAGGTAGTTAGAAAGGAATTTAAAATTCCTAAAATATTATGTAAGAAGAGATTAAGGATGAATGAAATGTTAATAAGAAAATTAATTAGGATAAATTGTGTTATAAGGTTAGTATGTGATGGAGGAAATGTAGAAGGGAGTATTAGAGTAATGTATTAGGATAAATTATGGATTATGGTATAAAAGTAATTAATAAGTGGAATTATTATCGAATGTGGACAAAATTAGTAGTGAATGATAGAGTGGTATATTTTGGATGTATACACACACAATGTAGTGATAGTTACAATAACACAAAGATAATTGAAAGTATATTCACTTAAAACATAAGTATATGGGCATATTAATATAAGAATAATTATAAACACCATAAAATGAATGAAACAAGTAACTTTTAGGAAATAAATTCTAGAAGGAAAAAAGAATTTGATTCTCATTATCCATGTATTATAAATTCTCCATCTAACAAATAGAGCCTACAATAATCATATAGAATTATGTTTAGAAATGAGAAATAATCTAAACCTAAATTAGATTTTAATTTATTTATACTCTATAAAATAATATATTCATAATAAAGGGATGAGTAATAAGTTACATTTGAAGAAAAAGGGAACAAAAACATTTCTCTCTATCCACATTGCCCTAAAACCCTATTGGTTCCCAGTTGTACACCTCATACACTTGACTTTGCACACTTGAGATAAAATGACAAGCAATGATGAGAAATCCACCAGTATGTCATTATATCCAAGGAAGGGTTTTGCATCAAGATTAGACTGAATGTAGAAAATGACTAAGAGGAACCTACAAAGGGTATAGTTAGCTTCCTGTTACTTTTGGCTCTACTTGAACCAAGGTGAGAGGACCTATGGGGAAGCTTGCTCACATGGAGATATTTTTCAACTCAATATTCATGGGTATTCTTGGCATAAGGAACAAATATGATGAGGGCATAAACAAGTTTACACACTTTACCTGTAAAGGGTTGTCACATGAAATAAAAAAATGCTCTAAGTCAAATACAAGCTATTAAAGATAGATGGGAAAGAGACCACAATCTTAATTCTATAGAATATTCAATAATAGGAGTCGAATGAGAGACTACAATGCTATAATTTAAAACATAAACTAAAAACACATTTCAAATGTGCAAGATACTATGCATTTGCAAGGCAAATAAAACTTATAGTAAGCAAAGGGTGTATTATTTGAAGGTTAGGATAGGGTAGGACAATTTATATGATTAAAAAAGAGGGTGGCATGCTGGTGGTTTCTAAACAATAGGGTATCTTGTAGTATTTCATGACAATATTCCTTAGCAAAGATGCAAAAAAATTCAAATGCAAGATAATTGTAAATGCTAAATGATCCCGGAGAGACTAAAACATACACTAAAACTAATCTTTTAGAATGTTTTTCCCTATCAAATCCACAAACCTAGGGTGCCCTAACAATTTATTTAACAACCTATCTTGAAGTAATGCAAAAAAGTTTATAATTTAAATCTATGCTCAACATGATAACTAGTAGTGAGCACAAACCCAAATTTCCAATCAATAATTATTGAAAAACATGCCACTACACTTCATTTACAGGAAATAATAAAGAACCACAAGCATTTTTATTAACTTTAAGAGAAGTATTACACACATTAGTATTTCAAAATATTGCCTTGGGGACAACCATGGTGAGATTTATCTTTTGACAAGGGAGACATAAACATGCTCTCAAATCTTGCCAATGGTTGTACAATTACAACCACCTTAGCAAGGGAGACAAAATCTACACATAGTAATTGACCCCATAATTCTTTTTATAGAAACCTAGACTTAGAGTAAAGGAACACCTAAAATAACGACCAACAACATGCTTAAAAAAAAGGATAAAACCCCTATTTATACATTTTTAAATCTAGAACTATGGGTTACAACTTAAAAAATTTCAAAACAAACTTTCAGGTCTACCAAGATGCTTCTAGCTGGAATATGCCCTTTGCCACACCTGAGATCTTCATCTATTTTCAAGAAAAATCATTGATTTAATTTCTTTTACAAATAATGATGAAGATTTGGAGCATATCATTTTATATTTTGGTTGAAAACATCTTTCACATGAGTTGGAAGGAAGATATTCATTTGAGGAGCCAAACGAATTTTGTTATTACGTGCAATTGCCTAGAGATGATTTTCTATTAATCAATGGCAAATATAGAATATTCTAGATAACTGCCCTACCTTTATTCATGACATAGAATAACATACTCTTGCAATGATAACTAGAAAATATTCTTGATTCATGGTTGCCTGAAGATCTTCTTGGGAGTGGTCCATATTAATCTTGCAAACCTGTAATATATTTTCCATGGAGGAGCTCAAACAAACAAAGCAGATGAAAAATGTAAAACTTAGGTTAAAATAACCACATATTTCCCCTTTTGCACATTTGTATCTTTAGAAAATTTATCTTTTTCAATACATCCATCATTTTGTGCAAATTTTCTTTTTTAATGCATAAATGCATTATTCCCACCATTGATCTATTGGGGAAATTTTGGCCCCACTTGCATATCTATGAATTTCCAAGTTACAACTGACACTTATAGTCCCCCTAGGAAGCTTCCCTACCGAGGTCTTTGAATGACCACATGAGGGGTTGGTAAAGCCACATTGGATTATAATGTATTGAACACATACTTGTCACCCTTTTAAAACTCCCTATCATATAGGCCATAGAGGTAATTGATTATATGAACATAAGCCCCTTTATATTCTATACATGCTATAAGCATGTAATATATTTGTCCTATAGTCATAAATGAGCTTTATGAATTGTCCAATCATCAGGGTCACACTTTATAACCAATATTTGACATATTTAGAAACCCACTCTCTACCCAAACTTTATACTTTATCAAAAGTGCCTTTATCTCCTTACCATGAAAATTTAGTGACATCATAAACATTCAACCTCTGTGTTATTCACAACATCCCTAAGGACTACATTATGAGCCTCTAGATAAGGGACATATGATTTCCCAATCAACCTATGCCCTATGGCTATAAAAGTGCCTTTAAACTTTATGTAGATCTCCTATGGTTTATTTGAAACTTGCCTAGTCAATCCAATTATCATTGGTGAAAGCTCTACGAGCTAATCTGCATAAGACCTTTAAATGTGATGCATATGCCCATTTTGAATTTTCCATGTCACATTATTCATCTTGAAATGTGACCTTTGTCTCCCATTAGACACATGTCAATTTATTATATGTTCTGATCCCTTTGATGAGTCATCTCTCACTCATGCCATTGATATGTGTACACAGATTGATGTAGACCATTAATATATATCTGAATGCTCAAATTCCATTTGCTATCCACTATGGATTAAATTTGATGTCTGCATGCTCATCACTTGACGCCCACACAAACATCTCTGACATCTGTGTGACCATCAAATTTAAGCCCTTGTAAATAATCACCAAGCTTAATTTTAACATTCACTCTCCCATCATCTAAAATCCATATGATGATCAATGATGTCTGCATAACCATCAAATTTAACCCCTTGATGGATAGTCACCATGCATTAAATTTGACATGCATGTACCTATCATTTGACATTTCACATGACCATCAATGACATCCACATGATTGTTAAATTTAAGCCCTAATGGATAATGGTTGAGCTTAATTTTGACATCACATGACCATCAATGACATCCATGTGGCCATCACACTGCTTGTTCATCATTTTTAAAAACTTGTATCTTGAGTCAGAAAAAACATGAAAGCACCAAAATTACAGGAGATATTCAAGGGATGAAGAACATCATTTCTATATAACTCTTTTTTTCTAAGATGTTTTCTAAATAAACTTATAAATATTTACAATTAAACTAACTCATTTGTTTATATGCGATGTGAAAAATGGCCTGGTCCATCTAGACTTGTGCTATGAATTTTTCTCGATCCTTGAATTTTTTGATGATTTTTTGAAGCTTAAACCAACTTATCCATGACCTTGAGATGCTTGGACTGCATGAAAATTTATAGGATCCTTCTCTTCCTAGATTTCATATTGAATGGTGGGTAAAGGACAATGGCTTAAACCTAAATCTCTAGGTACAAATGATCTTAACAAACTATCTAAATTTTGGTTCTATTTGGCCTTTTAGTCTTTGAGACTCCTATCTTCATTTAGCCTTTGGGTCCTTGACATTCTTACTTTAATCAGTCTTTTGGTCTTCAAAAGAATTTTCTCGAGCCAATTATCCTGCAACAATTTGGTTGGGAGAATTGTTTTAGACATTTTGTCCAAAACAATTTATATGAAACATACTCTTTCAATATTTCCTTTCTGAACATTTCTTTAGGATAATTGTTTCAAACATTTTATCTAAAATAATTTATTGAAAGGAAAAAACTTTGCACTTTTGATAAATAAATTGAGCCTTTGCATTTTTGTCAAAGAAATTGAGCCTTTACATTTTTGTCCTTACTAGGATAATTGTTTCAAATATTTTGTCTGAAACAATTTCCCCAAATAATATATGGGCTTAACATTTTATTGGAAGAAAAAAAACTTGACATTGTGTCGAGATAATTGACTTTTTTTGGGCCTTTTTGTGTGGGTAAAAATCCCAAAGGAAAAGGACCTACAGACTTTTAGGCTAAGTGTAAGACAAAGTTTTCAAGATTTATTTGGACCATGCTAACAAATGAAGTGGACCATGGGAATTAGTTAGACCATGAAAATAGAATAAAAGGGACAAGGCTACAAGAAATAAAAGGGAGCAAACATGAACCTTTTTGACTAAGGTTTGGTCATATTAATAAACATGACCAAGCCTTAGTATAAAAAATACAACTAAGTCCACATCATATTAAAATGTTCCCACTTAATATTTATTTTTAATCAAGGGGTCTAGGCTAGGGAAATTGGAATTATGGTTTCTCAAAGTACATAGACATGAACTCACTTAGATTTTTGATAAACCAAAGGCACTTGAAAACTAGAATTGGGCAAGAAATTCAACATTCATACTTGAAAAGGGCCCAATTGATTTACTGTAATTTTGGACACTAACACTGGATCTCACCCAAGGATGCATACCCCCTACGAGTGTGTAAAGAACCCCAAAATGTAATACCAAGTGCCAATCCATTGGGTCGTAGAGTGAAGACTTAAAATTTTTATTAGCAAACACTCTTGAAGGCTCAATAAAACATGGCAGACTTAAAAAAACTAGATAAAGAGGATATTATAATGAACACACAATGAAACACAAAGGGAAACTATATAAATAAGGCCCAAAGTAGAGGGGTGATAAAGTGATGAAATAATAAAGGACAAAACAGTGTACAATTATATACTAATGTATACAATTGTAGACAGACTCAATCCAAGTGTTTTAGATGTCTACCATTGACTGGAAGATCTAGTGTTTTTCCATCTAGTCTCTTAAAAATAAACTATATTCCTTAATCTAATAGTTAATAGAATAAGGACCCATCCACAAGGCATCAAACTTTCCATGCTTGACTTTCTCTTGATGCTTACTATCCCAAAGTAGAACTAGATCACCTACTTGGAAATTTCTTAGAGTGACCTTCCTATAAAATATATTCTTTAGCCTTTCCTTGAACTTGAGGTGTATTTCATGATCTTGTCTTTGAATTTCATTAATCTCAATAGTTTGGTTCATCTTGATCTCATAGTGGTTGATTTTCTCATTATCCTCTAGTTGCTTCATGAGCTGATAAGTGGGCAACTACAAATTCATAGGTAAAACTAATTGATCTCCATAAACAACATCAAAAGGGATTTCACCTGTAGCTCTCTTAGATGTGATATTGTCAACCTATAAATAAAATTTTAGATGTTCACCCCACTTCTTGTTTGCTTCCAAAGTTCATTTGATGATTTTGAGTAAGTTTTTGTTACTTGATTATGCTTACCCATTCCCTTGAGGATTGTAGTTAGAAGCATAGGTCAATTCAATACCATACTCTTTGCATAATTCCACTAAATGCTTAGCTTTGAAGCTCATGGAATTGTTATAAACTATCTTGAAAGGTACACCAAATCTACAAATAATCTAATTTATCAAAAAATCCATAATTACCTAGTGTGTTGCTTTTTTTGTAAGGATTGCTTCAACCCATTTTATGAAGTAATCAATAACAACTAGTATCCATCTATGTCTAAATCTTGATGAATCAAAAATATCTCCAATGAAATCCATTCCCCATTGTCTAAATGGGCCTTTGATCATCATAGGCTACAAGGGAAGAGAACCTGAAGCTTTAGTCCTTCCATCAAAGCACTAGCATTTTTCACATTTCTTGACTTTCTAAGAAACATACTTGAATAATGATGGCCACAAATAAATAAATCTTAGAATTTTATGAGCTATAACCTTAGGTGCAAAATGACCACCACATATTCCATTATGAAAGTCTTTAATTAGGTTAGCAGTTTGTTCTCCCAGCACACATCTGAGGAGAACTGCATTTGGATTTTTCCATGCTAGTCCATTTTCAGTCAAGAGTTATTTTTGGGAAACAAGCTTAAGATTTCTCCTTTGATTCTTGTCCAACTCAAAGGGACAACTTAGATTTTTCAAGTAGTAAACAATATCCCTATACCATAGAGACATGTTAAATTGACTCAAAGAATCATCAACAATAAGAATAATAGTGTTTACCTCAACAAATTTTAAATTGGTTTAAGCCATAAGCTTGGATAGACCCATCCCTCTTAATAACTTGTTGGTTTGAATATCTATATCATACTCTTGTAACTACTTGTACCTCTTGATAGATACTTTAGAATGATTCAAGATGTCCTTCACCATGGCATGTAGGACATAAGTAACAATCTTTGAACTCAAAATATAAGGCCTAAACATCTTGATAGATTTCAAGAGAGTGAAAGCTTATTTTTCCATAATGGTGTAATTTAGTTTAGAACCTTACATATATTTCCTAAAGAAAGCTATGGGATGCTCATGATCTTTTTCATTATTTTACAATAAAATAATAACAATAATATTGTATGATGCAAAAGAGAATATTTGGAACAACTTTGTGTAATTAGGGTTGGCCAAGACAAGAATAAACTTTAAATATCCCTTGATGTCACTGAATTATTGCATGACCTTCTCCTACCACTTTATGATCTAGTCCTTTTCAACATGGAAGTAATAGGCAAAGTGATCTCTACAGAATTTGACACAAACCTCCTTACAAAGTTAATTTGTCCAAAGAAAGACTGAATTCCTTTCTTGGACTATGGAATAGGCACTTTGCCAATGGGTTTAACCCTTTCAGGATCAATCATGACACCATCCTTGGACACTATATGTCCCAATAACTTGGACTTTTGTAGTCCAAAGTGGCACTTCTTAGGATTAAGTGAAATTTTGAATTCCTTGCATCTGATCAACACCTACTCTAGATGATTCAAATGTTTTTATCTAGTCTTGGAGTACAAAATAATGTTATCATGATACATGGATATGAACTTATTAATTATCCATACAAAAGTGACATCCATAACTCATTATAATGTTTTACTAACATTCATCAACCCAAAAGGCATCTTCATATATAGATACATGCCCCAAAGCATTGTGAATGTAGTCTTGGATCTCTTGGATTCCTTTACCACAACCTAGTTGTACCCTCAAAAGCCATCTAAAGTGGATAACATCTCTAATTTAGTAACACCTTGCAATAGGTTCTCCATATTGGGTAGGGGATACTTATCTTATAAAGAAGCTTTGTTCAAATTCTTGAAATCCACACATAAGTGGATATCACCATTCTTCTTCTATATGGGGACTAAATTTACAACCCATGATGAATATCTAATAGGCTAAATGATACCACCATCCCTTAGCTTTTTCAACTCATTTCGCATCTTGGTGGCTAAGATGGGGTTAATAGGTCTTTGTTTCTACCTGAAAGGCTTGATATCAACTTGTAATGGGATGACATTCTCAAACAAATATTCCTTGTATGCTTTTAGTTTAGAATAAGACCATGCTAAATAGTCTTGGTACTTTCTTAGCAGTTGCATGTAAACTTGCTTCTCAACTTCACTTAGGTGAGTACCCAACCAAACCTTCCTTAGATTCTCATGAGAACCCAAGTTACACTCAGTGACATATTTTGAGATGAATGAGTCTCTTGATTTGATTCTATCTTCTCCATTAAAATATGCTTCTAAAATTACCAGACCCTAAGGAGTATGTTTGTCTTTAGCTAAATAACGTCCTTCCCAAACATGATTTTTTCCCATCACAAACTTGAACTATAGATTCCAAGTCTATGAGCTAATCATGAAACTTAACCTCACAATTTAGAAACATTTTGATCTTATCATCATCTTCAAACACCTACCGATGATGAATATTATCTAGAACTAAAGGCCTGACAAGCACCTCTACTTGATACTGACAATGAGGGCTCATATTTGTAATATCAAATTGAGCACCTAGCCCTACAAGTCTATTAGCTTCTTGGTGAAACTTCTATCATGATAGATATTGTTAAATGCATCAAATAATTCAAAAAAATCCCAAAAAACATTTTGATATTGTTTCAAACTTTTATTCTTGGTGGCATAAGCATTATAGATCTGCTTAACCACTAACTTAGAATCTCCCTTGACAATCAAACTTTAATTACATATTCATAGGCAATATTTAAACCAAACAAGAGTGCCTCATAATAAGTAGTATTATTTGTGTACTCAAAAGATAGATAAAAAGAAAACATGAAACATTTATCATTGGGGGCATAGAAGATAACCCTAGCTCCATTTCCAAGATTGGAACAAGCCCCATCAAAGCATATCTTCCAAATTGCACCTTCTTTGTTAGGTTTAACATCAAAAATATCAAGCTATTCACTAATATCAACACTACCAACAAATTTTCCCAATTCAACATCTATGTACAACACTTCATTTAGAGCATGCTTAGGATATTCAATGACATGCAACATTTTCGGCTCTCTATAAAGTTTGAACATCATACCCTCTAATGGAATGGTAGAGTAAGACAAGTCCATCTGTGCACTTCTACCCATGTTATCAACCCATTTTTATAACAATATCATCCCCCACTTAGGTGGGAAGTCTAAAATTACCACATCCATATTCAGATACTTACCAAGATGAACTACTAATTGTAAAACTAATCCCTTGACTTATCCCACAAATGGTACCTCTCATGAGTCCATGGAATAACATTTTCTAAAGGCTAACATAATCTTTACTCTAATCTTGTTTAGGACATCCAAGGGCATCACATTGCAATAATAACTAGAATCAAACATGTAGTTGTGAACAATTAGACCATTGATCAATGGGGTTGTATAAAATGGATCCATATTCAGCTGACTATCCATTAATATAGTACCCAAATAGACCTCTAGAGTAGGCTCAATAACCTCTTCTAAATCTTCATCACTTTTTAGGGGTGTTTGGGGTAAGTCAATTTCGTTCACAATAGACCTCTCACCAAATTCCAAGTACTCAAAATCCCTCTTCATATGTTCATGTATTCATAATAATTCAACAAGCAGCATGATGATTTTTATTTGACTCAATAATTGGACCATATCACAGATGATATACTGAGGAAGAGACATATTTGATGGAAGGATAATAACACCATCTAGGATACAATCACTTAATGTCTAAATTGGAGTAGGCTGGGATAGATTAACATTCTTGATAGTAGCCTTCAGAGGTGGATTTATCTTAACATCACTTACACCCTTAGGAATAATTGATAAGTTGGGAATTCTATTACTCTTAGGAAGAACACCTCTAAGTTTAGTAGCTTGGGACATGGGTGCTATCTTGGAATATTTTGGGATTACTGTAGCTTTTTTTGCTTCCTTACTTGCATTCCCTACCTTTGAATTTTCAAGGGCAGTGTCTTGAATAACAACACCTAGTTGCCTACTTCTCAAGTAATATTCCTTCTTTTAGGTAGTGGCTACATTAATTAACAACTACCTATCCTCAATTAATGGAATTCCCCCATGATATTTCATAATCATCATAAAGTATAAGAGATCAAAATCATGAATGGCCAATTTATATGCTTGTGCCATATTAACATCACAAGAAAAGTCAAAATTTAGGACACTCTCCATTTTGACATCATTCTAAAACTAATCAACTGTAGTATCATTCAATAATTCTATGGAATAAGTTGATTCACTTTTGGGACTTTGAAAATCAAACATAAAAATCTCATAGTCAAATGATGCATATTCAAGTTCATCCAAATCTTCATCAACTTGTTCAACAGTATCACATGTAGGGTGTGGAAGGAAGCAATTGTCACACCAATAAATGTCTAAATCAAAATTCACAACATTTACCTTGGAATTTAAATTATCATGCACCTCTCTTCTATCCCCTCTATTCTGGTTTCTCTCTATTTTTCTTCATGTGTAGGCCTCTTCCCTCTATCATTATCTTAATAGTGGAAATCAAGACTTCTTTGTGCTTGATTTAGATTTAGAGCCCTATCTTGACTAATAGACATATGAGGGATCCCTTTATCAGATCTATCCAACTTGTATGACATTTCTTTGATATTTGAGGCTAAAGTCTTGATAGTCTCCTCTAATTTAGCTATCTTTATAGACTATCCCTTTTTGTATTGACTAATTTCACATCAGCTCACTTGTTCATGGGCTTTCCCATAGCCTTTATGTTATTTTCAATTTGGATAGCCATATTGAATGCTAACTATAGGTTCATGGGAGCCTTATCCCTCAAATGGTACATAACCTTCTTATCAAAAACATCAAAATAATTTATCAAGCATGTTGTATCATTAGGCCTAATGTTGTTGGGAAGTCGCATCATAGTTTTGTTGAACCAAGTATTAAAGTTCTAAACACACTCATTGGGGTTCTTCTTGATATTTTCAAACTCAGCCAAAATAAACCTTGGATCAATCCTAGCACCATACTGAATTCTAAAGACATTATGCATCTCTTCCCATGAATCAATGCATCTAGTGGGAATGGAATTAAACCATTCATGAGCATCTTCCTCTAACATGTGCACAAATAGTTTAATGTACACATCCTCATATTCAACCTCATAATATTTGATAATATTGTGAAAAGCCTTCAAGTTCTGATCACCACTTACTACATTTTTCCCTTAGAACTTTGAAAGGCATTACTTAACTTCATTTGGGACCTCATTAGGATAGCCTACCATTTTATCAAAATTTATAGGCTTGAATTTGGAAATATGGAATGTAGGGTGCTCATTATCATCTTGGTCCTTATGCCTCATGATTGGTTTAAAGGGTTGTTCAAGAACAAATGGCAAAGGAATATGAGGGGGCGAATGAGGTGGACTTGGTAGATCAAACTTGGGAGGGGATTCAACTAGTTGAGAAGGAGCTAGGTAATACACAAGATTATAGGTTTCAGAGTTACTAGGAGAACTATGATAGTCCTCAATAATGGGAGGGTTGATAAATAGTTTAATATTATCAAAATATTGACAACCTTTAGTAGCTAAACTCTGCCCTTCAATAATCTTCCAAAATTTTCTTCCTCTTCTTTGAGGAATACTTAATGGTGAGACAAGTTTATTAGATAGGTCACCTTTGAAGGATGGTCTCAATCCTTCCAACTTTACAAAAAAAAAACTCAAAGTTGAAAGTTAATAAAAATATTCAAACTAGGCATTGATCTTCATTAAAAATAGAAAATAAAGTCAGAGTTGCCACTAGAATCAAAATTATATAATATAACAATTGATAAAATGACATTGATACATGATGACAACATACTTGCTGAAGCTTATAGAATGTAAAGACACTAAAACTTTAGAATACTATTCAAAAGGGAAGAAACACCTTCCAACATGTTACTATAATAACTCTTTATAATAAACTCAACAAAAGCCAAATGTCAATCCTTAAAGAACTTCTAGCACATCCCCAATGGAGTGTTGTGGTGTTGAAAACCAAGATAGTCAAATCAGTGTAGTAAAAATAGAGAACTTCATAATAGGAAATACTTACAACTCTCTGTATGAGTCCCCAACAACACATAAGTAACCAAGATTTTAGTTTAGTCCCTAGTAATGGTGATAGTAGAGTGTTGGTTCCTAATTGTACACCTCATATACTTGATTTTTTACACTTGAGAGAAAATGGAAAATAATGATGAGAAACCTGATAGTATGTCATTGTAGTTGGGGAAGGGTTTGGCATCAAGATTAGACTGAATGTAAAAAATGGTTGAGAGGCATTAATAAAGGGTATGGTCAGCTCCCTGATACTTCTGGCTCTACCTGAACCAAGGTGAGAGGACCTATGGGGTAGCTTGATCACATGGAAAATTTGTACAATTCAATCTCCATGGGGATTCTTGGCACAAGGAATAAATATGACAAGGACATATCCAATTTTGCACACTTCACTCATAAAGGGTTTTCACACAAAATGCACAAATTCTCTAAGTCAAATACAAGTTATGAAATATAGATGGAAAAGAGACTCCAATATTCATTCTATAGAATCTTTAACAATATAAGTTGAAATAGAGACTACAATGCTAGACTTTAAAACACAAATTGCAAACACATTTCAAATATGTAAGATAGTATGCATTTGCAAGATAAATAAGACTTATAGTATGCAAAGGGTATACTATTTGCAGGGTAGGACAAGTTAGATGATTAAAAATAAGGAGGGTGGCTTGTTGGAGGTTTCCAAATGCTAGGGTATCTTGTATTTCATGACAATATTTCTTAGAAAAGATGTAGAAAAATTCAAATGCAAGATAATGGTAAATGCCAAATGATCCCTAAGAGACTGGAACATACATTGAAACTAATATTTCAAAATACTTTTTCCTATCAAATCCACAAACCTAGGGTACCCTAACAAGTTATTCAACAAAATCTCTTGAAGTAATGTAGAAACAGTTTATAATCTAAATTTATACTCAAAATGATAACTAGTAGTGATCACAAACCCAAATGTCCAATCAATAATTCTTGCAAAACATGTCACTACACTTTATTATAGGAAACAACAAGAACCACAAGCATTTTCATTAACTTAAAAAGAAATATTACACATATTAGTATTTCAAAATTCTACCATGAGGAAAAGTATGATGAGATTGATCTTTTGACAAGGGAGACATAAACATGCTCTCAAAGCTTGCCAATGGCTGTACAACTGTAACCACCTTAGCAAGGGAGACAAAATCTACACACAACAATTGACCCCAATTTTTTTTTTTTAGAACCTAGACTTAGAGGAAAGGAACACCTAAAACAATGACCAATAACAACCTTAGAAAAGAGGACAAAACCCTTATTTATACATTTTTAAATCTAAAATTGTGGGTCACAACTTTTATAATTATAAAACAAAATTTTAGGTCCACCAAGATGCTTCCATCTGGAATATGCCCTTTGCCATGCCTAAGATCTTCATCTATTTTCAAGAAAAATCATTTTTCTAACTATCTCTACAAAGAATGATGAATATTTGGAGCATATCATTTGATCTTTTGGCTAAAAATTCCTTTCACACGGGCTGGAAGGAGGATATTCATTTGAGGAGCCAAACATATTTTGTTATTATGTGCAACTACTTGGAGATGCTTTTCTATTAATCAATGACAAATTGGGGATCTTGTAGATAACTACCCTTCCTTTATGCATGCCATGGAACAACTTGCTCTTGTAATGATGACTAGAAAATATTCTTGATTCATGGCTGCCTAAAGATCTTCCTGGGAGTGGTTCATATTGATCTCATAAATCTATAATATCTTTCCCATGGAGAAGCTCAGACAAACAAAGCAGATGAAAAATGCCAAATTTAGGTTAAAATAATTTTTTTACCCTTTTGGCTCCAATATGATTTTTCACATATTTACCTCTTTTGCGCATTTGTCTCTTTATAAAATTTGTCTTTTCCAATACATCTATCCTTTTGTGAAAATTTGCTTTTTTAATGCATAAATGCATTATTCCCAACATTGATCTATTGGGAAAATTTTGGCCCCAATTGTACATCTATGAATTGCCAAGTTACAATTGACACTTATAATCCCCCTAGGAAGCTTCCCAATGGGAGGTCTTCAAATGAGCACATGAGGGGTTAGTAAAGGCACATTGGATTATAATGTACTAAACACATACTTGTCATCCTTTTAAAACTCCCTATCATATAGGCTTTACCCAAGATCTGAATAGAGGTAACTAATTATATGAACATAAGCCCATTTGTATTCTAGACATGCTAAACACATGTAATATATTTGTCCTATAGTTACAAATTTGATTTATGCATTATCCAATCATCAAGGTCACACTTTAGATCCAATATTTGACATATCTATAAACCCACTCTCTGCCTTGACTTTATACTTTAGAAAAAGTGCCTTTATCTCCTTACCATGGAAATCTAGTGACATCATAAACATTCAACCTCTATGCTATTCAAAACATCCCTAGGGACTACATTATGAGCCTTTGGATAAGGTACCTATGGATACCTAATCAACCTATGTCCTATGGTTGCAAAATTACCTTTAAACTTCTTGCAGATCTCCCATGGTTCATTTGAAACTTGCCTAATCAATATGCTTATCATTGGTGAAAGTTTCATGAACTACTCTGTATAAGACCTTTGAATATGATGCATATACCCATTTGGCATTCACCATGTCATGCTATTCCTTATCTTAAAATGTGAAATTTGTCACCCATTAGACATGTGTCACTTTATTATAGGTTCCAAGCCCTTTGCTGAGTAAGCTCTCACTCATGTTATCGATTTGTGTGTACAGATGGATGCAGACCATTGATCCTGATTTGATTACTCAAATTCCATTGGCTATCCACTTGGCTTAAATTTGATGATCACATGAACATATTTAATGTCCATGAAACCATCAAATTTAATCCCCTATAGATAATAACCAAGCTTAATTTTGATATTCATGTGCCCATTATTTGACATCTATGTAACCATCATATATAAGCCCCTAATGGATAGTCACCATGGATTAAATTTGACATCCATGAACTTATCATTTGACATTTGCATGACTGTCAATGACATCCATGTGATCATTAAATTTAATCCCTAATAGATAATGTTTTTGCTTAATTTTAACATCTACATGACTGTCAATAACGTCCACATAGTCATCACACTGCTTGTTCATCCTTTTTGAAAACTTGCATCTTGAGTCAAAAAAAACATGAAGGCACCAAACTTGTAGGAGATATTCAAGGAATGAATAAAATCATTTCCATATAACTCCTTTGGTCTGAGAATATTTTTGAACAAACTCATAAAAATTTACAAGTGAATTGATGCATTTATTTATATGTGATGTGCAAAATGGCCTAATCTAGCTAGAATTGTGCTATGAACTTTGCTCAATCTTTGAAAGCTTTGATGATTTTTTGAATCTTGGACCAACTTGTCTATGATCTCAATCTACTCAAACTACATGAAACTTGATAGGATCATTTTCTCTTTGGATTTCATGTCAAATGGAGAACAAAGGATAATGGCTTGAACCAAAAGCACTGGGTACAAATGCTCTGAACAAACTATCTAGATTTTGGCTCTATTCAACCTTTTGGTCTTTGGGACTCCTATATTTATTCAGCATTTGGGTCTTCAACATTCCTAATTTAATTAGTTTTTTGGTCTTTAGAAATTTTTTCTCAAGCTAATTGTCCTACAATAATTTGGTCAAGAGAATTGTTTCATACATTTTATCTGAAACAATTTCTCTGAAACATACTCTTTCGGGCTTTCCTTTGTGAACATTTCTTAGGGACAATTGTTTTGAACATTTTGTTAAAAATAATTTCCTCGAAGGAAAAGACTTTGCACTTTTTCTAAAGAAATTGAGCCTTTGCATTTTTGCCGAAGAAATTGAGCCTTTGCATTTTTGCCAAAGAAATTAAGCCTTTGCATTTTTATACTTGTCGAGATAATTGTTTCAAACATTTTATCTAATACAATTTCCTCAAATAATACATGGGCTTAAAATTTTTCTCAAAGAAAAAGAACTTGACATTTTTCCAAGATAATTGACTTTTGTTTGGCTTTTTTGCATGGGCAAAATATCCAAAGGAAAAGGACCTACAAACTTTAATGCTAGGTGTAAGATAAAGGGACCAAACTTTGTTTAGACCATGCTAACAAATAAAGTGGACCAAGGGCATTAGATAGACCATGTAAATAAAATAAAAGGGACCAGGCTACAAGAAGTAAAAGGGACCAAACATGAATGTATTTGACTAAGGTTTGGTCATGTTAATAAACATGCCCAAGCCTTAGAATAAAAAATACAACTAAGTCTACAATATATTAAAACATTCCTGCTTAAGATTGATTTTAAATTAGGGGGTTTAGGCTAGGGCAATTGGAATGATGGTTTCTCAAAGTGCATAGACATGCACTCACTTGGCTTTTTATAAAACCAAAGACACTTGAAAACTTGAATTGGGAAAGAAACTCAACATTCATACTTGACAAGGGCCCAATTGCTTTAGTGCAATTTTGGTCACTAACAAACCCATTACCATTACCATTACAAAACATACACATATTTACAATTATGCTCATAATTAGGAATAGTAAAAACATACCAATTTTGAATATAAAAATACCCTCTTATTAGGGTTATCAATTTTGAATGCTTTTGATGTCAATGGCTTTTCATTCTCATCTTTTTCATCAACATCTAAATGTTTAACAACAACATGATTTATTTTTTAGGATCAACCAATATTGGTTACTTGACCTTAAATTTAAGGGTTAATGATTCAACATTAGGTAATCATGCATAAACATTTTTTATGTTTTGAACATGTGACCTCTACACTTCTAAACAATAAATTCCTTTATACAAGATCTCTAAGAAAGAATAAGTGAATTTTTATGTAAAAAATGGAGTGGTATAGATAGGCCATAATGCATGCATATATTTTGTGGGATGTAAATAGATGAAATTTGTATACACATAATATTTTCAAACTTTATCATTTACTAATGATCTCTCTCTTGCAACAACCTATAGAGTATCAATTTACTTGAGTGCACACCTTAAATGGTACACTAGGAAAGGGGTGGATAGGTTGTTGGTGATTTGTGAGAAATATTATTGATTAATTATCATTGTTACATCCATTCTAGATTCCTAAAATTTGACCCTCCTATTAGAATAAAAATGACTGAGAGGGGGGTGGTGGTGAATCAGTATTCAAATCCTTTCTTTTAATTACACTTAATCAATCATGAACCATTCAAACAAACATATAAATCCAACAAGCATAAGCAACTATCCACATAAGTGTGAAACATAAGAACACAACATATGTGTGGAAAACCCTATAGAGGAATAAAAACCATTGATCTCTTCAAATGGAATATAGTACTATAAGACAAAAACAAAATTTAGTGAAGCACCAACTCCACATGGAGCACCAACCCTAACTAGCCAATGCCCACTTGACTAAGCTTTAGTAAACTCCCACTTGTAAGGAGGAACCAAAACCATAGATGAATCAACACCAGATCAAACACTTGATTATTTTTATCACCTTTAGAACACATTATTTCTCATATAATATATGATGACCACCTTATTTATCTCTTCACACTGTTTAACCCTCTCAAATTACCTTTTAGGCTTCTTCACTCAACTAGGTCTCTTTAAGACTGATTAGGTCATATGAACTATATTTTTAGATGAAGAAACATTATAAAATATTAATTATATATCTTATACACTACTTTTATGGTCTAAAATACCTCTTTCTACTCAACAATGTCCTATTTCATTCGTATACACTCTTATTCAATGAATAAGTCTAAGACTGCCTTGTATATATACCATTCCTTATTCATATACCACTTAGTCATCCAAATACCATTAATACCTTAGGTAATAAATATAACAGGTCTTAGGACATAATTTGGACATGAATAACATGATATCTGAGTCCCTTTTGGTCTGTCATGACTCAATTAGGCCTCATTTTCCTTTTAGGTCTCATGGAGACCTATTAGGCCTTCTTAGACACACATTACACTTTTCCTTCCTTGGAATGATTCCAAACTCCACACACAAAAATAAAATAAAATATACCCCAAATAATATCCTCTAGTCTCAAAAATACATTTTTACAATAATCACTACTTGAAACCCCTCATTAGTGCTCAGTCCTATTAGTCCTATTTACACCAAAAATTTGCCTTTTAATATTGAATCTCAAACTCACTTAAGTCACTAAATTATGATAAAAAAATGTATAGATATAGAGTATAAATGACCTCAAGGTAATTAAAAATTTAATCAAAAACTTCCACTCAGAAGATAATGCTTTAAGAACACCTCTGCAACTTACTTAGAACTGCTAGTTTTCCTCAAAACACAGTCATGATGACTTAGATATCTAACCCTTGTATATACATTTGAAATAAATTATGATGCATGCATATGATATTATGAAACAATTATAAAAATATAATATAGAAATATCATATGGTAAAATGGTAAATAGTGGTCTTGCAGACCAATCTCATGACCTTATATCTCACTGTCTCATCTAAACTAGATAGGTCAATTTGTGAACAACTTTTTCACCACACACATGATCTATAAAGATTATTCAAAAAAATATCATATATTAAAATTCATAAAAAAAATATTAATGCACTTTATTTCATAATCATATCATTAAAACACATTCCTATTCATCTTTTCACTGTTGCATGGGTTTTTCATTATTTGTACCGTTAGGCCTGTTAGCAACTAGCTAACTTGGATGATCAATTTAACACACTTGAGTGATAAAAAATATATATAAACCTTAATGGACATGAAACATGGGTCTATACCTTCTTCATCCATATATTTTATTACTATGTCTAATGTAAATTTTGACTTTTATAACAACTTCAAAAATAAGCCTATAACTCAACATTTTATCTCTCCTCTCTCTAACCAATACCACTTGGATGTGTTTGGGAGAGTCAAATAAAATATATAATATCTTTCCTAAGCATACCAATCCATTAATTTTGGTCACTTTTCATCAACAAATTCAACATCAGGTCCTTATTAGGGTTCTAAGAGGGTTTAAACCTATTTCCACTCTTAACGATCATTCATAAAGCATAGCCCCTCAATACAAAAACTAATGCATAGAATTTTGAGATTGTATAATTAACAATTTTTAATTAACTACTTAGGTTCCCATGAAATTTTTTGATGAGTTAATGAGCATAAAAAAATCCTTCTCAGGTTGAGAACCCTTCATTCTGAGCACTCGAGAGACTTCTAAACAATTTTTCATGCCTTTTCCTTCAAAATAGAACCTAAAAATGCATGAAAACACTTGAAATAACATAATTCACCTATAAAAATTATTAAATGATCACAAACACCTTGAAATATAATATTGACCCTTCACTAGGCCACTCTCTCTCTCTTTATTCTCCAGACCTTGACCTATAAACTACATTAGTCCTTAAAAATGACCTTCATGCCTCTTTCCATGAACTCTTCATATCAATAACATACTCAAGAAACATATATCATGATTAAAAAATACCATACATCCTTCATATGACTTGACAATAGATCATGATACTTCATTAGGCCAAGAAGGGTCTAGGAGTCGTCTAGGTATAGACTTGGTCTGAAGGTCTTTCTCCTATAGGCTAACTCTAAGACTCTCATGAGTGATCAAATTCCTCACATACATTACAATAAACCTCATACAACCAATCATTATTATGTGTACTCATCTCAATAAACCATCATACTCATACCTTCTCATAAGGTCTCTTCATGCCATGACTAGGCTTAGGCTACTTAAGCACTTGACCTCAAAGACCTGCTACCTATGCATTTGTAAAAAATGGAAACAAGACAACAGCATTCATAACCAATAAAATACACTACTTCCTGTATCTATGCTTACATATTCAAATTTGGTGAAAATGTATCTTCATGCCTCATTAGGCTAGGCAGGGTTTAAGAGAGGTCTAGATACATACCTAGATTGAAGGTTCTAACCCTATAAGATCACTTTAAAAAACTTATGAATGTATCCACACCTTATAATCAAGATCATACAACCTTAAAAATATATCACATGCTTAATATCACTCACCTCATTATGACACTGACTCATACTTCTACCATGTCATGACTAGACTCAAACTTCCAATGCCCTATTCCTTACATGCCATGACCTCAACGAAACCATCAACCAAGTAGATATAAGAAATTATTTGCCTTCAAATTATATCTTGTCTTTAAATTTTGTCTTGCCTTTAAATGCATCTTATCACATGGCTTCCTTGTCATATCAAGCTCACAAGCTCATACCTCAAAGACCACTCACCATGAACTTTGGTATCAATCACATCAACCTTGAAATCAATGATATCAACATTGACATCAATGAGAACACTTCTCAACACGTCCTAAGCTATATCCTTCCATATTGCATCCTCTATTCATAACTAGACCTATATTTCCTACTATGTTGGCTTGCTCAATGTAGATTTAACCATCACTTACCCCTTCCCAACCACACTGATAAAATCGATGTAGTTTTGAATGTTACAACACAATATTTATAACTAAGTTGGCCTAGTCAACCTAGTTTGAGGTTAATTATCACATTTAGGACTGAATCAAGTTGGTTGATGGTGTCAAATTAATCTTTAGGAGTGATTAGGATCTTTAAAAACTATAAATATAAGTTATCATTTCAATCCAAGAAGAGGAACATTTATTTTCAATTTCTATTGCTCACAATTATTCCCTATGTCTACATTTTGGTGGATTTATTGCTTAGATCTTGGCTTGGAGGGAAAACATATCTTATGTAATCTTAGATGAAAATTACTATTGGCCAAGAGAGAGATTGGGGCTTGATAGGTCTTATTTAGGTAAGTATATTTTGACCTTAGCTCTTTCATTTGATAGATAGAAGTTGCATAATTGTTGGGTTAATGAATGCATATCTCCTAATTTAAAATTTCTCTACACTTATAATTAGTGTGGTTACAATATTAATTGAACTTTCCATATTTCCACCTTAGGTAGCCTAGGACCCCATTTGTCTACATGGCTCCTTGCTTATTTTGATATGTTTCTAACCCTTCCCTTTTATTTACATTTCTTGATTGTAATATTTAATTACAAAAAAAAAACCTAGCTAGAGATATTTTGTTGTGTTGATTTCTTAGAGGCTTTGGAACCCTTTCTATTAAAATTATGTTATAAGTGCTCCTCTTCTTAGGTTTTTGGATCCATTTGGTCAGATCTCAATTCATTAAATATCAATAGGATATCTTTTATTTACCTTCTATGAACCTGACTCTTTAAATATGATATTTGTAGGTTAATCATAGCTCATTGTATAGATTCTGGGGAACCTAATGTGAAACTAATAATTGTCTTCACTTATTTAGACAAATGTATCAAACAGAATATAGTTATATTTTTTGCATTTTTAGTATGCTATTTTAGCCAACATGATATATTTTTGCATTTATATCTATTTTCAACCAATTGTATCAAAATAAAACAATACACTTTTGCCTTAAACTTTATTACTAAATTTATATTTAGTCAACTATATCGAACAAGTCGATGTAGTCATATTCATCAAGCTATTTTGGTAAGTGTGATATAGTTTAACCTAAGATCTCAATTTTGATTCAATAAAATATATCAAAAAACTTTATAATTCCAATCAAAATTACTTTCAATCAATTGTATCGATCTACTCAACATAATTCTATCTTTAGACTTTAGTTTATGTCTAAAAAAATATTTTGTCAGTAAAATTTATTGACCAAACTAAGCTAGTTTTGTATTTCAATTAATTTTAATCAATTGTTCAAACTATTTGATTTAGTTTCATTTTTCAAATTATTTTAATAAATTGTATTGACTTGCTCAATCTAGTATTGATATCTACTTTTAATTCTATCTTCATAGACTATATCAATTTATGTGATTTGATTTTTTACTGTGTACAACTTGTTAGTGTAGGAATTTATTTCCATTTATTTATTTTATTTGGGTTATTCCTACACATTTGGTTTAGCTTGATTAGGTTCCATTTGTCATATGGAGTTACACTTGACTGTCATTATTAGATAGTTGGTAGGAGTTACTCTTTGACTGACTATTCTAGGTATGGGAGTTACATACTTATTCTAGGCTCTTTTAGTAGTATTTTAGGGGTGATTACTTCTCACCTCACCTATTTTTACATCTATTGTAAAGCTAAATACATGGTTTTCACTCTTGATTTCTCTCTCACACCTGCTTATTCATTCATTGTTAATACTTTGATAGAGATATTTTGCATTCAATATTCCATATTTAATCTGGGTGGGATATTTGACATGGTATCAGAGCATCAGGTTTGGTAAACTGAATGTCTATTTTTTATTTTGTTGTTAGTGTTATTTTTTCTAACTAAAAGAGGGGTAAAAATTTATTGATAAAGAAATGAAAGTGAAACATTACAAAGCCTTATCTTGGTCAACAAGTTGAACTAGCTTCTGTAAGAAATCCAAAAGAAGCAACAAATGATCAGAAATGTTCCATAGAGGCCCCTGCTCAGAGGCCCACTTAGCCAGACAATCAGCCACCCCATTCCACTCACGGGGAATATGCTTGAAAACTATAGATTCCAAGGAAGTACATAGCTACAAGATCTATTGGACAATCATAGCCAAATGCCAATCCACATTAACAAAGTTTCATTTATTCAATAAGTTAACAACTACCTATGAATCTAACTCATAAATAATGCTATACCAGCCATGTTGGCAATAGTGTTGCACTGCCACCAAGATAGCCATAGCTTCCATGAGATTATTGGTATAATGGCCCTTATAGATAGATAAAAGAAATTGAATATCCCCGACACTGTCGCACCCCACACCCCTAATACCAGCAGCCCCTGGATTCCTGCGTGAAGAGCCATCAGTGTTGATTTTGATAATTCCAGTCACAGGGGGAGTCCACCATCCCGCCCTATTGATAGGTCATGGCTGCTGCCTGGTTACATTTGTCGAGCGAGTGGAAGGAGTGATGGAAGTGGTAGTGGTAGGAGCAAAGGAAAATTGGGAGTAGATACCAGCATCTTTTGGGCCCAAGCCATCAGCCTTGTTACCCTTAGCAATAAGAGTTTCATGCAGCGAACTGAGGATTCTCACCCAAAGGGCGCTGAGCTCCAATTGAACATCATGGAAAATCCACCTATTCCTTTCCAACCATATGTTCCACAAGATAAATGAGGGTCCAACAGACCAAACAATCTATAGAAACAAGGCTTTTGAAGGAGGATGGTCCAGCCGGTCCCAAAAGTCAAACAGAGACGATGCGTGCCAACAAGGATGGCCCCACACATTCCACCAGAGGTGCCAAATATATTTGGCGAAGGGGCATTAGAAGAAAAGGTGAGACCCAGTCTCCACACTGCTGCGGCATAAAACACATCTGGACAGCCCCTGGAACCCATGCTTACAGAGGTTGTCCCAAGTAAGACACTTGTTGTACATTAAGGCCTAAAAGAAGAAATTACACTTAGGCCATGAAAATTGGTTCCAAATTTTCTTCCACCATATGAAGTTAACCTCGCCAAAAAGTTTCTTGGTCAGAGCAAGGTACCCAACGAAAATAGAATACTATCCACTAGAATCACCTCCCCAAGCCAAGACATCTCGACCCTATAAGGAACTGCAGCCTCTAGAGGCTAAAATCTGTGATAACTCTAGCCGATCCTCCAAGGAACCACCCAATGGCCAATCAGAAGAATTATTCTATCGATAGCCAATAGACATGCCCAGATTAAAGCCTTCCTTGTAGTGGGCCACAATATTCTAGCCTGCAGATTGATGGGAGTCACACAGAGGTTGCAAATGCAAGTGAGAGGATAAGAGAGGAGGCACCCCATCCTAGGAATCACCCTAAAAGAGGGCCTTAGTACCATTGTTGTAAATCCAAAAGAGGCTGTGTTTCACCAGATGAGCTCCAAGCTTGAGGGTATTCCACACCATAGACCCCCTTCCCTCAAGAGGGAGCCTAGAAATATCAGGAGGATTGATATCAGGAAAATACTTGGAAGACAGGATGTGGGCCCAAAGGTGAGATTGGTTGGAGCACCAGCGCCAGTAGAGTTTGGCAGCAAGAGCTTGGCTAGACAAAATAGCAGAATGTAGGCCAAGGCCTCCATCCTTCTTTGGCTGACAAACAATATTCTAGTTAATAAGACTCCATTTGGAATTTTGCAAGTTGTCACTCCAAAGAAATTGGTGAGAGAGAGCATCAAATTCCTTTAGAAAATACATAGGGGTAGCCTGAACCATAAAATGGTATATTGGAAGTGCTTGGATCATAGATTGTAGAAGTATGACCCTACCAATAGTAGAGAGCCATCTATGAGTCCAGTGATTAAATTTTTGCTTGAGTTTATCGAGCACATTCTACCAAAAAGGTCTAGGCTACCTTCCCACCATAATAGGAACCCCCAAGTAAGTCAAGGGGAGAGATTGAGTCTAAAACCTCAAGATAATGGAGATCCATCGCTGGATAGGCTCAGGAGTGTTGAAGAAGAAAATAGAGGACTTGTGATCATTAATTTTTTGCCCAGACACAGCCAGATACATGTCAAGGGTGCAACAGAAAGCTTCAGCTTCACAAATCTATGCTCTCCCTGCTAGAATAGTGTCATCAACAAATTGGAGGTGGGATAAAGTGGTTAATCCATTCCCCCATTGCCAACCATACAACATATTCTGAGACACCCAAAACTTGATGTGTTGCCCTAGACCCTCAACCAGAATGATAAACAAGTAAGGAGAGAGCGGATCCCCTTGGTGAAGGCCTCTAGATGCACCAAAAAGCTCAGAGGGTTCCCCATTAATAAGAACTGAAAAGGAAGGCGTAGTGACGCAGCTTAGCACCCAACGAACCTAGGCTTAACTGAAACCAAAAGCTAGAAGAATTTTTTCCATGAAGCCCCAGTTGGCTTTGTCATAAGCCTTAGCTAAATCGAGCTTTACAAACATGTCTCATTCCTTAGAAGTGCACATAGAGTGAATAGCTTTAGAAGCAATAATAACCCCATCCAGAATTTGTTTGCCAGAAATAAAACCTCCTTGTTCCTCTGAGATAACCATGGGGAGGCAGACTTTAAGCCACTCCACAATGAGCTTGGTAATGATTTTATAGACCACATTACAAAGCACAATGGGCCTAAAAGAATCTAGCTAATTAGCCTGATATTTCTTTGGAATCAAGACAAGAAAAGTTGCATTCATAGCCTTGAGCATTTCTTTGCTGGAATAAGATTCCTACACCATGTCCAGGAGATCCTGATTGATAATATCCTAGAAATCTTGAAAGAAATCGACTGGGAAACCATCAGGCCCCAGAGCTTTACCTCTGTGCATGCTAAAAACCACTCCCTCCACTTTAGACATACCAATTGGCCACATAAGAGAGTCATTCATTCTCAAAGTCACCATAGGGGGAATGCAAGACAAAACTATATTTTTGGCCAGCTCAGTAGGAGGTGGGCCATCTAAAAAAAGAGCAAAATAAAACCGAACAACTTCTCTGGATATAGCTTGAGAAGATGTCAGCCTTGTCCCATATAAACTAATAAGGAGAGAGATGAAGTTCTTGTTGCACCTCGCCTGCACAAAATTGTGGAAGAAAGTAGTGTTCTTGTCCCCTTCCTAGAGCCAGTCTATTTGAGCCTTCTATTTCTAGTAAATTTCTTCTCAAAGTTCCCACTCAGATAAAACATTAGATGCTTGAGATTCAGCAATGTAGAGCTCTTCAGACAAACCAAGGTCCCAAATCTGCCTGGTCACCACATCTAGCCAATCATAAGCTCTCTTCTTCATAGAGTGGAGATTACTGAAACAATTTCTATTCCAGTACTTCAGCTTCCATTTAACAAACTGAAGTTTTTTAGCGAAGGAAAACATCGTAGTACCATAGTCAGGCCCCCCTATCTCCACCACTAAGCCATAAGATCATGGAGATATGGATCTCAAAGCCACATTAGCTAAAACTTAAAAGGAGGCTTCTTAGGACCAACAATGTGACTGGTAGAAAGCTTAATGGGCTAGTGGTCAAAGCCTCTCCAGTCCAAAATTTCAGAAGCAAGAGAGATATAACTAGAATGACAAAAACATGAGACAAGGAATCTATCAAGGCACTCAGAGATGGCAACATTACCTATCCTTCTGTTATTCCAAGTGAAAATCCCATTAAGAGGCTTGACATTAGAGAGGTGTAACAGGTCCATATTATAGCGAAGGAGCTCCGAAGGAGGACCCAAACGAGCCAGTCCACCCCTCTTCTCCTCCAGGCTGAGAACAACATTAAAATCTCTGGTCATAATCTAAGGCAGGAAAGGATGGCAATTTTTGACATACTGAATATGTTCACAGAGCTTGTGCTACCCAGGGAGGTCAATAGGAGCATAAACTATGGTAACAAGAATCAACTCACCAATTTCCAGAGAGGAAGCCACCATTGAGAGGGCTGAGATGCAAGACATCCAAAGAAGAGGCGTAACTTTCCTAGGATCCCAACACATGGCTAGACCCCTAGAGCTCCCCACAGCTCCAACACACTAACTTTGGTCGGAGAACCATATGTAAGGCATATAGGAAAATAGAGAATCCACAGAGAGCTTGGTCTCTTGGATACAAAAAATATTTGGAGAATGATCTATCACCAAATTGTGCATAGCTTTTTGTTTGGGGGTGATATTCAACCCCCATACATTCCATGATAGAACAATCATTGAGTAGAGTGAGGAAAATGCTCATCCAGGGTTTTTATGACCCCTAACTCTACCAATAAATCACCCGTGAGTTTGATTTTGTCCTGATCCTTCTTGTGGCCAGCTCTGGAAGGAGTGGAAAAAGAGACTTTCTTGAACGGTCTTTGCATTAGGCCAAGCACTGACAAAGATCCTTTTTCTTTCTTGAAGGCTTCCACGTCTTTGGCCAAATTTGCCCAGCGGACCTCCTTGTCATGCGACACTGGTGAAACCACTAGGGCACCTTCCTCTAGGCCAGGAGAGATCTCCAAGGTCGGTTGAATCACCATATCCTATGAGCCACTAAGAAAAGAGAGCTTCTCATCTACCTTAGGGGCCTCTCCCTAAATTGCTATGGGAATGCCATCTTTAATTGCCATGCTATCAAGAGCTTCAAATTGATTGAAGCCCAAGTCTACTTGCCGGTCTAGATTAGTGCACTTCTGGCCTTGACCCCTCGCACGGCATTAGAGTGGGAGAAAGCCATCCTTGTTAGGACCTATGTAATCCACTAGGCCTTGCCCTGTGCTTGAGGAGTTTAAGTGAGCTTTCCCTTTTGCAATGCTATCAGGTTGGGTATGTGCCATTCCATTATGACTCAGCTAGCCATTCCCTTTACCACCATTAGCTGCTCGAGGGCTAGAGGACTCCCCAGGTGCACCACTATCTCTAGAAGCCTGAGGGCATTGGTGATGTAGGTGCCCATACACATGACATATGTGGCATCAAAAGGGGATGGATTCATAGTCAATTTGTTGGATCCAAGAGGAGGTGCCCAGACAAATTTCCAAGGAATCTGGCAAAGGATTGTTTAAATAAATATCAACATAGATACGGGCATAAGAGATAACCTTTTTGTCTAGTGATTGGTGTGCTATAGCAGTAGGTGTCCCAAGCATGGTAGCTATCTATTGTAGTATATCTTCCTACCAGAATTCCAAAGGGGGTCTTGGTAGGCAAACCTAGACAGGAACGCAGGCTCGAAGATCTTCAGCAAAGTTGAAACCTAGATGCCAGGGTTTGAGAAAAAGACCAATATGATTATAGAAATAAGGGCCTCCCTCAAAGATCTGATTTTGGTCAGATACAAAGGTGAAATTCACCATAAAATAGCTGGTACCAGCCATCATAATATCAAAATAACCTTCTATCTGCCATGACTGGCAAATCCAAGCTTCCAAAGCTGATAGATAAATTTGAATGCCTAGGAACTTGCAAATCAGAGCATGAGAGGCCAAGTATTCTACATCTTCCTTTACTGCCTCTGGGGGGATAACTAGCACTGGCCGGTCCTGAATTCGTGGAAGGCAGCCATTAACCTTGTTAAGTTTAGAGCACTCACTAACATAGTCAGTCTCCTTCTCCTGTGAAATCACCCCAGGCAAAGGCCGATCCTCCTTGGGGGCTTCAGGGAGGCCAGCGCTCCTAGAACCGCCACTCGCAACCATCTTCTCCTTGTCCAACTCTATTAGTGTTATTTTTGAAATCTTAAGAAATGTTAAATATTTCAAATAACAATCAAGGTGAAGGGTTTAGATAAAGGACTTGTATTGGCTCTTAAGACCTAGTATTTAATTCAAAGGCCTAGTTTTTACACCTTTCATCTATATGAAACTTGCCTAGCTTAACATTATAATGCACAAGGGTTCTAATTTATGAAACTTTTATATGTTCATTCCCCCTCTCACTACCTTGCACTTCCTAGTTGACTACTATGACATGCATGTAGTGATGCCATTAACATTGACAATGCCTTGAGGTAGGACATGCCTCCTTGAACTCACTTGCTATTTAAATCTAAAGTTGCCATCACTTAGAGGGAAGGATCTAGTTTTCTAAAACCACTTATTCTGTTGATTGGGCTTATGACTTGCCATTTGTTTCAACCATCCAAAATTTTTGCTTTAGATGGTTCCTTTCACTTTATGTTCTTCATGTGGTCTTTATTGGCCTTCCTCAGACCTACACACTTCTGAATCGAGCTTCCCCACCTGGCCATTTGGTATTTTCAACTCAAAACCATGGTAAATTTCATGCATGTGGTTTTAAATACCACTCATAAGGAAATTGATGGTTTTGCCTTTTTTTATGGTGGGAAAGTTTGTTTTAAAAAAATCATTTTTACTTGAAAACCATATTATTTGGTATATTATGATGTTTTAAAGTCAAAATTTTCATTGACATTAAAAATTCTAGTATAAGTTTCTTTTTGCGGTGTTTTTTTTCAAATGGGGTGGGATAGTCTTTTATTATTTTTTATAAAACAATAATGGGAGTTATATTTCAATGGCATGTAGATGAATTTTTGATTATTTTTTATATAAAACAATATATTGTAGAGAGATACTCTAGGAGATATTATGAGTTTATCTTATTGCTTGGTCATTTCACTCCTTTATTATTTTGCTTGATGAAATGGAGGGTGAGGCCCAGTTTGGTAGGTGGCCAAACCCCCTCAAAATCAAACCAAACTTGTTTATTTATATCTCCTTACTTTCTCACTCGTACTATTTATGGACACATTTTTGGTGGTAACCAATGTCTATTTTGGGGGACATTTTGGCTAAAATTGGTAAATTTTGAGAAATTCCAAAGGCCATGCAAGCTCCAAATTATGTTTGACATTGAGGGTGCTACCCCTCAACCCTATAGGGAATACACCTAGGGCTCTATCCCTTGATCCCATTAGGGGATACCACTCTTAGACCCCCATGTTATGGCTCTTTGTTTAGTAATTCTAGTGTACTTTCTTCCACCAAAGGATAAGGTCTAATCTAACAAGTGGTGAGATCCCCTCACAACAATATTTTATGTCTTTTTGATATTTATACATGGATGGATTATCAGTAGAGCCCAACATCATCATTCACCTAGTTATATTTTCATGTGTACTAATTTGGTGTCAACTACATTGGTTGCTCATTCTTATGGATGCATTATTAACTACATCTGATGTCCATTCCTCGAGATGTGCATTGGCAACTATGTACTATTTTTATTACCTATTTGGATGCATTATTGACTAAGCTCGATGTCTATACATAGATCATGTATAGGTACTCACATCATAATCACATATTACTCTCATATTTGTGGACATATTATCAATTGAGCCTGACATCCATTCACTTGAGCATGCTTTGTACTTACAAACATAGGAGTCATTATTGATTGTCTTAGGGGTTTTTTTTATCAATACTCACTGAATATTGTAAATTGGTTTTTGATATTGATTTTATAACTTTATTTTCTATTTATTTGGATTTCCTTATAAATTATGTTCAAATAATCTTCAATCTACTTAGATACTATAATGAAAGGATACATGGTGTTCTATTTACAATCCTTGTCTATTATTTACAAACACATCATGACATGAGTTACTTACCCCAATAATTATAGAAATAGTACAAAGTTAAACATAGACTTTAGTTTACACATGCCTCATAATATATTGGAAACACCCAGCATCCCATTTTTATTGAACCTTAAGAATCCATCCATCCATCTAATTTTTAATTACACCAATTAGTGGTTAGCATTAAGAAGTCACCCTCAACTTACCCTCTAAACTAGGTTTAGTGGGCTATGTGTTTTAGTATTTTTTGATTCATTTTCCTTAATAAATAAACTTATTAAAAATAGAAATGATATAAGTTCTAAATAGGAATACCTATGATGAGGGATGTGCATCATTGATCAAGTGTAGTAGATTGGAAGGACTACTTGCACATAAGAGACAACTTGGACAAGATTGGATTAATATAGATGAGTAGACTACTAGATACAAGATCAGTTCTAGGAAGTGGTATACTTCATTAAAGGGATGTTAGTCCACTATTTTATGCAATCAAGTGGATAATATAATGATATAAATTATAAAACATGTGATAAGATATGATAATGAAATGAAACAAATCAATATAATGTATAGATATTATCAAAATGCTCATTCTAATATGATATTTCTAAATCTTATTGTTTTTGAATTAATTCTAGTTGCTCGATGATGGCTTCTAGAGTTGGGGCAAAGATGATCATGCAAAGTCATAACTCAAAGGAGATGTCACTTTGATAAGTGAATAATGGGTAAGGAACTATGGGTAAGTCTATTGGAAATATGATTTTCATTTATGTCAAAAAGGACACTATGGATGTCATTGATGTCAAAAGTATTAGGCAAGATTGATGGAGAGAAGAGCATGTTTCACAGTTGTACTATGTAAAGTTGTCACACTTTTACAAAGACCATTTATGGATGTTTAAAGTTAGATAGATGAAATATATATTATGTGTTTTTCATGTACATTCTATAAATATGGTCCATAGGTTTAGAGGAGAAAGAATGAACTCATAATTGATTTATCTTTGCTCTCGAACTGGAAAGGGTTTCTCAATAAAATCCTAAAGGTTTAAGTCAGGGAATCAAAAGGAAATTTATATTTTTATAGTGACTGGCTATAGCCTAGACCTAGTATCTTAAGTCATAACTTAAGCCCTTGATCGTCATTGTAAAATTGACCCCTCGACCTAGTATTTACCAGCTTGAGCAATGTTTAAAAGACTTAATATTTCCTAAGTCTTTGACTTTATATTATATCTGATCTTGATCAACAACTATTGATTCATTATACATAGATGATCCATTGAAGTAAAGCAAAGTCAAATTATCAAAGGCTCCTCCAAGTGAATGCTCTATTACCAAGTTTCACAAGAACTTGAGTTTGTCAGATAGGGGATCAATGAGAGTGAACATGTTAGAGTTAATGTTTGGGATAGTTGGAAGATTAATAGATCATGCTTAATCAAACATTGGAGATTTAATAGAGCATGATGAAGTCAAATTATCAAAAGGAGCTCTGAGTGAGTGCATAAGTGATAAGTGTCACATTTATAGAGCTTATCAAATAGAGACCCAATGAGTGTAAGCTTGTCATATTTAATAATCAAGCTTGTTAAAAGATCTGATGATGCATGGGTGATCATACAAAGGAGATCCAATTGAGTGAATGGATTCAAATAATATAAAGTGCTCAATGTTTATTGACATAGTGATGAGTTAAAAACTAAGCATATTTAGGAATATTGATGAAATGAAAGTGATCCAAAGATGTAGGAAGTAGTGAGATGAGGTCAAAGTGTTAAAGTTTAAAGACCAAGTTAAGGTAAAGGTCATACAAGTTAAAATATCCAATGGCATGTGGAATCTTAGATGAGAAAGATCTAATAGAGCGAGTAGACTTAGATGGAAAAAAGTGATCAATGTTTATCAACATAGTGGAAGGCTAAAGACTGAGTAGGTTTGAGAAGATAAATAGAGTGAAAGTGATCCAAAGATATAGGAAATAACAAGATGGGTTAAGATCTTGATGTTTAATGTCAAGAAAAAAGTAAATATCATACATCTTTGAAGATTGAATGACATGTAGAAGCTCATATTAGGAAGATCCATAGCTGCATTTTAAATATAACAAAGCTAAAGTTTGGAAGTGTATAAATATCTAACAGATATCATGATCTTATCAGAAGGTGATTGAATGGGTGCATTTTAAATTTGAGTCATTTGAGTGTGGACCATCATATTGTGGTTCCAAAGGCAAGATCAATGACCAACATTTAAATTCATGTCCAGATAAATGGTTAGTTTTAAGAACTTGCATATAAGCTATATATCTCAATACAAACAATGAGATTGATTGATCCAATTGATCAAATCTACATTAAAGAGCCTATGCATCAAAACTTTAGTTTAAAAAAATATATAGATAGTAAAGATACCTAAAATTATGGTGTAATACATGAAATTGAGATGCAAGAAACTTACAGTCCAAGTCATAATGAATTAGAGTCTAGAATTGGCATGATGCATTACCATTCAAATTTAAACACATAGAAGATATGGAACCGTAGATAATCTATTTATAAATATGATATCTAGGATTAAGGAAAATTCTATTGGAATAATTTCATTTGCTATTGAGCCAAATTGAATATAGATAGAGGTAGAGATTAAAAGCCAATAAAGTGTTTCAAATAAAAAATCATAAAAACATAGAACCAGAGGGGGTAGAGAAGAGCAAAGTGGTTGGTGAAGCCAATTAAGTGTCTTGAATAGAGAGATATTTAAACATATGAATAGATGAATAGAGAGGAGTAGAGAGGAAGAAAGGCAAAAAGATAATGTGTAGAGTATGATTAATTGTATATTAGACCTGTAACAAAGAACAAAGATTTGGATTCATGTATGAATCTAATTTATAAATTGGAGTTATAGCACCATAGAAGAGTCTAATAGGTTGGTTCCATCAAATAATCTAAGTGGGTGCTCAAATTAGGGAGTGGGTGCCTTATTAGAGTTGGTGCTCTTAAATAAGGGGATTGGTATCTTCTTAGGAATGGTGTCCTTAAACATTATAAATAATGAGGTTTAACACTGAGGCTTTGAACTATGAGGTTGAATTAGAATAGTATATTTTATCATCTATTCTCATCATGGTTTTTCCCTTTGGGTTTTCCATGTATAAATCTTATGTCATGTGTATTTGTGTTTATATGATCTTTGCATATTTTATTTTATCCACATAGATATTTAAAATGTTCTAAAAGGTATTAAAAGAATAGTTTTAATTCATATACTGATTCACCCCCCTCTCAGTATCTAGTTGTGTTCCAATAATTGGTATCAAATCCTAGGGTTCCTTGAAAGAAGCTTAATTAGCTTAGGCAGATCTTGGAATAGAGAACACAATGGCTAGTTAAGAAGGATCTTCATCAAATAAGGCACCTCCCTTTGATGGATTTAACTATGCATTTTAGAGCATAAAAATGGAAATATATTTGTCCTCATTAGGGTTTAATGTATGTATGTCTATGGTAAATGGATATACAACCCCTACTACAACTCCTACTGATCAAGCTACCAAGAAGGCATATGAGAGCAATGCTAAGGCAAAGAATGCTATTCTTTATGGATTATCAAACTCATAGTTTGTCAAAGTTATGCACTATCAAAATGCACAAGACATCTGGAACAAGTTGAAGGGCATCTATGAAGGAAATGACAAGGTAAAGCAGGCCAAGATATAAACTTATAAATGAAAGTTTGAGAGATTTAATATGAATGAAGAGGAAAATATTTTAGACTACCTCCTTAGGGTAGATGAAATAGTAAATAAAATCAGAGGCCTTGAAGAACAAATGAAAGATTCAATCATTATCAATAAGGTTTTAAGATCTTTGCCATTAAGATATGATTCTAAAATCTTTGTAATAGAAGAAGCAATATATCTAGATAAACTCACTATTGATGAGTTACATGGGACCTTCATAGACTATGAGATGAGAATGGGAGAGATAGACACCTTCAAGAGAGAAGATACATTCAAAGCATCCAAACAAGTAAAGGAAGAAACATCTACATCTAAATTTGAGGAGACTGATAAAGAAGAAGCTAACTTTGTTAGAAGACTAAAGAGAGGATCTGGAAAGTATAGAGGTAAGTTACCCTTCAAATGCTTTAACTGTGGTAAAGTAAAAAAATTTGCTACTAAATTCCCTCATAATAAAAAGGATAACTTTTATCAAGTAGAGAGTAGCAAAAAGGTGAAACCCTACTATCCTAATAAGAAGAACTTCTTCAAGAATAAGAAAGGTGTATACACAAAAGGAGATAGTGATAGTTCAAATGATGATCATGACTGTGATTTTGTGAATAAGGGAAATGAATCCATATTCATGATAGTAGGATCAAATTCTATAAATATATATCAAGATGAATTTGAAGACTTGAATGCAAAAGAAGGAGAAGTGGATCTAGAATGTGAGCTCATATGTGCTCTAGATGAGATTGACAAGCTGAGAAAAGAGAATTCAAAAAAAAAGAAGCTTGGATAAAATAAAATTGAGAAAATGTTTAAATGTATTGAGAAATATAATTATATGGTAATTATTCTAAATACACAAGTTGAATAGGTTAAAATCAAATAAGATGTAGTCAAAATGGAACTACAATCTAAATTTGATGAATGTGTGAAACTTAAGGTAGAAATAGTGGATTTGAGAAAAGAACTTGAAAAATCCAAAGGTCAACTAAATAGAAGTTTGAAGTTGATAGGAGGATATAACATTCTTGATGAATTGATTAACTCTCAAAATCCCTCAAAAGAGATATCAGGTCTTGGTTATGAGAAGGGATTTTTTTTCTAAATTAGTACATCTGCTAACCTATATGAAAACTTCAAAGCAGAAGGAGAATCAAGAGAAAAGAAAGAGAAAGATTACAAGGATACAAAGAGAAACTCAAAAACAATTGATGTGAATAAATATGAACCCAAAAAGAATGCTTGAAGAGAAAAATAAGACAAAGGTAGCTGATGTTGATGGATACACCAAGGTGAGAAACTTGAAGAAGCCACAACTATGAAGAATTTCTCATGTTGCACCAAGAAATGCTATAAATAGGTATTCCTCATATTTTTATGGTTATTGTTATAGCTATAATCATTTTGGTCATAAGGCTATTAATTGTGGAGTTGTAACTACAAGGAGAATCAATTTTGTAAGAAAAAATTCATTTGCACCCTTGGTAGATACAAATGTAATGTGCTATAATTACAATAACTTTGGTCACATAACTAAACATGATAGAAATATATTTTTAAGATAAAAAGTACATAATGTAAATAAAGACATGCCTCCTAGTGTTATTGAAAAGAAGCTAAATAAGAAACCCAAGGATGTGTGGAGAGTGAAAAATCAATCCATGATTGTTTAGAGTGCACTCCATGCCAAAGAGTAGAATTTGTAGGTGATAGATAATGGATTCTCAAAGCATATGAATAGTGACAAGAGAAATTTCACTAAATTGATCAAATATAAGGAAGGATCTATCAACTTGGGAGACAACACAATAGTAAAGATCAAAGGTAAAGGAACCTTGAACATAGATGGTAAACTGCCTACACATGATGTATTTTATGTTGAAGGATTGAATCATAATCTGATAAGTGTCAACCAAATGTGTGATAATGGATACAAGGTCACATTTGATGAAAAATATTTTAAGTTCAAGAGACTATAATAATAGTTGTAGAAGGGAAAATGACTGAGAGCAATATCTACAATCTTGTTGAAGTGAAAGGTAAAAATTTATTGATGGGAAAGATTGATGAGATTTGGTTGTGGCATAAGAGAATGGGTCATGTAAAATTTGAAAATCTATTCAAAGTGAGCTAAAATAAGTGTGTAAGACACATGCCCAAGATAACCAAACCTATAGATACTACTTGTAAGGAATTCCAGCTACGCAAGTAGACAAGCGTCAAATTTTAAACAAAGGAGTATGCAACTACAAAGCCTTTACAATTAGTTCATATTAATCTTTGTGGTCCTACCAAGACAATAGGATATAAAAGAGAGTGATACTTTAGTTTAATTATATATGACTACTTAAGAATAACATGCGTAACCTTTTTGAAGGATAAATCTTGAGCCTTTTGAGAGATTCAAGATCTTTAGATCCATGGTTGAAAATGAGATTGGAAAAAAAATAAAATTCTTAAGATATGATAAAGGTGGAGAATTCACCTCAAATGAATTCATAGAGTATTGTGAGAAACATGGGATCAAAAGGCACTACTCTGTAATAAGGACTCCATAACAAAATGGAGTTGGTGAGAGAAAGAACAGAACAATCAAGGGAATGGATAGAAAAATGCTAAAGGAGACCAAGTTACTAGATGGATATTGGAGATAAGTAGTCTAAATAACAATATACATCTTGGATAGAGTTTAATTGAGGGTAAATAGTGACAAAACTCCTTATGAACTATGGTATGGAAATCCTGCCTCTATTAAGTACTTTAGAGTGTTTGGAAGCAAATGTTACATCAGAAGAAAGGAGGACAAATTGGGAAGCTTTGAATCAATAAGTGATGATGGAATATTTCTTGGTTATTCCACTCAAAGCAAAGCCTATGTATGTTATAATAAGAGGGTACATAATATGGTACAGATCATAAATGTCAAGGTTGAAGAAGGCATAAAACATGTTGAACCTAACAAAGAAACTAGTAATGAAGAGATAAATCTTGAAGAAGAAGTAGATAGTGAAGAGGCTAAGAAAAATAATGAAAAGGAACCTCCAAGATTTATTTAAAAGGATCATTCTAAAGAGTAGATAATTGGTAATAAGAATGAAGGAGTTCAGACAAGGAGAAGAATTGTAGTGAACAAAGAGTAAGTAAGTTTTGCTCTAATGTCTAAAATTGAGCCTAAGAGCTATGTTGACTCCAATAAAGATGATAATTAATTAAAATACATGGAAAAATAACTGAGCCAAATATAAAAGAATAAAACTTGGTAACTAGTTCTAAGACCCTCAAACAAGAATGTGATAGGAATAAAATGGGTCTATAGAAACAAGTTCAATGAGGATAGAGCTATTATAAAACATAATGTGAGATTAGTGTATAAGGGATATGCACAAGTAAAAGGCATAGAACTTAAGGAAACATTTAATCTAGTTACTAGATTGGAAGCTATAAGGCTGTTTCTAGCATTCTCTATTTACAATAAGTTCAAAGTCTATCAAATGGATGTAGAGTTTACCTTATTTAATGGGAACCTAGAAGAGGAAGTCTATATTGAACAATTAGAAGGTTTTGAATTTTCAAACGAAGAAGATTATGTGTGTAGATTGAAGAAAGCACTGTATGGTCTAAAACAAACACCTATAGAATGGTATTCAAGATTGGACCAATACCTGCAATAATAAGGTTTCAACAAAGGATGTATAGATATTATTCTATACTTCAAATCAAAAGGTGAGTATATGTTGATTGTTTTTGTTTATGTAGATGACAACATACTTGGTGGTAGCAATAACAAAATGTGCAAAGAATTTACTACATAAATGCAAAGTGAACTTGATATGTCTATATTAGGATAACTTACCTTCTTTCTTGGTCTACAAATAACACAATCTGATGAAGGGATAATCATATCACAAACCAAGTAAGTAAAGGAGATGCTCAAGAAATTTATAATGGAAGATAGCAAACTAGTTAGTACTCCCATGATAAATAGATACAAGTTGAGCAAAGAGGATGAGTCACTTGATGCAAATTAGAATATGTATAGATCAATGATAGGTATCTTGCTATACCTAACTGTATCAAGACTAGATATCATGCTAGTAGTGTGCATGGTTTCTAGATTTTAGGCTACTCCTAAAGAGTCACATGCCAATGTAGTGAAAAGAATCTTTAGATACATCAAGAACACAATTGACTATGGCCTATGGTACCCTAAAAGTGAATATTTCACTTTGAAAACATATACAAATGCTGATTAGGTTGGAAGTATGGATGATATAAGAAGCACTAGTGGTGGTGAATTTTTCTTTAGAAATAGACTTGTTTCATGGCTGAGCAAAAATTGAGAATCAATTACTCTTTCTATAATAGAAGTAGAGTATGTAGCAATAGTGTCATGTTGCACTCAAGTCCTATGGATGAAGCAAACACTCAAGGACATAAAGGTTGAGTAAAAGTCACCTATTTCTATTCTTTGTGATAATTCAAGTTCAATAAATATATCAAAGAATTCAGTTATGCATTCTAAAACTAAGCATATATAAATAAGGTATCACTTTTAAGAGAGAGGCTTATAGATCAAGAGGTCACAATGGAATATGTGCCAAATAAGGACCAGATAGTAGACATATTCACCAAACCTCTTCCCAAAGAATAATTTAAATCTCTGAGATAGAAGTTGGGAGGGGTGGCTCCTACACCACATCACTAAATCACTAGTGATAGTGCATGAATCTAATGGGAGTCTCATGAAAGATTTATTAATCACTGGAAGAAGTGAGAGAAGTTAACTTAGGTATGTATATTTTAAAAATTTATAATGAGTTGATGGTTTTAGGTTCTTGGATAAACTCCTTTATTTGATAAAGGGGGAGAACACTTTGGACAAACTATGAGAAGGAGTCCCTTTGCCATTGATGTCAAAGGGGGAGAAAAAGTGCAAATGCTCTCTGTAAAAGTTTGTAAGAGTAGAACAAGTTTCAAATATGAGTTTATGAAAATATGCCATTGCCTAAGGGGGATCAAGTTTGGTATGAATATCTTCAATTCATACTGATCAGAAGCTAATGTCAGTAATGCTAGAGAAGGATCAAATTATTAGAAGATCAAAATATTAAATTTACATTAGAGCATTTATATTTCCATCAATGCCAATAGGGGAGAGTGTTGGAAATATGTTTTTTATTGATGTCAAAAGTAACATTATGGATGTCATTGATATCAAAAATATCATGCAAGATTGATGGAGAGAAGAGCATGTTTCACAGTTGCACTGTGCAAAGTTGTCATGATTTTATAGAGACCATTTATGGATTTTTAAAGTCAAATAGATAGAAGATCCATTATGGGTTTTTCCTATACATTGTAAAAATATGGTCTACAAGTTTAGAGGAGAAGGAATGAGCTCATAATTGATTTATCTTTGCTCTTAAACTGGAGAGGGTTTATCAATAAAACCCTAAAGGTTTAAGTCATGGCATCAACAAACACTTTCTATTTTGATAATGATTGGCTATAGCCTAGAATCAGTAATTTAAGTCATAACTTGAGCCCTTGATCATCATTACAAAACTGACCCCTTGACCTAGCATTTACCAGCTCTAGAAATGCTCAAAAGACTTAATATTTCCTAAGTGTTAGACTTTATATTATATTTAATCTTGATCAATGACTATCACTTCATCACACGTAGATGATATAATGAAGTGAGGCAAAGTCAAATTCTCAAAGGCTCCTTCAAGTGAATGTGCTATTGCAAAGTGTCAAAAGCACATGAGTTTATCAGATAGAGGACCAATGAGAGTGAGCATGTCAGAGTTAATGTTTGAGTTAGTTAGAATATCAATGGTTCATGCTTAATCAAACATTAGAGATCTAATGGTATGTAATGAAGTCAAATTATCAAAAGGAACTCTGAGTGAGTGTGTAAGTGATAAGTGTCACATTTATGGAGCTTATCACACAACTACCTAATGAGTGTAAGCTTATCAGATTTAATGATTGAGCTTGTTAGAAGATATGATGATATATGGGTGATTATGCAAAGGAGATATAATAGAGTGAATGGAATAAAATGATATAAAGTGATCAATGTTTATCGACACAATGGCGAGTTAAAAATCAAGCATGTTTGAGAATATCAATAGAGCAAAAGTGATCCAAAGATGTAAGAAATAGTGAGATGAGGTCAAAGTGTCAAAGTTTAGTGACCAAGTCAAGGTAAATTTTATACAAGTTCAAAGATATAATGACACATAGAAGCTTATATGAGAAATATATAATAGAGAGAGTGGACTTATATGAAATAAAATGATCGATGTTTATCGATATAGTGGTAAGTTAAAGACTGAGCAAGTTCAAGAAGATCAATGAAGTGAAAATGATCCAAATATATAAGAAGCAGTGAGATGGGATAAAGAGATCAATGTTTAACATTAAAAAATAATTAAAGATCATGTATCTTTGAAGATTTAATGACACATAGAATCTTGGATCAGGAAGATCGACATACGTGTTTTAAAGATGACAAAGCTAAAGTTTAGAGGTGTAAAAAGATCTAATGAATAACATGAGATTGTAAAAAGGTGATCAAAAGGACATGTTTTAAATCTGAGTCATTTAAGTGTGGTCCATTAGATCATGGTGCCAAAGGCAAGATCAATGACTAACATTTAAAGTAATGTTTAGACAAATAGTTAGTTACAAAAACTTACATATAAGCTCTATATCTTGACACAAAAAATGATATTGATAGATCCAATCGATCAAATATACATTAAAGATCCTATGCATACAAAAATAAGTTTAATAGATGCTATAGATAGTAAAGAGACCTGAAATTATGGCATGCTGCATGGAATCAAGATATGGGAAACTCACATTCCAAGTCATAATAAACTAGAGTCTAGAATTGGCATGATGTGTTGCAGTTCGAGTGTGAACACATAGAATATATGGAACCCTAAATTATTTGTTTATAAATATGATATTTACGATAAAGGAAAATGTTGTAGGAATAATTGTATTTTCTATCGAGCCAAGTTGAATATAGATAGAGGTATAAAGCAAAAGCTAATAAAGTGTGTCAAATAGAAAATCATAAAGACACAAAACTAAAGGGGGTAGAGATGAGCAGATTGTTTGGTGAAGCTAATGAAGTATGTTAAATAGAGAGATATCTGGACACAAGACTAGAGGAACAGAGAGGAGTAGAGAGGAAGATAAGCAAAAAGAGAATTGTAGAGTATGATTAGTTGTAGATTAGACTTGTAATAAAGAATAAAGATTTGGATTTATGTATGAATCTAATTTGTAAATTAGCATTGTAGCTCCATGGAAGAGTTTGATAGGTTAGTGCCATCAGATAAATTGAGTGGGTGCTTACTTAGAGTTGGTGCTCTTAAATTAGGGGATTGGTGTCTCCTTAGGATTGATGTCCTTAAACATTGTAACCAGTGAGGTTTGTCAGTGAGGTTGGATTAGAATAATAACTTCTAATAGCTATTCTCACCATGGTTTTTCCCTTTGGGTTTTTCACATATAAATATTGTGTCATGTGTATTTTTATTTATATGATCTTTGCATATTTGATTTGATCCACATAAGGTATTAAAGGAATAGTTTTAATTCATATGCCGATTTACCCCTTCTTAGTATCTAGTTGTGTTCCAATAAAGTTGTGTATTGAAACCACATCATGTATAACACTAGACAAGGTCATCTATAGATAATAATGTATGGTTTTAGTACATAAAATAATAAGTTAGAAAAACTTAATATTGATAAACTAGGATCGATGCTAATTGTCTTAGAATCGGTATTGATTATGAAATCAATGTTGATCCATACAAGGAATCATCATCAATCCTTCGAGTGGATACTAAAAAATCAACATGGGGTCTAAAAGAGGGATCTAATAGATTCGTATTGGTTTAGGGACTGGTTATTAACTATCTAAACAAATTAAGAGTAGAAAATAGAATATAAATGGAGAACATAGTAATCAAAATGTACTTAAATAGATAACATACTTACCTCAATAAATGATTCCTATGTTGTATAAAAATGTCTCATTGATAGGGATGTGCTTAACCTTTGATAGAGTGTGGATGGGATAAAATAGGGGTGGCATTATTTTTTAGTACTCTAGGGGAATTTAGTTAGCATTTTGGTGTGCAAATTTAGGATTCTTTAGCTTAAAGATAAACTGAGTATAAATTAATGTCAATCCTACTAGGATTGACAATGATCATAAGGATCAGTGTTGATCTGATCCAAGTTTAACTTGTTTATTCCAACAACTCAAATTTATTAGATTAAATTTAGTCTAGGTTGGTTTTTAATGAGGTTTAATTAGGGAGAATTTTTAATGAGTTAAAAAAACTTACTTCTAATAAACTTAGGGAGATTTTACCAGATTTAGGGATAGTTAATTAATTAATTAGGTAAAAAGGTAATTAATTAGATTAATTACACAATGTAAGATAGTAAATAGTAAAAATATATTAACTAGCATAAAAAGGATAGGGAAGGGGTAAGACACATTTATTCATAATACAATGGTTTAAATTTATAGTGTCTACATTTTCCCCTTTTTGTTGAGTGGTTTGTGATAACCTACTGTGAGACAAAAACTATGATGGGTCTAATGCCCTGGGTTTATGTGAGGGGGTATTCCCCCTCAAATCAATAGCTAATAAAGGATAACAAGGTGGATATGGGTTTGGAAATGATGTGGTAATGGATAAGGTAGATGGAAAATTAGCATCAAAGATGCAAGGATATGCATGAAGTATAATGCTGCACTAACAAGATATAGGATATCTAAACAAGAATTCCCCAAGGAAAACAAGTAATGGATTGACACAACTATGAACATGCAAGATGTATCAAAGGCAATCAAGAGGGAAATGGATAGGATAGGCTAACCAAAGAATTTGTGTGCTTGGTATGTGTGCACTACTTAGGGACACTTACACTCAAGATGAGGTACATGTTTATAGACACTAAAATGAATGTAGACCTCTCAAAGGCCATGGGAGCATTAAGGGGTTAATATCCAAAAATTAGTAATCATGGGTAACAAAGGATATGATAGTTGTAACAAAAGATAACTTAAAGTGGCCTTGAAATAGGGCTATGAGGATGTAATGAATTTGTAAGTAGTGTAAGGGAGCCAAAATGGACCAAATAGATGTCAATCTAGTGGATCGATAACGATTAAGAAAGAATTAAGATCAATCATAAAATAATTGACATCAACCCAAAAGGGCTATAAATAGGCTATCAAATAGTTTTGAAACTCATTTTGCAATTGAGAACATGTGATGTAGAGCCAAAAAATTAACACCTATCTACACATTTGGGAGAGATATATATGATTGAGGATAGTGGGAGTGGGTAACGATGATGATGATCACATGATGAGGTAGGGGAAAAATGTTTTTGTTATTTTTTTCTGATTTTTTTTGCATTTTTAGCTAGTTTAGTTAGGGTTTTACATTACAAAGTTTAGTAGGGGCCAACATTGAGCCATAATGGATCAATATCGATTCCCTACTAATTTACCTTTAATTGATGATAGGTCAATGCTAATTGGATAATCGATGATGATTCAATACTAATCAGTGTCAATCCTATAAGGGTCAATGTCGATTCCTAGGGATTAAAGAAAACTTAATGGATATGATTAATGGTTAGGTAACTAAATAAATCTAGGGAGTTATATGATTACAAGAATACATACTATTGACCATGTAGGATTGAGTACCACCCTTGATGGAGCGATTATGAGGGGTGATGGGAGATACAGATTAGGAGTACCTCAAGGCAATAGGTTCAGGAGGACTATGACACAATCATCAAGTACATCAGGGATAGAGTCTATAGGTGCTATTAATAGAGTGATGGGATTCATATTTAGGGACCTTTTATCTATTGATTGTAGAGATGATACTAAATCTAGAGGATATCTATTAGATACTATGATTACTGATGTAAAGAACATAGATTATTTTGGTAGATGAGAGAGGATGGTCAATAACATTGACATGATTATATGGGGATGATGTTGTAGGTATTATATTTATAGAAGAAGGATTTAGCTTCAAGGTTCTATATGATAAGGATTGGGATGGGATATGGGTAATCACCATGATGATGTTGGATATCTCCAATTATGCATTTCTCGACTCAGGTGGAGGGAGATTCTCATGGAACTTAACATGTGTGTTAGGAGACATGTAGGATCATCAAAAAATATTTGTATGGTATCGAACATTATTAGCATAGATATACAGGGAGCTATGGAGATGGAGGACACAATGGCACTATGGGTTGGATGTCACCTATGTTTTATAGTGCTAGGCTTACAAGCACATTTGAATAGTACAACCACTAGGGCTACCATGGATGGGATAACACCAACTTGCATTTAGTGTTGGTTTTTTATGATAAAGGGATAATCTTACCCATCTACATGGAGATGTGAGAGTTTAGGACTTAGACTAATATAGATAGGTGTTAGAGGAGTTGGATAAGGATGAGGTGATATGAAGGCCATATGTCAGGTTTATAACATGATTAAGGATGGAGACAAAACTAATGGTAGTGAAGTAAGTGAGGTGGTTGTGAGGGTAAAGCACAGAGCATGTGGAGCTATTCTAGTTTGGTTACATGCAATGATAGTTTGGGCTATGTCAGGACATACCTGAGGTAAATTAGGTATATAAGAGGGATGACTTCGAGGGGGAACTTCATGATTTAGAGGTTATTAAGCTAGAGATTTTGGTGGAGGAGGAGATACAGGGAACAAGTGTGGATGATGCCAGAATGATAGCAGCATATTTATTATGGTGGGTGGATTAGCATGAAGGGGGATAGGAGAGGGTGGAATGATAAAGATGAGATATGGGAGATGTAAATATGGTGGATGTGGAGGCCATATGAGGATATGGGGAGTGGGATGTAGACTTCAAGGCAATGATAATAGAGAGGTATGTATCATATGAATAGTATTTTGGAGTTGTATTTGAGTGGGACTAGCTACCTACGAGCTTGATAAATCTATAGGGGTGTTATGATGCATTACAATAGAGTTATGATGAGGCATGTCGAGCATGAGATAGGTATCATGAGTAGTGTAAGAGGCTCCAAGTATTAATAGGGGCTGTAAGGGGATTAGTGTTAGGATATACTACTAGAGGAAGGGGATAAGTTAGGAGGATGAGGCCTATAGGCATTGTGAGCATGGATAGGTATCATGATGTGGTGGTAGAGCTATGATATTATGAGTAGATTATTATAAATTAGTTACCAAAGGTTCCTAGATATTCCAGTGGTATAGCCATGTAGGGTCAAACTCCTCAATGAACATAGGCTACCACAACTAGTATGGGGAGTGTACCATAGGGGAGAGATAGGAGGGATGGGGGAGGAGATGGAGGTGATAGTGGAGGAGGTAGAGTGATATTTGTCTAATCCATATCTAGTTCACTGAGTACTCATATCTATGGCTAATTATATGGATTGTATTTGTATATATATTATATATTATGACATTTTTATGATGTATATTTGATTTTTTTGATATATAGATTCATGAATATTTGTTATACACTTTTTTTACATGATATTATGTTATGCGATTATGGATTTGGATTATGTTTAGATGGTATTTTAGTTATTTCTATCATGGATTATATTGATTATATAGTGTTTACATGGATTATGGATTTTAGATCATGTGATGTAGCTTTTAGATTTTTATCTTGATTATAGATTTATATACATGTGTTTTAATGGATTTATAATGAATTATGGATTTTCAATGTATGCATTAATTTATGATGTCTATGCTTATGAATTTAATATTATATGGATGATTATTTTATGGCATTTTGCTTTAGATTATACTAATTAGATTATATGGATGGGATTTTATATCATGGTTGATTATGGATTATGTTATAATTTTACATTAATTTAGATGTTTAAAATTTATGATAAAATTATTTCTATATTAACTTATAAAGGATGCATGACTCATAATTGGCTTGGACCCTAACCAAATCTAGGCCTCCTATTATTTTTTCATATACACCCTTTTATCTAGTGTTAATGAAAATCCTTAACAATCTCTTGTCAATTAAATTCATAGATCTTTGGTTTGAAAAGGGGATGTTTATGTTTGTAAGGAATGAGGAAGAAACTTAATTCTCTAGGAATACACATGTTTTTTTATGTTTTTGAGCCATTTAACCTTAAGCTTGTTGGTTGAATATTTTATTGATCAGCGTACTGATAAACAAAATAGGTCTGATCAGCCAAAGTAGGAAGATTAGTCATCCAAATGTGTAGGTTTACCACATCAGAAGGAGACTGATCTCTCCTCTCATTAAGGGGAGGTTCCCTATATATATATATATATAATAGAAAATAATACTCAAGGGTAGGACAAACCATCCATCTCTCTTTTTTTAGAGATGATGTGTGCAAATCAAAGGAAAAACTCAAGGGAAATGATAGACATCACTCCTCTTCTTTCAGAAGTACTATTCAACAAACCACAAGAATACTTCTGGTAGTAACAACAAAATGTAGCAAAGGATGTAATAACTAGCAAATCGAGATGCAGCACAAAGTCTCCACCTAAATTGCTCAAGAGTAAGATACGAAGGACAATGAGGGCACAAAGTCATCCCAAGTTCCTTTACATAGAAATGAAAAGAAAACACACTAAAGGCAATTATGGGGGCACAAAGTATCTCCACACTTGACTCTTTAGGACACCTTCCTGACTGCTGTCACTAATTTTGCTTGTTGAATTAAAGGAATAGAAGATATATTAAGGAAAAAGACATAAGAATAGTTTCCCCAGCAACAAATATATCACAGCACAAAGTCTAAAAAATCACTTGCTTTCTTATTCCTATAACAAAATATGATCAACAAACTAAGCTCAAAGTCTCAGAAGTGCCTTTCAATTTGGGTAGAGTTTCAATCTGATTGTCAAAAAGAGATATATGTTTACAATGAAAGAGAGTCCCTTATATAGCCTCTTTAAGAAAGACTCAAGAATAGTAACACATCATGTTGCATTTAAATTTGTTAAGGAGATAGGCTGGATTTAGGGGCATCTACCCATTTGTTTTTTTTAATGCAGAGAAACAAGTCACGCTATTGAAAGTTTGAATCTTTCAATGTCCACCTGGTGATCTGATCCTTCTTCATCGTTCCTCCTTTTTTGGTTATTTGAATCAGGTCTTTAAATTTCTTGTCTATTCTTTGGTCACTTTTTGGTAAAAAATTGACACATGGTAGCATCTATTGAGAAACAGGTGAGGACACACGGTAGCTTCCACTGCTATTAGAGGCTTTAGAAACATTTTTTATGAGTCTGGTGGAAGATGACACATGGCAGTCTCCACTACGCTTTAGCGGCCTTTGAAAACACTCGAGACTTATTTTAGATTCACACAGATGATAACACGTGGTAGTCTCTATTATGATCTAAAAAAAATTCTTAGGAGGAGCTTAGAAACTTGTTCAAAACTTAGACACAAACATGTGTCACTCTCCACAGAGTTATCAATGAATAGGTGGCAGCTTCCATTTATCTTTGGAGAGTCAGGCGGATGATGACACATGGTACATTTCACTTTCTTCGGTAGCTCACTTGGGGTCCACCACAGTCTTTATGAAAACAAGATGTAGGAGGGAGAAATTTTAGAGATTGACACTTGTCAGCTTTTGATGAACTTTTCAAGGGACACATGGCATGTTTCACGACTTCTTGAGGGTAGAGTATACAGTGTCCTAGCAGATGACACTTGGCAGCTTCCATGAGACCTTGAGATTTAGACAAAAACTTGCATAAAAAGAAATACCCACGCATTGAACTTTGGAACTGTTGAAACTTTGAAGCTTCAGATGGAGAAACTTGGAGGCTTCTGACAAGCTTCAACAAGGATAGGTGGCATCTTCTATTGTGATTAGAAATAAAGTGCAATGGGGCTTGACAGATGACATGTGGTGAATTTTGCTTGACTCATTCTTTTCGGGGCACTCCTTTGAACCATTTTGATTGAACAAACTTTAGTTCAATGGTTCAATGGTTTAATGTCTTTGTTTTGGCTAAGTCTTGACTATTTGAAATAGTTTCTAAACCACGTTGAACCTTTGCTTTGAAATAATTGATTGAGCCCCTTTTTGGTTGAACTCGTTTGAAGAAGCCATTGAAACAATTAAACCTACTAATTTCAATCATGTTGAGTCCATAAATTTCTAGAAAATCTTAAAAAGTGAGGAAATTGAAAGCTCAAAAGAAATTTTGAAAAGGGAAGAGACAAATTTGGTCTTATAGGACCAAAATGGCTCATACTTTATCCCAAAAAGAGTGACACTTTTTGGGGGACAACAACTGGCTCCTGTTGGGGAACTTACTTTAGATGAGAACTTGGAACAATTGAGGGGAGTAGAAACCAAAATATCCAATGCCTTGAAGTGTCCCATTGGGCTACAGAGTCATGCTACCCAGAAATGGAAGGCATCAAAAATGAAAATAAACAAAACAAAATAGAATTAAAAATTATACAAATATACACACACACACACACACACACACACACACACACACACACACACACACATATATATATATATATATATATATACATATATAGATGCAATGATCTGATACTTTAAGAGTTGAAGTGTTTTAGATGTTGCTTCTTGAGAGACAGTGAAAATAGTGTGCCATCTTGGTAAACTAGAAGGAAAAAATTTTGCCCCCACAAATGGTGATGGGTGAATGGAGCTCTCCACTAGGAAACCAATTTTATACATCTTCCTCTTGGTCTTTTCTTCTTTTTTCTCTATGGTAGGACGTGGTCTTCAAACTAAAAACCATAACTCCTTGCTCTTCTTATGAAGGGTTCTTTTGCCTGATTTTGATTTGTAGCAGCATGGTCCACCATCAGAACTTGCTATTCTGCTAGTCTAGTCCAGCACATGCTTTGATTGTCAACATCATACCCCTGACAAACCATTAGCTCAACATTTCCTTTGATGTGAAGGAGTTTAACCTCTTCACCTTGAGCAGTGTTCAATCTGAGCAATAGAGATCTGTATCTAGCTGTGGAAGAAATGCTACCATCAGATTCCAAGATCCAAGCATCATCAGAAGCTGATCTTATATTAGATTTCTCTTCATTCGAGATGGAAGATATTTCTTGATTTGTATTGTACCCTACTAATTATTTTGATTCCTTGTTTGAACTGAATCCTAAATTGCTAGCTATAGGACTTTCATCAGCTGAGATAGGAGCATCATCCATGGTCAAGAAGTAATTACCCCTGCCTGAAGGCTCAAACAAAATTTGAGCTATAGGGGCTGAAATTTGGGTGACCAAAATTTTTACCTTAGATAGGTCTGCACCTGGTTCTCCATCAATGTCCAATTGCTTAGGATTGGCTTGCAGGGATTCAAACTCAGTCATCTAAATTTTGGATTTCTTGACATGATCAATCATGTTAAATGACTGGAATGGACTTGGAAGAGAGGATGGGAGTTCATCCTTTTGATTTCTAAGAGGGGAAGGACTGGTTTGTGAAGTTAAAGTAGAAGATGCAGAGATGTTCAATGTACTTACTTCTTTGGTAATCACCAGGTCCTTTGATTGAAAAGGAAGAGGGGTTTTTTGCTCAGCAATTGAAATTGCTGGTTGGGGTCGCTCCTTTGTCTTCTCTTTGTTGGCCTGCTGGGCTGACTGATTCTAGGACCTGGTGAATACTTTGTATGATCCTTTGACTACTTCACCTTCACTTCTGAGTTCATCCTGGTAATTTAGGAAACTAATGTGGGAGTCTTTAGTTGATTATTCTAGATCCTTCCTGAAGAGATCAACACCATTTTCTTGCTCTAACTCAGGTTGGAAATAGGAAACATGTTATGTTTCCAGATATCCAACTACCAAGTTTGTTGGAGGTGCTTCAAGGGCAGGATTCCTCTATGGGGGAGGAAGATGATTTTGTTTCCCTTGACTTCTGGTAGTGTTGCCTTGATATGGTTGATTAGGGAATGTCCTCCTTGGTATATCTTTATATAGAGGAGCATAAGACATACTTTGTGCCATTTGCCTTTTCAAGGCTAGCAATTCATTTGCCAGCTTTTATACCATTAGATCAATGGTGCCTGTAGATGAATATTTAGAAGATGATGAGGATCTATTTCTATTTAAATCTCTTCTTATCTTCCCTACCAAGATAAGGTCATCTTCTACCTCAGTGGCCAAAAGTTGAGTTGCAGCAAGATCTATTTGACCAGCACGTCTCAAAAGAAAACTTACTTTAGGTAACTGAGAATTAATGAAGAAGCATTTGATATTCTCAGCTATAGGTCAAGAAATTATAGGAATTTTATTCCTTAGTTTGTCAAATTTGTCTATAAAATCCCTCATAGGCTCATGAGGCTCTTTCTTCATCTGAGTGAGCTGGGCCAACAAGGCATGTGCATCTTCTACGGGCTTGAACCTTGCTTCAAACTTGGCTTTAAGTGTATCCCAGTCAGTCACTAATCTAACTTGCAGATGGTAGAACTAGTTTGTAGTAGCACCTTGTAGTGTCTCCACAAAAATATTGACTGCTACATCTTCAAATTCTACTTCGATTACTCCACAAGCTATGCTGAAGGCTACAATGTGTTCATCAGGGTGAACTTTCCCATCACCATAGAATTTGGGGAAGTTCTTCCTTGAACTGCGTGGAAGCTCATGTAGAGGTGGAGTAAGATTGAGAGGACCAAAAGCATTACCCTAGGGGCCTTGAACTGCCATTGTAGGATTATGAAAAGGAGGGATAACAAATCTCAGAGGGGTAATTATAGGTAAAGCTTTATCAACAGTAGAAGTAGATACTTCATCTGACAATGGAGATCTGACTTTAGTAGGAGGAAAACTCTTGGTTCATTAGAGACGAGATGGTGAAGGAAATAGATCAAAATCACTTTGCTGTACCAACTTAAATATAGGGTCATCAATCCCTTTAGCCCTTTTGGCTTCTTGTATACCTTGAATCTGCCAGATTGTGAAACAAAAGTGGAAAAGAATTGACCTTGCTTCAATTAAAGCTTGAGGATTTAAATTGTGCATTCTTTTTTGGTTAATGTGGAGGTGAATGGTAAGGCTATAAATGGATAATGGATATCATATCCCCAATGGAGTCGCCAAAAACTATTACGCGAGGTTGGGAAGAAAATTTTAACAATGGGAAATCACTAGAGCATTTTGCTCTTCCACAACAGAGTATAATGGATAGGTTATAACAATAATGGATAAGACAAGTAATGGAGTCACCAAAATATGTAATGGATAAGGGTTATAATGATAATAGGTAAGACACAGGTAATGTTTCAATCTAAAACTTGAGGTTCCAAATTGCACAAAATTATGTATATCCCTAGCGGAGTCACCAAAAACTGTTGGTTGAATATATTGTCGATCAATGTACTGATAAAAAAATAGGTCTTATTAGCCAAAGTAGGAAGATTAGTCATCTAAATGTGTAGGTTTACCACATTAGAAGGAGACTGATCTCTCCTCTCATCAAGGGGAGGTTCCCTATAGATATGATATATATATATATATATATATATATATATATATATATATATATATATAAAATAGAAAATAATACTCAAGGGTAGGACAAACCATCCATCTATCTTTTTTCAGAGATGATGTGTGCAAATCAAAGGAAAAACTCAAGGGAAATGACAGACAACACTCCTCTTCTTTTAGAAGTACTATTTAGCAAACCACAAGAATACTCCTAATAGTAACAACAAAATGTAGCAAAGGATGCAATAACCAACAAATTGAGATGCATCACAAAGTCTCCACCTAAATTTCTCAAGAGTAAGATGTGAAGGACAATGAGGGCACAAAGTTATCCCAAGGTCCTTTACATAGAAATGAAAAGAAAACACACTAAAGGCAATTATGGGGGCACAAAGTCTCTCCACACTTGACTCTTCAGGATACCTTCCTGACTGCTGTCACTAATTCTGAATGTTGAATTAAAGGAACATAAGATATATTAAGGAAAAAGACATAAGAATAGTTTCCCCAACAACAAAGATATCACAACACAAAGTCTAAAAAATCACTTGCTTTCTTATTCTAATAACAAAATATGATCAAAAAACTGAGCTCAAAGTCTCAGAAGTGCCTTTCAATTTGGGCAGAGTTTTGATCTGATTGTCAAAAAGAGATATATTTTTACAATGAAAGAGAGTCCCTTATATAGCCTCTTTAAGAAGGACTTGGGAATAGTAACACATCATGTTGCATTGAAATTTGTTAAGGAGACAGGCTGGAATTTAGGGGCATCTACCCATTTGTTTTTTTTAATGTAGAGAAACAAGTCATGCTATTGAAAGTTTACATCTTTCAATGTCCACCTAGCAATCTGATCCTTCTTCATCATTCCTCCTTTTTTGGTTATTTGAATTGAGTCTTTAAATTTCCTCTTTATTCTTTGGTCACTTTTCTCTAAAAAATTGACACGTGGCAGCATCTGCTGAGAAACAGGTAAGGACACACGGTAGCTTCCACTGCTATTAGAGGCTTTAGAAACATTTTTTATGAGTCTGGTAGAAGATGACATGTGGTGGTCTCTGTTGTGCTTTAGCGGCCTTTGAAAACACTTAGGACTTATTCTAGATTCACATGGATGATAACACATGGCAGTCTCCATTGTGCTCTAAAAAAAATGCTTAGGAGGAGCTTAGAAACTTGTTTGAAACTCAGACATAGACACGTGTCGCTCTCCATAGAGTTATAAATGAACAGGTGGCAGATTCTGCTTGTCTTTGGAGAGTCAGGTGGATGATGACACATGGTGCATTCCACTTTCTTCGACATCTCACTAGGGGCCCACCATAGTCTTTATGAAAACAAGGAGGAGGGAGAAATTGTAGAGATTGACACTTGTCAGCTTCTGATGAACTTTGCAAGGGACACGTGGCATGTTTTATAACTTCTTGAGGGTAGAGTATATAGTGTCCTGGCAGATGACACTTGGCGGCTTCTGTGAGACCTTGAGATTTAGACAAAATCTTGCATAAAAATAAATACCCGCACGTTAAAGTTCAAAATTATTAAAACTTTAAAGCTTCAGATGGAGACACTTGGAGGCTTCTAACAAGCTTCAGCAAGGACAGGTGGCATCTTCCGTTGTGATTAGAAACAAAGTGCAATGGGTCTCGATAGATGACATGTGGTGACTTTCACTTGAATCATTCTTTTTGGGGTGCTCCTTTGAACCATTTTGATTGAACCGATTGATTGAACCAACTTCGGTTCAACGGTTCAATGTCTTTGTTTCAGCTAAGTCTTGTCCATTTGAAACAGTTTCTAAACCGTGTTGAAACTTTGAACCTTGGCTTTGAAATAACTGATTGAGCCCCTTTTTGGTTGAACTCATTTGAAGAAGCCATTGAAATAGTTGAACCTGCTAATTTCAAGCATGTTGTGTCCATAAATTTTTGGAAAATCTTGAAAAGTGAGGAACTTGAAAGCTCAAAAGAAATTTTGAAAAGGGAATAGGCAAATTTGGTCTTGTAGGACTAAAATGGCTCATACATTGTCTCAAAAAGAGTGACATTTTTTGGGGGACAACAAAGCTAATCCATGAATATATATAGACTGATCAATATGGGAAGTCTACAAATTTAATGAAAGCTAATCAATACAGGAAGCTTTTGTGGGATATAATTTTTATTTTACAGATTTTTAAATGATTTGATTTTAATAAGAAACTAATTAATGCAGGAAGTTTCCTAAATCATAGACACATAGCCATCCTTCAAGGGAGTGGTCTACATGTTTAGATATATGTATTTTAGTAGTTATCCTTCAAAGGATCAGTCTATAGTTTTGATTTTTAACTAATTTTTATAATAACTATCCTTGGAGGGATTAGTCTATTATTTTGATCTTTTCTTGATTTTGTATCCCAAAATTTTTTTTTTTGGCCATAGATTAGATTTAAGGCCACCTAGGGTGTTTTCATAAGCCACAATAAGACCATGTATTATTCATTTAAAATAAGCTTTTAAGGTGAAGGATTTTAAAAAATAATGATTTGGAACTCCATTATATTTTGAATGGAGATAATCCATGAAAACATGCTATGAACACAGTCAAAGTGTCCATATTTAAGGATAAAATGGGTATATTGCTAGAAATCAACATGACTCTTGATCATTATGGGGTATGTTTAGAGATAGGGGATAGTATTTTAAGAGAGATTATGTTGATTGGTGTTTGCAATAGGATCATTAATAGTAGAAAGGATGCAAATGCAAAGCATTAAGAGGTTCATGCTCTAGTTTTCCATCATGGGAGGCCAAACAATATGCCCCAGATCTATATTTATGAGTGATAATATCAGGTCTAAGCCAATGTAGAGCAAACTGTCCTCATTTACTTCTTTCCATATTTTGGACATGTTGATTTTATTTAAGGACAAGGTCATTGATATTAAATTATCATTATTTTAAAATTTACTTATATGCACATTTTATCCATTCTTGATATACATGAAGGTTATCAAGGGCTGTGGCTCGATGCTCATCTAAAGATCCAGCTATGCTAATCATTCTTGATGGTAATCTTCTTTAGAAATGATATCCTTTAAAATGATCCAAAAGGAAGGAATTTTAACTTCTAAGGGAAAATTTCTTTGATACCATTGACCAAAGAAAAAGTGGTAGCCCTCGTAGGTGTTCGAATACTAGTTCAATAAGCCCATAAAGTAAAAAGTATGTGAAGATGCCAATCCTTTCTATCCTCATTGACTATTTTGGTTAACATCTTGACAAGGGTTTTATTTGATGCTTCAGCTTATCCATTGGCTTGTATATAATAAGGTGATAAAAAACTTAGCTTAATGCCAAAGGAATCACACAAATTTTGAACTTGATTATTTTAAAAAGATTTCCCATTATTTGTAATGGTTTTATGTGGGACACAAAAATGACATATGATGTGATGATTAATGAAATCAACAATCTTATCTACCTTGGTTAAAATAAGGGGAATAACTTCGACCAATTTAGTGAAATATTAAATAATAGTAATGATAAAACTATGTCACTGGGAAGATTTAGGATTAATCTACCATATAAGGTCTAAATCCTATTGGGAGAAAGGCCAAAAATCCTTGTATAGTTATAATGCATGACTAATGATATTGGATAAGTTGGTATGTTGTTGACACTTCATGCATTTCTTGACATACTCACAACAATCCTAATTTACCATGGGCCAATAATAACCTAGTCGCACAATCTTCTTGGTGATAGTTAAACCACTAAAATGAACACCATATATTCCATCTTGAGTTTCTTTGATCATTATATTTGCTTATAAATTATGGAAATAATGGAGAAGAATAACATCAAACCCCTCCTTATAAATCACACCCCCTTATATTACATACCAAGAACCTTTCTATTGAAAATCATGCTTAATTTTTTTTGATAAATCTAAAGGAATGATTCCTTTAGACAAATAATTGAATATCTATGAGTACCATAGATACACATGGTTTTAATCTATAGTCTGGATATAAGAAATATTATTCTTGGTATAAGAATGTTGATTGACCTTGTGAATAAGGATAGATAATTTAGACTCCTGAGAGGAAGATGGGATAAAGGAGGCCAAGAAGGCCATGGTATCAAAAAACTTGTTGGTTGATCGAGGACTAGTCTGGATGTCATAGTGGTTAAGGGTGGCTAAAAATAGCTTTAATAACATCTTATACCTTTGTAGGATGTTATTCTTGTATTGATATATGCCAGTTATTAGAGTGACTACTAGTTGCGAGTCCCCAAAAATATAAAGCGACTTAACACCTAGAGCCAAAGCTATTTCTAGACCTATAATTAGGGATTCATATTTTGCCATATTATTAGTATAGTCAAAATTAAGATTAAAAAAAAGGGGATAGGAAGGCCTTCAGGTGTTATTACAATAATACATGCCCCCCTCCACATTCACATTTAGATCCATCAAAGAATAATGTAATTTGATATTCAAGATCTCCTTAGGAAGTAGAGGCTATAAATTCATTAGAGAATTCATAGATTTATGGGAGATTATCAAAAAGGGGTGCCTATGCTAACTGATCAACAATGATCTACCCCTTAATTGACTTTTGGTTAAGGAACTTAAGATCAAACTCAGTGACAGGCATAAGCCATCTTGTCATTCATTGATTCTGAAAGGTTTTTGAATGCATAAAATTAAGAGGATTGATATTACTAATCACATAAGTCTTATGATTAAGGAAATAATGATGAAGCTTATAATCCATGAATACTAAGGCTAAACATATTGTTTAAATATGTATGTAATGAGTGTCATACTCAACCAAAGTATTACTTATATAATAAACCACTTGCTCTCTATGATGTTCATCTTGATGGGTCAACATGACACCTAAAGTATGATCTATAGCTGGGATATACAAGTAAAAGGATTATCCTCTCTTGGAAAAATAAGGATAGGGGGAGATAAGAGATACTACTTGATAATTTGAATCCCATATAAACCAAGTGTCTTTCTTAGGAAAGTAATGAAATGGTTAACATCGGTCATATAATTGTGAAATAAAGTGATAAATAGACTACAATTTCCCCTATAAACCAAAATTTTTCTTGAGGTTGGAAGGAGGAAACATATCAATAATATCCTTAATATTAGAAAGATCAACCTTAATTCCTTGAAGGGAAATGATAAAACCCAAAAGCTTACCTGATAAAACTCTAAAGACACACTTTTTGGGGTTAAGACAAACTTGATATTGGATCAAATGAGGAGATTTTTTGAAGGATAGATAGGTGATCTTTACAATACCTAAAATTACCAAGGAGATCATCCACATAATCTTCAACTATTTTATGAATTAAATCATGGAAAATATAGGTCATGGCACACTAGTAAGTTTCTCCTACATTCTTTAAACTAAAAGGCATGACTCTATAGCAAAAAGTCCCCGATGGAGTAATAAAAGAGATTTTATGCTGATCTTTTGGAGTGATAAGGATCATATTATAACCAAAACATCTATCCATGAATGATAACATTTTGTGTCCTGCAATGAGATCCATGAACTGGTTAATATTAAGAAGGGGAAAATCATCTTTTGGATAAGTGATATTGAGATCATGAAAGTTGGTACAAAGGTGCAATCCCTGCATAGGATTTGTAATAGGTACTATGTTATAAACCCACTAAGGATAATCCATAGGTTAGATAAAGTTAATAGATAACAACCAATATAGTTCTTCCTTAACAAAAAGTTCTACATGAGGGTACATCTTATGAAGTTTATGATTTATAGGTTTAGCATAAAAAATGGTAATGATGTTATGGATGACTATATCTGGGTCAATTACTAACATATCACTATAATACCAAGCAAAATGTTGGCCATTGTTAGCAAGGAATGCTATGAAATCTTGGTATTCTTGAGAATTTAAGGATTGGCTAACCTTGATATTTCATGGGACCTTGAATGCCCCTTTATTAATATTAGTTGTAAACTCATTTAAAATACTAGGAGACTCAGATGGTATGATATTATTTAGATATGAATCTCCTACCACTAAATAAGTTAAAATAGAGTCATCATCCTGACACTTCATTACATGGACTGAGGAAGAATCTTCATCTATTAGGTAAGGAAAATGTAGAGGAAAGGATATAGTTTTCTCATCACTTCGATAGGCTAGTAGTTCCAAGTGAATGGTGTTAATAAAAAAAAGATAGGTAGGATCGAAATGGTGTCATTGGTTACCATAAGGGAGACAAGAGTGGATGAGGGAGTTTCATTATCCACATCCATAGGGATATGCGACATCAAATCACTATCATCATTGGCTTCAAGAACTTTTTTGAAATCAATATGTTTCTTATACAAATTTTTAAGGTCATTTATCATAACCTCATGAGGTCCTTGTCTTAACATCCTAGGCCAAAGCCTTTTCAAGCACATCATTATGGATAGGGTTATGTGAAGTGTGGTTTATCAAGAAAGGAGAAGTTAGATGTGAATGGTTTGGTACATGTTTGACTATAAAGGGGATTGGTTGATTCCCACATAAGTTAAGTGTGTTTAGAGGTAAGGAGGTCCAAAGGGGATAATATATCCTAGGTTGGGTTAGTAAGTACATTATTGGTTAGGCCATCCATATTACTGAGGGGTTGATAAGGTGCTAAGAGTTAACAATTGATCCTCTCCTATAGAGAGTTGTTGGAATGCAGAGTGAAAAGTGTTTACATCAAGGATACAAGATGAAGGTATAGTAGAGATAGAATATATTTACCCCAAAAATAATGAACTTAATTTATTTAGGGGTATCAAGACATCATTAGGCTGATAATTTAGGTTGTAAGTATTGAATGGATGTGGATCTTCTAGGATAACATGGTTATTACCTTCATGCTCAAATTTAAGACATCAATGCAAAGTGGAGGGAACATAATGTATAACATGTATCCAAGGATGTCCTAGTAGGATATTATATTGAAATCCCCCCTCTATCACATATAATAACTCTGGGAGGGTATGTATACCTAATTAGATGGGGAGGATGTTTATACCTAATGTGGGGGCAAAATTATCATTAAATGCTCATAGGATGGTTGGAGATTAAGCTACAATAATTTTTGGTATCTAGAGTTGCTTAAAATAATGTAAGGAGATAATATTTATACTGGCTCTATTATCAACCATAAATATTTTAATTCATGTTTGATTAACTTGTGCAGTGATTAATAATGGAGGGTTATGATCATCGAGTTCTAATGGGGATATTTAGTAATCATGAAATGTGATAGATGATGACTTTTGTAATGATGCAATGAAATCTGATAGAGTCTAAGGTTCATATGATTGTATTTGGGTGGCCTATAAGGCCTCAATCATAGCTTTATAATGTTGCACAAAATTTTGGATAAGTTCGTATAAAAATATCTTAATGGGAAGTTGATGGAGTTCTTTTAGAACTGATATCTTTATAAAATCCAAGGAATTGTTATTTTATGCTTTCCCTAGAATAGAAACCTTAGGTTTTGGGTTAGGCATTGTAGGATTGTTTGTGGTATAAGGAGGAACTTTTGCAATAGTCATCTTGGCTTTGTTGTGATTATGGGTTTTATGACCCTAGGTCTGAGATCAAGTGGCTATGTGTATTAATTTTGTTTGAAATAATGGTGGGTTTGTTATGTTTCTAGAATACTCTGAGTCTAGAGTGTTTAAAAGGGGCTAATATTGAGTTTCATCAGAGGTTCTATCTTCCTTCAAAGCTTATTCTAACCTTTGAGGTAATGTATTAGTTGCTAGGTTGGTTGGTGACTCTAGTAGTTTGACTATGAGGATAATCATGACCAAATTGTTCTAATAAAAGATTACTCTCTTATAATATTATTTGGACTATAAATTTTAGTGCATTACAACTTTTGGTATCATGTCCCATTATTCGATGGTAAGTGCATTTCTTCCTTTCCCAATACCATGTCAGTTTTTGAGTATGAGGGTTAACAAGATTTATAGGTGGTATTATGATAAGGGAGGTTTGAAGGAGTTGATCAAGATTATTTAAGTGAGACCCCCAATGGATCTTGGTTATGTTTTTTGACCTTCTATGGTATTGGCATGGGAACTACACTTACTTTCATGTCTTGATTCCTTGCATTGATTGTTTGAATATTTCCCATAGAGGTTACTTTATGCTTGGAATAAGACTTTATACCAAGATTTTCAGGGTAATAAGGATTTAATTGGAATTATTACTATTTAAAGATACCTTTGTATTGATGTATGCTTCTTGGAAGAGGATTTCATAATGGTAGATTTTGGTCTCATGGAAGGATGAGGTCCTAATATGGATGCTCTAGTTAATATTAGTGGTAAAACCATTTTATCTTTTTGAATCTAGTTAGAAGTAGTAGGGATATACTCTTTAGGGAGTTAAATTATTATTGGTGGATGTTGTAAGGATTTAACTCATGACGCACCAAAGTTTTTGTTTCCACTTCCTGAAACATTTCCCTTAGTTTCTCTTTTTACAAGATTTGGGTCAACTTGAGCTATAAGGGAAGCTTGTTTTGGAGTTGGTCGATGTAATGTAATAGACATCTCAGGTGGGAGTAAGCTAGAAGGAATGGGTATGATACATAAAGGTGTTGTAGTAACTAAAGGAGTAGCATGCATATCTTCTATGATATCCAAACAAGTATCCTCCTTGATAGCTTTCTCATCCTTTTTTTTTGGTTGACTGCCTTGAACAGGCTTAGGTAACATTTCCTCTCAAGGGTCCCAAATAATGAGATTTAGAGAACATGATTAAATATTAAGAATAGATATAACCTATTCAAATGGTCTAAAACTATCTCCTATAAGGAGATATGGAATTCTAGTTATTTTAGAAGGTGATTAAAAAGCACTACGAACTTCTTTAGGCAGAGGTTGATCATGGATTGTACTTATCACATGGGTCTCATGATCTGAGGTGTATCCCAAATTTTCATATACAAAATTATATGTAAAAGGGTGGTTAGGAAATGATTGAATAAAGATATTTATGGATTGATTAGGAGGATAAATAGGATTATCTAACTATAATTCTCCTTGGTTGATAAGGTTTTGAACTAGACCTTTGAAGTACTAACATCTATTGACATCATGACTAGGTACATGAAGATAGTTGTAGAAGTCATTTTCTTTGAACCAAATAGGATTAGGGTGAGAATCATCAAGGAGTATAACCATAAGAAGCTTGATAATATAAGATTTTAAGAGCTTGTCTAAAATGGAATTATATAATTCCCCTAAGGGTGTGTATTACTGAGGAGGAAAATGTGTTAAAAGTTTTTATGTTTGCATTTGGGAGGTAGAAGGTTTGGACTGGCTTTTGGTTTATGGAGGTGCCAATTTTAAGATAAAATTTATTATGAATTTATTTTCTACATTTTTAGTCCCTTTTGAGGGATCAATTTTGAATTTATTATTACGTAAATTTATCTTTCCTTCCTCTAAGTTTTGGATGTCTAGTTTAAGATCCATGGAAAAGGCTTTGTCAAAATTCTTAAATGATTGCACTCATAATGTTGACAAGATATTATCAATACATGATCTCAAAAATAATTCAATTAATTATGGTTGAGGAAGGGAAAAAGTATGTTGGTTTATAAGACTTTTCCATCTAGCCACAAAATTGGGAATGGATTCATCATTGAATTATCTGATGGCATAGAGGTCGGTTATGGTTACTTTCATTATGATGTTAATGGAAAAGTATTCTAAAAAGATTTGGGCTAGTTGTCCAAAAGAGAATAAGGAGTTTTAAGGGATATAGTTGTACTAATCTAAGGCTGGTTCAACTAATGACATAGTAAACATTCTTAAGAGGAGAGCATCATCGTGAGCTATGAGATAACATGCATGTCTAAATTATCTAATGTGTTGCTGAGGATCTTCCTTGTTTTGAAATTTCATAAATTTTGAAATTTCCCATTACGAGGGGTATGGCCTAATAGGGATGGCTAGATTAATGAGCTCATTGCAAAATTTCTCATATGTGAGTATACTTTTCTTCCTAGAGGTAGAGGCTTATAGATTTGCCATTCTATTAATAAGGATGTTCATAAGGTCAGGCTAGGTATTATATTGAGAAATACCACCTAAGATGTTTTATTTTAGGTGTTGATAGGTAGGGAATGGAGTAGAAAATGATTTCAAAAACAGATAACCAATGGTTTCCATTCTATTCATAAGGATGCTTATAAGGTCAGGTTGGGTATTATATTGAAGATTACCCCATAATATGTTTTGTTGTGGGTGTTGATAGGTAGGTAATGGAATAGAAAATTATTAAAAAAATGGATAACCAATGGAAGTAGTCATAATAGGTTCAGACACAATCACATACTATGGGGCTTATCGGATATATTTTTTAATGGGGATGAGTGAAGGTAAGTGGATACAAGGGTTTGCTAAGGAGCTATGTATCGAGTAGTCAATGTGATGTATTAATTAAGAGGTTGCCTTAGGGAAATTTTTTATAAAGGTTATATTTTAGGATTTAAAGATATGCTTATTTGGATGGGTTGGAGAGTTACATGGATTGAAATTACTAAGTTATAGGGTAAATTATTAGGTGGTGGAGTAAGTGTAAGTTAAGGTGTAGTAATGTTTTGGGCTTGGGTGATGGTCAAAGATGGACTAATAGATACTAATGGGGGTATATTATTCAAGGGTTATAATACATTGGTATCAAACCCATTGGAGGAGGATTATTGAGAGAGGAAACCATAACTGTAGTAAGCCCTTAAGGTCCCTCTAGGGGCATGCCAAAAATAGTTCTAAAATATTGGGCTCAAGGGGAAACCAAAATACATATGGATTGAGTACTAAGTGTTGAAAAGTGTTTTCATTTATTTCAAGGTCAAGGTGGATGTCATTGGAAAGTGTTGTCATTAATGTCAAGGTCAAGGTGGATGTCTTTGATGTCAAGATGCATGCATGATAAAGTGACATGTGACAAGAGAGAATTTGAAGGAAACCTATTTTCTCTCTATTGAGAGAGAATTTTAAGGCAACATAATGATTCTTCTGAGCTTGTTATTAAGCTTTAGTACATGGTATGCATGTTTATGTACCAGTTCTTGAGTGCAAGGTTCTTGAGAAGGCTTATGCATAAGATGCCTAGTCTGGTATAAGAAGGAGTATGGTGGCTTAATGAGATGATGCATAAAGGAATGAGAGGATGTTTGAGACCACTTTATCATGTATATGAGTCATTGGATCACTTAGGTGTGTTTCAAAGTTAGCCTACAAGGGTAAGACCTATAGACGTATCATGCAACTATACTAGTCCTAGACTCTACCTAACCTAATGAGGGGTCATGAGGTGTTGTCAAGACCTATGAAGGATGAAAATTAGTGTTAGATCATGTGAAAATTTTATTTAACATGTGATTGAGGTGGATAGTGCATGGGTAGTGGTTAAAAATCTTTTTCAAGGCCTAATGAGATTTGCAAGTCAAAAGCCTAAAGAGCAAAGAGAGACATGGTGGAATAATGGGGTATCAAGATCAATTTCCAAGGTAATAATGGATAAATGAACATTTATATATGTGTTTCATATTTTTTCAAGTATGTTGACCAAATTTTAGGTTAAAGTATGCAAGAAAAGACATGGAATGTGGTTTTGAGGTTTTTTATGTGCATAAAATAAAGGATTCTCAACCTGAAAAGAACTTTATTGTACTCATTGTCACATATAAATTTTACATGAGAACATATTAAATTCATGGTATATGGGGAAGGGTTATAGATCAAATTTTCAAGCATTGGTTTCTAGATTAAGGGCCTAAGCTTTGTAAATTATCATTAAGACTGTAAGGTGGTTTAAACCTCTCTAAAACCCTAACCTTAAACCAATATAGAAGATATTGATAGAAATGGTTAAAAATGGATTATATTACCTATTTTGATGATTGGATAATGTATAGGAATCTACCAGGTACCTCTAAGTGGTATTTGTATATCAGGTAATTGAGTAGACCCTACAAGAAAAGCCATGTTTCTTGGAAATTTATTGTATCAGGTAGAGTTGACCAAATCAAATCTATTAAGTAGATGGAGGTTGAAGCTTTAGAATTATATATTATGAATTTGGTATTTTATTATTATGTTATATACCTTAAATATGCTAAACTAGCTATGGAAGTTGACCTATCGCTAAAAAGGCCTAGTGAAGTAATAAATGAGAAAAACTAGGCAAAAGTAGGAATGTGATTAGGGATATGTTGTCATGGATTAGGGATGGATAAAAATGCATGGGGTTGTTTTTGAATACCTATATTACACATTAATATTTATTATATTATTTTTATGTTAGTGGATATGTTGATAATGTTGCTTATAAGTTGACCTATATAGTGCAGATAAGACAATGAAGGTGTAAGGGTGTGAGATTGGTTTGTAAGAAAAATATTGTAAATTAAATATGGTATATTTATATATAAGAGTTATAAAATTATATCATAGTATCATCTACATGCATCAGTTATATCCAAATGTGTCTAGACAAGAGTTGAAAGTCATTCTCACCATGGCTGTGTTTGAAGGTGTATTGACAAGTTTAAGTAAGCAAGTGGGAGTGATGATTTAAAAGATCTATACCTTTAGTTGAAGAATAAAATGCATATATTGTGGTATTTTAAGACATTATTGACCTATCCATGCTTTAAAAATTCTTAGAAGTTAGTATAAAAGGATTAGAAAATAGAAGCCAAAATTGCCTGTCTAATTGAGTAATGTCTATAAGAGAAGAGGTTAACATATTGGTTTGTAAGACAATGATTTTCATTTGTGCTTGTGATAATTTTTACATAATTTGATCTAATAACTATTTAAGATCATAATAATTCATTGGAATAAATTAATAATGTTCCTACAAGTGTCAAAATTTCAAAGTTTCATGATTGTGTTTTGAGACCAATTGGCAGTTCTAAGTAAGATACTTATTGAGAAGGGGTTGAGCATTCTTTCCTTGAGTTGTGAGTTATAATTCACATGGTGATGACTCTGAGGAATGAATATTATATGTATATGTTTTTTTACATGGTTTTTTGGCATATTTGTGTTCGTGTATAATTATTTTAGACATACTTTTTGGGTATATACAAGAGTAATACAAACTATTCTAATGATGTGCTCCAAGTAGTGATTTGAGATAAAAAGTATTATAAAGCCCATATGAACTTAGAAGGGGTGTATTGGTATGGAATATGATGTATCTACCATGTAAAATATTTTATTTTTCTCCAAAATAATCAAAGGATAATGTGTGCTTAGTAGGCCTAATGGGATTAGGTCTCCATGAGACCTAAAGGAGAGGTAAGGGTTATTTGAGTAAGATCAGACCTAAAGGGGCTCAAATAAAATTTGATACATGTATATGAGATTTAATAAAGATCAATTTTATGGATTAATTAATAAGGATAAGAGTTTTTGTATGACTAAAAATGATTTGAACAAGGAAAATCTTGTATATATATTAGGTTTTTTATGCCTATTGGTGTGTGTAGAAAGTAAGTGAATAAGAGAGGATATTGTAGAATAGAAGGAGGTTTTGTAGACCATTAATATAGGATAGAGTATCAATGATGAAAATTTAATATATTTTTAGTGTAAGGATAAAGTTCATATGACCTAATAAGTCAAGAAGAAGGGCTAATTAAGTGAAGAAGGTAAAAGACAATTTTTGCTTGTGTAAGAGGAAAATTTAAGTATGATAGAGAAAAATAATAATATCATCAGTTATTAGAGACCAAAAAAATAAAATTAGATTTGTTTCAAAGTTTTCATTAAGTGGGTGCTTGATCATCAAGGGGGTTGTAACCTCTTAGCAAGTTGGTGCTTGATAAATGCTGACCAAATTTGACTTTTAGGTCAAATTAGCCACCCCTAGGTAAAAAATTGCTTTTAAATGATTTTAGGATGCATAATATATTTTAATTGAGTGTATTTAATGTTATATAATTTAATTTAAGGTCATCCTAGCATTGGTCTTAGTTATATTAGTCACTTTGTCAATTTGGGGTCATTTTATGTGCTTTTAAGGGTCATTAATGCAAGTGACATAGTTAAAAAGGTGAATAGGTGTCATATTTTCATTAAAAACATCCAAAAAGTCATTATAACTATTAGGGATGTCAGTTAGATCAGAATTTTGTATGTTGTCTAATTGAAGTTGTAGAAACCAACTAAAAAAGGGAGAAAATGGCACTTGTACAACTCATGGGGAAGTGTGCCACATGGGATAAGATCATTGAGGGATTATTAACATTATTAAAACTCATAAAAATGTTTGTTTCACTTTGGAAATTCCATTTTGAGGCTAAAAACATTCTACACCTTTCTTGGTTTTCTAGACACACAAAAGTGACTTTCAAGTTTTTGCTCAGTACAAATAACTAAAGATGTTTCACATAAAATTATTTTTTTAAGTTGTATTGACACAAGAGACAATAATTTAAATATAAATATTTTGAATAATGGTGGACTATGCTTCATGAACCATCCTCATAAAGTTGACTATACTTTTCTAGTAGCTATTTCATGTACCCTATGGGTTCTGATCTATTATGGTCAAATACATACGAACCAATTAGTGATGTTCTATCTAGAGGATTTTAAATTAATTATAATATGTTATAAATTATTATTTTCATGTTTCATGATGTTTGGATGAGCAAGTTTGTCCATGATGCAAGAAGATGTTAGCATATGTAATTTCAGTTGAACTTCTTTTTTGCTGAGTGTTTTCTCTTGTAGGGGTATAATATAGCTGGGAAATGGTGTTATAAAAGTCTTTAGGTTATGTTACCACCTTATTACATGTTTTGGCTTCACCATTTCATATCTTGGGTATCTTTCAAACTTGTCATTCCCCATTATCAACTCCATGTTTAACTTCAATTGCAGTCACATGTATGGGTTTATCTATCTCGTTCCTAGAGTTGTATTCATGGTGTATCAGTTTCCCAAGCCATAAAAAGTTGAAAGAGTCCATTTAGATGTTTGGAGTAGGTAAAATTATAGTCCCAAGCCTATTCATCATGCTAAAACAGCCATGAGATGCCTATGCCTTCTTTATCCCAGATGTATGCAAGTGTTTTTAGGTTAGAAAATGTGTATTGAATCTAGTTTCAATAAAGGTTGATGGAGATAATATATTTTAAGGTTAACAAATTAATTTGAGTGGTTTTGAATATTTTCCCTAACATGTTCTTTCCCTACCTATATAAAACATCCTAATGCACACCTATAGGGATTTGCTGACATCATGCTTATGTGTGGAGAGGTGGACATGTACTCCAAATTCTTAGAACTAGTAAAGGTGTGTTATGGTGTTGTATAAAATCATATAGGGTTCATATACATGGGGATTTTCATGTTATTCACTTTTAGCTCATTGTGGTGTATCAAAACATCTACCTACAGGTGGTTGAATAGGGTACCAAAAGCTTACATGAAGAAATGCACGTAACTTGACACCTTTTGAAACCTTGGTATGAGGATCAAGCCTTGAGAAAGGAAGTATGAAACCAACTTGAAGAACCAAAAGAATATGTTTTGGGAAATTGTCCCCAAAAAACCAAAATAGAGGACTAAGGGGTTTTAATAACCTTTTTTTGACATGTTTCAAAATGTTCCAAGGTATTTGGATGATTGGACTTGATTGCCTCTAGTATAGACTAGGTCCATGCTAAGAATTAAGGTTGGAAATTAAATGGAGATAGGTTATTGGAGATCTCAAACATACCCAAGAAAATAATGAAATATTTCATTGAAGTCTAAAGGCCTATAGGAGCAAATGACCTTTTGACACCAGAGGGGGCAACATTGAACATTCTCATGGCTAAGATGGTTTTTACAGATGGAAGGTTAGACTAATGGCTTGAAAGTAAGCAAGAAAGGATTGAAATGTTCCCTTGTAACCACCATGAATATATAAAGCTATTCCTATATAGAGAACACACATCTATAATAGGGTTAGATCAATGACCCAAACCTTAATTCATTTTTGATACTTTGAGGTCCTAAAAGGTGAGTGCAGGATCAAATATGCATTTTATGATAAAAAGGGTACAAGGGAGGTTCTTTATCATCTTGACTAGACTCATTTGAAGCAATAGATGATATAGGAATCAATGAGAACAAAGTGTTTCAATCAACATGCAAAAGCTAGCATTATTGTGTAAGTATGAGTGTAGGTCACTTAGAGTGATTTTCATGTTGGAAAAGGATGTTGTATGACCAAAGATAGGTTTCAAGGATATTTATAAACATTATGAACAAATGGATAGGGCCATGAACACCTACAACATGCGTTATAGGCAAAACATATCAATCTAGGACAATGACCATGTTTTTGAGGTTCAAATTATGTTTTTAGGACTTAGTTTGAATGAAAGATCAAGCATGTATCTTTTGAATTCAAGGGGTTTCAATATGAGTCTTTTATCATCATGAACAAGCCCATTATAAGTATGAACCCCTACAAGCAATAGTCTACATCAAAGTTGTTCAATAATTTGGAAGATGACTTAGTCTAATGAGTTGAAGGTGTATATTAAATGATTATAAAAGGTAATATGAAAAACCAAATAACTAGGCACATTATCCATGAATTTAATGAGCTTCAAAATCTCTAGGCAAAGCAATGTAACCTATAAGTAGGGGTAAATAAGGGTGTCTTAGTCAATAGTTCACTGAGTTGAGTTGTTCAAAAGAGTTGAGTTGTTTGGTAGAATTTTAAATGATTTAATTATAGTTTTAAATGTGTAATTCACTTATTAACTCACCATGAACAAGGCTCAAGTGAGAAAATAGTCACCTACATGGGTAAAAGGAAGAGTGTCTCAGTTAGCACCTAGAGAGGCTTAGTCTTGAAGATCAAGGTACATAGGTAGGGTTAGAAAGAGTTTAAACCTGATGAAATATAATGTGACACATCAATTGAGGCCATGGTGACTTCATGAAATACAAACAAGAAAACTACACACCTACACAGGTCTCTAAAAACCTTGTACACACATATAACAGGGTAAAAACTAGTGAAGGGTAAAGTGAAACATGGACTTGTTTAGGGAGAAGAAGAGAGTTATGGAAAATTAAAATTGGTTTATGAACAATAAAAAAGTGTTTTAATAATCCCAATACTCCTCAAAGATGACCATCTACCTCCCTTACTTGGCTAAGGAGTTATCAGTCCGTACAAAGAGCTAGGAAACCTCTTAACCCAATAGATGAACATGTGAAATCCAAGGAAAAGAGTGTTTTTGGATGATTTAAAAGATTAATGAGAATTAATTGGATATTATAATCATGTTTAATAATCCTATAATCATGGGTTTATCATGGAAGGGTCACTCTTAGGTGGGTTTGAGACAAATGCAGGTAAATAGGGGTTTTAGAGGTCTTTTTTGGGCATTTGGAGTTGGTTAGAAGCCTAAACCATGGAATAAAGAAAAATAATTTGGGAAAAATAATAATAATTGATTTTAAAATCTCCAAAAATATTCAATTTTCCATAGGGATTAGGGATATACCTCACTATTTAGTCTCAAAGGTTAGTCAGTTTAGGAAAATCACGCTTTGGTAAAGTGAGCTAGTGAGGGAAAAATGAGCAAAAAACTTGATATGGAGCTTTGGGAAACTCATGGAAACATGTTTTAAGGTTAATTTAATGTGAATAGGTACTTATAAGTACTATACCAATCTTATAACTCTTTCTATACCAAAATTCCCCTTGCACATAGTCTAACTAGGCAAGCTTTCACTAGGTCTAGTTGGTGAATGAGATAAGTAGATGAATAAGGGTGATTCGGGGGTTATGAAATGTTATTTTAAGATAAAATGGGGTGTGAAAATAAATTATACAAAAATATACATATTATATATCATTCCTAGTATCCAAATCTAATAGGGTGCCTATTAGACCTATTAGGCCTTGAAGAGACCTAGAAACAATTGGGGGTATATCTTGATTTCTAGCTCATGGTGGACTATATAGATGATTGAGGCATGTTATGGAGGTGGATATGGAACTTTTTAAACTTATATTATGAAATTAAACCTACATGAAATATAATTCTATCCCTGACATAGTCTAAGTATGCAAGAAAAGAGGAAAACAAGTTCGATGGGTGTCTTCAAGTGCTCATATATTTTATAAGACTATGCATGGGAACCAAAGGAATTTGGAGGAGTTATCAGGGTCCCTTAGATTAAATTTTGTGACATTTAAAATAATATTCAACATCAAATATTTATGAATAAATCTTAAGACCTAGAACTGCCTATAACCCTCCTAAACCCTTAACCAAAACCTAATGGAAAAAATGCACTTGGAAAGCTATCCTAATGACATAGTTTGGAAATAAAAGTTATTTTAAAATGTATAGGACTACCTTATTCCATCTCCCACCAAGATGAGTTATACATAATTGTATGGACAACATAAAAATAGGGTTTTCTTAACTATTTTAAGTGTTTTATAGGCTACAGGAGGAGTCTAAAGATTAAATCAAGCTTGGGTGGAAGATTAGGAATTTTAATAACTCCTTATACCATTTTATTATAGGAAAAAACTCACAAGTGTCCAAAGTAGATCTTTCCTTTTAGCTGGTCAAAACTAGCATAGTAGACACAAGGGTGAAAACTCCAAGTGTGATCCTTTTTAAATGATGCTTGATGCATATAAGGCCATATAAGGTCTTGAAATGTGTCATTAAATCCCTCATAAAAAATTTCATGGATAACTAAAGCATTTTTGAGGCCAAGTGTAAGGGGTGACTGAAAAAGGAGTTTTTTAGACTATAGACAGTGATGGATTCATTCTAGTAGTTTCCAGATGAGTAAGAATGCAACCAATGCATGGAGATGCATGATTTAAATAATTCCCTCTTATGCCAATAATTATACCTATCCCAAGTTAGTGGTAGGATGTTTAAATAGGTTCAAATTATGAAGGCATTTTTCTAAGCCAAGACTGGGAGTTTCATGCCACTTTTCATAAGTTTCATGACTTGTATGGACATTTGAACCTCCTAACATTACATGGTTCATAAAATATCTCTTTCTCATGTAATTTTAATATATTTTCTTAGATTAACTAGTGTCCAAGTGACCTTTGGACTTCCCTTGTCTTACTCTTCTCTCAAAAAATATAAATATTGACTCTTTTGACTCTTTTTAGTAGCCTTCATTGGTTGATGGTGAAACCCTAGCCAATTTTGTACTTGAATATCTATTTAAGGAATAAAAAAGTGAATTTTCCTACTTAATTTCTATACAATTGAGTGTTGATGAAATCTTGTTGGTCTTGTCTAGTAGAAGATGATATTTTCTAGCATGTTATCCTTAATTATTCTCCAATATACAAAAGAGTAATTGTTATAGGTCTTTGTTAGTGTTCTCTCTTAAGTGTATGTGTGTTTTATAAGTGGTTTGTGAATATATTACCTAAAGGAATAAACCATTACCCTCCTGAGTATTTAAATACCTCTTGAACCTAACTTATGAAATATTGATGTGACAATCCATCTTGAGTTGTGAGTCTTGAGTGAAGAAAACTTTGTTTAGCTCTAAGTAGTATAATTTCAGTCAATATGAGGAAATTCAATATTGGTGCATCACCTTTTAATTTTCTTAGTTATTTTTATATACCCTTTTCATCCAAAGTTGATAGGTAAGAAAGTAATTCAAAGAATGCATTAAGGGAACTAGCCCTTATAGAGATTCATCTCAAAAAATTATTAGCCACAACAAGAGAGATGTTTTCATTTTTCCACTTGGATGAGGAGAGCTAGACATCTCCTCAAGGGGTGAAAATCCAAGTGAAAACAATAAATTTAGGGGTTTATGCTCTTTGTTGAGTTGGTGATCAACTAAATTTGATTCATGGTCTTATAGTACAAGTTGTCCAAGCTATGTTTTAGTATATTTTATTCCCCTTGAGGGTTTCCCACATACATATTATGTTCATGTGTTTCATGCTCTTTTATATTGGTGTTTATGCTTGCTAAATATGAACATGATTGTTCAAATGATCTATCATGACTTAAGTAATATTATTTAAAGTATTGAAGATTGATTCACCCCCCATCTCAATAATTTTTCTTCCAACATTTGGTATCAGATCCTAATCCTTTAATGAGATCTAAAAGCCCAAAGGAAGATCCTAAAATCAAGGATGACTAGTTAGAAAGCTAAAGGTGGTTTATCTACCAATAATGCTCCATTGTTCAATGAATCTAACTATACCTTTTGAAGTGTCAGAATGAAGATATATTTTATGTCATAAGGACATGACATTTGGTAGTCAAATATGAATGGTTATACTACCCGTCTTATTACACCAATATATGCATTAGGTAAGAAAGCTAGTGAAAAAAATATAAGCCAATGAATGCCCTTTTTTATGGCCTATCAGAGGTAGAGCTAGTGAAGCTAATGCATTATGATCAACTAAATAGATATGGGATAAATTTAAGACCATCTATGAAGGTGACACCAAGGTAAAGATGGATAAGTTGTAGACTCACAAAAGATAGTTTGAAATCCTGAAAATGAGTGAAGATGAAACCATTACATCCTACCTATTGAAGGTTGATGAAGTATTCAATATAATTAGAGGATTTGGAGAAGAAGTCAAAGAATCTAGTATTCAAAAAGTGTTGAGATTGCTAACTTTGAAGTTTGACTCTAAGGTATCTACAATAGAAGAGATGCAAGATTTGGAAAAGCTATAGATGGATGGGCTTCATGGCATATCTACTTTTGATGAGATGAAAACCAATGAAGACATACCAAAAAAGAAGAAAATTTTAAATTTGAGAAGTCAAAATCCAAGAAGGTCAAGGATAAGGAATGATCAAATTTTGATGATGATCAACTAATAGCTATGTTTACAAGGAAGTTAAGATTTGGATATGGTAAGTACAAAGGTAAGTTGTCATTCAAATGATTCAACTATGGTAATATTATTCAATTTACATCTAAGTGCCTCAAAAAGAATAGGTATGAGCATGATGAACATCATGAAGATGACAAGAAGACCTATAATCCTAATAAAAATAATGAGTTCAAAAAGTATGAAGGAAGAAAATCAACTTTGAAGAACAAGAAAAACTTCTATATTAAGGAAGATAATCCTTTGATGTAAGTGACTCAAGTGATTCTAATAGTGATGATGGCAGTCATGAACCTAAACATGACTACAATGAAACTTTGTTTATGGCCATAAAATAAGACAATTAAGATTGTTCAAGTGGGAAAGGCATTATGGTTGATGTGGAATTAGATGAAGAAGAAGCTAAAGTAAATCTTGAGGAAGAATTGGTAAGTGCACTAGAGGAATCAAAGTTCTAAAGGAAAAATAATCACAAAATAAGAGCACATGTTAAGGACTATGAGGAAAAGATTGGCTTGTTTGAGGAAAGGTTGAATAGTGCTTCCAAGGAGTATGATGAGATCATCAATCAAGTTGAGGCACAAATGGAGGTAATTAATCCAAGCCTAAAATCTAAAGAGGAAAAGTGAATTAGGTATAAAACTAAAGTGGAATCCTTGAAAGTTGAGTTGAATCAAGCATCTAGTAAGGTAAAGAGCTTTGTGAAGTTTGAAAAGAACATCAAATCATTAGATGATATCTTGAGTTGTAAAAATTTAATAAGTGAAAAAATAGGTCTTGGTTTCAAATAAGACCAAAAAGAGGTACCTCAAGTCAAGGAGAAGAATGTTTAAGACAATAAGGTCAATGTGAAAAGACCTATAAAATAGACAAATGCTATAAGGCATGCTAATTAATTAAATAGGTACTATTATGTGTGTAATAAGTTTGGCCATAGAGAAAGAGAATGTAGAAAACCATCCAAGAATGAGTATTCATGGGACTATGGAAGGAATCACAACTCACATCAGTCAAAAGGTATGTATAAGGTGGTATGATATATGTGTCACGATATAGGACACATTACAAGATTTTGTCCTAATAATTTTAGAAGGTCATCAAGTCAAAATATAAGATTTTAAGCCTCTATAGTGCTAGAGAGAAGACAAATGAATGTTTTAAAACCCAAGATAATGAAGATGAGTCATTATCAGTCTACAATCTCAAGTGGACTACTTAATGTGATAGATCATGTTTCAAATGTGAAAAAAAGTTATGAATGCCTGTTGCAAACCCACATTGATGATCAAATGGATGATAAAGATATAAAATCTATAATGCAAATCAATCCTAAAAGGGTATTGAGGACATTCAGTTAGATGAGATCATGGAGATTTGGAAATCTCCTAAACTTGTAATGTTTTAGTGCCCTATAAGAAGTGGTGACTCCATTAGTCCTCATGGAGACATTATTTACGCATCAAAATAATTATTAATGCTTGGTTTGAGGGGGATATATTTATAAATAATTTTTGGATATGACAATATATAAAGGTGTGAATTTATATGATAGTTATGTAGGACCCTTTGTCATTAATGTCAAAGGGGGAGAAAGTCTAAGAAGGGAGTTTGACCAATTAGGGAAGATAAAAAAAAGTAGACTAAATAATGTTTATCCAGTAATTAAAAAGGGGGAGTTTGTTGAGAATTGTTATCATTCATGTCAAGGTCAAGGTGAATGTCATTGATAAGTGTTTCCATTAATGTCAAGGTCAAGGTGGATGTCTTTGATGTCAAGATGCATGCATGGTAAAGTGACATGTGATAAGAGAGAATTTGAATTCAACCTATTGTATCTCTATTGAGAGAGAATTTGAAGGTATATTGATGATTTTTATGAGGTTGTTGTCAAGGTTTAGTACATGGTATGCATGTTTTTTTATCAGTTCTTGAGTGTAAGGTTCTTGATAAGGCTTGTGCATAGGATTCTTGGTCTAGTGTAAGAAAGATCATGGTGGCTTAGTGAAATTAATGCATACAGGCATAATATAATGTTTGATAACACTTGAGAATGCATATGATGCATTTTAACACTCATGTGTGTTTCAAAGTGAGCTTACAAGGGTAAGACCTACATACCTATCATTTAACTAGACTAGTCCTAGATTCTACCTAAACTAATGAGGGGTCTTGAGGTGTTGTCAAGACCTATGAAGGATGAAAAAAAATGTTAGAGAATGTGAGAAGTTTATTGAACATGTGAGTGAGGTGGAGAGTACATGAATAGTGGCTAAAAGGTCTATTTTAAGGCCTAATAAGACTTGTAGGTTAAAAGCCTAAAGAGTAAAGAGAAAGATGTTGGCTAAATAGGGTATCAAGATTAGTTTCCAAGGTAATCATGGAAAAATATACATTGATAGAGGTGTGTCATATTATTTTAGGTATTTTGACTAAGTTTGAGGTCAAAGTATGTGAGAAAAGCCATAGAATGTGGTTTTGAGGTTTTTTGTGTGCATAGAATAAAGGATTCTCAACCCAAGAAGAACTTTGTTATACTCATTGGCATGTGTAAACTCTACATGAGAAACTATTCCATTCATGGTATATGGGGAATGGTCCTAACTCAAATTTTCAAGCATTGGTTTCTAGATTAAGGTCCTAAGCTTTATGAATGACCGTCAAGACTGTAAGGTAGTTTAAACCTCTCTAAAACCCGAACCTTGACTTGATATGGAAGATATTGATAGAAATGGATCATAATGTATTGGATGACTGATTTTGATGATTTTATCATGTATACAACTCTCTTATGTACCTCTAGGTGGAATTGGTCTATCAAGTGAGTGAGTGGACCCTACAAGAAAAGCTATGTTTCTCAAAAATTTATTATAACAGTCAGAATTTATCAAATAAAAGTTGATAAGTAGATGGAGGTTGAATATTGAGACATATATTATGAACTTGGTATTTTTTTAGTAGGTTATATACCTCAAATATTATAAACTAGTCATGGAAGTTGACCTCTCACTAAAAAGCCCTGGTGAAGCAAATAATGAGAAAAACCAGGCAGAAGTGGGAATGCGATTAGGGATGTGTTATCATGGATTAGGGAAGGGTAAAAGTGAATAGGGTTATTTTTTAATACCTATAGTACACATTAATATTTATCATATGATTTGGAGTTCAGTGGATATGTTGAGAATGTTGCTTATAAGTTGACCTATCTAGTACATATAAGACAGTGAAGGTGTAAGGGTACAAGATTGGTCTGCAAGACCAATATTATCACTTAAATATGGTATATTTATATCTAAGAGTTACCTAATGATATAATAGGATAATATACATGCATCATGTGTCTTTAAAAGTGTCTATACAAGAGTTGAAAGTCATTCTCACCATGATTATGTTTGAAGGTGTATTGACAAGTCTTAGTAAGTAAGTGGGAGTGATGAGTTGGAGGCTCTATACCCTTAGATGAAGCATAAAATTAATATATTTTGGTTTTATAATACATTATTTACCTATCCATGATTTTAAAAATATTTTAAGTTAGTATAAAAGGATTAGAACATAGAATCCAAAATCACTTGTCTGATTAAGTAAGGTCTATAAGAGAAGAGGTCAATAGATTGGTATGTAAGACCAATGGTTGTCATTTTTAATTGTGATAATTTTTATGGAAGTTTATTTTATAATTATTTAAGATCATAATCATGCATTGGTAGATATTAAAACTATTCCTACAAGTGTCAAAATTTCAAGGCTCCATGAATATGTTTTGAGACCAATTGGTAGTTTTGAGTAAGATACTTACAGAGAAGGGTTTGAGCATTCTACCTTGAGTTATTAGGTTTAATGAATATGGTGATGAATCTAAGGTCATGAATATTCTTTGTATATTTTTTTCCATGGTTTTTTGGCATATTTATGTTTGTGATTCAATTATTTTAGACAGACTTTTTGTGTATATACAGGGGTAATATGAACATTCTAATGATGTGGTCCTTGTAGTGATTTGAGCTAAAAAGTGTTATAAATCCCAAATTATATTATTAGGGGTATATTGGGATTGAATATGATGTTTATTTTACATGTTAAATATTTTAATGTTCTCTAAAATAATCAAAGGATAACATGTGCTTAGTAGGCTTAATGGGAATGGGTTTCCATGAGACCTAAAGGAGAGGTAAGGCCTATTTGAGAAAGATCAGACCTAATGGGGCTCAGATCACATTTTATACATGTCTATGAGATGTAATAAAGATCCATTTCATGGCTTACCTAATAAGGATAAGATTTCTTGGATGACTAAGAAAGATTTGAACAAGGAAAGTCTTGTATATATACTAGGTTTTTTAGGCTCATTAGTGTGTGTAAAAAATAAATGAAAAAGAGAGGATATTATAGAATAAAAGGAGGTATTTTAGACCATAAAAATAGGATATAGGATCAATGATTAACATTTAATATAGTTTCAGTGTAAGGATCAAGGTCATATGACTGAATTAAGTCAAGAAGAAGGGATAATTGAGCGAAGAAGGTAAAGGATAATTTTTGCTTGTGTAAGAGGAAAATTTGAGTGTGATAGAGAAAAATAAGACTATAATTAGTTGTGAGAGAGAAAAAAGAGTAAAATGGAATGGTTTTAAAGTGTTGATTGAGTGGGTGCTTGATCATCAAGGGGGTTTTAACCTCCTAGTAAGTTGGTGCTTAATAAATTTAGGGATTGATGCTCCTTGTTGGGTTTGTGCTCAACTAAATTTGATTCATGGTCTTATAGGAAAAGCCATAAAATCTATGTTTTAGTGGGTTTTATTACCATTAAGGGTTTCCCACATACATATTGTGTTCATGTGTTTCATACTCTTATAGATTGGTGCTTATGCTTGCTAAAGATGAACATGCTTGTATAAATAATCTATGATTAATTAAGAGTTTTTAAAGTATTGAAGACTAATTAAAGCCCCCCCTCTTATTCATTTTTATTATAACACTAAGATAATGATTAAGGGAAATTGGATTACTATCCAATATATTAGAAAATTCTAGATCTCCCTATGTATATAATTGGACAATGCCTTTCCCCATGGACTCAGGAGAGGTGGGAGGACTTGGGGTATTCTTCATGGATGAGGATGAGGTAGGAGATTTGGTTTATTTTAGTGACTTCTATCATGTCAAAACCATGTAGTATCAAAAATAAATAAAGAAATGAAATGCAAAGGAACACAATATTCTTTTTGATTATCTCATTTTAGTGAAAGCAAATGCACACACTACTAAACGTACTTAAAAGATTTTAATTTTTATGAAAATAAATTTAGAATGTGATAGGGAAAAAAGTTAATGATGGTATTAAGAAATGGTAATGAAATATGGTTTTGGGTTTTTTTCAAGTATGGGAACCTCTATATACATGAAGGTACATTGAGGCTTGATTTTATGTTAGAAGGAAGTACATGGCTTGATATTAGGGCCTACCCCCTCACTTGACACACCATAGTGATAAGGGTGTTAGGTGATTATCCTTTATACTTATTTCTATAATTTTTATACTTGGATGGTACACTGAGTCAGTTTTCCCCTTGGTGATGAAATCCAAGTGGGTCCATCTTAGGTAGAAGATGTTTCAATGTTATTTTAAGATTATGTGGTTTTATTTATGTGTGAGAAAGCATGATTATTATGATATATTGACCTACCTAGATTAATCTATGTAAATTATCTAAGCCAACAAATGATAAATGTAATTATTTTTAAAATTTAAAAAGGAAAGCATGAATTTTTGGATTTTTTCCTTTTTTGAATGAAAGCAAACAATTAAGAAAATACAATTAATAAATGATTTCACAATAAAAATAACAAGAATAATGAGACCTTAGGGGTTTCACTGGGCATGCCAGAATGTTTTATTATTTTTTGGTTCATTTTAATTAATAAATAAACTTACTAAAAATTTAAATGATATAGGGTTTAAAAAGGAGTACCTATGATGGGGGATATGCACCATTGATCAATCATAGTAGGAACTCTTTTTTGGGCTAGGAAGGACTACCTATACACAAGAGACAACTTGGACAAGATTCAATTAATAAGATAGATGCATGGACTGCTTGATATAAGATCAGTTCTACAAAGTGGTATAGTTACTTAGAGGGATGTTAGTCCACTATTTTATGTAATCAAATAGATAATATAATTATATAAATTACAAAACATATGATAATAAAATGAAAAAAATCAATATACTACATAGATATTATCAAAACACTCATTCTAATATGTTATTTCTAAATCTTCTTATTTTTGAATTACTTCTAGTTAATCAGTGATGGTTTCTAGAGTAGGGGCAAAAATTATCATGCAAAGTCCTGACTCAAAGGAGATGTCACTTTTAATGGTGAATAATGGGTGAATAACTATGGGTAAGTCATGCATTAAAATAATGTAATGTATAACGTTAGGCAAGGTCATATACAAACAACAATGTATGATTTTAAGTCTTAAAAGCAACAAATTGGAAAATCTTAAGACTGCTAAACTAGTCTTAGGTTGTAGATAGAAACAAAACATAGGGATTGATGTCAATTATCTTATAATCAGTATCAATTATGAAATCAATGTCAATCTATATAAGGAATCATCATCAATCCTTAGATTTTATACTAAAAACTCAATATGGGGCATAAAGGAGGGATCTAATAGATTTTAAATGGTTTAGGGAATGGTTACTGACTCTCTAAATAGATTAAGAGTAGAAAACAAAATATAAATAGATAATACAATAATCAAAATGTAATAAAAAAGACATCATACTTACCTCTAAAAATGCTTCTTATGCTATATAAAAATGTCTCATTGACAGGGATGTGCTTAACCTTTGACAAAGTGTGGATGGGCTGAAATAGGGGTGGCATTCTTCTATAGTACTCTAGGCAAATTTTTTTAGTGTTCTAGTTTATAAATTTAGGATCCCTCAGTGTGATTATGGACTGAGTATAAATTAACATCAATCCTAATAGGATCAATGATGATCATAAGGATCAGTATCGATCTAGTCCAAGTTTAACCTATTTGTTCCAACAACTCAAATTCATGGGATTAAACTTAGTCTATGTTGGTTTTTAACAAGGCTCAGTTAGGGAGAAGTTGTTAAGGATTTAAAAAAATTACCTCTAATAAACTTAAGGATTTTTTTATTAGATTTAGGTATAGTTAATTAGTTAATTAGATAAAAAGGTAATTAATTATGAAATGTAAGATGGTAAATGGTAAAAATATATTAACTAGCATAAAAAGTATGGGGAAGGGGTAAGACACGTTTATTCATAATACAATGGTATAAATTTATAGTGTCTACATTATATGCATGGTAATTACTCCATAGTGAGTGCTATGAAACATTGGGCTGACACTATCCAATGGATAGGTCAATATTTATGAGAGCCTAAAAATCAATCAAATCCCATAATATATCTACTTGATCTTATTTTCTAAAAAATAGTTATCAAAATAATTATCTTTTAATTTATTGCTTACTATTGTATTTTACATTTTAGATTACATCAACCAATACCAATATAATTATGTGTTGTAATTACATCATCCATTGTCAATATAATTACCAATGTGTGTAGACTACATCAACTACTTTGATATAATCTCTTGTGTTTTATCCATTACAGAATCAAATAGATAATTATAGTCTATCTTTCTATATCTTATATCCTTATTTGTGTAGCTTTATCAAAAAAATCAATATAATTCATTTTAAATCTATTTTTTTATACCTTTATCTTACAGACTACTATAAACTGATTAAAGCAGGCTATTTCTTGTTACCTTTAATTTTCCTAGATTAGAATATATCAAACAAATCGATACAATCTATATATCATCACTTACATGTGTGATTGTATTGAACAACTTGATACGTTTCATTTCAATCTATTTTGTAAATTTTCCACCAGAGTATATCGAACAAATTGATATAATGAATTTGATGCAACCATCATCTCCACTACCTTTTTGATTATACTTTATCAATTTGATTGATATCCTTTTTCTTCATTAACTTCACATAACTACATCAACTTATACAATATCATTTGTTTTATTTGAGTTACCCTTTTTATATTTTATCAACATTATGAAGTCACCTATCAGGATTTTTATTGATATCCTCAAACCACTAACATTTTACAAGGGTTTTTATTTTATACCCACCTTTTCCACCAATGAAGACAACACTTCATGATTCCAATACTCCCAATCTATACCTAGATCTAGCAAATGCAACATGGTTGAAATCACTCAATACGATAATCCAAATAATTCCAACATCTTTAAAAACCTTGATGATAATACTATTTATACCAACAATGGTAATTTATCTAAAATTACTTATTTCATATTTGAAGTAATTGATACCAATGTTGGGAATATTCCTCCTACTAATTATAATCAAAATACACCTATAGATACAACTCAATTTCTTGCACAAATGGTTCAAAAAATGAATGTCACACACAAAATTAATAGTTCACAAATTCTCTAAATGTAAAATCACATCATGCAAAAGGCTAGATAATTTCTAATCATCATGTCTCAACAAAATCAGAATTTTGTTTCTCCCCCTCTTAGAGATTCCAATGGAAATATCATCCCTCAACATCCCATTCATAATAAAATTTTACAACATATTCAAAACAAACCTTTAACACCATTCATTGTGTCCATAGACATTGGAAACATTTCTCCAACTATCACATTTGATGGGACTAAAGATCTTTTTATTTTTATTAAATCTTTTGTTAATCTCTATAAGGAATGGATGCAAACTCATACCTTTGATACTAATGAAATTCTTGTCAAAACCTTCATGAGAGATTTATTATAATGGTATAACCAACTCCATAGATATTCCATGTTATAACTAGAATATTTAGTTAATGCTCTAGTTAAGGAATTTCAACATAATGATCTTCTTTAAAATAGCCTTTGCCATTTCATCAATGCTAAGTAACTTCCTAATGAATCTGCACACACTTTTATCAAATAATGGAAGTCTTTACTTCATAAAATAAATCATAACATGAGTGATGATAATATTTTAAAACTTTTCATTATTTACCTTAAAGTATTTATTCAATACAATGTTAGGATCTTTTCACCCCAAACCTTAGAATAGGCCTTTGATCAAGAAAAAGTACAAGATCTCCTTATGACTTAATTTGAACGTTCTCATAAATAATCTTATAAAGGAGTCTTTCCAAACTTTAACTAATGCAATAACCATTACCAACTCTCAGCTCAAGCCTCCTCAAACCAAAATTGGAGCCACTAATTCATATAATCAAATTCCCTCCCATCCACACTTTAGTGTGTAAAAAATGAGGAAGTTATTATCTCCATATAAACCTTTCATCCATACTAGTACTGCTCCTCCTTTATGGTACAAACCTATTTTTTTTGCTGGTTTCATTCTGACATTAGTTATTCTCATGAGACATTTCATGCCCTTCCAAAATTTATGGTTTCCCTAATGTTGAGTGAATATTTTGATCATGATGTTATGATTAAGGTTTTTCATAATGAATACCTTAAATCTTGTCAAAAGTAAAACTTTTCTAAAACCATTAATCATAAATCTCATAAATCTTCTTTTGATCCTAGCACACAACATTCTGATGAAAATGTTTGTGCTATTGATGCCAATTATGGCCAATATTACACTAATTATTAATATGTGAATGAGGTAAAGATTAATTACCATCGTAAACCCACTCACAAATAACCTATTAATAAACCTAATAAGACCTATATTGAGACAAATTCTTACATATACTACAACTATTCCTACTTCTTCTTCAAAACAACCCATTAACAATGAGCTGACTACACCATTAGAGCCTCAAATTAATTCTTCCATCCCTTATAATAACATAATTTATAATCAATATAAGCCTCGTGCTATTTCCTCTTCCAAACCACATTGAAATTTTCTATATGAACTTAACTATATGCCTTGAAAAATTCCACTCATGGAATTAGTAATAATCTCTCCTTGTCATCATAGGTTCCTTATGTAACAAATGAAAGACATCGAAGAATCCCCATATAATGATTATGATATGAATAATTCCATCTCTAAAGGTCCCAAACCTGTTCATGCTATTGAAACCATTTCTCCACCTTATTTATCTATAAAATCATCCATAGAGTTTCTTGAAGAAGATATGATTAATGACAAAATACTTTTTTGGGTTGATGACCCACCCCTCTTCATTAAGATTAGAATCAATAATACTTTAATAAGGAAAGTCTTGGTAGATGAAGGTTCATGCATTAATATTAAATCTCTTTTATTACTCCAACAAATCATATATTCCAAATATAAATTTAAGTAAACTTGATTTACTTGTCATGGATTCAATAAAACAAATCAAAAACCTCCTAGTTGTATTTGGCTCACTTTCACCATTGGACCCAAAACTATATGCACTAAGCTTATGGTTATAAATATTCCACTCTATTACTACATGTTATGGACTCATCGTATGAGGGTTATCACATCTTACACTAGACAATGCATCAAATTTATCTATAATGGAAAATGTTATAAGCATGAGGTAGATCCCAACCCTTAAAACAACCAACTTCAAAATCCCAAATCTTAATATCACATTCCCACTACTATTCATATTAATAGTCCACCTCTTTTTGAGTTCATCAACATGAGTTGTGACCTCCATGTGACTGTCATGGACTTTGATGATGATGAACCCAATGAATTTTAAAACACTTACAATACCACTCTCTTACCTCCTTATATAGTAGAATGGTTTTATCCTTTTCTTCTTCCATAAGATATGACCATTATTGTAATCGATTATATGAATGAAATCCATCCCCCATGCAATGATCATGAAGCCTATTATATATACTATGATTTTTATTACATTGAATATGGGGTATCCAAACTCATTCAAGATTATCTAACCATGTCTCTAAGAAATTTTAGTAACATAGGTATTTCCACTATTGACACCCATACTAACACTTATCAACCTGCTTCTCATACATGTAACATTTATTCATCTTATGATGATGCCTAAATTATGGCCCAAGCCTAATCATGAGACTTAGATGTAACACATTATCAAAATACCTTATCTAAAATACATGCCTTTAACTGTGATGTTCATGTCATTCATATATCATCTGATTATATTGATATAGACTCAAATTTGGAAGATTATGTTCCTCTTATTAATCCAAACTTGATAGATACTCCATGGGTTATTCAAGAAATTATTACTATTCCCATATATTATGGAATTGACCAAATCAATAGCATTTAGATAATTCAACATAATCCCAACACTTTTATCCCATCTGATACTGTTCCTTTTATCTCTCAGTGTTTAGACTATATCATCCAACCTAATATAGTCCAATATTTGGTCCCAAACTACTTTAGTCAGGAATCATCAAATACAAATATAATTCCCATAGATTCACCATACATAATAGACTATGTCAACCAATTTTATACAATCAAAACTATTTCTATCACTGCTAATTATATCAAATAACCTGATACATTCTAGCCTAACTCTTTTATCCCATATTATATAAGCTAATTCAATATTGTAAAATCAAATTCTTCATCTTCTAATTTACCACCTAAAATTAAATTACATGTTAAGTCTATTGTTTCCAAACAAATACATTATGAATTTGATATCAAAGGTAATCATATTAAATATCTTGAAGTGGATGTCAATTATTATGGACTTTTACCCACTCTTCCTAACGATGAAGCTATCTTACAACTACTTCATGTTAGAGAGCCTCAACTTCCTTGCCAACATCACAAGATTGAATTTTTTTAGTAAAATGATCCTTATTTATATAATTTTCTTGTTGGAATTGATCCTAAAACACATCTTGCTTCTAAACTTCTTCCAGCTTCATATCATTTCCAATATGGAAATAACATGCTTATTTATGAATGCCATGGTGGTGAGTATGATCTTGCATTTGATGGGGTGGATGGTTTGGGCGGCGGTACTGGGTTAAAGTGGAAGTGAGGCTTAGATGAAACACCTTACGAAGAAACCCTAGCCTTGTGCCACTGATGCATAAAGAGACTAGCTGGGGACTGAACGGTGGCACTGAAGTAGCAATCATTTGCATGGCCATGGAGGGATCTCATTTATTTTTTGGATGGGAGGAGTGATCAAATTTGAGGAGGCTCGTGTTTGTGTGGTAATGTAAAGGTAGATTTTTATTGCGTGGACTTCTATTTTTCTTCATTTTTCCATAATGCGGATGGAACCAGGGCTGGTTTTTTAGCCTGAGTTGGACTGCCATTCTGATTCAGTTAGCGATGGATTAGTGAACAAGTGGGGGGAAAATTTGTTCCCTTTATGTTTTTGCACCTCGTGTGGAAGGTGGTTCACTTCTGAACCATGTTTTTTAAATCCTGCTTGGCCTTTGGTGACCAGATCTGGTTATTTGCCTTTGCCTACTATTGACTGGGGTCGTGGCTCATGTTGATGTGCTAACTGACATTGGGGATTTCTTTGATGATGTTTAGATTGCCATGGCGGTGAATCCTCTAGTTGAGGGGAAGAATGGTCAGATGATCGGGTGGACATTTGGGTGATGGAGTTGCTGGTTCTAGGGTTTGAGGTTTCAGGTCCTGGAAAAACCTAGTTTTTTAGGGTGTTTACCCTGGTTTGTTTAGGTTTCAGGTCCTTTTAAAACCTAGTTACTTTTATTGGTTTATATTGGTGGTTTTAGGTCCCTGTAAAACCTATTTTAGATACTGGTATTCAGTATGTTTTAGGATTGCCTATCCTGGTGGCTGTTAATGTTTTATCCTTCATGATTTTGTTAAAGGGTTTCGAGGCCCCTTCAAAACCTACTTTTACCTTAATCTGAAACATGCTTATCGATGAAAATTTTACAATCAATTACGACACCACTACCTCCCCTAAACCCATTCATGTCTCTAAGGAACTTCATCCTACATAACATGATAACAATAGTATTTTATTTGAAAAATATTATGAAGCCTTTTCTTGGTCATATGAGGATAGGCCTGATATTGACCCTAGTATCATTATCCATAATATCATCACCTTTACTGATGTAAAATCAGTGTGTCAAAAGCAAAACAAAATTTCTCCTAATATTTTTACCATATGTCATAAATAAATAATTAAGATTTTAGATGCTAAGTTCATTAAACCTGTTGATTAATTATAATGGATATCCAACATTATTCCCATTTTCAAGAAAGTCACCATGGTCATTCAAATCTTTATTGACTTTCTTAATCTCAACTTAGCATGTCATAATTATAAATTTAATTTACCATAAATTGATGCCATTATTATTTATACAATTGGATATGAGATGTTATCTCTCATGGATAGTTTCTAAGGATATAATCATATTTACATCACTCATGAAAATCATCATAAAACTACTTTCACTATTGAATTGGAACCTATTGCTATGTTAAAATGCCTTTTGGTTTTAAAAATGTCGATGCTACATACCAACCTATAATGACCCAAATTTTTTATGATCTCATCCATGAAATATTCAAATCTTATGTGGATGATCTTATTGCTAAATCTAATCATAGTGAAAATGACCTCCATGACCTTGATATCATCTTTGATTGACTCATCTAATATAAAGTTTAACTCAATCCTCGTAAATGTGTTTTTGGTGTCACTTTTGATAAACTCTTATGATTTATCATTTCCCTATATTGTATCAATTTTTATCCCACTTAAATCAAGGCTATTATCAACATGCCTATTCCTCACTTTAATCCAGACTTCCTACCTATCTCAATAAACTTGAGGCAATCCATCGATTCATCCCCAAAATGGATTACTACATCTATTTAGTAAATTCACTCCTCAAGAAGGGTATTTATACTGAATGGAATAATGTATGTTAAAAATATTTCAAAAGTAAAAGGAATAATTACTTCATCCTTCTACTTTTCAACCACCTTTTAATTATTGGTTGATCTTCTTATATATTTCATCTATCCTCATATCAGTTGGGGTAATGCTCACTCAATAAGATGAAATAGGTAAATAATATGATAGATACTACATCAATTATGCTTTGATAGATTGTGAGACTCACTACATGAAATTATAACATAACTATTTTATAATTTATTTCATAGCCAAAAATATTTGATATTATATGGTTTATCAGACAACCTATGTTATCATCTATTCTGATTTTGTTCATCACTTTTTCTCCAAATATTTATTACTTGGAGATAGAATTGGAAAATGGGTGGTGATAATAATGGAATTTGGCTTAATAATTATTACATAAAAATTAGTCAATGGCCAAGTGATTCGTGATTAACTTGTCACCACACCTACACTAGCTACTAATCACCTTTAGGACATACTTTTCAATGAATAAATCCTTTATATCTAAGGTATTAATCAAGCTATTTTTTAGAAATATTATTTCCATAATTTCACCACTGATCTCGAGGCACAAATCCTAGAATATACTACAGTTTCCACTCTAAACATAAACCTAAAGTCATCATAGAATAACTACATAAGGTTATAATTAAATTACATGAAGACACTTGAACTATTCACTTTGATGAAGCCAAATGCCTTTAAGGAGCTAGGGTAGGGTGTGTTTTTGCTAACCCTCATGGTAAAATTATTCCTCTCACATTTAAATTAAAATTTGAAGTCACTAATAACATGGCTGAATATGAAACCCTCATCTTAGGTTGTAAATAACCATTGACTTAGATTACCATACTTACATGCCTTAAGAGATTCAAAAATCATATGTTATCAAATCAGTGATGATTATCAATGAAAAAGTGAAAATATCATTGCATGTCATCAAATTAATTCCACTCTTGCTAAATAATTCACATCTTTCACTATTGAAACAATCCCAAGAGAGAAAAATGTTATAGATAGTTCTCTTGCTTCATCAACCTTTTTTTACCCTCATTAAACACTCCATGATTCACAATTTCTCATCCACATGAGAAAATCACCTTCTAGCTTAAAATCCAAATATGACTCTCTTATTTTCCAAATTGAGGCTATCACGAATCGACAAATCCTATGGTACTAAAACATCATCTAATTATTGAGCATCATACTTATCCTTTGAAGATTGATTCTCATGAAAAGACTTGATGTCAAAAGTAAGCCTAAAAATACATATTTATATATGACATCCATTATTATCATAATGATAAAGGTACCTTGATTCATTGTGTTACTCAAGATGAAGTTCCTTATCTCATTGAGCAAGCACATGGGGGCAATTGTGGTGGTCACTATAGTGGCCATTAGACAACCCAAAAATGCTTACACATGGGATATTTTTGGCCCACTCTTGAAAAATATGCTATCACATTTGCTAAAAGGTGTAATCCCCACCAAATTCATGATGATCTCATTCACTCTCATTCAATGAAACTTCAAATCTTGGAGTCTCCTTGGCCATTCTCTATGTGGGGATTAGGTCTCATTGGTAAATTACCTAGATCATAAGATGGCCATGTTTTCACTATCACTACCATCAAATATTTAACCAAGTAGGTTAAAGCTATTCCCCATGTCAATGTTACTGACATTACTATATATAAATTCATTCTTAATGAAATCATATGTTGTTTTAAAAATTATTCACACCATCATCTCTAACAATGGTGGGAATTTCAAAAACAAAGACATGAAATAACAATGCACAAAATTCAAAATCATGCACACATTATCCACAACTTACCACCCTGAATGGAATGGTGAAGCTGAAGTCACTAATAAAATGCTTAACAATATCTTTCAAAATACTATTTGAGATTCTCTTTATGATTAACACCTCAAGCTTTATCTTGCACTTTGGGATTATCATACTAACATTCATGTTGCCATAAGGGTAACTCATTTCTCTTTAGTTTACAACTCTAAATTTATTTTACAATTAGGAGTTGAGTAACCTTCCTTGCATATTTATCTAAATGGCATCATATCCAATGAAGAATTTTTTGAAGCCCATCTTCATGACTTATATTTCCTTGATGAGTGATGTATGGGTGCTTTACAACATAATCATCAATACAAAGCTCACATAGCTAAACATCATAACAAAAAATGTAAACTTTATACTTTCAATGTTGGAGATTTAGTACTTAAAATAGATTACACCCATGACAAAGAAGGAAAGTGTGACAATAAATGGTGGGGTCCTTACCTAGTCAAAGACATCCTAGGACCAAGTACTTACTGACTACAAAATAATTAAGGAAATATCTTCAAGGAACCAAATAATTCTAAGTTTTTGAAGTACTTTGCTTAGTATCATGTTATTTATTTTAATTTTTATATTTTTCTTTTATATTTTTAATACCTTGTTAATTTCATGCTTATAGTAAATTATATATATTATGGAGCTAAAATTTATTATAGGTTTCACTCATACCTTCTCTCATGATACATAACATCAAATTTAGTCCTTTAAAAAACTATGGGTTTCTCTATTTATATATTTATCCTTAACTCCTAATTTGGTTCTTCACAATTTTGTCTTTATACACCTCTTGGTCTTTCAATTTGTGAGTTACATTGTAAGAGTTCAAATAAGAACATACCTTCCTTATGAACGCCCATTATTTCATTAATTTTCAATCCCTAGATCTCCCTTAGTTATGTTTATGACCTTGAATTTTTTTATTCATATTTCTTGTGGTCCATTTCATCTTCTTTCTCTAATTATCATTCTATTTTTCCAATTTTAATTGAATATGTATTATTACTTCTCTTTCATTGATGTTGTTTACCTTAATCATTTTATAATTTTCCATCTTTGATTGAGTATGGTTTGTTACTTATCTTTAATTGATGTTGTTTACCTTAATCATTTTATATTTTTCCATATTTGATTGAATATGGATTGTTACCTCTCTTTCATTGATGTTGTTTACATCATCATTTTCTATCTCATAAATACTTAAGTTTGATCTGGATTGTTAGTTTTCTTACTTTGGATACATTTTTGGTTCATTTGTATTAGTAGACTTTATTTTTTGGTTACCTAATTTTACCTCCCTTTTGTTCTACACAATCTTTAGTCTTTTGGTCTTAACCTATCCTTTGTCATCCTAGCTTACCAATTTCCTAAGTGTTAAAATCTATCTTATGAGATTTCCACTTAATTCCCCCCCACTATGATTATTTTATTTTATCTCTGGCCTTGTATCCCTAAGGTTTGTCCGATGTAATTACTACACCCTCCATGATCAAGAATATAAGTAAAATATGCAACCACTAAGTGATAAAGGTAAGTCAAGATATGTATATGGTACTTTCAATTATTTTTTTTATCAACATTTATTTTAAAATTTCATTTTTGAATCAGTTTAGTTTTTATGTTTCTATATTATTTCCCAAATCCCCATCCTATGTTACACTCTAATGACACATGATGAGATTTAGGTAGGGCATATGTATACACATAATATTTTCAAACTTTATCATTTACTAATGCTTTGTATCTTACAATAACCTGTCAAGTTTCAATCTCCTTAAGTGCATGCCTTAAAGGGTGCTTCGAGAAAGGTGTAGGAAGGTCATTGGTGATTTATGAGAGATAATGTTTATTATTTATCATTCTTACATCCATTCTAGCTTCCTCAGATTTGACCCTCCTAAACTATCTCCTTCCATATTTCATCCTCTAGCTATATTCAGACCTATAATTTCCTACTGTGTTGGCTCATTCAATGTGTCATTTGTCTCTTCCAAAATACATTGATTGGATCGATATAGTTATAAATGTTATAATGTATTCTTCACAACTAATTCAATATGATTGACCTAGTTTGAGGTTAGTCATCCTATTTAGGACTAAATCAGGTTGACCAATAACACCGACTTAATCAAAAGTAGGGATTGGGGTCATTCAAAATTATACATAAAAACTACCATTTAAATATAAGAAGAATATATTTTATTTTCAATTTTCATTACTCGCACATCTACCCTAAGTCAAAATTTTGGAGGATTTATTGCTTAGATCTTGTCTTCGAGGGAAAACTTGTCTTGGGGAATCTTGGATGCAATAAGAGGAATCAATTTATTCTAGAACTTTATTCAACCTTTGATATCCTTAAAACCACAATAATATATTATAAAACACCATTGACAAAGGGTGAGATTAAGGATTGACAGGTCTTATTCATGATATATATATTCTAACCCTAGTTATTTGATTTTATAGATAGAATTTACATAATTTTTTGGTTAACAAATGTATATCTCCTTGTTTAAATCATCTCTACACTTATACTTAATATAGTTATAGGATTATTTGAACTTTCCATATTTCCACCTTAGGTAGCCTAGGCCCCCATTTGCTTACCATGGCTCCTCATTTTTTTGATATGTTTCTAACCCTTCCCTACTATGCCCTTAAATTATAGTGTGTCTAAGAATATGTGTGGCTGACTTGTGGCTTACATACCTTTCATATTATCTTATTGTATTTCTCTATGTTCTTAGTATGGTACACCTATGTAATAACCATGTCTAAGTAGAGTGTATATAAGAGGTAGTGGTTAGTATTTTATCATCATATTATGAATTATGCTCTTATTACATTATTATGGAGGTTTCCCCTCAAAGTAACTCAATCATTATTATCAAGTGTTCTTCTCTTTCATCAATTATTATTTTGGATTTGATGATTTTTCTCTTGATTCTATGATATATTATTCCCATATTGAGAACATATAAGTAGTTTCATTACAAATGGTATCAAAACATTGATTTGGGATAGTTTCCATGGCATTTTAAAAAATTATGTTGCAGTCATCTAAAGAGTTGAAGGAACAAAAAAAACATAACTTGCAATCTAGGAAGAATTTAATTTTTTCACAACTGTAGTATTGTTTAAAGTTTTTTTTTTAAGTTTAATTTTTTCCATACCCTTGTGAAAATTAGTAGTCATTAGATTCTTGAAAAGACAATTATAATGGTATATTCTACTGGTATACTTTTTTGGGGCCTAAAACCCTCCATCCTATGGTTTTGCATGGCTAGTTTGAATACTCGTAGATGTGGGAAAGGTCAAGACACCCAAAAAACTACTTAAAAAGATGACATGGAGTCTGGGACTTCAAATCAATCAGTTTTTGAGGTAGTTTAAAAAATTTAGTCAGAGATACAAAGCATGCTAATGAAGGATGATCTTGATGTAGTAAAAGGGGAAATATAAATTTTGAAGGATAAAATGTCAATGATGAGTGATCAATTGACCTATATTATGGCTTATCTTTAATAAAAATAATCCTCCACCACTCCAATAAACTTAAATCATTCAAAATAATCATAACTCTAATATTATATTGAACCACATGCTGACAAAAGTGGAAGTACACAAGTTTGATGGTAAGGATCCACTCACTTGGATCGATCAAATATAAAATTTATTTGATATAAATTAGACCCCATGAGCTCAAAAGGTGAACACAACATATCTCTATCTGGAACCTAATCAATTCATTTGGTATAGGTGGTTGTGTGCTTAAAATAAAAATAAGGGTGCTCATGTTACTAGGTTAGTGTTTACCAAGGAGCTATAGATACACTATCGTAACAATGTCTTTTAAAAATAATTTAATTAGTTATATTTTTTTGGATAGACAGGGACCATTAAGGATTATATTCATCAATCCTAAAATCAATCCTTAGGTGTGGATGACATCATTGAGAATAATTTGAATAACCTTTCTTTGGGGGGATCAAGAATAACATCTAATTTGAGGTTCATATGTTTAATCCATCAACTATTTTTGAAAATATAATATATGAAATCAGAAATGAATCATGTCTATAAATCAATCCTATCTTATAAAAGATAGATCATACCATACACTTTTGATTGGGGACACATTTGTTAAGTAAAAACATAACTAATATGGGAATCTGCTTGACCTAATTACGAGATCTCTTATCACAATACACAATGATAAGGAGGGTTATAAAGCCTCTAATATAACACAATCATGAAATAAACCTAAGGGGGTTCTAAGTTTTGATATTTCACCTAAACTAATAACAATTAAAGTAAACCTAATCTAGTGCTCACCAAAGCTTGTGGCACAACATGAGGGGTTAACAAAAAATAAAAACATGTATAAGAGAATATCAATTAAATTAAGTATGAGTAAGACCATAATACATGAAATATGAAGAGTAATAGTATTTTAAGCCAATACATATTATAATTTTATCTACTAAAGAAAGGATTAAAGTTAGAGAATACTTACTTCAATGTGAACTCATCGAGACTCAATCTCTCCTTTGGCCAATGGGGATTCACAAGAGGTTGTTTTGGTTTATAAAGATCACTAAAAAAGGCCAAAGCATCCAAGACTTATCCATAAAACTATATTCTCCAAGTAAACACCCTAAGCTAAGACTCCTCAAGTAGAATGATAGAAGAGAAGATTGTAAAGAAGTGTGGGAAAATAATAAATCTTGATTGCATATTAAATAACGATGGAATGATCTTGCATATATAGGTGGATTTGACCCTAAACCATTCCAAAAATCTTGATCGATGGGGTTGACTTAGTTAACCTAGCATACTTTTGAAAAATTATTCACTAGGTCATGAGTTATGTCAGCCAAGAGCCAAACTAGTTCCTAAGTGAAAATCACCCAAAACTATACAGGGTCAACCTAGTCAACCTTGTATAAATGACTAAAAAGGGGGATTAAGGTTAGGAAAAGATGGATAGAAAGTAGGAAAAGATGGATAGAAAGTGGGAAAATATTGGAAGATTATGCAAAGGAGGACTAATGTCTTAAGGAATGTTTTTAAGAGCTGGTTGGATTGGTAATAGGTGGAAATAAGGAAAAATAATCCTACAAAGCACCAATGGTCTGCCCACATCTTTCTTGATGTACCCCTTAGGGCATGCACTCAAAGATATTGAGTCTTGATAGGTTTATTCAAGATGTAAAGCATCAATATTTGATAAAAGTTGAATATATTATGTGTATACATATGCCCCACTCAAAGCTCATCACATGTCACTAAGGTGAAATAGGGGATATTGCTTTGAAAAATAACATAAGAACACATAATGTTGATACTAAAAAAAATTGTAGTATTTTTAAAGCATAAAATAACTAAAAAGGAAATAACTAAAAATTAAATATGATGTGTACCTTGACTTATCTTTATCACTAGATGGTTATCTACTGTGTTGTTAGTTTTGATTGTGTAGGGCACAAAGATTGCTTTCGACAAACCCAAAAATAAAAAAACTAAAGAGCAAAACCAAACAAACATAGGAAAACCAAGATAATTGGTACTATGAGGATGGGATGTATTTATAAATTTGGCAACTTGGGGTGACAAGTGCTATGTTAGACCAAATGACCAAGTTAAAAACAATATTAAATAAGGTAATAAAAAATCCAAGACTGCTAAAGACCAAAAAACTCAAACAAGTAAACCTTAAGTAAGAAAGGCAAAATCACCAAGTCAAACCAAGGATACATGCCAAAAAGGATGGTAATCAAAATATCAATGTAAAAGATGAAAACAATGGTAAAATGACATTGATGAGTGAGCAGTAATAATCCTTATTTCACATAACAATGGAAAATGGGCATAAAAGGGAAACCAACGTTGATGAGTGAGAAGTAAAAATCTAACTTCACCCAACAATGGTAAAAAGGTACAAAATAAGGTGTCTATAATAAAAGGAAATTCAAAAAATGATAAATGGTAAAAGGAAAGTAAATCAAGTCTTAAAAATGTAAATCTATGGGGTGAATAAAGTAATCCCTAATTAATCAATCATGTTGTTTTGCTCTAAGGATAGATAAAATTTGAAACAAAGTAGTACTAGCATGTTTTTAAGAGGTGAAGAAGAAGGGAATATATAATAAGGAAAAAATATTTAGAATCACACGTGCCTATCAAGGGGGGAAATGAAATGGGTAGAGGGGAGAATGAAGGGAAAACCAAGGTAGAGGAATTCTTTATCGAAGTCAAGACACTCAAATTAGGTTTGTCAAAACAAGAGGACTTTTGACCTTAAGGACTTTGAATAAATTCTCTTAGTCACACAAGTCTTAAGTCAACAAATACAATATATATATATCATCCCATGAAGGCTATATGTATGAAAATTAAAATGGACCTACCTTACCAAAATGTGTTCCCTATTCCTCAGGACCCCTTACAAAGCTATCGGTCTATTATGAAGATTGGGTACTTTCAAGAGAAAGTAAAGTAGCACCATAGAGTTTGTTGAATTCTCCTATTCCAATATATTAGACTACCACACCCCAATGGACCTCGACTCTATGTGAGGCCAACTATGGAATTTGAGCTTAGATTATAGATAGGAGATGTGCTTTTAATCTCATCTTTTGGTGTGATTTTGACTTTTAAAATTTGTATGTTACCTTTTGTATATCATGGCCTTGTATTTCAAATGATTTAGATTTTAACTTTCTTGATGGCTGTTTCTTGTTCCTCATCCATACAGATTTGGAAAACCAAATATGGGTGATAAATATGACTTTAATTTAAAAACTTGGGACTTGGTTTCTAAGAGGGAGAAATTTAGAGAGCATGGTGTTTAAGAGTCTCATAAATCTAAGAGAAATAAAAGTGCTATCTTGACTTCAACCTTGTTTAATCCAATATGGAATGGAAGGAAGGGAAATCAAGAGGAATAACACATGGAATAATTTTAATTACTTCAAATTTAAAAAAAAAATGTGATAAAGGATGAAAAATGGTTACAATGATAGTAAAGTGTGATTCTTTATCATAAGGATAAGGGAAATGGAGGAAAACATGCTAACATAGATTGTTGTGCAAATTCCATCTATCAAAAGAAGTAAAAGCTAAAGATGAAAATAAGGATTAACTCATTATAGCAAAGGAATGAAAAAATGGTAATTTCATGAGGAAGGCCAGGTCCTATCCATGGTCTTAAACTATAACTCATAAAAGAGAAACCCATGAGGGTGTCAAAAAAAGCATGTGAAAAATAAATGGGATAAGAAAAAGATGGTATTTATGAGGAAGTCTAGGTCCTATCCATGGTTTTACAATGCAACTCATGAGAGAAAGGGGAAACCAAAAGACCAAAAAGGTAGGACTAAAGGTTTGTGATAAGAGAGAACTACTGTAGAGGGAGTTACTTATGTAAGTAATCTATAAAAATTATTAGATAAATAACATATAGAAAGCATGAAAAGAAGGGAATGATCCTACACTAATGTTTATATCAAGGATGAGTATGTGAAAGACAATTTTGTGTCTCAAAAGGTTTATTGAAGTTGAATTATTTTGGTATCATGTAATGGAGAATAAGAGTGGGCATCACAAGATGCCCTAAAGGGTAAGTAGATGTAGGGATGGGCATCACAAGATGTCCCAGAGTCTAAAATAATAGGTGGGAGGGCATTGAAAGATGCCCCAAAGGTTAGATTAATGTGTGGATGGGCATCAAAAGATGCTCTAAAAGATAATAATAGATAAGAAACAAAAAGAACCCCATATAGTGTCTAAATGGATTCAAGTTGTCCAAGAAGATTTTGATAGGGGACATGATACTTGAGAAAATTGAATAAAATGTTAAGAAACAAAAATAGAGAATTGGATTGGAAAACTAGAGAAAGTATAAAAAGGTATAGAGTTGATAGGGTTAACCTCGTACAAAAAATAGGGGCTAAAAATTGTATAGAGTTAACAAAGTTGACCTAGTACAAAAAACAAGGGCTAAAAATTGTACAAAGTCAACAAGGTAGACCTAGTACAGTAAGCAGGGAAAAAATAGATAGTATAAAAATGAAATGATAAAATGATGAAATACGTGTAGTAAAACTTGAAAGGGTTAGATTCATGTCAAGTTCACCATAATGTATTATGAAGGTGAAGCCAAAGTGAATAAAATACTAAGAAGAAAGTGGAAATGTGAAGATAATCCAACCAGTGGTGGGATAGGATTCACATTGGGTTCACCATAATGTATGAAATAAAGAATGCATCATGTCTATAAATCAATCCTACCTCAGAGAAGATAGATCATACCATACACTTTTGATTGGGGATACATTTGTTAAGCAAAACCATAACCAATATGGGGATCTACTAGACCTGATTAGGGGATCTCTTATCATAATACACCATGATAAGGAGGGTTCCAAAGCCTCTAGTCTAACATAATCATGAAATAACCCTAAAGGGGTCCTAAGTTTTGATATTTCACCTAAAATAATAAAAAGTAACATAAATCTAATCTAGTACTCACCAAAGCTTGTGGCACAACATGAGGGGTTGGTAAACAATAAAAACATGTATAGGAGAATATCAATTAAGCTAAGTATGAGTAAGACCCTAGTACATGGAATATGAAGAGTAATATTATTTGAATCCAATACTTATGCTACTTCTATCTACTGGAGAGAGGAGCAAAGTTAGAGAATACTTACCTAAATGTGAACCCATTGAGACTCAATATCTCCCTTGGCTAATGGGGCTTCATAAGAGGTTGATGTGTTTTGTAAGGATCACTAAGAAAGGCCAAAACATCTAAGACTTATCCACAAGAATATATTCTCTAGGTAGAAACCCTAAGCTAAGACTCCTTAAGTAGAATGGTAGAAGAGCAGATTGTAAAAAAGCATGAGTAAATAATAACTCTTGATTGCATATTAAATAATGATGAAATGATCATGTATATAAGTAGATTTCACCCTAAACCCTTTCAAAAATATCAGTCAATGGGGTCGACTCAGTTGACCTAGCACAATTTTGGATAGTTATTCACTAGGTCATGAGCTAGGTTGACCAAGAGTCAAATTAGTTCCTAAGTGAAAATCCAAAACTATACAGGGTCAACCCAGTCAACCTAGTACATTTGACTAAAAAAAGGGGATTAAGGTGAGGAAAAGAAGGATGGAAAGTGGGAAAAGACTGAAGGAGTGTGCAAAGGAGGAGTAATAGCTTAGGGAATGGTTTTAGGAGCTAGATGGATTGGTAATAAGTGGTAATAAAGAACAATAATCTTGTGAAACACCAATGGTATACCCACCTCTTTCTTGGTGCACCCTTTAGGGCATGCACTTAGAGAGATTGAGTCTTGATGGGTTCCTACAAGATGTAAAATGTCAGTATTTGATAAAATTTAAAAATATTGTGTGAGGGAAAATGGATTTTTTGAAGGACCAAATGTCAATGATGATTGATCAGTTTACCTCTATTATGGCTCAACTTTAGGAAAAATAATCCTCTACCACTCCAATCAACTTCATTGATTTAAAATAATCATAACTCTAATACTAGCTTGAAGCACATGCTGACAAAAGTGAAAGTACACAAGTTTGATGGTAAAGATTAACTCACTTGGATCAATCAAATATAAAATTTATTTGATCTAAATTAGACCCAGTGAACTTAAAATGTGATCACAAAATATCTTTATCTGGAACCCGATCAATTCATTTGGTATAGGTGGTTGTGTGCTTAAAATAAAAAGAAGGGTGCTCATGTTACTAAGTTAGTGTTTACTGAGGAGATATAGATGCACTATCATAACAATGTCTTTTAAAAATGCTTTAGTTAGTTAGAAAAGTTGTTGCAGATAGGGATCATTAAGGATTATATTTAACAATTTCCAAATTAATCCTTACATATAGATGACATCATTAAGAATAATTTGACTAACCTATTATTTGGGGGGATCATGAATAACCTCCAACTTGAGGTTCATATCTTAATCCATCAACTATTTTTGAAGCCATATAATTCATGCACCAATAAAAGGAAAGGTAATTGGTCAAAACAAGGGCTTTCACTCATGGCTTTGAACATAATTTCACAACATCATCATTTATGGAACCTATAATATTGACCCATCAACAAATCGAAGAGAAACATTCCAAAGAATTATGTTTTGGCTATGAAAACAAGTAGAGAAAAGGACATAAATAAGCCAAAAATGATTTGTTCTACATTGAAGGTACCAATGAAGATGAAGATGATGATGAGGTTGCATGTGAGGGTATGGAAGAACTAGGGGAGGAATCTAAAGATTCTCACCCTACTATCTCCCATCATGCTTTTTTAGGTATAATTACTCCTAAAACTCTTAAGATGGTGGGATTCCTCAATAAACATAAGGTAACAATGTTGATTGACCCATGAAATACACATAACTTCATCAATAATAAGTTGGATACTATCATGACCAAATCTGCCTAACATATTGACTTATTATCAGAATTATTTTAATATTATTATGTTATGTGGAAATTTATTTTAGACATTATTTTGATGTTCAATACATTATTTATTGGTTTAAATTAAATTGTAATCAATCCTACAATATTTAATGAGTTTATATTATTCCTTAATGCTGTTGATTATTATTAGATACTATTGATGTCTATGTGGATTGACTGCAGGTATGCAATAAATAAGCATAGTTTAGAGGTATAATTTGAGCAATCAATGGCAAAGACAATGTAAATAGGTAAAACACAATAGTGATTCAATAATGTACAAAATTTGAGTTGAACCTTTATCTTTGTTATTCTATTATAGCTATGTTTTTGGTTTGGTTTTGATTATTGGCTAGCTAGTTTTTATGTTGTCATTTGTCTTTTATCTATTTATAACTATGAAATCCATCATATAGTTTGATATGAATGTGATTCATACCACATCCATGATAAACTTAAATAAAATAGACATCACTTCAAGATCATGATATCTTGGAAGAATTTTGTAATCCTTGATTACAGGACTAGTTTAGGTGTGTGTATGAAAACATAATGAAATACCAGAAGTGGAAGATCAACATCATGATTATTTAATTTTTATATATGACAAAGGTAATTGTTTTATCCATTCAGTTTGATGTAACTAATGAAAGGTAAAATGAGTTAATATAGTCCACAAGGGACCAAAACTTACATTTGATAATGTTAGGTTTGGAAATTGAACCATAAGTCATGAGACTTAGGTTGGGCATAGTGATTAAAATGTTTTTAATATACATTGAACACTAAGCTTTTAAATTGGGTCGAGGTTACAGTTAATGAAGAGATTTAAGTTAGTACAATCATGAGTGAAATAATTTACTTTAAAAAAATGATGATTAGGGTTTTTTGTCATTTTGGAAGGATCTCAATTTTGCATAGAAACCTAAAATGACACTTGGGAAGCATGCATGTAAGGTTGGAGTTATTTAATAGAAAACTTGTGATAATCTTTGATGGAGTTTTGATGCTGTGTCATACATGATTTATGTAAACTATAATGGAGTGGCAGTTTCATTTGGTGGAACTCATAGTTCTACTAAATGGGATAGTCACTTTCAATGGTGGAAAAAGGAATATGGGAGAAGAGAGAAATAGGAGAAAAAAGAAAAATAGGAAGGGAGAATCATGCAGGTTGAAAATCCTCCCTGGTATCTCATTGCATATATAAACAAGTTAGTTTTGTTTTAAACTTGTAATGTTGAAATTATATATGTGCATTTACTTATATGAATAGTGTTTGTAGTTATGGAATGATTTTCCTATATAAACTGGGTATTCATTGTGAATGACACTGGATCGATGATACCCGATAGGGTTAGATCATTTAGGGTACTCGCCCATAGATGACAATGATTAACTAATAAAAGAGTACAATGAACTAGCTAGATTATTGGTTGTTTAAGATTTGAAATGTTTGTGAGTTTTATTTAATTTAGGTTTAAACCTTGGTTTCTAGTATTTTATTTATGAGTGTGTTGAAGTGGGTATTGCTACTTAGAACCCTTATTTAATATTGTCTTGAGTATGAAATGTTAAATCCTAAAATCCTAGGTTATGGTCAATATTTCATCACTATTATGGATTGGTTGAGTGTTATGTTCTTGAGGATGAGTACTTACTTCCATATCTAACCAATGGTTATGGTAAATAGGGAAACCTATCTATGGTTGGGCTTATCATGAGCATGCAGATGGATTTTTGTGGAAAGATTCTTTGGGAAAAGATTCATGTTTGAAAGCTTGCTATCAAGAATGTAAAATACTATTTTATGTAACTATAATGAATTAGGATTAAAACTATAGGGATAATTATATTGTCCACTGTTATGGACATGCTTGTAAATTTGGGTTGAGTTCATTCATAGCTAAATGTGAATAGTTGTAGTTTGAATACAATGATATATTTATGTAATTTAAAGATGTTTTTTAATATCTTTATATTCTAAAAATATAGTAGAGTGGTGTGATGTTTTGGATAAGGTAGAATATAGATTCATGTTATATAAAATTTGACATGGTGGCAAGATATATATATATATATATATATATATATATATATATATATCATAGTCTAAATTGCATAACATTATTACACTATAATAAGTTTTAGGGTTTATGTTATATTCTTAAGGTGAAACTATAAATGTGTCTTAAATTTTATGGTACACAACATAATGGAAAATATTGGATGAATTCATTTATATATAATGGTTTCATATATATGCAAAGGTGATTTCAAATCATTATGTTTTGGTAACATTTTCATGCAAGGTTGTCATTCTTGTATTTTGGGTAAAAAATAGAGATGAAAGGTATTGTATGTGTTTCTAAATCAAATATTTTTATTTAATGAGTAATTAAATAGATTGTAGGTCATGTAAATCCAATCGTTACAATACTAGGTCAATGATTTGATCATTTGTAACTATATAAGTGTACAAAGTAATCTAGAGATGATCTATTGAGAACTAGATCACTCTTGTAATCGTTGTTAATGATTATTGAAGTTGCAAAGATATATGGTATGAAAATTATATTTATATTGATTTTGAACTTGTGAATGAGATAGATGTTTGTTTAATGAAATTTATGGCTTGTAAATTGGGGGAAACTGCTACATCTGAGTCACTTATAAGCCTGTATATTTCATTTTTATAAAAATATTTTTATCAATTTGTGCATTAAATTCCATATATGTTTATATGAGATGTATATTTAAAGCAATGGTATTAGTGTTGAAATGAATATGTTTGGGTATTCACAAATGAAAATATAATAAAATGGTAGTGAACTTTTATTATTTTATGACTTGTTATTAACCTTGCATATTCTTAGTATTTTGTAGAATATGTATTGTAATTATACTATGGTTTTCAAGGTGGAATTTTTGCCATTTCAAATAGGCATTATGATTCACAAATAGAATTTGGTTTCATTTATATTATTAGGGATTGGTTGAATGATTATTTTGTTATGAACTTAAGCCATTTGATCCAATTGTCATGACTTGTAATGATTAGCTACAATATTCAATCTCATCTTGGAGGTTGTAAAAGAAGTAAATTGGGAAAACGAGGTTTCTTTAATAAATGTTATTGACTTTGTATGGACTATTTGTTCATTTTGAAATTGTATAGTGTATCTTAAGGGAATCAATGGTTGTCATTTTAATAGCTATTCACGTGCTATTGATTGTTAATGTGAGTTCATTTTGAGGTAAAATACTCGATAGGAATGAGAGTTTGAAATCATTATGGTAATGAAATAAAATAATCTAAGTTTTGATTAGAGTCTTAATTGATTATGTCATAATGAAGAAGGGTAAAATGACACCGAATAGTGGTGGTGATAATCCTATGGACATTTGATTTGAACTTAAAATGCAGGTTTTAAAAATTTATAGAATTTTGTATGCCCACATTTGGAAGTAAGAATTTAAAATATACAATGCTACATACATACATATGTTCACATGAAAGTGAAAGTCTAGATATATAATTATACCATTATATATATATATATATATATATATATATATATATATATATATATCATTATGCATGTTGACTAAAAATAAAGCTTGTGGTTAGTTGTAATGTGTGACAAATATATGTGAATTTATGAAACAAGATGTAAATACATGTATATATATATGGGAATAGACACATGCACGCATGCGCACGTGTGCACACACACACACAGATGTACGTGTGATCAAATTATTAAGATACTTGTATGGTTACATATATTTGGTGTAAACATAGTATTAATGATTTATGTGGCACAAAATGGAATGTGGAATAAATTAATTTAGATATTATCATGTTCATGGTTCTTATCCATTGTTCATAAATATAATAATAGATAAATGAGCAAGTGAGGGTCCCATACCAACATGTTAATCATGAACTGAACTCCATGGGTTAATCTCCAGAGTGGAATTAGTCATGAGGTAAGACTATAGATGTGGGTTTACTTTGCATTATTTAAAGGGTCATTCAATCTATGTATTGAAACAAAGGAAATTTCTAATACTTGGTGTATGTGCTAATGTATAAATGATCTAGAAGGGTAGAATATATAAGAAATATGATTTGAGATCATCTAGTGTGATGAACATGAATCTTGATGGGTTTCACTCATATTTATTCTATACTGGGATCATAACCTCAACACATTGTATAATTTGATAAGTGGTTTATATACTGATGTATGTGAATTTAAGTCTTGAGGATCCTTCAGTTATGAGACTAGTGCCAGTTGCTAATGGTTATTGGGAATGGTTAAGATAAGTAGCCTTTTGATATAACAATCTAATAAATCACATGGAACATTATAAGGATGAAATTATTATTTTATAATATATGTGTGGATTCATTAGTATGGGTTCAAAACCATTACTATATGCAAATTTGTAACAAGGATTCATGTCACTAGCATGGAGTTCAAAATGGGGTTAGAAATGACTCTTGTGAAGTACCTCACTTTGTAAACGATATTGTACATGCTAATTTTTGTGGGCTTATTTTATGATGGTTAATAAAATAGACTTGTTTTATTTTAGAATCATTTCCATTGGCTTTTGAATTTTTAGATAGAGCACAATCTCTATTTTTTCTAAGTTTTAAATTTTATGAAAAATTTGGAGTTATGACAATTGGTATTAGGGCCTTCATTAAGGCTAAATAAGTATTTATTTATGAATAATGATTTATTAATGCATATCTAACGTGTCAAGATGGTTATAAATAGAGCAACAAGAAATCCTTAAAATACATGTAGTGATTTAGTTGACAATCATGACCATGATCGACATGATCATGTTGACATAGATGTGAAACAAAGTGGCAACCATGCAACCAATTAGGATAATCTTGAGAAAAAATTTCTTAAGGAATATAATGCTGTAATTTATGACATTTTGGGTATATTTCATGGACTTTAAGGGAAAATATAAGGCCTAGGCCAAATATTGACTCACCTAGTAATTTTTTAAGAGGGTGGGTAAGAAGACAGGTTTCATAATGAGCATCCACTACAACAATAAGTTACAAAGCCCATTATTAAGGAGATAAAGAAACTAACTCCTCCCATGTATTATGGTGAGACCACTAGTGGTGTTACTAAGCCATGGGTGATTAACTTGTAGAAGTACTTCACACTACACAATGTGAGTTACAATGTTAAAGCATGCATTAGAGCTTACAAGTTGGTAAGTGATGTAGCTTTATGGTGGAACCATTTGTGTGCACTAAAATGATAAAATACCATGACTCTTACTTGGGAATGTTTTGAGAAATAGTTCCAAAAAATATATCCAAATAATATCTACAAAGAGCAAAAATTATAGAGTTTTAGCTATTGAAATAGGGTAATATGCTAGTATCTGAGTATGAAAATAAGTTTCTAGGATTCCTATGTCATGTTCATTACATACCAGATGAAAAAACTAAGATAACTAGGTTTAAGTTGGGGTTAGATGAGATACTCATGCATGATGTAAGTATGAATAACCCAAAGACTTTACCTGCTACTCTATAATCAACATAATATGATAAAGAAAAGAAGTCTCGCCAAAGAGCAAGATAAGAGTTTCAAAATAGAAAGAATCAAGTCAAGTCTAAGTCCTCAATACCTATGATAAATGGTAATTTAAAGATAAATGACTACAAAAAGTATAATAATTATGGAAATAAATTTTAGAATAAAATGGGGTTTAATTCACATTTTTATGCCAGAAGGATGTGGGAAACAATAAACAATAGAGCTTTCATGGACTAGCCATAGGAGTAAATAATATTAAACTTCCTATTAAGACTATTGTAACTTTCTGGGAATGTAATGATAACCATGACTATAAGGACTATCCTATGCTAAAGGATAATCACAAGGTCTAAGTAGTTGTAAATAATAGAAATGTAGAATTTCAATCAACACCTATTCAAATAAGAGATATAAGTTTTTGGATTTTATTTCTCTATTTTGATTGATTCAAGAGCTAATGACAGCTTTATTTGTCCTAAAAATTCATTGAAGTTTAAAATAAAACCAACTAGACTTAGAGAAGGATGAAAAGTGGAATTTGACACCAGGGAGAAGGTGGTTGTTAATGAATATTTAAAATAAGTCAAGCTAAGTCTATGTAGTTTAAAGACTTGTGTAAACCTATTCCTTGTGCCCTTGGGATAATATGACATCATTTAAGGCATGAATTGATTATAAACACATCAAGCTAAGTTGGACTGCTCTAATAAAAGAGTTCAATACTTGGATGATGATGGAAATTATATGGTGATTCAAGGAATCAACAACCTATCTAGTTCATGAATTATTTTAGCCATTCAAATTAGAAAAGTGATTAAGAAAGGGTGTCAGTTATATTCCCTCAAGCTGAATGAGATTACTAAGGAAACAATCACCATACTCCAAGAGTATCTAATTTTAGAAGAGTTTGTAGATGTTTTTCTAGAGTAAATTCTAGGTTTGCTTCCCAATAGGATATTTGAATTATAACTTGATGAAATACCTAGTATGAAACCAACATCTAAAGCACCTTAAAGGATGAATGTGGTTAATTTAAGAGAACTAAAATTAAAAATTCATGATTTTTTAGATAAGGGAATGATATGTTCTAGTGTATCACCCTAGGGAGTTCTAGTAGTGTTTTATAAGAATAAAGATGGGACACTTAGGTTGTGAATTGATTATAGAATACTCAATAAGGTCACAATCAAGAATAAGTATCATATTCCTCACATAGATGACCTCTTTGATCAAATGAAAGGTATTGCATTATTTCAAAGATAGATCTTAGATCAGGGTATCACTAACTCCATATCGAAGATGAGGATGTCCATAAGATTACATTTATAAATATTTATGGGCATTATGAATTCATAGTCATGCCATTTGGACTAACAAATTCTCTTGAAACATTTATGAATTTATTGAACAGTGTGTTTCAAAATTTTCTTGATAAGTTTGTGTTGATATTTTTATATGATATTCTAATTTATTCTAAGAATGAATAAGAGCATGAACAAAGCTTAAGGATTGTCTTATAATAGTTAAGGTAGCATAAGATGTATATAAAGTTGTCAAAATATTATTTATTTCAATATAAAATTCATTATTTAGGACATGTGATTTTTAAAGAAAGATTTAAGGTAGATCCTACAAAGATTAGCCATTAATGAGTGTCCAGATCCTAATAATGTACACGAGGTAATAAGCTTCATAAACCTTGCTGGTTATTATTAAAGGTTTGTGCAATATTTTTATAGGATTTCTTACCCTATAACTTCCTTGCAAAGGAAGGGGAATATATTTGACTAGTATCCTAATTGTGAAGCAAACCTTCAAGAGATGAATTTTTTTTTGACTATAGCTCTAATTTTTACTATACCAAATCCTAATAGTAGTTTCCAAATATGGGCATATGCCTATAAGCGGGAATTGGAGCCATTTTGACTCAAGAAGGCAAGGTAGTTGTATATGAGTCTAAGAAGCTCAAGACCCATGAGAAAAACTACCCCACCCATGATTTATAGTTAGTCATTATTATAGAAAAGTCTTTGTTAAGAGGTGCAAGGTTGTCTTAGTTTGTCTTGGAATCATTAAAATCAGGAGTAAACATGGGATATTATCATAGAATTTAACATTTAATAACTTAATTGTGTCAAAATCAATTCACATAATAAGTGCAATAGATAAAGAATTGGGCCCACATTGGGCTAGTTGTGCCATGGCACGAAATATTAATTATGGGACTTGGTCATTTGGAAGAAGAATTTTGGTAGATTCATTGACACAAGCCTTTTTTTGGATAAGCCCAATGGTCTATATCTACAAGCCTATTTAGGGGTACTTTTATAGTCTATAGGGTGAAAGCCTTTGTTGTACTAAGTTTAACATCATATCAATGCTTTGAAGGGTCAAGTAAATGCTCTCACTTCAAGTTTTCATGCTTATGTTAGCATTTCTATCAAGGGTATCAAAGATTGGGTGCATGACCCTCTTTACACTTAGTCTATTTCTACAAAATATGTAGACATCATCAATTAACATAGGTATGCCATTAATGACCTGAACGAAAAGCTTGTAAACAACATACCTAACATAACTATATCCAAATTACAACCTTATAATCATTGTGAAATTAAATGGTAATATCAAAGATGCATAATCCAAATTGAGATTAATTTGATGCAAGATTCATCCTCATTAATGAAAGTTCAGAGTAATAGAGTTTATGATTTCTAGAAGCAGATCATGTCCTTCGCTAAAACTAATTAACTACCCAAAGGCTCATAGGCGAGCTTGAACTTATACAATTAGATCTTGTATGGCATTTGAGCTATTCCTAATTATAATGGATATCTTAATAGAGCATTTAAATTTCTCCAAAGCTTTATTACATTAATTCATGTGTCTTATACTTTCTAGTTTGAACTCATTTTATAGCCTATAGGAACATCTCTTGCCAGGGTGGAGTGCACATATTGGGTGTCAAGTTGGAGCCTTTGTTGACCATTCTACTGGATCCATTACCTTACACCCTTTACATTATAGTCACTGTATACAATCAAAAATGCATCATGTTGATAAATTAATCCTAACTCAGAGAAGATATATCATAGCATACACTTTTTATTGGGGACACATTAATTAAGTGAGAACATGACCAATATGGGGATCTGCTAGACCCAATTAAGGGATCCCTTACCACAATATAGTGTGCTAGGGAGGGTTCCAAAATTTACATTCAAGAACAATCATGAAATAACCCTAAGGGACTCCTAGGTTGTGATATCTCACTAAACTAATAAAAAGTAAATAAAATCTAATCTAGTGCTCACTAAAGCTTGTGGCATAAAGTGGGGGTTAGAAATAATAATAGTAAACATGCATAAGAGACTTATACTCACATAAATGTATATGGAATCATAATTAATGGAAGCTAAGTACAAATTCATATCTATCTACTCTTATAAAGGAGGAAAAAAGTTAGGAATACTTACTTTTGAAGATGAACCCACTGAGCCTCAATCTCTCCCTTTGCCAAGGTACTTTGTAAGAGGTTATTGTGGTATGTAAGGATGATAAGGATACATCAGCTCTAGGATACACAACTTAACAATGAATCCAAAATACTTATCCATAAGAAAAGATATATATCTATAAATAAAGTATGAAACCCTAAGCTTTCTCCTCAAGTAGATTGGTGGATAAACAAATGCGTAATAGCTCTTACTTCTTCTTATCTTATCTAAATATTGGTGAAATGAACTTGTTTATACATGTAGATTTAACCCTAAGCCCTTATGAAAATATTATCTGAGAGGGTCAACCTAGTTGACCTAGTATTGTTTAACCCATGCTGAAAATGAACTACGTTAGCACTATGGGCTGATGACAAAACAATACAAGGTTTACTTAGTCAACATAGTTTTAAAAAATGCTGAAAGGGGATTTAGGTTGGGAAAAGGTAAATGAAAGTTATAAATGATTGGGAGAGGGTGAAAAATATAATAAAAATCTTAGGTAAATGGTTTTTAGGAGACAAGTGTGTAAGTAACAAGTGGAAAAAGGGAAAACAATCCTGTGAAGCACCAATGGTCTACCCACCCCTTTCTTTGTGCACCCCTTAAAGTATGCACTTAGAAAGATTGAGAATCAATGAGTTATTGAAAGATAAAAAGTGTCATTAATTAATAAAATTTTTAAAATATTATATTTATAAATATTCCCCACTCAAATCTCCTCATGTGTCATGTGAGTGCAATATGGGATGGTGTTTCAGGAATAGAACATGATAACACATAACATTGATGCTAAGTAAAATGAAATAAGGAGAAAATAAGATAAATGAAAGGAAATAATTGAAAAACACATACATTTACTTAGTGATATAGATAAATAATTAAATTTCAAGAGAAGTTAAGGAATCTAAATGTGAAGAACATTAGGTAAACCTATAGAAGTTAGTGCAAAAAATAGCCAAAAATCAAAAGTTTTGGAAGATAAGAATATAGTAGTGGAAAATATTCTCTATGTCATCATAATTATAGAACATTTTATTTTTTGAAAAATGGATTATTAAAAACAAAGATATGGACAAAATAAGGAATCAGAGCAATAACTAGGTAGAAACAACTAAGTCGACCCAATCGACCTACTAGGCTAAAATTTTGCTAAATCCACACTGCCGACCTAGTAGGTATGTGTTGACCTAGTGTGTTTTTTAGAATTTCAACTTAGTAAATGACTATCGACCTAATATAAAACTCCACTCTACCAACTTAGTATAAGTGTTTGACTAAGTGACCAAAATAGTATAGAAATGTATGAAATAGGCTGAAAGAGTGCTAAAAAGGCCCAGAATGGCTGAATGAGGGCTGAAATGGATGAGTAGGCTAGAAATAGGTCAAATTGATTAAAAATGAATAAATTATGGAAAATTAGGATTTTTAAGGCAAGGTTAGAATATTTAAGGGAAATAAATGACAAAATGATGGTAAATGAATGACAAATTATTATAGAACACACTAAATCACATTGGAAATCATGGAAAACATAAATGGCAAAAGGGAATGTAGAACATACTAAATAATGTTGGGAAGTATTTAAAACATGAGTGACACATGAAATATCAATGTAGGACAACTTGAAAAAAAATATGTAAGAAAGTGAAACATAATCCTATGTAAGATAAGCATGTCAAATCAAACATTAAAAAAATATAAATGACTAAAAATGAGATGTAATTCAAGATGTAAGACAAGTATGTCAAAGGAAGGTGAATAAAGCATAGATAAATGATAATGAAATATAAGTAAAGATGTAAGAGAAACATGAAGAAGTCATAAATAAAGAGAAACATGTAAGAATGCCAAATGTCATATATAAGATAAGTGAAGTTTATAGAAATCAAACAAGAACATGATGGATAAATGAAAAGAAAAAATCTCTAAAAGATGAAAACTAAAACTTAGTGCTTGTTCAAATATATAATGTAAGAAAACAAAACCACATAATTACATGACTACTATGACAATGAGCTGGTTTGGTAAGCAAAATGGTGTAAGGGTATTTATGAGGAAGGCTTGGTCTTATCCAAATTCTTACAATGCAACTCACAAACTATAAACCAAGAGGCATAATAAGATATATGTGATGAGGGATGTGATAAACTACAATAAATATCCAAAAATGGGAATATAAGGAAAATATTATGTAAATAAGGAATGTGAGGTGCCACATGGGTGATGTGAATATCCTTAGCAAGAATGAGACACACTAGGCAAGTGATAAAGTCTAAGAACTATCAACACCAAGGACTTAGGACATTTTGACTAATAAACATAAATATTGGGCTAATAAGTGAAGTACATAGATAATCCCATGAAGGCTATATGCATGAAAATTAAAATGGACCTACCTTCTCACAACATGTTTCCCATTCTTTAGGACCCTTTATAGAGCCATTAGTCTACTATGAAGATTAGGTACTTGCATGAGAAAGTAGGTAGCACTAAAAGTTTTTTTTATTCTCCTTTTCTAATATGCTATCATACCACACCCCAATGGACCTTGGCTCTATTGTGAGACCAAATATGGAGTTTGAGATTCAATCAGAAGAAAGAGATGTGCTTTGGTCATGTCTTTTAGTGTGATTTAACTTTTGAGAATGTTGAATATTGCCTTTATTTTTATTTTATGATTTGGCTTTTAACTTGTTTTGTATTCCTCCTCCTCCATATAGATTTAGAGAACCAAACATGAGTGTTAAATATGACAAACACTAGAGAGCTTACACTTGGTTCCTAGAGAAAAGGACCTAAAGACCAAGGTGTCTAAAGACTCCTAGACTTGCCCACAAGTAAGTGTGAAATCTCAAAATTGACCAATGTGATCCTCAAATGAAAGGAAATAAGGGAAATATGGGGATCATAAGAGATCCATCTATGTAATAAGTGATACAATAATGAATATGATCATAGTTGATCACAAGGAGGTAAAATAGTGCTATGAAAGGGATGTAACTATGCTATGATAGTCATATCACTAGAGAAGTCATATTAACCTACAATAGATCTAGCACAAGCACCAATGAAAGTAGTAGTCATCCCAAAAAGTGGTTTAAATATGTATTAATGTAGTAATTTTTGAGGAAGGTTAGGTCTTATTCATGGTCTTGTACTACAACTCACAAGGTGAAAACTAATGAGGTGAATGATAAATAAGGGGGAAAAATAATCATAAAGCTATTAAGGCAAAGAATGACATAAAAAGACAAAAATAAAAGAGATATATAAGGATAAAAATGAAAAAAATGACAAATTTAATGTGTAAGAAAACCAAAGAACGTAAAAGAAAATAATGATGCTAGTAAAGTGTTAGTAAGAGAAGTAAAGTGCATAAAAATAAAGAAACATGAGACAAAAAAATAACAAGTAAAATCTATGCTAGCATCTGTATCAAAGAGGAGCATGTGAAATACAAGTCTATAAGTCTTAGAAGGTTTCTTGAAGTTGAATTTGGTTGTTATTATGTATTTTAAAATAAGAGTAGACATCATAAGATACCCCAATGGGTAAGTGGATGTAGGGATGGGCATCATAAGATGCCCTAAAGTCTAAAGGGACATGTGGATGGGCATCGAAAGATGCCCCAACATGTGATATGTGTTGAGGTGAAATGGAACCATTAAAATGATTTGCATTTGATTGGTAGGTGCATTTGGAGATAGGTAAATGTGTTGGTTTGTTAGATTTTAAGTTTGATTAATGTGACATAGGATTTGGAGGAGAAGCATAAAGAGGTAAATAATGTAAAGAAGGATCATGTATGATATGCTTTGGAGTAGGAATTTTAACTAGGTACTCTTGTGGTTCATGGGACCTAAGAGGTTGAGGTTAAATAGATGTAATGATATGCTTAAAGCTATTCATGTTAGCTATCCTTTCCTTATTGGTGTAGGAATAAGGATCAATTATGGTTAAAAAATTAGTGAATGAGGTGTAGGCATGGGATAATTATTATTTTTCATTAGGTAGTTGATGCTGATGTGATTATGGTTCTATTGGAGACTTAAGCATACCCTAGCTGAGAAAACGAGTGTTCAAGTCCTCTTGCTCAAACCTAGTCAAACATGGGAATGACCCTAGGCTATAGGTTACCTAAACCCTAGTCAGACCTCTAGGGTTTTTAATGAGGCTAGCTCCTCAGATTATTTGTTATAGCACTAACCTAAAACCTAAATAGGCTGGGATGAAAATAGAGGAGTTACATGAATGAAAACCTACTCTAAGTATGGTGATACACCATGAATTCATTGTATCCACTCAAAGGCTTAAACTCTTGACACATTAATGAACTATGAATAGACTTAACGTAGGCCTATAATGGTTCCCAAAAAAAATGCTTCATATAGAGATTAGTTTGATTGAATTAGGCTAGAGGTAAATGAGGGTAAGGCCTAATTGAAGGCACTTATAGTCAACAATCCAATTTATACCTGAGACATCAACATTATGACACACTAGATGACCTACAAGCAAAGCTTGTTAGCACTTTGGTTGAACTTGGGATTTCAAAGGGAAGATTAAACCACTTTTTCATATAAAAGAAATACAAAACACTAATCACAAATTGGTAAACAAATAAAAGTGTTTTTCTCATTAATCTAAGAGGTGCATGAGTAAAAATTCTGGTAGAGTCTAGTCATACCAACCCTGAGGGATCAAAATCAAGATATCAAAACTTGAATTTATAGAAAAATAGGATGAGAGAGAGGGTAAGGGACATGTGGGCGAGTGGAGAAGGGGTAATAATTATCAAGGCCAAGATTATTACCAAAATTAGTCATAATAATCACTGTATAAATATTTCTTGAGCTCCTCATTGTATTAATGCTACTAAGACTATTTTGGCATGGAAGATTGGAAAAAAGGTCATGGAGGCTAAAATTTACACTATGAGAAATCATGGATGGCTTCCTAAATTTCCTTGATCTCCTCATTAAATTAATGATATTTATAGACCCTTAATTGATCTGAGTCCATCAAAAAACACACTTTGTGTTTCATGCCAAGAGTTCAACCAGACTACACTATCGATTTTGGACACATGTTGTGATCTCACATCATTTAGAGATTTGATCAAATATACTCTATTGATCTCCTCAAGAGTCTACTAGTTTTGACCTTCATCATCAACCATTGATTTGTGCTCAACTTTTTAGATGTTGCTAATTGTTAGCTCCCCATTCATCATGATTTTAGACTTTTAGAATGTGACACTTGTCAATATGCATGATTCCTATGGATCCACTGTCAAACTTCATTTTCTTCATGTGCTTATGCCATGTGGTGTCTTTTAATTTAATCTATATATTGGACCTTTTGATCTTACATACACCATAGATCTCCTTAGAATAATTGAACATGTACCTTTGATCTCCTTCTACTTGATCAAATGTGCATCATTGATATGCTTATTTGCCAAGATCATGCCACTTATCATTAATGCATTTAATCCTAGGTTCTTATGACTTTTTGACTACGATCTCACCATTGATCTTTGAGTGTATGATTAAACATGCTCCATAAGATATTTGGGACCCACTAACCTCATTAATCTCTGCTCACTATTAGATCTACTCTAGGCTTTTATGATCTTGACACTTGTCATTAACATGTTTAGACTTAGGAATATTTGAATCAATATAGTTAATTTATGATGCTTGAACTTGATATCCATATGCACATTGCCTTTTGCCAAATTTCTCCTACATGATGTTTCAATGATAGTCTATTTCCTCTAGTGTTTAAGTTAGTAATTTTTTATTTAAAAAAGGACACTATGGGGCATGGAAAATCAAGCTAAGGCAATGGTCATAAAATATTAGAATGATAGTGGTTGAAATTTTGGCTTGTGAGGCCAAAATGTTAATAGGTTCTTGAGATTGAATTTGAGAAGCTTGAAGATAGTCTTGACAATGTTGTGTTATGAGAGTAATAATATTAAAATGCAGACCAAGCAAGGAAGAAAGAATAAATCAATGAAGATCATGACAAGATTCATGAGAATGACCTATAGTAGCATGCCACTAATAAATCTTATTAGGATTGTACCATTTTGGAGGAGGTTTGTAGGATCAAAGCTCATGGGTTTAGAGGGTGGCAATTTCTTCTCAAGTTGTTCTAGACTCAAGGGAAGGTGGGTTGGGTTAAAATTGGCTGAATTGGATGCTCTATTTTGAGGTTAGGGAGGCTTGGATGAATCAATGTTATGATAAAATGATTGAAAATGTTCTTTAATAATTATTTTAGGTGTTTCAAATTGAGTTTTAAGAAGGTCTTACCTTTTTACTTGGTCTAAGGCTTCTTCTAAAGTTTTAGGTGAAAATATTTGAACTTTGTATTTAAGGGGAGGTTTAAGAAAAGTAGCAAATAATTTTAAAAGAGTATCATCATTAATATTATGGTCTACTTTGTGAGTGAGATAATTCCATCATTTGATGAAAGTGTGAGCAGATTCATTAGGAAATTGCTTGGGATTGATGAAATGACTAAGGTAATTTTTAGGAAGGTCATCATATTGGAATTGCTTCACTAGAGCATTGAATCAATCCTCTAGTTGTGAGATGGAATGTCTAGGAATTTGGTTGTACCATTCAAGTGTATCACTAATAAAGGTTTTGGATAAGATTTTGGTGGCATAAAAGTTGTTAGTTTGGACCTATTCCTTATAGAGATTACCAAAATATTTAAGAAAGATAGTAGGGCCTTTAGTCCAATCATATGTGATAGTTGGAGAATTTTTTCCAATATCTATGGATGAAATGAATGGGGATAAAGGTTTATTTGAAAGATGTTGAAGCATTTTTTTATTCATTGGAGGTTGAGGGATGATATTCCCACTGGAAACTATAATAAGACGAGGGAAAAATTTGGATTTGGTTGAGACATGATGACTTGAGGTGGTTGACTAGTCATGTTGAATAAATGTTGTTGCATGTTCATAATTTGAGATTGATTGATTGTTTTTAGTATGTTCATTTATTGAATTACTTGTCCCAGAATTTGAGTTGTGTTAATTTATGCATTAGTATGTGAAGGTGGGGTAATAGTGTTGATAGGAGGGGGATTATTAGTGTTGGTAGGAGGGGGATTATTAGTGTTGGTGGGAGTAGGATTATTTGTAGGTGGAGGATTCCCAACATTAGTGTTAGTTATCTTAAGTGTGGCAAAAGAAAAAGGAAGCTTGGTAAAGCCACCATTCTTGGTAGGAGTGTAAATAGTATTATCATCAAGGTTTTTGAATAATTGGGAATCATATATATTATCAATTTGAGTGGTTTCAACCATGTTACTTTGGGAAGTCATAAGGCTTGGTGATATTGTAACAAGAGGAGTATGAACATTGGTTGTAAGAGGTGGAACATAATGTGAGGTTCCAACATTTCATGTAGATGGGTTGATGAGTTTATGACTTCTAGGTTTAGAAGGTGTAAAAGTGGTATAAGGTATATAATTGTCATGGTTTGGGATTTTTATAATAGGATTCTCTAGATCTACTATACGATATGGGGTAGATCAATATTGAAAAGATTTAGAACCATGTGATGAATAACTGCACCATAAAGAGTTATCTTTTATGGTGGACAGATGAGGTACGAGAGAACAACCCATGTACATTCAGAATGGGTTGAGATTATCCAAAAAGAATTTGATAAGAGGCTTCATGATGCAAATTAGGAATGGATATCAAAAATTTAGAAGGAAAAATAGGACTAAAATTGGCCAAAAAGAGGGATAATGCTGAATAATATTAAGTTGACACAGTCAACCTAGTATGTTAGGGATACAATTATGAATGATACTAAATTGACATAATCAACTTATTATGATTGGGAGATAGTTATGAATGATTCTAAGTTGACATAGTAAAATTAGTATGCTTGGGAGATAGGTAAATTAGTCTATAAGAGACTATGTTGATAGAGATGATAGTGTTCTAAAAAACATAAATTTTTTTGCAATGTAATTTGAAATGAATAAATGGAACTAAACACACAATCAATTGGGTAAATGACGATGATAAAATTGAGGAAAACAACAAAAAACGTTGCACCAATGCTATCCAATGCAAATTTTTTTAGTACAACATATAATTGAGCAAAGAGTAAACAATCAACTTGGAAAGTAAATACTAAGTGGTCATCCTGAATGTTGTTAGATTATTACAGTATGATTTTAGATGTGATAAGAAGTTATATGTAATCAAGTAACTAGAAATTAATCTATATATGGTTTTAGGACATTTAGGCTGAAAGGGATCTATATTGGCAATGGTACCAGCTTGGTCTTGGGGCTTACCCCCTCACTTCACACACCATAATGATAAGGGTATTGGGTGCTTAGGTAATATAAAACATTAACCACATGTTTATACTTAGATAAAAACAAATTTATCTTCCTCCTTGGTGATGAAATCCAAGTAGGTAAGCCTTGGGTAGATAATTATTAAAATGTTTTTTTTAAGATTTTATGATTTGGTATTGTGTGCATAAAAGAGAAAATAGTGTAACAAAACATTATATTGAAAACCACCTAATTATACTATGTGATCTATTCTAATCATACAAGCAACAAGAAATGAAAGTGTGAGCTAATTAATAGCATATAATTGTTAATTCCAAATTTGAAACATAGTACATTGTCAATTCAATAAATAATGTATGCAAAGAATATAGAATAGAGTTGACAGTATTTATTTTATACTAAAAAATTAAGGGTATAAAAATGAACTACATCGATAGTGTTGACCTAGTTTTCTAGATAAAACACAAACTATAGACTTGTATTGATAGAGTCAACCTAGTTAATTGTACAAGGATAGTTTTAAAGACTGCAAATTATGAAAATTAGAACTATAACAAATGCTAAAAATGACAAAGAAGGATAGAAAGGAACCTTGGTGGATTAAAGGATGCAGAGGAAAATAAGATTGCTATTGAAGTACCTTCATTTATACCTACAAATTCTACCAACTGTGTTAACTGGATCAGCCTAGCTTTGTCGATCCTATTTGATAAAAATTGGAAAATGTATAAGGTTGATTAGGTTAACCTAGTATACTAGACTAGATGCCTAAAAATGTATAGAGTCGACTGGGTTGACCTAGTATGCTGTATTGGATGTCTGAAAGTGTATAGGGTTAACTGGGTCAACCTAGTAGTCTAAACTAGAAGTTTGAAAAACATACACAAATAGAATAGAGTCATATTGATGTGACTATGTGTTAAACCCATGCATGTAAGTTAGAATTATGTCGATACTGTTAACTTAGTATTACAAATATATAGAGAATAAAATGATAAAATAATGAAAAATATGAAATAAAACCTACAAGGGGTAGATTCACATTTGGTTCACCAAAATGTGTGCAATAAAAGATTCATCATGTCTATAAATCAATCCTAACTCAGAGAAAATAGATCATACCATACACTTATAATTGGGGACACATTTATTCAGTAGGAACATGACCAATATGGGGATCTGCTAGACCTAATTAGGGGATCTCTCACTATAATACACTATGCTTGGGAGGGTTTCAAATCCTATAGTCAAGCAAAATCATGCAATAACCCTAAGGGAGTCCTATTTTTTGATATCTCACTAAAATAATAAGTAAAGCAAATCTAATCTAGTGCTCACCAAAGTTTATGGTAAAAAGTGGGGGTTATAAACAATAAAATTAAACATGCATAAGAGACATCTACTCATGTCAATATATACAAAATCCTAGTGCATGGAAGAGAATTACAAATTTATATCTATCTACTCTTATAAAGGAGGAACAAAGTTAGGAATACTTACCTTTGAAGATGAACCCATCAAGCCTTAATCTCTCCCTTGGCCAAGGTGCTTCACAAAAGGTTGTTATGGTATGTAATGATGACAAAGATAAATCAATTCTAGGCTACACAACCTATCAATGCATCCAAAACATTTTTCCACAAGACAAGATCCATATCTCTAAATAAAGTATGAAACCCTAAGCTTGCTCCTCAAGTAGAATGGTGTATAAGAAAATGCACAATAATTCTTACCTCTTCTCTTCTCAAAATGAACTTGTATATATAAGCAGATTTAACCTTAATACCTTACAAAAATTCTAACCAATAGGGTTGACCTAGTTGACCTAGTATTATTTAACCCATGTTGAAAATGAACTACATCGACACTATGGGGTAATGACAAAACAATTTAAAGTCAATTCAACCAACATAGTTTACAAATTGTTGAAAGGGGACAAGGTAAATGAAAGTGGAAAATGACTAGAAGAGGGTGTAAAAGAGAAGAACAAAATTAAGGAAATGGTTTTTAGGAGACAAGTGTGTAGATAACAAGTGGATAAAGGGAAAATAATCCTATAAAGTACCAATAGTCTACCCACCCCTTTTCCAATGTACCCCTTAAGGTGTGAAGTTAGAGAGATTGAGACTTGATAGGTTCCTACAATATACAAAGTGTTAGTAATCAATAAAAGTTTTAAAATATTATGTGTATATAGTTGCCACATCTCATCCAACTTGGAAGATGCCCCAATAATCTTGAAAATCATTAGCCACGTAATAGATGCCATAAAGTAAGTGTTGATTCCTCTAGCTGGCACCAAGATGCCAAAATAACAATCATTCAAAATGATTGCCTTATGCTAAAATGTTTTATCATACTATCATAGATTGATATTTGCCAAAATAGGGGCCCAATGTTAATCCATAAAAAATTACTAGTTTGCCCTTTGACTAGGCTGTCAAAGCCTTCATCATGCAAAACTTGGGCATGCTCTCCTTAAGTTCAATATTGAAGTCCTCAAAGCCCTTTATAGTGAGCTTGATTTCATCTATGGAACTATCTATTTTAGTGGAGGCAGTGCTAAGCGTGAGCACAAAATTCTTGTCTAGTTCCTTCCTAAAGGCCTCAAGGCTTGCCTTAGATTTTATCACTCCCCCATCTAGGATTTTTATTTGATCACAAGACTTAGTCTATAAGGCACAAAAGAGTCCTTAAAAGTTATATTATTGCTATTTTATCTAGGTTCTCAACATATTAACCTTTCCCATTATCTATGCACACTTTGATATGCTTATAGAGTACACTTTCACCATCAACTTCTCCTTTTCTTCTTTACCTACTTGAGTTATGTGTCTATGAATAATGCTTAGTTGGAAAATCTCAAGAAGATGGCATTGGCTCCATCTATTCCCTCCTATAGTTTCATGAAGAGGTCTTCTACCTCTTTGAGCTTAGAAATAAGCTCTTTTTGTAGCATAGTGCAAGGATCTTCTTCTTCTTATTCTTATTGCACCACCTCTAGTTTCATCTTTGGGAGAATCTACTCTAATTGCACATAGATATTATCAACCTCAAAGAGGTTAGATTTATCGACACAAACCAAGATGGAAATTTTTGTCATCTCTATGCACTCACATATTTGCTTCAGCTTAAAATTCATGGCCTATGCTTCATCTTCAACATCCTTTTAGAGTTTATTCCATTTATTTTTCCTGTCATCATTGATGATATTTTTACCTGCAACTTCTATGTCTATATAGATAAGTGCATTCCTAGATCATATTGGGTTCATGGCATAGGGGTTGATGATGATGGAGTTATGTCCTTCTTTAGGTTCTTCTACACCCAATATGGCCTTTTAAGGTACCTCAAAGTGAGGCTCATCCATGTAGCTATCAAACACACATGCAAGTTATTTTCATGTCATAGCTATGGTAGATTCATGGGGCATGAAGTCAAACATACATAAGCCTTCATCCATCCACCCCTTTTGTACCTTCCCTTGAATGCTCAACTCTATGCCTTCTTCCTTGAGGGAAACCAAATCCATTTTCTCTTCTTCCTCCTCATTAGCACCACCAATTTATTTGGTGCTTTCCTTTAAGCACTCATCTTCTCATTTCATAAGGGGTTATTCCTTGAACTTTTCTATTTTGTCTGCTTCTTCTTCTTGGGGTTTCTTAATGCTTCCCTCCAAGTGTATTCTCTCTATTCCAGCATCACCTTATTTTTTTGGGGTTCCTCTTTATTGTCTTTTTGTTTTTCATAGGTGCTAATATCACCTTCCTTTACTTCAAGTGCCCCTTCACTAGTTGGGCATGCCTATTGTGAAGCTTCATCTATTTTCCTGATGGGGGTGCTAGGAACCTTCTTGACTTTCTCAATGGATGGTCTTGTATTTATGGGAACCTTATTCGTCTTCCTCTCTATCTTGGCCCTTTCTTCCTTGGGCTTATCTTCCTCGACCTTAGCCTTCTCATTATCTACCTGAATTAGGCCAATTTCCTTCCAAACCTTCCTATTCTTCTCAAGTGCTAGTGCCATCTTGTTTTCTTCCTCATTATGGCTCATTTTATTCCACAACATTCTCTTTTAATCTTTTATTTATGGAGGTTATGTGGAGTTTTCTCTAGATGAGGCACTGGCTAGATTCTCTACTTCTTTAAGCATGACAATTGTGCCACTTTGGAGGGCCTTCTAAACATCCTTAGTGTTGGGCTCATCTCCCACTTCTTCTTGCACAATGTAGGTTTTTGTTCCTTCTTATTCCTCCATCTCTTCCTCCCTTTCACATGTTCAAGCCTCTTCCTCTATTTATGATATAGTTATTATAGGGAGCATAATGTGTCCCTTAGAGTTTTTATTTTTATACTTTTTGCTAGAATAAGTAGTCTCTAGTGTAAATATTATGCACTTCTTTAGAGTTGGAGGTGTTACTTATTCACCATAGGTGACCCTCAGCCAGATGCACTCCTAGATTTATTCAAATTTCTCTCCCCATTTTTCTAGGGAGACTTATGTTACATTGCTAGCATTAGATTCCCTTCTTTGCCGATCAAGAGTGAGTGATCATAATATTTTCTAGGGTTAACACCCTTCTTTCATAGCTTCATATCATAGAAAAGATTGAAGATGTGCCTTGTTATAATTAACCTTTAGTGGGGATGGATGTCCATTCAATCAGAGTCATCCTCCTCATCCTTTATGGCTTTTTATTTTGGGTGCACGTACTAGTGCCTCAACCTATTCCTTTCTTGATCCATAGCCTTCACCAAGATCTCCAATTACTATTCATTGGGAATTCTCCTTAGTGATACTATTGAAAATTTCATAGAAAATACATAAGGTAGCTTCAACCAACTAGAGAGGTTTACATCTATGAGTACAAGGTACACTACATAAAAATGTTGAATTATGACAAAGGTTACTATGCCAAACATATACTAAGGGAGCTCTTACAAGATGCACCATTCAATCTCTAATGCCTCTATGTATCGAGTGCACCACCCTAGTGCTCTTATCTTGTACTTTTGGGATAAGATGGGTGGGTAGGTGAACTCTTGATATTTTAGTGCTAGGGAGTATTTTTATGCTAAAGAAGACCCAAAGATTATCCTCATCACCATTGAACATTCCAATCTCCTCTATCACTATCAGTATTAGTATGTAATCCCACAATAATGTCTCACACATGGTGTTGCATTCTAATGCATTCTTCACCATCTCCTTAGTAATAAAGTTTGCAATATTGAACTTCACCCCTTACACCATGTGGTGGGTGATGCACAAGTAGGTCTTACTGATGTCTATCCATGATCTACTAGGGAAAATCATAGAACTCATGAGGTCTACCACTAACCTTATGTCGGGGTCCTGTATGTCTTTAATCAAGAATGTGAACCCTACCTTGTAATAACCTAGGAGTTTTTCAACCCTCTTTACCTTTGCATCATCCTCTATTATCTAACGAATGTCAACTCCTTGACCTAAGAGTCATGTGATCCTACTGATGAGGCACACCAAGATCCACATGCACCTCCATATGAAGTAAAATTGATCACCATAGATGCACAAAAGGAGGAATTTTACCAATTCCTATGGCTTACCAAAACTTGGTAGCTCATATATCTGGGTCACATTGATGGTTTCTAGCTTGGTACCAATTCCTCTGGCTTGCCAAAACTTGGAAACTCATATAGCTGGGTCACATTGATGGTTTATAGATTGTATCAGATAGAGACATTAAATAGTGCCATGCTTGCCTCCATATTTGTTCCTATGTTAACCACTAAATCTTGGTTGAGATCTTGTATGCTGTTTAACATGTAATGGTTGTATTACTTTAACTTGTAGGTATGGATAAAAGATACCCAAGTCTCCCCCACTATGATCTTAGAGGGAAACTACATTTCTCTATATGCAAGCTTAACACTTACTTTAGGGTATACAACCACAATGCTAACACCTTTAACTAGTTATACCTTCTTCATAACAACTATTTATTCTACCATCTATGCTTTCTTAGCATCCTTCTATACCTAGGGTGGACTTGAACTTAGTCATTTCTTTCCCATTATGAACTGACTACTATTGAATCATGGTCAGTTGATCTTCTTAAATCCCTTAATCTTTCTTTAAACTTCCTCAATTTTTAAGGTCTACTATTATGAATTTGGCTCTTGAGCTTCATTTTATATTAATGGTAGCCTTGACATCACTCATGATTTCTTATTTCATGTTCTCTCATAATTCTTACTCCACATGCCTCTATTCCAATATTAAACAAAATGTAATCTCTCTCCCTATTTAATCATTCTTATTTGGTGTCTATGGGTATTTAGGTTTTCACTTGGTAGCATTTTATAGCTTTGGCTTTAGTTTGGCTTTGGTTCAACTCTAGTTGCCCTCTGCATTTGGGTTCAAATTCTCACAAGGTTTGTAACCTAGTCTAATGTGCTGACTGCTATTTTATACCTTAATTATAGCTACCCAATTAATGGCTAGTGAGTAATGGCAAAGTGGTATATGGATTTCTTGAAATCTGCTAATCCCATGAAATCCATGAAAATCCAATATCACATTTGCATTTATTATGGATCTTTATGCCTCCACCATCATAGTTATTAACTTATCTTAATAACTTATTTGATGAAGTGATAGGTGATTCAAATGATCACTTCATATTAACCATTGGGTGGGTGACAACTTTCTTGATGATCTTCCTCCTATGCTTCATTCACCTTGGTGTGACCTTCACCCTTCTTATAGAAACCTGGGCATAAAACTTCATTTATGTGAGATTCAGCCTCCTTGATCCTATCTTCTCTTTTTGATTTACTTCCTTTCAAGTGTGCTTCTATTGCTTGGTCGATTTATCTCTTCTTTCATCTTATTTTGGCCTACTATACCCCAAACAAATACTTGTTTTGGTCCTATAACACATCCCTATCTTATCTTGATCTCTTGTACACAAACATCTTTTGTGCTTCCATTTTTATCCCTTACACATTAGTATCTTATGTACCTCCCTTTGTCACTTCGTACTCCTAATTTTCTAAATTTGGCTACTTCATGTTGCCAATAATTTAGGTGTCTAGCTTCATGTTCTTAGAAATAAATCATGCTTGACTCACCTGACTGGAGTTATGCATGGAAGAACCAAAAAAATTCTTCTGTGGGCTTGAAAGTGCCTCACTTATCTACTTAACACAAAAAACAACACAAAACATAAGGAAATGTTTGGCTTGCACCAAACTTTATTATGGTTAACATAACATAACTGACTTCCTAATAATAAGTTAGTATCTAATGGTGTAAGTTCCATTCTATTATTTATAAGGCTTCAATCAATTTCCATTGAAATTCCTAGGGAGCATTTCATTTGTTAGTATGTGCAACTTGCATGTGCTAGTCTCCAATATGTTGTGGATGACATACATGCACATCCACTTAATTTATAGCTTGCTAGGGTGCTTAAGGTACTTGGAGTCATATATTAACACCAATAATCCTTTATTAAGTACCTTATGCTTGATGTGCTTGTCATGCTATATCTTTTGAAACATCTTCTCTATCTGCTGGATCCATCTTGCTTAGGTATGTATCTCATCCAAGTACTCTAAGTCTTCCAACCATGCACTCAAATATTCTTGGTCATATAAATGACTAATACATGAAATGTGTAATGGGGGAACCATAAAATCCATTGATAAAATGACCTATATGATAAATACCAATTGGAATGGTGTATCCTTGTTCATCTACTTGTATGCAGTATAATAGGTTCACAACACTGTAAACACATGGTCATCCCTATCCTTACAACCAACATCAGATATATTTGTGAGCCACATTCCTAATATCTTATTAAATGCCTTAGTGGTTTCATTCTCTTAGGGATGATAAGGTGTTATCTTATGGTGTAACACCATATATTCTATCAATAGGATGTGCATGGTTTCATTGATGAAGTGCATGTCTCTATCACTAGTCAGACTAAGTGGGCACCCATAATGACTAATGATGTTCTTCTAGATGAACTTGGCTTCTAGTTTTGAAATATTTGGTTGGTACTACCTTGGACCACTTGGTGAAGTAATCTATGGCTGTTAGAATGTATTGCATGCCTATTCACCTCATAGTGGGATTAATTAGCCCAACAAAGTTAATGACCCATTTTTCAAATGGTGCCTAGGAAGGAATGGGAATTGGAGGCATATCTTCTTGATGGTTAGGTTTTCTTAAGTGTTGGTAGATATCACATGCCTTGGCATAATATTTCACATCTTGGAATAGACTTGGCCACCATAAGCTTGATTGCAGCATCTTATACACCATAGCATTTCCAACGTAATGGCATTTTGTAATCCTTTCGTGTGCATCTTAAAATATTGAGTCCCATTAATTATATAGGACACATAAGTACAATGCCTCATCTCAGCTCAAATTGTATATTTCCTTGCCAATAAGAAAATGGGGTAGTGTGAACTATGAGCTACTTCTTCTCTTTGGTTATCATAGTTTGGGGCATAGACCTAGATGTTAAAAATGCGGTGATCTCCACCAAGTCTTCAGGGATGCACTAGAATCTATAGAGTTTCATGTCTATAATATCATAATTAATAGGTGCTACTACATCACCAGAGTTGATATAGTATAAATGTTTTGGGCCCAAGTTCTATTTCATAGGATTTACTATAATTAAGAACTAGAATTCTTAAAATAGAACTATTCATCTACAGATGCACCCATAGAAAATGGGCTTGTTCACCAGGTAATTAAGTGATTCATGATCATTAAAGAAGATGAATGAGGTTTCCAACAAGTATTTATTAAAATTTTACAAGGCATAGACCATGACAAGCACCTTGCACTCAGTTGTAGTGTAATTTTTCTCTGCTTTGGTAAATTTTTGCTTGCAAAGGAAATGGGATGATCCATTTGACCTTCACTAATTTATTCTAAAATGGTGCTAATTATAGATCCATATGCATCAACATAAATGTGGAATGGATTCATCTAGTTGGGAAATTATAGTATCAATGCATTTACTAGTTTGAGATTTAGTGTCCAAATTTCATCTTCTTGTGCTATGCCCCAATAAAAGGGGCCATATTTTTGTAAGAGCTCTTCTCGTGGTGCCACAATCTTTGCATAGTTCCTTATGAACTTTATATAGTATTCATAATGGTCAAGAAAGGTGTAAACATCTTTTTATGTAGATGGGGTCTAGATTTGAAGGGTCATGGTGATCTTTATGAGATCAATGAGTATACCATCTTTACAAATAATGTGCCTGATCAAAGTACCAAATGGTGTCATGAAGACATAATTCTTGGGGTTCACAGAGATATATAACTACCTGCACCTCTCAAACATTAGGTTTAAGTTGTCATAGTGAACCTTCACCAACCCATACACAGTCTATCATCTAAATACACTTGGAGGAACTTGTGAATGAAGTCCTTAAAAGTGGTGATTACCACTTGGGAGAATATGACTGACATATTCTTGAGTTTAAAGGGTATCATGTTATATATGAAACAACCCCATTCTATCACAAAATTAATTTTGGGCTTATCCTCCTCCTCAATATGGACTTGATGGTATCCTAAGAAACCAAAAGTGAAAGTCTATATTTCATAGCCTATGATGCCATTCAAAACTTCATTGATGAACATAGTCAGAAATGGGTTAGTGATACAAGTGGCATTTAAAAATTTATAATCAATGAAACTTTGGATGCACCCATATTTATTTATAATGATAACCATGGGGTTTACCCATTTATATTCTTGCACAAGTTAGATGATGCCGATGGCTAGTATACCATCAATCTCTATTTTCACCTTGGTACAAAGATTGGGATTCATCATGTAAGGTTGATTATTAATAGGTCTTGCACCATCGACTAACTTTATGCTCATATTCTTAAAGGATAGGTGGGTACCCTTCATATTATGGTAATTTTGAGGGAATAAGTCTTGGAACTCCTTCAAGAGATCTACAATGTGCATTAGCTCCACATCAGACTAATAGGCACCTAGAGTAGCAAAATTTGGTTCCCCTTCTATGTTGATGTCTACTTTGGTAGTTTTTAATGGCACATAATAGGGCTCATTATTATCTTGATGCTAATTCTAAACTTATCTACTACCCTCAATTATTTCTATGAAAAGATGAGTAAGGTCTTCTTCATTGGGGATGTTATCCTCCACTTAGTGTACTAGATTCTTTTTAACTGTCAGGTCTATCCAATTGTGTACCTTTAATGTTTCATCATCCTCATTACTGGAGTCACTATTGAGGGGTTTATCCTTAAATAATTTTGAGAGTGCCAACCCATTTTCACCAAACATGTGTTTTAGGTACTCCTCTAATATTTTAATGTCCTTAAACACTACCATTCAAATTACCTATAGTGGCTCAATTAATTCTAGGTTTTGTCATGAAAAGGAGAAGGTGTACATGAACCACTTCTTAAGTGCATCCCAAAAGTCTATCTTGTGGTGTATCTCATTGATAACATACCATGCTTGTGGCCATGTCTTCAAAGTTCTATAGAAGGTGTGAACCCATAGATTCCCTAGGGTATTATCATCATAGATAGTCCATGTTTCTTTACATAAGTGTGCATGTGCTATAGGGTTAGAGTAGTTACATTAGGTAGTGATGTTTAGGTCCTTGTTCTTCTAGAATCTATTACAGATGAATACTTTCATGTATTTTCAAGTTGGCAAGCTAGGCCTTTGTGTTACCCATAAAAGAGCGGTAGTGCTCCTTAATGTATACACTAGTGTGCCCATTTTATCTACTTATTTAGGGATGCATGATTCAAGGTCATAAACATAATATTCTAATAGATTTATCCCCTCATATCTTGGGAGTGACACAAGTTTACCTTTACTTAGGAAAAACACTCTCTTTCCTTTCCTCTTAGAATAAGGGACCCATATTTTTGAAGTGCGATCAATCTGGACCTAACCTATATTTACTAATTTTAGGACCTTTGCTCACATTAAGTGGAACCTTTGACCAATGGTATCAAAAAATTCCTTGACCCATCGATCATAGGCAACATCGATGTTATCCAAGGATAATTATCCATCTCCTTGAGAAAACACTCCTTGGTCATTGGGGTTGAGAGTCTCAACACCTTGTATCATGATGTTGTATATATGGTTTATCTCATCCTTGAGGTCCACATTATCTACATAGGGGGTCCTTGGTCACTTAAGAGGGGGATAACTACCCTCTCCTTGCCATTTTCAAAAATCATGTATCACCTCTTAAAGTGCATGTTTGTGTTATTTGCATAACACCAAGGCCTTATGAGAAGGGTTGTGTAGTTATATTATTTTTCCTACTCGATCACTTCAAATTCATTGTGGAATTCAACACCCATGATGTTTACAGCTACGCTCTTTAGAATTATGATGGTTAACACTTGGGTTTTATTGGCCATGAAAAGTACATGAGGGGAAGGCCTTTAGGCTGGCCTACCCATCTTCTCCCATATATTCTTGGACAAGATATTGACCTCAATAATTATGTCTATTAGGACCTCACATAAAGACCATATATCAATGGTGGCATTCATAAGGAGTTCTTAATCATACTTTACTTTCTATGTATGCTAAAATTCTCACACCCTCTCCATGTGTGGAACAACAAATTCAACTAGATTTTGGCCTATATGATCCAAGAGTAAGTTATTTAATAAGGGAAACATCCCCTCTATTTTTAATAGGCATAATATCTCCATTAATTCTTGTATCTCCACCTCCTAGCTATCTTGATTTGTTTGAAGCTCTCTTTACAAGTTTTAAATTACACTCATGGCTTGTTGTAATACATATTTATTACATGATGGGTCTAGGTATGGCACAAATTTGGGTTAAAGACATGATATGTGCTCAATTTGAATCTTTTCCCCATATTATAAATACAACTTGGGCATTGGCACAACTAGTGGTTGAGTGGTGAATCCACTACGAGTTATTTCCTACACTTTGATTATCTCCATGTGGGTTGGTTGTGCCTTTGGAGTTTAATTTTCTAGTTTTGGATTATACCTAATCATTCTTAAAACCTTATATATTTCAAGCCTACCTTGGGTCAACTTCTTGTACAAGTTGGGGCATTCTTCAACCTTATGGGCCCATAAAAAATGCCCATACATTAGATGTGTAGGGTAGTCATGCTGATAGTGCTCTATCAAGCCACACATGTAACATGAACAGGGTGGTGAAATTATACCACTATGTCCTCCAACTCACCCTATAATACCTTGTTACATCCCAAATCCAATATTATACTAGCCATAGCCTTCATTCCCTTGGTTAGCTTGCCTTTCAACTACTATAGTGGCCGATCTCGTGCCCCTCTCTTTGTTCTCATGCATCTCATAAATCACTTGATAATCAGATGTTGTATGGGTTTAGGCATCACATAATAGATAATAAATGGTTGGGTTAACTTGGATAGCATGTTACAATAGTGGAAAATTATGAAAAATCTTGTGCCTCTTTACAGACTTCACAACTTAGTAGTAATGTACACATATTCTTTTAAGGGAAATTATTCTAGTTATGGCATTCTGCTTCATAGTCAGTATACCATAACCAAATTTGAGCATATTATGATGAAATAGTGGTACTATTTTGGAGTTGGGAGGCCATAGATGCAATTTATGCCTCCATGAATGGGTTGATCCTAGTATCAGTGATTTTGACTACCTTATCTTTAAGCATGTCTTCAAGTGCTTCAGAAGGGTCTATGAAAGTCTTCATGGAAATTGATCTTTGAAATGATACTAACAACCCTCCAATAAACCATTATGCATGATGGGAGGGTTGAATGTCATAAGTGATCTTAGAAAGGAGAGTTTTAAACCTAACATCATATAGGTGCATGCTCTCTGTGAGTCCTTGGGTAATCTCCTTGAGAGTGGAAATGCTCTATTTTTCAAACTTTGGTATGTCAAATTCCTTTAGGGTATCATAATAAACCATAGCCTAGTTAGGGTCAAACTTCCTATACCAGGTATGGGTACAATCAAGTAGAGTTGTCATGAACTAGGTTATCTTATGCTCTAATTGGGTTATGTGTTGAGTGCACTATTATCATTCACAATTTAGCACATGTTCTATGCCATTCTCTATGTTGTGATACTCTAGTAAGTGCATGGCCATCTCATAATAAATTTGCTATGGGGGTATAACTAGAATTTGGGGAACTTGTCCCCCTAACATCTATCTAGGTGGTAGTCCTCCAATGCCTCCAAATACTAGGTTAGGTATCGATCCCATTTTTATTACTAGTACCTTTGATGTTGATGACACTCTACTAATAAATTTTGGTAAAGGACCACTTCTTCTGGGCTAATGCCTAGTCTACATAGCTAACATTGGTTGATCTAGTATACTTGCACTCAGATTTTGTTATGATGAGCTAATGTCCAATGGTATAGAAGTAGTCTCACTCAACTCTTTATAGGGAATAAATTGTTCAATCATAAAATTATAATCCAAGTCTATAAAATGTCCAAATTCTATGTTGATAATAGGGTTAATTATAACTCTTATTTTTTATTCAAGTGGGGGAACCAACACATGAAAATCCACCATAGGTTCAAAGGGGGTAGGAGAATCAAATTTTTTTTCATTCACCAAATCTTATAGAAACCTAGTGCATTCTACACCCATCAACTATTGAGCTCGATCCATCACTTCATTAATTCTCTCCTCCTCACACTGATGTATTTTAAGAGATACTTCCTATGCCTTTCCAACTCACTATAGGTTCTCTCAGCACTTCTAGGTTCTAGATCTTCCATCAGTTTGCACCATCTCTTGTTATAAGTTTATCTACTAAGCTCTCAAGTGTCAATCTACTTGTCCCCTTTCATTATAATTCACCTACACATCCCCTTCTCCCCATTTAAACTTGATCATACATAAAAAGACTTTAGCCTTCCATTACTAAAGTTTGAAAGCCATAATCCACCATTAGTTTTTTGAGTTTTGAGCTGAAATCTTTCACAAACATGCCTCTAGGTTCATGTAAAAATTGATACTCTACTTCCTTAGGACATGAGTATGTTGAAACTATGAACTCAAGCATGTAACTATTCAGTGCTCATTACCACCATTTGTCTACTGCTCTAGTCTAAGTGGCATACGAAGTCTCAAGCCTCTCTAGGAACTCATTCATCTACTCATAACACTATACATAGATTCATCTTCTATGGGTTACATATGAAGGTAACCACTGGTACACATGATTAGGTAGTTAATAGAAACAAACCTCATATAGAGCATCATATAGGTTGTTCTGAACCCACTTTCTTAACTTTTATCCTATATAGATTGGATGCTTTAGCACAAAGCTATTTTTCACTTATTGTATCCAATGTTTGATGTTTTTGAGGGAGAGTCAGAACATCATTGCAACAAAAAAATTCAACATGGGTCCTGATAATGAAACCAAAATGTTGTAGAAAAGTCCTTGTCAAGGGTTGTGAGGTTGTCTTAGTCCGTACTGGACTCATTACAACTAGGTACAAATATGGGATATTCTTATAGTTCTCAACATTTAATCACTCGATTATGATGACATCAATTCACATAAGATACAGGCCTTATAGACTCACTTGAAGCATAATAGAGAAAGAACTAGGGCCCACATTAGGCTAGTTATGTCTTGGCATGAAATATTAATTATGAGACTTGGTCATCTTGAAAAAGGCTTTTGGTTGATTTATTGGCATAAGGTTTTTATGGGATATTCCTAATAGTCTATAGGTGTATGCCTATTTAGGGATGATTCTATAGTATTAAGGGCACAAGCCTTTGTTTCACTAAGCTTAGCATCATATCAATGATTTTAAGGGTCAAGGGAATTCTCTCACTTTAAGTTTTCATGCTTAGGCTAGCACTTCTATCAAGGGTACCAAAGCTTGGGCACATGACCCTCTTTAAACTTAGGCTATTTCTACATAATATGATGATGTCATCAATTAACATAGGGATGCCATTAATGACCTAAATCAAAATCTTATAAACAACATGCTTAACATAACTATATCCAAGTTACAAAATTATAATCATTGCATAATTAAAAGGTAATATCAAAGATGCATATGCTAGATCAAGCACAATTTGATGCAACATTCATCCTCATTAATAAAATTTCAAAGTAATAGAGTTCATGATTTATAGAAGTAGAACATGTACTTCTCTAAAACTAATTAACTGCTCAAAGGCTCATTGGCAAGCTTGTATGACATCCAAGTTATTCCTAGTTCTAATGGTGGTCTTAACAGAGCATTTCCATTTCTCTAAATCTTCATTGCATCAACTCATATATCTTCTAATCACTAGTTTGAGATCATTTTATAACCTATAAAAACATCTCTTGCTAGGGTGGAGTGTAAATGCCAGGTGCCAAGCTAGAGCCTTTATTGATATTTTATTGGCTCCATCACGTTGTACCCTTTGAACTATGGTTTACATGTCTCATCCAACCTAGAAGATACCCTAGGAATCCTAGAAATCATTATCCACCTACCATCTAGTGCAAGGTAAGCATTGATACCTCTAGCTGGTACCAAGATGCCAAAATAAAAATCATTCAAAATGATTACCTCACACTTAAGTGTTATGTCATGCTGACATGGATCCATACTTATTGGAAATATGGGCCCAATAAATATTGTCATTCATGCATTAAATTAATGGAAGCATTTTCTATTGGGTAAGTAATTTAAGATTAACTCATATCATTATAGTCTTATGTACTTATTTACTCAAAATGAATTGAATGTAAGGCAAAGAAGATGGCTAGAATTTATCATCAACTTTGACACTGACATTGATTATGTGAAAGGAAAAGAACATAGAATGGCTAATGCACTAAGTAGGTTAACCTACATTTCTACCCTCGCAATATTGTTTTTTGATTTTAAAACTTTGGTGCTTACACAACAAAAAATTAATTTTAAATGCCTTAAAATTTGTGTTGAGTTAAAAACAAGTTTTGATTCTAAAATTTTAGTTGATTTTGATGGTCTACTAAGACAAAATTAGAATTTTGTCACTAGTTTAAGAAATTTGTGAGATCAAGTGGTAAATGAACTACATGTAATACCTCATTATACACATCTAGGTGTCAATAAGATGACATAATAACTAAAAGTGCTATATTTTTGGCCCAGACTTAAGAAAGATGTGGTTGTATATATAGATAAGTGTCTGAAATGACAACATGTGAAAGTTGAGCATGGACATCCTAGAGGCTTAATTTTCTTATGCCATTATGGAAAGGAAATGGGCTATTATGTCTATGGATTTCATTATCAAATTTCCAAAATCTTGTAATAGGCATGATTCAATCTTAGTGGTGATTGACAATTTCACTAACGTGTCTCACTTTATTACAGGTAACATCACTAATGATGATACCATTATTGACAAAAGGTTTACAAAATGAGTGGTACAAATTCATGGTGTACCTAAAGTGATTATATTTGATAAGGATAAGCTATTTAATTCTTATTTTTGGCAAACTATGATGTTGCTTTTAATACAAAGTTGAATTTCAGTTCAACTTATCATTTGGAAATAGATATATAGACTGAAAGGCTGAACATGATTGTTGAAGACACGTTGTGAATGTATGTCATGGAGAAATAATTTAAGTGGGAAGACTTCTTACACCTGGTGGAACTTGATTACAATAATACCTATCACTTGGTAATCAAGATGGCATCATTTGAGGACTTATGTGGGAAGAAATACAAAACAAATTTGGTTTAGAATAGCTTGGAAAACCATGTTTTCTAGCCCAAAATTTTTGCAAGGGTATGATGAGAAAATGACCATTATTAAAGAAAGATTAAAGGCTGCCTCTGATATGTAGACCTAAAAATATATCATAGATAATTTTAAGTCTTAGACAAAGTATTTCTAAGATTAAAATCTCAAAAAAGTTCAATCAAATTTGGCAAAGCTAGTAAATTAACACCATGCTATGTTGGACATTTTGACATAGTGGAAAATATTAGCTTGATGGCTTACTGTCTTACTCTTCCTCCTCTGTCTAGAATCCATGATGTTTTTAATGTAGCATTACTAAAAAATATGATTTAGATCCCTCACATGTGTTAAATTGATATAATCTTTAGGTAGAAGGTGAGGAAACAATTCAACTACAGCCTATTAAGATCCTGGCTCAATGAAACATTGAGCTATGAAAAAAGAAATTATAGCAAGTTTTGGTCCAATGGGACTGAATGGTAGAATGGAATGCTACCTAGGAAGATGAAAATATTTTTTGAAAACATTCTCCTTATTTATTTTAGGCTCTAAGGATGGTTTCATTCTTAAGGGAGAGTGGATGTCATGACCACGCCTACCTAGCTCATTGACTTTGAGTGATTATCATAACTATTTTAATATTCTTATTTTATGTGGAAATTTATTAAAAAAATATTTTGATGTTTAGTAAATTATTTATTAGTTTAATTTAAATTGTAATCACTCCTATAGTATTTAATGAGTTTATGTTATTCCTTATTATTGTTGACTATGATTGGATATTGTTGATGTCTATGTAGATTGATTGTAGGTACATAAAAAATAATCATAGGTTGGAGGTAGAAGCTGAGTACTCAGTGGAAAAGACACAATACATAGGTAAAATAGGATAGTGATGCAATAGTGTACAAAACCCAAGTTGAACCTTTATCTTGGTCATTCTATTACAACTATGTTTTTAGTTTGGTTTTCATTATTAACTAACTAGTTTTTGTGTCATCGTTTATATTTTATCTATTTATAACTAAGAAATCCACTAGATAGTTTGATATGAATGTGATTCACACCACATCTATGATACACTTAAATAAAAATGAACATCACTCAAAGATCTGAGATCTTGGATGAGTTTTGTAATCCTTGATTATAAGACCGATTTAGGTCTTTATATGAAAATGTAATGAAATACTAAGAGTGGAAGATTGATACCATGATTTTGAAGTCTAATATAAAACATAAGTAATCATTTTATTCATTTAGTTTTATGTAACTAATGAATGGTAAAATGAGTTAATATAGTCCACAAAGGACTAGGACTTACATTTGATAATGTTACATTTGGAGCTTGAACCATAATTCATGATGCTTAGGTCGAGGGCATGGTGATTATTATTTTTTTAATATACATCAAACCCTAAGATTTTAACTTGGGTCAAGGGTGACGTTAACAAAGGGAGTTAGGTTAATATAACTAACAGTGAAATTTTTGACTTTATAAAAATGATGATTAGGGTTTTTTATCATTATTTTTCATGGTAGCTTATATGAAGCTTTGGAAGCATACATAACATTGGAGTTATTGAATGGAGAACATGTGATAATCTTTGATGGAATTTTAATATCATGTCTTACATGATTTAAAGAAAATGTAATAGAGTTATATTCAGTGGAACTCACAGTTATACCAAATGGGATGATCACTTCAAATGGTGGTAAAAGTAATAATGGAGAAGACAAAAGTAGGAGAAAAAAAAGAAAATAAAGGGATACTCATGCGAGCCAAAAATCCTCCTTAGTATCTCATTATGTATATAAATAGTAAGTTTTGTTTTAAACTTACAATGTTGTAATTAAATATGTGCATCACTGATATAAATAGTCTCTAGAGTTATGGAATGGTTTTCTTGTGTAAACCTAGTCTCCTTTAAGAATGGAAATAGATCAATGATACTCAGTAGGGTTAGATCATTTAGGGTACTCACCCATAGATGAAAATGAGTAACTAATAAAAGAGTGCAATGAATTGATTGAATTATTGTTTTTTAAGATTTGACACATTTGTGAGTTTTCTTTATTTTGGGTGTAAACCTTGGTTTTTGGTATTTTAATTTTAAGTGTGTTGAAATGGGTGTTTCTACCTAGAACCCTTATTTAGTCTTGTCTTGAGTATAGAATGTTGAATCCTAAAACCCTAGGTTATGGTTAATATTGCATAACTATTATGGATTGGTTGAGTGTTGTGTTCTTGAGTCTGAGTACCTACTTCTATCTCCAACTGATGATGGTTGGGGTAGATAAGGAAACCTATCTATGGTTGGGCTTATCTTGAGCATGCAAATGGATTTTCATGGAAAGATTCTTTGGGAAAATATTCATTTTTAAAAGCTTATTGGATAGAATGTACAATACTATTATATTTAACTATAATGTATTAGGATCAAAAATGTAGGGATGGTTATATTTTACACTATTATGGACATGATTACAAATCTAGATTGAATTCATTCATAGCTAAATGTGAATAGTTGCAGGCTATTTGGAATACTACAATGTATGTTTATATTTTAAAGATGTTTTGTAATATCTTTATATTTTGAGAATATAGTAGAGTGGTGAGATGCTTTGGATCAGGGAAATTATATATTCATGTTATACAACATTCATTATGGTGGAAAGATATATATCATGGTCTAAATTGAATAACATTATTAAACTATAAGAATTTGTAGGGTTATGTTATATTCTTAAGATGAAACTATAACTATGTCTTGGATTTTGTGGTACACAACATAGTGCCAAGTATTGGATGAATTTATTCATATATAATGGTTTTGTTTATATGCAAATCTGATTTCAAATCATTATGTTCTGGTAATATTTTCATGAAAGGTTGTCATTATTATATTCTGGGTAAACAATAGAGTTGAAAGGTATTGTATGTGTTGCTAAATCAAATATTTTTATTGTTCTGAGTAATTAAATAGATTGGAGGTCATGCAAATCCAATCATTATAATACTAGGTCAACAATTTGATCATTTATAATTATATAAGGTTACCATCATCTAAAGATGATTTATCAGGATCTAGATCACTCCTATAGTCATTGTTAATGATTATTGTTTCAACTATGTATTTACATCTTGTTTCAAAATAAGGCTTATGGTTAGTTTTAACGTGTGACATAAATATATGTGTAATTTTTAAACAAGATGTAAATACATATATGTCTCTCTATATATGTGGGAACACACATACACACACACAATGTGTGTGTGTGTGTGTGTGTGTGTGTGTGTGTGTGTGTGTGTGTGTGTGTGTGTGTGTGTGTGTGTGTGTGTGTGTGTGTGTGTGTGTGTGTGTACATGTGTGTTTATGTGTGTGTGATCAAATTGTTGAGATACTTGTATGGTTACATATGTTTGGTGTAAACATAATATTAATAATTTATATGGCACAAAATGGAATGTGGTGTAAATTAATTTAGAGATTGTCATGTTTATGGTTCTTATCCATTATTCACAAATATAATAATAGATAAATGAGAAAGTGAGGATCTCGTACTAGCATGCTAATAATGAATTGATCTCCACAAGTTAATCTTTGTAGTGAAATTAGTCATGAGGTAAGACTATAGATATAGTTATGTTTGACATTATTTAAAGGGTCATTCAATCTATGTATTGTAAAAAAGGAACTTGTTAATATTTGGTATACGTGCTAATGTAAAAATGATTTGGAAGGGTAGATTATATAATAGATATGATTGGAAACCATCTAGTGTGCTGAGCACAGTTCTTAATGGATTCCACTCATATTTCTTCCATAGTGGGCTCACAACCTTAACACATTGTAAAACTTGTGAAGTTGTTTATAAATTGATGTATATGAATTTAAGTCTCGATGATCTTGTAGGTATGTGACTAGTGCCAATTGCCAATGGTTATTGGGAAAGGGTAAAACAATTTTCATTTCCCTATAATAATCTAATCAATCACATGGAGTATTGTAAGGATTTGATTGTTATTTTTAACTATATATGTGGATTTGTTAGTATGGGTTCAAAACCATTGCTGTATGATAATTTGTGATAAGGATTCATGTCACTAACATGGTGTTCAAAATGGGGTTAGAACCGATTCTTGTGAAGTAACTCACTTTGTAAAAGATGTTGTACATGTTGATTTTTGTGAGCTTGTTTTATGCTGGTTAATAAAATAGGCTTGTTTCATTCTAGAATAATTTTTGATGTAATTTGAATTATTAGATAGAGAATAATATCTATTTTTTATAAGTTTTAAATTTTATGGAAAATTTGGGGTTATGACAGCTAGTCGTCTGAACTATTTTATTTATCTAGCTCCTAAAATTCTAAGTCATGATTACATATGGTAGCACAGTCAAATGTTCTAGAAAAAACCATAGTATTAAAATTTCCATGGGGGAATACCCACTTAATTTTCCCATGATTTCTATTCTCATGGGTGGGGATAACATTATTTTGGGAGTTCAATAGATCATGAATTTGGGCATAATAGAAATGAATTTCTAGGAACTATTCATGCACTTTCATTATGAAGATAGGGCATTTGAACTATAGGGATTACAGGTAAATTCTCCCCAATTGGTTGGTTCTCATTAGGTGATGAAGATTATTAAAAAATGTGGAAGGATTTATATTATGATTGTTTTCTTTAGAATTTCAGCCATGTGTCTACACTCCCTGATTTACAAATGATTCTTGATGAAAATCAATTTTTTTGTGTGTAATACCAAAAGGCATACCACCCAATAGAGAACATAATCAAGCCATAAGACCAATTCTAAGTATCATACCACTAAACATAAAAAAATACAAGTGTCTCTATGCTTATAACAGTGAAATTTAAAAAATGTTACATGAGATGTTGGAGGCAAGTATTACCTGACATAGCCAAAGTGAATATTCTTCCCTAGCAGTCATCATGTGGAAGAAGGATGGAACTTTAAGGATGTGCCTTGACTAAATATATCTCAATAAGTAAACCATTAAATATAAGTTCCTTATTTTAGTCATTGATGATTTTTTAGATGAATTACATGGTAGTGTTTATTTTACCAAATTAGATCTTCATTTTGGGTATCGTCAAATTCAAATCAAATATGAGGATATCAATAAAAAAACTTTCAAAACTCATGAAGGCCATTATGAGTTTATGGTCATGCATTTTGGTCTCAAAAATGCACCATATACATTTCAAATTTTGATGAATATTATTTTTAGGCCTTTTTAAGGAAATTTATGTTGGTGTTTTTTGATGACATCCTAATCTAAAACAAAACTTGGGAAGAACATTTAAAGTATGTGAAATAGGTATTTTTAGTTTTAGAATAATATCAAATTTATGCAAAAACTTCCAAATGTGTTTTTATAATCCATGAGGTGCAGCAATTTAGTCATATTGTTTCAAAAAAAAGATTAGAATTTGACCTTAAGAAGATCAAAGTTATGATGGAGTGGTAACTGCCAATGACCCTCAAGAACCATCAGGGATTTTTGGGGATAATAAGGTACTATCATAGACTTGTAAAAAAATATGGTATCATAGTGCCTCCATTGATAACCTTGTTAAATAAATATTCCTTCCATTAGACTGAATTGACTACTAAGGAATTTGAGTAGTTGGAATAGGCTATGTGCACCACTCCCATTTTAGTGACTCGTGATTTTTCCAAAACATTTGTTATTGAATGTGATACATTAGGATATGGCATGTGAGTAATACTTAGGTAATAAGGAAGAACCACTACATTCAAGGGTCAAAATAAGATCAATCCAATCTATGAGAAATAAATGATGGATATTATTTATGCACTCAAACAATGGAGACCTTATCTAATGGGTAGACATTTTTAGGTAAAGACTGATCATGACAGTCTAAAATAATTTTTGGAATAATAATTTTCATCAAAAGAGAAAAAAAAGGATGAGTAAAATGGTGGGTTATAACTTTGAAATAAACTATAATAAAGGCAAAGAGAAAGTGGTAATAGATGCACTTTCAAGGAGGGATGAATCAATTGAGGAAATGTTATGTGGAATGACCATTTGGCAAGTAAATTGGTTAGAGGAAGCAATATTAGAATGAGATAATGATAGGGATACATAGGTTCTGATTTAAAATATTTAGCATGGTTAAGGTGTTTCTAACATATTTGAGTGGAAAGGAAAGACATTATGGTATAAAGATAGATTGTACCTATGCAAATATTATGTCTTCAAACACAATATCATTCAGGATCTTCATGCATCTATAATATGTAAACATTTAGTATTTTTGAATACATATCATCGCATCAAGCATAATTTATGTTAGGACAAACTCAAGGAGGATATACATAAATTTTTGGTATAATTCATGATTTATCAACAAAATAAAGGAGAAAAATTAAGACACCAGGTCTTCTTCAACCATTATCCATCCCTATCCAATGGTTGGAGGAGGTTTCCATGGATTTTATTATAGGGTTACCCAAAATTAAAGGTAAAAATGTCATAATTGTAGTTATTAATAAGGTCACAAAATATTCTCATATTTGTTCCTTATCACAACCATTTTTATCCAATATAATAGCTACTACTTTTCTTAGTATATTTCAAAAGTTGCATGGTACCCCAAAAATCATTATAAGTGATCATGATCCTATCTTCACCAGTAAATTTTGGACTAAGTTATTTTAAAGTTTGGGTACCCAGTTGGCTCATATATCATCATATCATCCTTAATATGATTTGAAAATAGAGGTTGTTAACAAATGCCTAGAAGGGTATCTTTGTTATTTTTCATAAGATAAATATGAACATTGGTCTATTGGCTACCACTAGCAGAATGGTGGTAAAAAAATTCCTACCATACCTCTTGTAAACTGTCTCCTTTTATGGAAATTTATGGATATCACCCCCCTTCCATCACTTTTATGTTTGAAGGTGAAACCTAAGGTTCAAACTATTGAGGAACACATTCAACATCAATATGAGGTACTAACTGGTTTAAGGGATAATTTAACAATAACACAAAATAGAGTGAAGCAACAAGTAGATCAACATCATAATGAGAGGCATTTTGATATTGGTGATGGGGCCTTTTTTCAATTTTATCCATATATGCATATATATTGTAATAAATAAAAAAAGATAACAAACTTTCTCCCAAGTATTATGGCCCTTATCAAATCTTGTAGAAAATTAGCAGTGTGGCATATAAGTTAAAGTTACCCCAATCCACTTGAATACATCTTATATTTCATGTATCTTACCTAAATAAGGTCATTAGATAGAGATTTTTTACCTAGATTGAGTTACCTAAATTGGATGAATAAGGTAATTTCATTTTTGGAACCTGATGAGATCCTTCACACATGCACATAAAGGCTACAAACAAGAGATATTAAGGAGTATTTGATCAAGTGGAAGAGTCTGAATCAAGAAGATGAAACATGTGAGGATGAATATTTCCTATAGTAACATCTAGAGTTGATTTAATGTTGAGGGCAAAGTTTTTTCTAAGGGGAGGGGCATGTTACACCCTTAACCTATAACACATCTAGGGATACCTTTGGCTAGCTTATAACTTACATACTTTTCATATTATACTATAATATTTCTCTATGTTCTTAGTATGGTCAACCTATAGAATAACCATGGATAAGTAGAGTATATATAGGAGGTGGTGATTATTATTTTATCATCATATTATGAATTTTGATCTTATCACATTATTGTAGAGGTTTCTCCTCGAAGTGGATCAAAGATTATCGAATATCTACTCTTTCACCAATTATTTTTACGAATCTGATTATTCTACTCTTAATTATAAAATATATTATTCCTGTATTATGAAAATATAAGCAATTTCATTATATTCCCCCTTACATTTATTGATTGTAATATTTAATTATAAAACATGAGACCTAGCTATAACTATTTTGTTGTGTTGATTACCTAGAGGTTTTGGAACCCTTTATATTGACATTGTGTTTTAGGTGATCATCTTAATAAGTTTATAGATCCATTTTATCATATCCCAATTCATTAAGTATCAAAGGTATCTCTTGATTTACCTTTTATGAGTTCAGATCTTTAGATAGGATAACTTCATGTCAATCCTAGATCATTGAATACACAACATGCTAGAGAGTAGAACATTTGGTAAATTATGTATTTGACATCTTTTCACCTTTGAAATCCAAAATTATAGATTAAACATATTTTTATCATGGTTTATTCCATGAAATTAATAAATTTTAATGTCTACAATTCCTATTCTAAGTGTACCCTTTCATTTACCTACCTTATGATTTGCACCATAGGGCCCAAGACCAAGTGTGTAGTGGATAATTGAGTTAGTTCATGTAGAGTGAATGCCTAGAGTTAATTTAGATAGAAAAAAACTAAACAAACTCTATGGAGCAAACATATTTACATGTAGGAAATACAACTTCTGTTCAATAATAACGAATAGAGAAATTATACAATGTATTATAGTGCATAAATTACAAAGTAGATATGTAGAGCATGCTATCTATGTTATGACTATGTATGGCATCGACCCTTAGCTAAATGTATATGTTATATATTTATATAAAAAATTATAAGAAAAGTTATAAATGATATCATTTACAAAGAATATGGTTGAGTCATTTCATCTTCCTTACCTAAATGACATTTGAGCTTCTAGGTTGGTGACAATAAATGGTACAATTGAAAATATTCTTGATTGAAAAGTGTCACCTAATAAGGCATACAATTAGATTAGGTTGAAACATGGATGTGTTGGAATGAAGAAAAGTGTGGGAAAATGTGTCTAAGTAAGTACCACTAAGGTGTATAGGGTTTAGAGCTAAGTAGTATATAAGGAAGTGCACCAGCTATGAATGGGTGTGATCTGAGTGTGAAAGTATATGAACAAATGTATGAATTAGACATAAATGTGTGATATAGATTCATGTTGAGGAGTGTTAGCTATGTGAATAGAAACAAGTGAGGATCTTGTTCTATTATTCAAGATTTACACATAGATCATTCAACCTTTCTTGAAGAGAAATGGTCTCCATTATGTCAATGTATAGCTAAGGAAACTATACTTGAATTTACTAAGAGGTATACCACTTGGCATGATCAACATATTATGTATATTTAACCACTTATAAAATTTTATGTGTACCATGGTGGGTACACAAGTCTGCCACTTTGATGATCTAGTCCTTGTCTATAGGGCACAAGTGTTCATGATCCAAATTAGAAGGATATTGTGTCACTGTTGGCTCAAGAAGTGGCTGAGTATAGGGCTTGGGAAGTTTCAAATTTAAGATTGGGTGCATGCCAAAGTACTAAGGTAGATCAAGAACAAAGGCATTCTCACTAGATTCACACATAATGGTGTAAGGACCATAGTATTTTTGTGAGTATTTTTAATGTGTTCCTTTTGAAGGTGCAACCAAACATTATCACCAAATTAGAATGCATTAGGTGTGCGATGCATGTCATGGTACTCCTTGTAATTTTCTTGTGTGTGGGATAAAATATACCAAACCTATTGATGAATAGATTGAATGTGTCAAGATAACTTCTTAGATTTATCTGCTTCTTGTTTTTGTGTGCATAACTTAGTGCTAGATGGTGCATAGTAGATGTCTAGAGGTGCTGAAGGTTGAACCCCAAGACATGTTTGAAATGGAATATGACCTATAGAGTTGTGAAGGGATCTATTTTAGGCATGTTTAATGTACAAGATATTTTCATCCCAAATGAGAGCATACACATAATTATACATTCATAGAAGATGAACAAGTGTGTGATTGACCACTTTGATTTAATCATCTATCTGTGGATGAAATTTTTTCAACTAATCTAAATGCATACCCATTAAGTCCCATAATGCTTGCCAAAAAATGAGTTATAAAGTTTTGATCTTGATCAAAGACAATGGATGTTGGAAGCCCAAAATAAACCCAAACATGGTTGAAGAAAGCTTACATAGTACCAATTACAACAATGCATTTTTTTCAAGTGACCATGACAACCATATTAGAAAACCTATCCACTACAATGAACACAACATCATGGTGGTGTCTTCTCATAAACAATCCAATCATGGAATACATGTTGATAGATTCCCATAGTCTAGATAGAACTGGTAGAGGTGTGTAAAGTCCCAACTTCCTATTCTTGGGCTTATTGATGCAATAAGGAAGTAAGACTTGATATGGCATTCCATGTATATATGCATGTGCAACTAGTATAAGTGATATTGCAATGTAGATAAACTCTTTATCACATCAAAGTGTCCTTAGGTCTTGGTGTATTATGTCTCCAAAATGAATCATCAGTGAGGTTTTCCACTAGGAACATAGAGATGTCCAAGATTGTAGAGAAGCTAGTCAAACAAGTATAACTCTTAAAGTTGTTTACCTTACACTAGGTTAGTATAATTCATTATCAAGTCATAATTAGCTAAGTAGAGGGCTAACTAGTTGTGGCCACATGTGTCCAACACCATGATGATCACATGAACCAAAAATTAGCTAAGGCAATCAATTGGATTTTTATCCTTATATTTCTTTTGCTTAATAATGATATGGAACTATCACAGGTAAGTTATCTATTTCATGTGTCATGCATTCACCAACATGTTCTACATATACAAGAACTGAAGTGGCTTAAGATCTAAATGAATAACTATCTCCTTCCCCAAAATGAAATGGTACCATTGCATAATTGCTTGAACAATAGCATACATTTATTTCTCATATGTGGATTACCTTTGAAACATGTCATTAAACATATATGAATGGTATGTGATCATATGTCCATGTTACATGAGCACTGCACTAAGTGCGTATTCAAACACATCAATGTGAATTTATAAGGAATGTGAAATCTTAGGTATTTAAAGAACATGAATTATATCGAGGCATTACTTGAGTGCCTCAAAATCACATTATTACACATGAGTCCAATCAAACTTGGATTTTACACATGTTATCTAGCTAAGAGCCCAAGAGATGTGCAAAAAACTAAGGACAAATTTGTGGTAGAAGTTACCAAGTCGAAGAAAACTCCTTAATTATATGGGATTGCATGGATTAGGCCACTATTGGATCACTTTGATATTATCTAGATCTATATAGATGCCTATGCAATCAATGATGCAGCCCAAGTACTAAGTCTATGTAGTGCCAAATATACACTTTGCTAAGTTAGCCTATAACTTATGTTGATGCAAGGTATTTAGAATGTTTGAGATGTGCTGCATTTTCTCCTCCAAAATATTAATAAAGATGAGGATGTCATCTAAGTATATGATGATGAAGGAGTTTAGGAAGGGCCTGAGTAAATCATTCATCAAGTGCATGAATGTGCCTGGCATATTGGTTAGGTCAAAAAACATGACAAACCATTCATATAATCCTTCTTATGTCTTGAACACTATCTTGTAAATGTATTTAAGATGGACTAGAACTTGATGGTAATCTAAATTCAAGTTGATCATGGTGAAGTATTGAGTGTCTTAAAGTTGGTCCAAAAAGTCATCAATGCATGGTAGTGGGTACTAATTATTCACCATTATTTTCTTAAGTGTATGATAGTCTATGCAAATTCATTAGGACCCATCCTTCTTGGGTGTGATGACTATAAAAATTCCACAAGGTGAAGATTTATGTTTGATCTTACCCTAATCAATGAACTCTTATATTTGGCATTGAATTTTGTCATTCTCCCAAACTGATTTGTGATATAGGGGCTATTTGGAAGAGGGGATCTCAGAACCAAAATTGATGCAATGTTTTACTACACAGTGTGTTAGAAGGCTGTCAGGATCTATGAAGGCTTCACTATGCCACTCTAGTAACTTGTTAATCTACTACTGCTATAATGTTGTGTAATTTCTATGCACTACCAAAGTGTGTTTCTTTTTTTGCATAGGTGTATTAGGATGATCCATGAGTAACATGAACTTCCATGCATGTGATATGAGATTGTAATATTTATTGATAGAGACCAAAGTGTATTTGGTCATATGCACTAAATAAAAGAGGTTTTAGAAGTGATCCTATGTATAAATAGTCTAACACTATGGCTTGGCTTGATATGTAGCTTCATGATCAAACATATATGGTCTTCCCATAAATATGTCACAAAACTCTAGAGGTATGATGCCACAAGTGATGTACTTCATATAGCCACCCCATAGAATATGGATTAAGATTTAAAATGGTGGTAATACCAAGGCACTGAGCTATGGATTATGTAATCATTTTATTCTAGTTGCCACTATCTATGATGACATGGAGAGGCTAACCCTTCATGTACAACTTGGTGTGGAATAGATGTTTACATTCCTGAAAGATGTCAATTGTAGTGGTTAAGGTTGTTAAAAAAGAGACATATGGATTAGTGTTGTTGATTAGAGTGGATCCTGATGCAAATTGTGCAAGTAAGGATTACTACATATAAAATTCATATTCATTGTGCGTGGATGAGTGATGGTACCAATTATCATCAAACTTATTATTTATTTTGTTTAAAGTAGAAGGAATAGGATCTTTTGAGTTTTGTGAAATATTTTGAGGCTACTCACCTTTGTGAGAAGTGTTCTACTTTTGCATAGAAGGCTATGATGTGGAGTTTTGTGAGGGCTGGCCCTTGCACACTGAGTTGGCTAAAGAGGTGGAACACTACTTCATCTTTGCCTTGGATTCAATCTTGGAAGAATTATGATATAATTTACCCAAAGCATTAGAAGTAAATAAATCCATATTCCCATAAATATATGGTGAGAGTCTACTAATACTTCAACACCTTATGTTGTTCATTTAAATTTTCTCACATATGCATAGAGTAGTCATGAAATATGTTGGCGTAGTCCTCTACTAATTGATCCTTACACTCTCATAGTTATTAAAACTTGATGTATTAATATTCAAAGTATTATAGAGGGTAGTATTCCTCCTTCAATGTATCAACAAAAGTCTTCCATGATTTGATTGAAATACACTCTTGTACACACTATGTATTAAAGTTTTCCCACTAGTGAACTACTGGAATGGATATATTCAATAATATGAAGGAAATATTCTTATCCTTAATGAAGAAATTGATAGAGAAGTAAATCTTAAGCTTTTAAATCTAGATATCCAATACTTTGGCATAAATTTTACCTTCTAAAGGAATGCCAAGTTTGACTTATACTTTGAAGGGAGTTTATTGATAAAATCATTGTTAAGTGTAATGTGGAGGTGTAGTACAAAGTGATAGGTTGAGATGTATCATCAAATCACTAAAATAACCAAAAATTTTAGTTTGTTGTGGCTCTAGTGCATTAGTGATGAGCCTTCAAACTTTGGGTATAGCTCAAGTTACTTTTAAGAATTAGCCATCTTAATTTTACTATGACATTCTTTTAGATTTTTTGAAATAGAACTGATTGATATACCTTATTTCTTGAGTTTCACTTACATGTTTACATGCACAAAAATGAAAGAGATTTTAATGATTTGATACTAATGATCCATACCTTAGCGCCTAGGATCAAGTGTACATCATACAACCAAATTTGGTTGTGTAGAATGAATGAATAGAGTTAATTTAGATAAAATAAAACTAAACACATTCTATGGAGTGGAAGCCTTTCCTTGTAATAAATGCAACTTCTACTCAACATCAAAGAATAGTGAAATGGAAAAATGTATTATAGTACATGAATTATAGAGTAGATACACAAAGCATGCTATCTATGTCATGACTATGTATGACATCAAACCTTGATTGGATACATATGTTACATATTTATACAAAAAGAATACAAGAGTAGTTACAACTACTATCAGTTACAAATAAGATGGTTGAGTCATTTCATCTTCCTTGTTGGATGATAGTTGAGCTTCTAAATTGGTGGTAACTAATGGTTCAAATGAAAATATTCCTAACTAAAAAGTGCCACCTGATAAGCCACATAGTCAAAGTAGGCTAACACATGGATGTGATGGAGCGAAGATAAGTGTGGGAATGTGTGTCCATCAGCGAGTACTAATGAGTTATGGAGGGTTTCAAGCTGAGTAGTGCATAATGAAGTGTACCGACTATAATTAGGTGTAATCTAAATGGAAAAATTTATGAGAACATGCAAGACTTATGAAAAAGTGTAAGAACAAGCTTCATGATAAGGAGTGTGAGCTATGTAGATAAATAAATGAAGATCTTATTTTTCTATGCAAGATTTGCACACTGATCACCTTATTTCATTAAATTATAGCTTATATCAACATAAGTGCATGTGATCCATATGGGATGAGGATAAGTTGCACATATGCATCCATATTCATGATGTGGTTTTTTACTATTTTAAAATATGAAAATCTATCCTTTTAAACAAAGATAGGGAGTGAGAAATAATGGGAATTTCAGTGCATATCCTATGAGGGAAATGGGTAATGGGGAATAAGTAATGGACAAGGGGTAGGGAAAGCTAGAATAGGTTGAAATCAAATGTTGATGGAAACAAAAATAAAATAGTAAAATGAATGCACAAAACTTAGATCTGGACCCACACATAAAAAAACCTAAGATACTTTCTTCTATTTTGTCTTCACATTCCATTCATAGTGTACACAATCGATTCATATGTACCATCCCCATGTAATAAATACATAAACCATACCATATTCATCTAGTGGAATAGAGGTAGGAGATAAGATTATATCTTCTAGTTTATCAAAGGAAATAAAAGGTATGGATGTGAGTATGTGATAGATAAATAGGACATCTATGAAACAAAACAAATTTGGAAGAATAGTTGGGAGATTAGTGTCTATAAATGTCCAAAGTTTAATAAGAGAGTAAATAACTATGAGATAAAAAGTGAAAATAGTCATGTGTAATTATAAGGTTGTAATTAGATTGGTGAAGATGATTATATGTTACAATTATTAATTTATTCATTGATATTTGAAATAAAACATTTTATTTGGAGGGGAATAATGGCAAAATTTGATGACTATATGATTGTATTTACATATTTTTTATGTAAAATATAATTTTGTTTGATAGGTTGAAAATTCAGGTGGATATTAAAAAACTATAACAAATTATGATATATATTATCTTTAATTTTTATGTTTTTTTATCATGAGCTATACTAGCATTATAAAGGCAATGTATAATAAATAACCATCGTCATTTTTTGAAAGTGATATTTCTTAAATTTAGTATTTTTAAGGAAATTTAGTAAATTGAATATTTTTAATACTAAGCTACAAAGTCAATTATTCATGCACCCAAATCATGCTTTAATTAAAAATTTATATAAATAAACTTGGGAGGAAACTCCAATATTGAATTACCAAAATTTTATCTTAATTAAATACTAGCTTATATTAGAACAATAGATAGATGTCCTTAAAATAAAGATATGAAGATAAAAAATATATATTTTTTATTTCATATAGTAAATATAAAAATATATGGATTAAGCATAGACACCTAATTTTGATACATAGTAGTTATTAGTCATAAAATTACATTCTTTAATCATAATGTTTGTCACTGTCACATCCACAAAAAATATCACATTATTTTTGGTTAATGTTATGTGTATAAAATGTGAAATGGGGTCAGTGGTTATGGATTTTGAGTGAGGTGCAACTACCAATTTATACTCTTTTTGATTTACAAAACCCTGCTTCACTAAAAAATCAAGTAACACCCCTTTCAACATAGCTTCTACCTTTAGGAAAACTATCAGATATCTTAAACATAATGTCATTGCCATGAATGAACTATGTGGGGTGTGTTAATTTGTAAAACCCATGAATTCTTAGCTGATAGTTTAATTTATTTGAATATTTTATGGGCTATAAAAATTTATATGCAAAATCATTAGGGGTCACATGGAGGAATGTTATGATTATCATAGGCTTAAATATAGATGTAATGTTAATCTTTTACCTCAAACATAGTGCCAAGTTTCTTGTGAATGCCATGAATTCTATCTTAAGTATGTGGCCTTGTTACAATGTGGATTTAAATTCACACATGTAAAAAGTAAATGATTAGTTTATAATATTGAATGTATTTTTGTTTTTTAGGAAAAAAAACAAAAAATAAGAATAAATTATAAGCTTGGAATATTGAACAACAACAATTAGATAATTATAAATAATTTTACTTCACATATTATTAGTCCCTACTGCATAGGTATTTGATGTAATCAATTAAATATATTAATTTTCATTGAAAATTGTGAAACCAATTCATCAATTTCAACTTATATAAGACATTGGTATCCTTAGGATACATTAATACTATTTTCACAATTATAACTGATAGTTATCTAAATGGTGAATACATACATAATCTAGTAGTGTAAATACCTATTATCCAGGTGGTCAATGCATAATTTGGAAGTGTAAATGCTAAGGTATTTGGTAAGCCATGTGTGATAAAAACATAGTAGACAACATTGATCAACTGCATCATCCTTCTACATTGAAAGTTATTTACAAGTCAATCTAAGTAGAACCCACCCCATAGATGTAACACCATTCTGCATAAATATATGTCACATTTTTATTTCTTTCTTCTTAAAAAATAACTTTGTCAAAGACTAGTTTATGATAGAAAATACATGCACACAATTATATCTTTTGAAAAATATGATTCAATTTTTTAATAATAGGAATGTATAATTTTTTTTATTAATAGAAAATCACCTTTCAAACAAAACATATCTTTATGTAGCTACTTATTTAACCTATTATCTAAATTATTGTTATCTTTAAATTAGTTAGAATCATGATTTAAATGCAAGCCACATTTTTATATCCCATATTTCAAATGTTCCCTCCATTCTCTCTGTAGGGAAATATTCCAATGTCTTGTCATTTCAAATGAAAGTTAATTGGCATTTAGTATAACCATGAATTTCACTCACTTTTTAAAGTTATATAAAATTTAATTTAGACAATACACCATGGGCCTCACTAAAAAAATGTTTTAATTTTGAAATTGGGTCACTCATGCAAACAGTCATCTCATTACTCGACTATAATGGGGAAAAAATAACTTATTAAAAAATGTAACCAAAAATAAAACATGCCAATTCGCACTGAATGCCATCTAGGTTTCATAAATAAAATATGTTAAACCTATAATTGCAAGTATAAATATATTTTTTTCCCTTCATAATTAAATACAATAATCATGTGTCTTATATGAATTATGCATTCTAAATTAAAGGTTACATAACAACTAGAACTGTTAAACAATGTTTTCTAAATAATTGCATTAAGTGCATTTTAAGCCTACACTCATAAATGATTTTTTAATTTATAATTCTTTTTAAAAATTTTAAATGTTAATATTTTGATGATGTAATATATCTTAATAATATCTACAGTGATAAATATTTTAAAACATTATTAAAATTTACTCTCTTGGTTTCAATAAAAATTTGACTTTACAAAACATGTTGAAATAAGTGCCTATTTTAAAAAGTAGGCCCATCTTAAAAAACAAGACAAATTAATTTTGGGTTGATGTGACCTAAAAACAACAAAATGTGTGTACTTAGACCATGTTAAACACAAAATTAGTTTATGGGATGGATTTTGTTTCTTTTAATTTAGTTTTTGTTAGTTTTTTTCCCTATCTAGCTTGATCCTAGGTGGCCAATACTTTAAATTCTTTCACTACTTTAATTATTTTTTCATTTTATGCATTAAAAAATAAAAAATATATTTTTTAGCTTCAATTTATTTCTTCCATCCTGTGATGCATATATTTTCCTTTTTTATACTTAATCTTAGTTCCATATTTGGATGGAAATTCAAAAACTATAACAAATTATGATAAAGATATATTATCTTTATTGTTTCTATGTTTTATTATGAGCTATACTAGCACATAACATACATGAATGCATTTTTTATATAAGTAATGACAAGCCCCTATAATTTGTCTAACCATTTATAATAATCCCAAAAGTTTTTGAATGATGTGTTTAAATCATTTCCATTATTTTTTTTAGAAGTGTGGGACCTTCTTCAAAAGTCTTTGGCTTGGGTTTTTTATGGACTTGTATTGAAATACATTGATTTTATTAATGCCTACAAAAATAAAATATCAGGTTGAATATGATTTAAGAATAGATTGTATGTAAAATAATTCTGCATGGCTTATATGTCATTCATAACTACTCAGCTATCATTTACATTAAATCCATCTCTAAAAAATACAAACTATTGTTATCTTTTCATCATTATTTTTTACTTCTATTAATTACCAAGTTAAACATATACTCAACCTTTATGAACTTTAAATGTTGATCCTAACATCAAGTGCTAAAGACACACCATGACACTCATTTTTTTATTTAAAATGGATTGGAAAGGAAAAAGGAAATATGGAACACAAATATTGACAATTGTTATGAAGTTTAAAGAAAAATGAATTGTTTTAAATTTTTTATATATGTAAATAATTTAAAATATATTATTATAAGTAATGGAAAGTTATTAAACATATAGATTTTAAAAAAAACATTCTAATTTTATTTTCTTATAACTACCAAAAAGATTTAAATAAAAATATAAAATCTTATTTTTGTCTACCAAAAAAATAAGTTACTAAATTTAGACTTCAAAAAATTATTACAAAAAATATTTTATTATAACTTGAAAAAAATCAATACACACACACACACACACACACACACACACACACACACACACACACACACACACACACACACACACACACACACACACACACACACACACACATTAATTACAAGTAAAATATATGGTTTATTAGTAATGTTAATTGTCAAATCTATAATTTTTATAAATTTTAAGTCTATCTAAATTTATATTTTTATTTATTTTTTAGTTGTAAAATATGTCTAAAATATATAAAAATGGTCCATAGACTATTAATTCTAGGCTTATTGTCTAGGAACTCTATATTCAACTTTCACTTCGTAGCTCACATGACAATCAAGTGGCACACTCCACACCTACACTATGTCGAAGTAACTCCTCAACATGACATGTAAAAGTCTCAACTATTAATTGATCAAGAAGATGAAACAAAATTGTAAGCATCCTTTACACAACCATCATCAGCTATAATTTCTATCTTGTAATCTTACATGCATATATGTATTATAACTACCTTCTTTCAGGTATCTATGCATCCATAGAGATGAAAGATCATACACATACCATTAAAGGAGTTTGTTAGTATTTACCTATCATTACCACACATTTATAGTCTTATATTCTTTCATATCAGTATAGGCAATCAACCTAAACATTACCATTATGATCACAAGAGCTTACACTCTTAAGCCTTAGTGACTCATTGTACACATATGTTCTTTTCCTTATTCTACACATTGAATAAAATTTACATTTTTGTATATCAATCTTTTGCCTATCTCAATATATTTGAGCATATTAGTTTAGTTATTATTTCCTGCACATTCTATAATCTTCCACTCATCACTAAGTATGGTGTTGTCTATTACAAATTGGTCCTAAACACTACCATGCAGATCAACCACACTAATAAATGACTCCACTAACTTATTTGTAAATGATTTGTTGACTGGTGACACATGAACTCAATCTAGTTACACCATTATGTTAGGATAAAAAATATTTTATATAGAAACAATAGGCTTCAAACTCCATTGTATGCCCAATATATCATGATTTTTCAATTGCCTTCTCCAAGAAAGAAGAAAAACTCATATATGATGGTCAAATAGATGTCAAATTTAAGGTCAAAAATATACTATAACAATCAAATGGACATCAAATTTAAGGTTGATTTTTTTATTGACATCTCATTCTATCACACTCCATTACCACCCTCAACTACCATTGTAGGTTACACATATCAACATAATTAAACACAAACCCAAAAAATAAGACAAAAAGAAATTATTTTGAACATTCATGTTTACTTATTTTGATAATTGAATTGATGGATAACTAGCTTTACAAAAAATTCTATAGGTTTTGTTTAATTATCTAGACATTTAAAATTATCCCATATGAATTAATTAGTCATTAAACTGAATAATTCTACCATACTTGTGTACTTATTGATCATTAGTCCAAATTAACCATTATTCCCTTGCCTTGTTAAATTATAATGGTTTATGAACCCTCTCTCATCCCTTTCCAACACCTCTTTTCTCTTTCCTTTAATCTCACCCCAATTGGACCCATTTAATCTATAATGTCTGTATACACTTTATTTTTAAATTACTAATGATTTTTCTTTAATACTCATAAACACATCAATATCCTTGAGTATACATAATAAGAAATACACTGGGATCAAGGTGGGGTTATTTGTGATGATTTTTTAGATATTAATTAATGATAATGTATTCAATCATACCTCCTATGATGTCTTATTAAAATATCAGTCTTGAAATTTAGCTATGATTGAAATTTAATAGGATCCTCCAAAAACTATAATTTACATTATAAATCCCAAAGATATGAAACCACTCTCGAAGATCCTGAAAGAAAATTTAAAAAATAAAGTATAATATTATTAAATATACATATATAAATTATTTTATTATAAATATATCAACTTATATAGTCTTGTTTGGCACTCTTCTAGAATTTCACCCTTTGATGATGTTTAGTGGTGCTCTTATTGGCCAATGTTATCAGTTAGGTCGATGACGTACTATGTCTATTGACATTTTTATATTTCGTAATTCAAGCTAATGATGTTAACTAAGTTTGATTTGTAGATTTTTATATTTTGAGTCATATTTATATGGTTCTCATTTGCCATTACTCATAAGCAAGGCACTCAATATGATCCACTCATGCACACATAATCCACCTTAGCAAGAAGAATATGAATTATGGCCAAGAACCTTACATTTTTTGAATACTTATTTTCACAAGTATTTGAATATATCAAGAAGATAAGTTAAACCAAAAAGGTACACCTAGTCTTTGAGGTCCCAAACTAAGGATAATTAGGTCTTATTGTTTAAATCTTGAGGTTCACCTAAAATATCTCTCAAAAAGTGCCACTTTATCCAAGGAGGAGATTGATGTACAGACAAGTAAAATTAAGGTAAGTATTCCTAACCCTCTACTATTTATTTATTTACTTTTGTGGTGTGGATACCATAGATTTGGTACACACCTTGTTTCAAAATTCTTTTAGGCAACTTTGCATGTATGGATCTTAAACTACAAACTAAGTATTTAGTGGTGTAGTATTTTGATTGTGTTACTAATTCTATTTGTCTATATGACACCTTTGTTCAATCATCATCAACTTGATTTTCCAAATTATATAGATAGTTAGTATTACTAATGCCCTTTCTTTTATCTTAGAGTATTTTTAGGCCTTGGCTTCATTTCATCATTTATGGTTAGTATCAACTGTTGATAGTGAAAAAGATGATAGAAGTAACCCAAACATATTTACTATATATTTTGGGAACATTTTAATTTATGACCATTATTTGACACTTTTGATCTTCTTTTAGTTAGCTTTGTGTGCCATTAGGTCCTTAATTCAAGGTTAAAGGCTCTTATTTATTCAAAGTCAGTATAAGGTATTTTTGGATAAGCATTTTTACATTATCAAGAGCTAGACAAGATTACATATTGCACATATAGAATCATTAGAGCTAAATATAAAACTTACTAAGGTTAATATACATTTCCATGATTTTACTAAGGGTAATATAGGAGAACAAATATATAGGATTGAATTTAAAATTACACACATGCACATTTGTGAGAGAACTAAATTTGAGTTTGAACCCTCTATGGAGTATTGGTAATGCATTGTAATGCTTGGTTAGTTAGTGGAAATTGACCAAGGTCAATCCAACTTAACCCTTTCACCTAACATCCCAATTTAATATTGGATTACTTGTGTAGAATTAGGGTTTGATTATATAGATGCATCACTATGATTCTGAATATAATTAAAGGTAAAAATAGGAATTATATATGCAAGTGTGTCATATTTAAATAAAATGATTTCTATGTGTAGTAATAATATCAACATTTTAGGTCAATATCGAGTGTCAATACTGACCCAACCTGATGAAAGTGATCAAGGGACAATATGATGGAATGAGCTATACATAGATCATTTACACAATGTGAAGACACAACATTCAGACAATTGGAACTCATAATAACATGATAAATAAATATCCTTCGTAACTCTTTTCATTGATATATTTATCTTGTGCATTTTATAATAATATTAATAAATATCATGAGTGTATGTGCATATTATATAAATATGAATTAATAATTATTATACTAGTTTCTATCCTATTAGGGTTTTTGAAACAAAATCAAGGTAGAACACATTGGTTAACCCATACATTTCTTGAAACCATTACAAACCCTATGTTTCTCTAGGGTCCCCTTCCTTTGTCACTAAAGTCTCAAATTTTTATATTTAGATTTGTTTGTAAATATGATTTTTGATTTCCCCATCATATGCAACCTTAACCCTATCATTTCCATTTACAAAACCTTATTACTTCCATGCTTTATTACCTATTAATATTAGGCCTTTCCTTTATCTCAATAAATTTCTTAAGGCCAAATAAATTTAAAATTAAGAATCAATTAGAAACCCCTACTAGCTTTCATCATGTGTAATTATTATTATCTATAAAATGCATCCCTTATGTTTATGATAATAAATGTACAAATAGTAAAACATACGTGATTAATGATGCTAGATATGTAGATGAATAATATGCTTGTCATAGAAATGAATATGATTATGATTATGGGTATGACCCTAATTATGGAAATCAATAGGATTGGTATAATAGGGAAGATTATAGTGAAGAAGAAAATGAACACACTAATTTTGAAATAGAAGAGCCTACTTCCCCTACTTTTTTTTCATTCTTATCTAAATCATACACTAGAACAAGAAGAAAAAATAATAACATTCATGTTCCTAAGATGCCATATGGGATAAAATATGAGGAATTTCCCTTTAGTAAATCATTTTTATCTATAAAATTTTCCATCACACTTCACCTCATCAACCATTATAAAATACAAAGGCATAATCCCTACATATGCAAAATTCATTCTATCTCTCTAGAAATGGAAAAAGAATGTGAAATTTCTTATCTCTCTAGGAATGGCAAAAGACAATGAAATTAATTCTCTCTCTAGAAATGGAATAATCATGTGAAATTAATTATTTATCTCTAGAAATGTTAAATGATACAAACACATGTGATGATTATTTCTCATCTTGAAATAAACTATCAAAATATCTCTTCACGTGAGCCTTCTATTGAAATAAAAAGTGATGAGCCTCCATGTAATGATAATTTCACTATATGTAATAGTACATTTTTATAATGTGAATCCATGGAAGATAATTTAAAAAATGAATGTGATGACTCTTTTTATCCTGTCTAGTATAAAAACTCTCATTCCTAGACATTTTCACCCATTCATAATAGTGTACCTATGTAAAATTAAAATAATAATACTCAACCATTAAACTAATGTCTTAAGAATATTAACATGACTTCCTAAGAATTCATATCCTTAATGCATGTTTTGGGTGCCTTACAACACAAAATGCAACATATAACCTTAAAAAACAAATCATATCATACTTGGGTTGAATTTAATGATATATATGGAAATCCAATTGTGCATAATATCTTGAATACACCATTACCTCACACCTTCCTCATGCCTACATTTTGTATGTTTGATGGAAGTAGTGATCCTTATCTACATCTTAGAGATTTCAAAGCTTCTATGGAAAAATATTATGGTAGTTAGATTTTAGTAAAAGTCTATCCAAAATTTTTAATTGGAAATGATTCATATTGGTTTAATTATCTTCCTAATGGGTATTTAAACTCCTATCTTGAGTTAGAAGAGACATTTTAATGTGATATATTTAAAATATTGGACCGAAGGTTACATATGAGCATTTACCTTCTCTTTATCAAGGAGAATTAAAGCCATTTTGTGATTATATTTTACAATTTAGGACTTGTATGAAATAATTGATATATAAAGCAACATATTTGGAAACATGATATATATTTTGTAGGGGCATCATCTATCATCTCACAGTCAATTTTATTTATCACAATAATGATTCATTTCAATCATTTTTATATGAGACTCTTGCATTAGAAGAGGAGTTAGTAGTCATTTCAAACCCCAAAAAGGCACATGAAGACATCAATTTAAAACAAGAAGTCATACACAAGGAAGTCAAAACAATTCCACCAAGTTATAAGGTAAAGGTTCCAATCAAGTAAAAGTAGTTTAAGGTCCTAAATAAAAATAAATAATCAGTTTAAAAAGAATCACCTAAATTAAATAAATATACTTTCAATAAGTGGTTACCACTCAAGTTTTATAATTTTAGAGATCGACCACATGATATTCCACTTAAAATATTAGATAATAAAGTGACCACTCTAACTCCTAACTACTATCAGCATCCTCATCATCTTGAGAAATTAAAAGTAAAGCCATTTTTCATTTATCATGGTGTTAATGGATATGGAGAAAATGATTGTTATGCACTATGAAAAAAGATAACACAACTTGTAGATAAAGGAGTTATTACATTTTGAAAATTTGACACTTGGTAAATAAGGTATCCTTCACCATATTCTTATACTAATCATTCAATGTAGACTGAGACATCCCATGGTGTTTTTGAAAAGGATCCAATAGCCTATTTGATTTATAAGGATGGTGTTTCTAGGAGAAGATCTTATTCTAGTTCACATTCTACCATGATCAATCTATCCCAGGGCATTCCCATTATGAAACCAATGATCAATCAAGATATTATGAGAAAATAAACTAGATAAGGACTAGTTATTAATGATAAGGAACAACATAATGTAGGCATAGTTACATCTCATACCAAACAAGTATGGATACCAAAGGTGAATCAAGTATTTACAGATCAAGGAAAAGTTCAAGATAATAATATTTCTCAACAAAATCAAGAAAATGAACTCTTTAAACTTGTTGAAAAAAAGGTCCATCACCCAAATTCACATGAATAAAGTAAATTCATATTCCCACGGTTGAATAAACCATTTTTTAGCATCAAGGATAAGAAAAAATACCACGGATTAATATCATATATACATGACTTATCCAATATAATATTATTTTACACATGACACACACACACACACACACGCACACACACACACACACACACACACACACACACACACACACACACACACACACACACACACACACACACACACACACACACACACACACACACACACACACACACACACACACACACACACACACACACACACACACACACACACACACACACACACACACACACACAAAGTGTAATAATCAAACCACATTTAATACAAGATGGTAAATTAAAAAAAAAATCAATTCTAATACATAATTTTATATCAATCAACCATTTAATTTATTCAACTTGTGATAATAAATTAAAAAAATAAATACAAAACTAAAAATGTAAAAATTAAATCACATGAGATAATACAAATATGTTAATCCATTTAAAAAATTCATCAAACATAGATCAAAGTACTCATCATATAGAATCAAACTAAAGTTTTCAATATAATAAACTTAATCAATGATCAGGGCTACATCCCCTAGTGCATCTGACTCATCACTATCACTACCTCTATGCCCACTAGCCCTAGAATAAGACACTCCATTATTCCATCAAGGCCCTTGAGACTGAGATATATACCATTTAACATGATCTTAAATTAATACTAAATGAAAAATTGTATATAATGCTCCACCTATATAACACTATATTGGGCAAGAAGATACCTAGATATATCAATATTACTCCCAATAATAGGCATCTATCATCTATCTAGATCTACCTATATATCATCTCACTCACCAACCACTATAGTAAATGTTACTAAAATAATATAAAATGGATAAAATGGGGTACATGTACACCCCAATTGTTTTCTACTCTCTTAATCAACCCATTACTAACTATGTCATGTAGAATATTCCACATCAGTATGCAGATATAATCATCAACCATTAATGATCATTATTCATCACCTATAACATAAACATAGCATATATAAAACATTAAAAACTTGTAAGCAAAAAGTATAATCAAATACACAAGTAAAAATTTATACATATACTTATGCTTAGTAATAAAGGTTTCCACATTAGCTGGCTATGGTGAGGGTTATGCGATAGGCTATGGTCCTGCTCCTCCTATTTTTCTATCTCCTCCTCCATATCTCACACCTTAAATTAGGATACACTTTGAAAATCATATATAATAATTAAAAACAAAATAGGATACCTCAAGGCCATACACCACTTTATATATGATAAAATACAACCTAAATCATCTCTAGCTACCACAATAACAATTGGATCCACCTCTCTTGCATGTCGAGGAGCTAGACCAACATCTCTAGGCCTCAACATGTCTATAAGGTGATGAGTAGACATCATAGTTTTCACAATACCAAACTATCTAGTAACCCTCTTATACTTTAATCTCTATGTGACTCTAAGGAATCTATCTTGACACTCACATATATATGAAGAAGATCCTTGCCATCCTTATCCCATCCTATGAGTCCCTCATATGGTCTATAAGTGATCATATCAGCTATCAACCTATCCAAAATAACCTTGTACTCCATGGTTTTCTATGTCATGTGTTTAGGTATCACCTAATGATCTATGAAAATCTATAGGTAAATGCAATCTACACATGTTCTCAAACTTGATGAACCATAATTATGTGCTCATACACCCAAACATGCAATAAGATAACTACCTTGAGTCCATTTAAATGAATCTCTAATACAAACCCATATAAATAATTATACAAATTTACAAGTATACTACATACCCATAAATATTCAGTGCCTCTTTCCTCAATAAATTGATTAAAATAATACATGTGAGGTGACATAACAATGAACCCATCATTCATAAAAATAAATATTGTAAGCAAATAACATATGAAAATTTGTAAATGTATAACATTTGAGGTTAATATATCTCAAACTATTATAGTATAATCCTACTTTATATAGATTTCAAGTCTGACTAGTCATGTAATTATGAGTACAATGTACATACCCTTGACCCACTAAATCTTGCACCATGACCTAGTCTTCAATAATCAATAATGTTAGGCTTGCAGGTTTCACTAATGACTCCTAGATTTTGAGTAACCAACATATTCCCAAAACTTATCTATATTTGTACTGACATATCACACAATGTGCATGCTCACTTGAAGTGGAGGGAGAGTTTATTGAGTCATAGTCAGGTTAGTTATGTGGAGAGCTCGATTATATCCAAGCTATTAGGAAAAGGTAATTTACTAAATCGTAACATGAAAATCATAATAACACATAAACATAAAACTAAATCATTAGTAATACCATTATAGCCAAATAAAGACTTAAGAATCTTAAATATGATACTACATTATTCCTTAAGCACTCTAACTATTTTATCAAAATTTGGATTAAAAGGTGAATTAATCCTAATTAAGATAAATTGAGTAAAATAAATTAAAAAATTGGAAATGTACTTTCAAAAATCTGAATGAAAGTAAATGATTGAATTTGACAAGGTAAAAATGATTGAAACAAGGCTAACTATGAAAATGAATGACAAACCTAGCTATTACTACCTAATTATTGAATGTGTTGACTAATAGAAAAATGAAATAAGAAATTAGGAATTGTATTTGTAAGTGTGAATAATTTAGATGTGAGACTGAGTATGATCGATAGACTAAGGACATGATTGACTCGCACTACTAACCTATTTGATTGATCCTATCTTTTAGATAAAATAGGAAATTAGGGAACAATCACTCATGATAGTTGGGTTTAGGTCTATGTGCATAGATTTTACCTTTGGAAATATGTGTAATACCTAAAAATAACTTTTGAAAGGTTGAAGCCTAATAGGGTTAGCAATGATTGAAAACCTACAAATAAAAAAAGGTTGAGTGTAATTGGGTTGAAATAAGATGATGTTTCAAAAAAGGGACATGTTCAAATGTTGCACACAACATAGGGCTAATGGCCAACAACACATGGACATGTTTAAAAGTCACATATACCAAACAAGATCTCATAGAGATGTTCACACAAGTTTACACACAAGGGCCAAGGGCCATATGCAATAGACAAGTATGATCTGATATAATATGTAAAAGTAATAATATCAATGTAAAATAAAACTAGAAATGTAGTCTAACCATACATATCTATGTGATAATATAATAGAAAATAAAATATTCATGTAAAAAATGTAAGATAGATATGTTAGCTAGACATTTGTAAATAGTATAGATCTCAATAATATAAAAGTTATGGAATGATAACACTTGTACATACTATCCCCTACATATAAAATGCCTCTATTTTAGCAAGGATAACAAGTAGAGGAAAATATAATATATTAGTCCCTATAAATTTTGTATGTCCTGTATAATACTCATGAGTACCAATTAAATGCACGTGTGGTAGAAAAAGAATATTTTATCTACTAATATTGAGATCAATATCATATTGCAAATATGTAAATTAGATGTCTAATCATGCTTGGGTATCAATTTTAATTATTTAGAATATTTTTAATGTCTTTTTTATTTTTAAATATTTATTTATTTATTTATTTTTTTTAATTTTGAAATTAGAAACAATAGAAACTAGTGATAATCAAGGTGTCAAAAGTAGAAAAAGTGAGAAATATTTGAACAATTTGTGACACGTGTCAATGTGAAATATGCACTAGAAATGATAGTATATCCATGTATGAAAAATATGCCCTCATTATATATGAAGTATAAATCTAAAAAGGATGTAGGTACATAACTAGTATCTAAAGGATTGATTGTGTATCCTTGTTTCATCAAATGTACACTTAGTTAAGTATGTCACATTTATTAAAAATTTAACTTTGAAAAAGAAATATTTTGCATTTAAAATAATGATTTACATATTGAAATTGGGTGAAATTTATAAAAATTATAATTATTAAGTATTTGTTTACGTGTAGACACATAAATTTATATTTAAGCTAAAATAGTGCACTTGTGACCACTCTTTTGACACACATAACTCATGACCTATCCTATGGCTTTTTGACCACTTTTGACCACCTTTTACATGGAAAACTCTCTTATAAGATGTTTGATGACCCTATCAACCATCATTTATACCATACCAAACCCCTAATTCCATAGTTTGTCCCTATTGAATAACAACACCCCATTAGACAGGAACACCTTAGTCTATTGTTTGAGTCCCCTATCTTGTATTCCCACCAAATAATGACCAATTTTCAAAATTAAAAGTTATGAAAATGTCAGAATATACCCCTTATTATCCCCATTCAAATGAATTTCAAATATACCATTATATAAACATAATCCAAACCATTTTGCAAACAAGAGGTTACTACACTAAAAATCACCAACATGATAATTACAGATTGAGAGAAAATTTCCTATTTATCTAAAATATGATTACATACAACCCAAATAATCAATATCTAAAGTCTTAATGAATATCTAAGGTCACAAGTCATGATTAAGGAACTTAAGCACACCAGTATTGCACCAACATCTAACACATTACACTAATTATTCACACACCACTGTAGCATGGGATAACAACATGAAGCCTGATCCCTCTTTAGAGTATTGGTATGTAGAAAGTTCTTAACACATGGGGTGCTAAGGTCATGACAAACTTCAATCACTGACCCCTTTTTATTCCATTGATTTACATTAGTCTTTACATGTCAATAAAATAGGGTTTTAAAGGGAAAATAGTCATACAATGAAGGTGAAAAGAACACAAAAACCCTGTACAAGTCCAGCCTCATAGAGGACAAGAGTACCTTTCTCTCTTGTCCAACATAAGACATTTTTATCTAGAGCTCTAACCAGCTCTAGCTCCTTCTTCACAGTCAAAAAACCTACTTAGCCTACCAGTTTCAACTTCTTATTCATCTTGCAACACTATTTTACAAGTAATATTTTTTTTATTTCACTTTCCTTATTTAGTAAGTTTCCTAATGAATGCTTAATATTTCAAATATTATTATTCCTAATTTTCTATAGTGGTTTATTTCTTAAGGTAATCTACATATTGTTAGGTTTTCCTAATTTTGATAAATCATATTGATGAACCCACTTATTATCGAATATCACAAACCCTAATTTCTATTAGGGTTTCCTTCTATCTTTGTACTTTTATTAAGATTTTAAATTTTAGATTTTATAATTTCTCTATTCACCATGATTATAATTATATTCAATAAAAAATGCATCATGTCTATAAATCAATCCTCGATCAGATGGGATAGAGCACACCTACACTTCTGATTGGGGGGCATACAATTGTTAAGTGAGAGCATGACCAATGTGAGGATCTACTAGACCCAATTAGGGGATCACTTGTCACAACACACCATGCGAGATAGGGTTACAAAGCCTATATTATAACACAATTACATAACCACCCTAAAAAAGTCCTATGATTTAATATTTCACTAATCTAATAACAATAAAATTAAATCTAATCTAGTACACACCAAATCTTGTGGCACAAAGTGGGGGTTATTAAAGAAAAGCAATCAAAACATGTATAGGGAACTTCAAATAAAGTAAGTATAAGTATAATCCTAATACATGGAATATGAAGAGTAATATTATTCAAACCAACACTTATGAGACTTCTATCTACTAAAAGAGAGGAGAATAAAGTTAGAATATACTTACCTAAATGTGAACCCATCGAGACTCAATCTCTCCCATGGCCAAAGGGGATTTGCAAGAGGTTTTTGTGGTTCATAAGGATCACTTTGTTAGGCCAAAGTATCCAATACCTATCCATAAGACTAAATTCTCTAAAATAAGAAACCTAAGCTAAGTCTCCTCAAGTAGAATGGTAGAAGAGCATATCATGAATAAGTGCAAGTAAATAATAGCTCTTAATTACATATCTTAAAAATGAATTAAATGACCTTGTGTATATAGGTAGAACTTACCCTAATTTTTTTTGAGAATGTTAGCTATGCTAGGTCGACCTGATCGACCTAGTACACTTTTAGGCTAACTCATTAGGTCTATACTAGGTCAGCCAGAAGGCTAACAAATAAAAGGAGAAAAAAGGTTCAAAAGTTGTACTAGATTGACCAAGTCAACCTAGTATGTTGAATAGGTGAAAAGGGTGCTAAGCAATGAAATGAAAATGGTGCTAAGCAATGAAATGAAAGATAAAAAGAGGAAAAAGACTAGAAGACTATGTAAGGGAGGAAAAATAGCTTATGAAAAGGTTTTAGGAACTAGTTGGATTGGTAATAATGTGGTAAAAGGGAAAATAATCTTGTGAAGTACCAAAGGTCTACCCACCCCTTTCTCCAGTGCACCTCTTAGGATGTGCACTTAGAGAGATTGAGTCTCGATGGGTTCTTGCAAGATGTAAAGTGTCAGTAATCAATAAAAGTGTGAAAATATTATGTATATACATATTCCCCACTCAATTCTCATCACATGTCACTAAGGTGTAACAAAGGATGGTGCTTCGATAAAGAACATAAGGACACACACAATGATGATTCTAAAAAAAGTTAAAGTATTTTAAAAGCATAAAATAACTAAAAGTAAATGATTGAAAGGGAAACTAATCTAAAAAGTAAATAACTAAAAATTAAATGCAATGCGTACCTTGAGTTACCTTTTATTGTGGGATGGTTGTCTATTTTGTTGTTAGTGTAGACACTATAAATTTACACCATAGCTTGAAACCCTGAAATAGGCTAAGTCTGAAATGTGGTAAAAACCTCTAGAAATCTATATTTTGCATCTTAACTCCTAGAGGTCTAAAAGCACTCTCAAACACCCTGAAAGTATATACATAAAATATAACTTAAAGTATAAGAAACTAAATGTCCATAATTAAATGTCAACTTATACTACAAAACCTATTCCCATCCATAACAACCCAAAAACTAGCTCCCCCATGTCATATGCATAATCCCCAACCATTTGATAACTATTGACGAGGCCAGGATATGCCCGTTAAATGTACAATAAATGACCTCATCTTACTCTCTCTTTCTATTAAGTTTGACTACATTTTGTGACTTTTATTTATTTTGATATGAGTTAGGATGCAATTCTCCATCTTTCGTTGATTGTGTTTCTAACATTTAAAAGCCCTATAATTCCTAACAAAGTGTTTTGGAAAATTATAGTTTTGTAATAAAATAGGTCATCATCAGGTTGAAGAAAAAAATGAAGTGGATTGCTTGTTTTTGGAAGCATTAGAATCAATACAGATTAGTTCCATAACTCCACCACGCTATTACAAGTTTTGTCACTTAGTTCCAGACAATTCAAACTTAATTCTAGAACTTTTGGATTTAGTTCTAAATTTTTTGAACTTAGTTCCAAAACTCTATATTTTGTTTCAAAATTATCAGAACTTTCACAGTTAGACATGGAATGATTTCCTTTAGTTTTAGAACTCTTCTAAAGTTATAGAATTGATAAAGATCTATTCCAAATGGTCAACGATCTGTCAAATCAATGATCCTATTAATTAGGAGTAGAATTTTGATTTCCATATTTGCAAATCTAAGACAGTTATCACATAGTTGTATATCTAGCCATGTTTTAATTCAACATCTATTCTTGGCATGATTTAGTTCCATCATATTCATGAAACAGTTACAACCATCAATGCACCACAAGAAAGAAGAATATATACACAGACCTGAAAGAATATAGGAAGAAGGGTATTAATTGAAGAATAGAAGAATAAGGATATATATAGATTGATACAGATCTAGTACATTTTTGTAATGCAGAACATTTTATCAATAAAATAACCATTTATGTTTTGAGAGAGAATTAAGTTGTTCAATCCTGTTTCTAGGTAGAGCAAGGGCCCACTCCTCCAAGAACCAAGATCTTCATTTTTGTTGGTATTTATATTTTATTTTCAAAATAAAATAAGTAGATATATTAAATTTATAAATGATTTCAATTCATTAAGTTAAAATTTGTTGTAGATTTGTCCCTGCAGGTGTTCTAGATTAAGTTCTCATTTATTTGCAATCATTTTCCAAGCATTCTAAATTGTGTGTTTAATTCTGTAAAGTGTATTTATTTCTAGAAAATTCATTTCTACAAAGTGTGTTTATTTATAGAAATTTATTTCTATAATGTGTGTTTACTTCTAGCATATTTTCATAGTTTGATTCCAATAAGGTTTTAACCAAGAAGTCCCTAAGACATTAAATATCCCCTAAAACAAAAGAAATATACAAATACCTACAATCAATTACTAAATTGCTAAGATTCTTCTTGTTGCATATAAATTTAGACACACTCCTAGTTGAATATGACATCAATAGAGAGTTGATTAAATGAAGGGAATAATGATACCCATCAATTATGCAACCCAAAAAAAGCATGTAAATCACAACTTCCCTAGATCGATGTTGATTATATTGGATTGAGATCAATACATATAAGCATGTCAAACCATTACCAAAATAGTTCAAAAAATATGTAGGTTGGAGGACCCAAACTTTGGAGGTTTTTTTTAGGCATTGAGAGGTCAAAATTTACAACATTTAGAATCCAAAATACTTCCCACAAGTCAACCAATTGAAAAGATCAAAGTAATGATCAGGCAAGTCATTTTTTTAGGGTTTGTAATTTATTCTTTCTTTTCATATCTTGTTTAAATCCTTAATTATAAGTCACTAGATCATTTAATTACTACATATTATGTTTTAATCCCCTTTCTAGCCCATTTTTTATTCTGTAAACACCTCTATTCATCCATAAACCTTTTGCATCCTTCTATAAACTTGTTTTTGATATTCTGTACACTATGACAAGATCAACCATGATATAATAATATCGTGTTTGATCCTATAGGATAATTATTGATTCTATATTTTTTTAGAACAATATGAAGGTGATTTGAAGCATGATACACACCCTACTTATTTTCCAATCCTCACAGTCCACATCTTTCCCACTAGCTTGGCCTAAACTATTAATTATAATAAGTTGTAGGTGTATGTTAGGTCTTTCTATTTAATTCTATAGGTTCCTGCCTATTTACTATCTATCCCTAAACGTTTATAATATATCCTAATCATCCATAAACTTCCCTAATCTATTCTTAATACTTATTTTAGGATCCTTATCCCTCATCCATCTAATCTTTAGCCAACTTTGTGTGTATTATGTCTAGTTCCTAACCTAAACTTATCAGTATCCCTTTGTGACACTTGTGTGACCAAACCTTTATTTCTATTGAAATTTGCATCTTAATCTTAATTAATTTTTAGTTTCATCTAATAATTTATATATTTTATCTTATTTATAATCATTTCTAGTCTTATTCCATTTATATATCTTTTATCAAAAATAGTGGGTTGACATCTGTTAAGGAAGAATATCTCTTCCAAGACTTGGCATTTACCAAGAAACCCACTCATATCTATTTTAATCCCATTTTTGTTTAAATGTGGTGTATTATAGGTAATTCCTCCCCATCTAAAGATGAGTTCTCATAATTGATCCTGATCTATGGTGCACAACCAAACATCCATATCTCCAAGTAATCTTAAGAACCCTGCTTATACTTTGTTTTTAGTAGCTAATTAGATCACATTGAAAAATCATAAAAATACTGAAACATTCTAGCACGCTCAGTGGGACAGGATAGTGGGTCCATTTATTTTGTTATTTCTTATGCATGTAGCTGCATTAGTGAATTTTATCCTCTTTTATATTTTCTTTCAATCAAATAACTTTCACTGTATTTCCTTCTTTAAAGTAAAATCATCATAGGCATAGAATTTTCATTTCATGTGTATTTTGTTTGCATTGAGTTGAATTATTTGTCTATATCTAAATCAAATAAAAATATTCTTTTATCTTAAAAATGAGTTTTATTCATAGTTTGTCTACTTGAATTAGTCTATCTAGATTAATTAGGCAGTTAATTAATCTGTTAGTCCACAAATCAATCACACACGACCAAACCATAAAATCAAAAACCACACATCAAAACTTGACATAGTGAACTGACTTGGATTTCATCATCAAGCATGGAGATTTATTCTTGGTGATTTTACTTGGATTTAATCATTGAGTGGAGTGCCAATTCAGTACTCTAGCTGAGTATAAAACCTAGTTGAGTGGTATTTCTTGGATAAGCACCCACATTGGCTATGGGATTGTGATGTGAGGGGAGAAATCCCTAAATACCAAGCCACATACCATCACTAGTATATATTACACCTCATGTACCTTATGGTATATAGAGGGTTTGCACCTAAACATCTTAAAACCATCCCTAGACATCTATTTCTAGCACCCTATCTAAGACCAATCAAGTTTCACATCAAGTTTCAAAAAGTAACATAATCAAGGAATCCTAAGTGTTTAACATTTTTAGTATATGTTATTTTTATTGCTTTTTTTTATCTTCTACTTGTTTGAGTATGTAAGGTTCAAAATATTCCACCAGCATACAACCCAGTCCACTTGTCTGACCTTATAGTTCTAACTTGGTAATAGGTTTAAGAACTATTAGATCCTCATCCTTACTAATGGGGGAAACCTTCAGGATCTCCAATGAAACTTTTACCAAAACCCTTGATAATAGTCCTCAAGCATTGAGTAATTACCTTTTTAATCATGTGGTGCATGCTTCTCTTCCATCTCATGAATATATTTAGTACTCTTTTTATACTATCATGCGTAAGGGGCAAAGTGAATTCTCATTACCCTATAGTGCCAATTTTTAGAGCTTGGTTAAGCTATGTCAACCTTAGTCCAGGCCTTATCCTACATCATTTAAATATTATACAAACACCTTTTTGAAACATCGCCAACCTTATCAATCCTTACCCCAACCTTTTCAACTATTTTAAGAGCAATTATTCCCCTAATCCCAACAAATTTTGATTGAATAGATGCAACCCTCTCAGGGGTCAACCTTTCAACCTACCCCATTTAAATTATCTGAACCTACCTTACCTCACTTATCCTCTTTCCCATCTCAACATTTACCTTTACAACCTATCCAATCAACCTTGTCAAGTCCATCAGTTGTACCAATCCAATTAACTAGTTTATCCTCTTTATAGGGACAATCATTAGAACTAGTTTTGAAACCTCCTACTTGATGTTATAATCTATTAGGGGAGCCATATATTTCTATACTGGAAAATTTTCTTAAAGCATCAATAATATAGCTCCCTCCTATCAAACCTATTGTATTAGGACCATATGATTTCATTACACCTTGGTATAAGGGAAATGGATTTTACTCCTATCATCATATCATGGGTCATATAGTGGAAAGATGCAAATCTTTCAAATGGTTGGTCCAAAACTTGGTTGATTATGGTAAGCTTGTGTTATTCAATCCCAATCCCTTGAAAAATTAGAAATCTATTGTTATTCATCCTCTTGTGTTAGCTACCTCACCCATTTCTAGTCAAAATTCTTCAAGCCATGGTGTCTTCATATCTAAAACCATCCCTATTAATCCTATTACTAAGGAGGTTGTCAAAATCTTATCCAACCCATCTATTGAATCTATCTAGGTCTTGCATCTTCTTCTAAACATAGTTACAAAGGAAAACCCCATTATTATCAACCTTATTATGGATCAATTTAAACCTATCTACCCATCCTTAGATACTATAGTAAAATAACCTCTCAACCCTAATAAATTTAGTTAGTGACTTGAATCGGTCAATCCAATTCATTCACTTTATATTTTGCTCACCCTCATCTATTTGACAATGGCAACATTGTTACCTCTGATCCTATTCCTTTTAAGTGAGAGTCAAAGTTTTGTCACCTCATCTTATTTTTAGAAAAAATCAACCAATCCATCCATTGTATACCTTAATTTATCAATCCTATAAATCCATCACCAAATATAGAGCAACCCAAAAACAAGTTAACCAATCAATTCATCAGCTTCTTCATATAAACCATTAAGTCGCTTTGGTATCCAAAAATTCATGTTTTATATATTCAATCAAGAATTAATCAATTATATTATTTAAATATCCCTTAATCTATCACCTAAACCAGACCAACCAATTAACCTCATCCATAGTCCAAAAGATTTTTTAAACACAAGTCATCAGGTTTAGATCAAAGTCCTAAACATTGCAAGCCCTTTTTAGGCACTATGCTGAAGCTTCTTGATAGGGACAATTAGATGGTTTTATTAGATTTGTTTTCATTTAAAAACCACTCCATCCATTTAATTATTATTTTTCAACCTTACAATATTTTGAAGCATAATTTAAATCAACTGTCTCTCTACCCTTTTGGTATTGTAAAGGTCATCCCACCTGAGCCCCCACCTGTGTCTCAAGTTCTCCCTCAACTAAAAATTAACAAGCCTTCAGAAATGGATAAATATACCTTCACCCCTCTGATCTTCCTTTAACCATCTGCTAAGATTTATTTTCCTATTAGGGGAAGCTTTTTACTTCAAGTCAATGTGGATCATATAAGTATGGGGCATTTTCAAAGTTATCCCCCTTTGTGAGTCTTTGCAGTTGAATCCTTCATGGTCAAGGATCATTTTACCTTTTTTCATCTAATTCAAGCTTTTTATTTGATCTTTATCATCCACCATTAGTCCTTTAACCCATTCTCACCCATTTTCCATTGTCAAGAGAAATTAATGGTGAGAATCATGTGATTTTTTTGTTATAGACACTTAGCCCAATATTAAATGTAAGCACCTCAGCTCTGCTCATATCATGTTTCTCATGGACACATTTCACCTTTTTAAGAAGGAACCACATGGTCATTATCTCTCAACTTCCCATATTAAGTCCATTTGACATTTAGCTCCCCCCTTGTGTTTTGGTTTTACTCTCTAAAAGGTGACCAAGACTATCTTGGGTTAATTCAAATCAAAAAATAATTTTTTTGGGATATCTTACTCAAAAGGGTCATCATCAAAATTACAAAATGCTCCCTTGAAGGACAATTTCCAAGAATTATAAGTTGCATAAAAATAATAGACTGATCTCTTTAAGGGCAACTATCAAATAATAAATCAAAAGATAGACCACTCCCTTGAAGGATGGATAGTTATAGTTTTGGCAAAAGAAAAATAACTGGAGGCTTCCTGCATCGATTATCTTCCCAAAATATCTCAAACCAAAAATAGAAAAGGACCCTAAATCAAAAAGTTAAAATCCAATATATCCCATAGAAGACTTCTTGCCTTAATCAGTCTTCTCCAATTATATAGATTTCCCACATCGATCAGTCTAGCCCTTATATAAAAAATCATGGATTAGCCCATGGATCATCCTAAGTCACCTATAAGGATATCTCCTTTCACATAAGATGGGTGGTATACCCATATCCATCTCATACATGTCACCTCTTTTACAAATCAAGAAAATCTAATCTTGCCTTTTACAGATTTGTTAAAAGTGTTTATTTACCTTTGTAAGGGTGTCAATTACAAATCCTTTAGGATTTTACCTTTTGATAAACCCCATGTTCACTATGGTCTATGTCAATAACTTATTGAAAAGGGTACCCCTTTGTGTCTTTTTCACGTCTATTACCTTAATCCAAACCCATCCTAAAGGAGTTAAACCTTTGTGTTCACTCTCTTTTTATCCAAATTTGCATCTTTTATGACTAGGTCATAGCCTTTATCTAATTCCATTTCACCCATCTATTTCTATCCTAGCATACTATTATCCATACCAGCATCGAAAGGTGGTTGTGATTCATATGAATTTGTATCGATCTCTTTGTTTATACTTTGATTTTGACTTTCTTAGTAGTCACATTTTTGTCCTAGGCTAATTAAGTCATCCTTTTTACATTTATTTTATCCTTATTTACCAAAAAAACCAAAACCCTAGATTAGTGGAAGTCTAAACCTTTCTGGTCCCATAGTCTAAGTTAGCTTGATCATTTCACCTTGAAACATGAGTCTATAGCCAAAACCCCTTTATAAGCCCATATAACTTAGGTTTAGTTTTGTCTATCATTTTTTATCTTGGTGATAAATATTAAGCCCATGTACTTCATGGAAAATTTATGTCTTATTTGGATGTAGATATTGTTGTATATCTACCTTAGTCCTCATTCAAGCTTAACCCTGGTGATTGATGCATTGACATTTTTTGTCACCTAGTTTTTGTGCTGGGTACCTATCCATTTGACCATTTATCCAATCCACATTTGCATATTTATTACATCAAACCCAATTTATATATTTTCATTTTTATTTTATCTATTCCCATTATCTCCCTCTTCCTCTATCCTTTTTCAAACCAATATCCATCTCCTTTTCCCTTTGTTGGTTCCTGGTTTGAGGGGGAAACATTCTCATATCAAACTAGGGCATGCTGGGGGAATTTATTTAAGTTCTAATTCTATATTTTTGTCTCATATTTAGTCTCTAAAAACCACTCAAAAAAGGGGGAAAATGTAGATGCTATAAATTTTCACTATAGCTTAAAACCTTGGAATAGGCTAAGTCTAAAATATCATAGAAACCTCCAAAAATTTATATTTTGCATCTTAACTCCTAGAGGTCTGAAACCACTCTCAAACACTCTAAAATTATATACAAAAATATAAATTAAATTATAATAAACTAAATGTCTATTATTAAATGTCAAATTATACTACAAAACTTATTCCCATCCATAACAGCCCAAAAACTAGCTCTCCCATGTCAAATGTAGAATCCCCAACCATTTGATAACTATGCAACCCAAAATAAGCATATAAATCAAAAATTACCTAGATAAATTTTGATTATATTGGATAGACATAGATCCATATAATCATGTCAAACCATCCCCAAAATATTTTAAAAAATATGCAAGTTGGATGACCCAGACTTTAGAGGTTTGTTTCAGGGATTCAGAGGTTAGAATTTACAACATTTGAGTCCAAAATACTGCCCACAAGCCAAACAATTGAAAGGATCAAAGTAATGATCAGTTAATTATTTTTTATTTATTTTTTAATTTATTATTTCTTTTCAAATCTTGTTTAAATCCTTCATTATAAGTCACTAGATCATTTCATTATTACATCATATGTTTTAAGCCCCTTTTTAGCCCATTTCTTAGTTTGTAGACACCTCTATTCATCCCTAAATTTTTTACATCCTTGTAAAAACCTATTTTATGTATTATATACATTGTTTAAGATAAATAATGATTCAATAAGATCATGTTTGATCCTATAGGATCATTATTGATTCTATCTTTTTGTAGAAAACCTTCAATTTTAGCCCTTTAGGTCTTTCTATTTGATTTTGTAGGTTCCTATCTATTTCCTATCTATCCCTAAACCTCTGTAATATATCCTAATCATCCCAAAAATTCCATAATATATTCCTAATCCTTATTTTAGTATCATTATCCCTCATCCATCTAATCCTTATCCCATCATCTTATCCAACCTTGTGTGTATTAGGTCTAGTTCATAGCCTAAACTTATCAGTAGCCCTTTGTGATGCTTGTGTGACTAAACCTTTATTTGTGTTGACTTATGAATCTTAATATTAATTAATTTATATTTTTATCTAATCATTTATATCTTTTATATTATCTTTAATCATTTCTATTCTTATTCTATTTATATATCTTTTATCAAAAATTGTGGGTTGACATCTATTAAGGAAGAATATCTCTTTTAGGACTTGACATCTACCAAGAAACTTACTCATATCTCTTTTAATCCCATTTTTTTTCAAGTGTGGTGTATTATAGGTCATTCCTCCCCAGCCAAAGAGGAGTTCTCATAATTGAGCTTGATCTACAATATGCAACCACCCATCCATATCTCTAGGTAATCTTAAAAGCCCTGCTTATCTGAAATAATTAGTTTTGATTGTGTAGGGTGAAAAAACTACTTTTGACAAACTCAATAATGTAAAACTAAAGATAAAAAACAAAAAAACACAATAAAATCCAAGTATTTAGTGGTATGAGGATGGGATGTACTTGGGAAATTTGGAAAGATGGGGTGATAGGTGCTATGTTAGACCAAATGAACAAGTCAAATAATAAGATTAAATTGGGTAACTGAAGAGACAAGGCTAATAAAGATTGTAAAACTTAGACAGGATATACTAAATTAAGAAAGGCAAACTCACCAAATCAAACCAAGGATACATGTAAAATAAGATGGAAAAATTAAAAGAAATGGTAAAAAGACTAACTAAATAAAATGGTAAAACAACATTGATTAGTGAGCAGTAATAATCCACATCTCAATCATCAATAGAAAAAGGTGCATAAAATGGAAAACAACATTGTCAAGTGAGTAGTAATAAACCACATCTCACTTAATAATGGAAAAAGGGTATGGACTCAGGTGTCTATAATAGCAAGGCAATAAAATCATGATAAATGGGAAAAGGAAAGTAAATTAAGTTTAGTAAATATAAAGTGATATAAAGACAATGATCCAAAGTTACTCAAACATGTTGTTTTGCTCTAAGGATAGATAAAATAAAAATAAAGTAGTGCTAGCATGATTTGAAGATATGAATAAGAATGAATTAACAAAGAAGGGAAAATAGATTTAGAATCACAATTTGTTTATCAAGAGGGGAAATGAAATGGGGAAAGGGGAGAATGAAGGAAAAACTAAGGTACAAAGAACTCTTTATCAAAGTCAAGACACTCAAATTAGGTTTGTAAAAACAAGAGGAATTTCAACCTTAAGAAATATGAAGAGCTTCTCTTAGAGACACAAGTCTTGGGTAAATAAATGGAGTATATAGATAATCCTATGAAGGTTATATGCATGAAAATTTAAATGGACCTACCTCCCCAAGTCATGTTCCTCGCTCTTCAGGACCCCTTACAGAGTCATTAGTAAACTAAAAATATTAGGTACTTACATGAGAAAGTAGGCAGCACCATAAAGTTTTTTGAAATCCCCTATTTCAATCTACTAGCCTACCACACCCCAAAAGACTTTGGCTCTATGTGAAGCTAAAAATGGAGTTTGAGCTTTGATTAGAGATAGAAGATGTTCTTGAAATTATTTATTTTAGTGTGAATTTGACTTTTGATATTTGTATGTTGCCTTTTAGATATCATTGCCTTTTATTTCAAATGATTTGTATTTTAATTTTATTTTGATGGATTTTTCTATCCTCCTCCATACAGATTTGGAAGACCAAACATGGGTGATAAAGATGACTTTCATTTGAAAACTTGGGACAAGTTTGCTAAGAGAGAAACTTCATAGAGAATGGGGTCTAAAAGTATCTAAAATCTAGGTGAAATAAGATTATTATCTTGACTTCGACCTTTTTTTATCCAATGAGAAGATGAGAGAAAGGGGAAATCAAGAGAAATGACACATAGAACAATTTGAATTACTTTTAATCTCAAAAAATATGACAAAGGGAAAAGATGGAATACAATGATAGTAAAAGTGTGATTCCTTATCATAAGAAAGAGGGAAGGGAATGAAAAAATGCTAATATAGATTGTATGTAGATTCCATCTAGAAAAAGAAGCAAAAACTAAAGTCTGTGAACAAGGATCAAGAACAAGATAAAGAATGGTAATTTTATGAGGAAGGCTAGGTCCTATCCATGGTCTTACAAAGCAACTCATAAAAGAGAGACCCATGAGGGTGATAATAAGTAAGAAAAAATAAAAAGTGAGGGAACATTTGTACAAATATCCTCATAAAGAAAAACTCAAAGGATGCCAAAATAGCATTGGCAAGTAGTAAAAGTGAGGGAGCCTTTGTATAAAGCACCTCATAAAGAAAAACCCAAAGGATGCATAAACAACATTGGAAATAAAAATATATAAGGAAATGATTAAAAGATGGTGGATTTGTGAGGGACGCTAAGTCTTATCCATGGTATTACAAAGTAACTCACAAAATAAAATCCAAGGGGTGAAAAAATCAAGAGAAAATGCAAGAATATAAGGAAGACTATGGTACATCAAGAAAACAAAAGACTAAAAGGGAGGACTAAAAGTTTACAAAGGGAAGGAAACTACTACAGAGGGAGAAAATCATGCTTAAGTAACCTATAATTTTTTTTAGATAGATATAGATAGAAAACATGACAAGAAGGAAATGTTTTAGGCAAAGTACTTTATAAGGAATTGAGCATTGGTGGTTCTTTGAAAACATGACCTTCATTAGTTTGAAGATGATAAGTGATTGGAACAAGAATGTATTTGACTAAATATGGGCCTCACCATTTTTGGGTATATTTTCCTTCTTTATCATGGGTGTAATCTAATTTAAGGATAATATCACCAACATTAAAAGTGTGGACTTTAACATGTTTATTATGTTGTCAGATGATACAAGCCTAGTATTGGTGGTTATGTTGTAATGCAAAAAGATGATGTTCATCAAGAAGATCAAGGGCATGAAGGTGAGCTTCAAATAATTCTTCATCGGGAATAATGCCATGAAGAGATACATGTAGAGAGGGAAGCTCAACTTCTAAGGGAAAGATCGAATTAGAATTATAGACTAATGAAAATGGAGTTGTCCCAATGATAGTATGAATGCTAGTTCGATAGGCCTAGAGTGTAGGGTAAAGATGAATATGCCAATATGTATGGGTTTCATGAATTATATTTTGGAGAATTTTGTTAAGAAATTTATTGGTGGCCTCAGCTTGACCATTGCATTATGGATGATAAAGTGTGGAAGACTTGTGATTGATCTTAAATTTGGTATAAAGTTGTTTAACATGTATATTTTTGAAATTACCACCATTGTCTAAAATCATGGTATGGGGAATGCCAAAGTGGAAAATAATTTAGTTAAGAATGAACTTGGATATGGTAGGACTGGTAACATTAACAAGGGGTATGGATTTTACCCACTTGGTAAAGTACTTGGTGGCGATGATGATAAAGATGTGCCCATCTTGGGAATGAGGAAGTTTACCAATGAGATCAAATCCCCATGTGGAAAATGGCCAAGGAGATTTGATAGTTTCTCACTCGATAGGAGGTGAATGGATAAGATCATTATAAAGTTGACAAGGATTACACTTCTTAGAAAATTTGACTTCATCCTTTTCAAGAGTAGGCCAAAAGTAACCCATACATAGTTATTTACGTACTGTAACATATCTACTACAATGACCACCACAAATACCCCCATGTACTTGTTTGAGAAGAGGAGGAACTTAATATTGCATAACACAATGAAGCAAGGTACCTTCAACATTATGATAGTAAAGGATGTTATGTTGAAATACATACTTGAAATCTTTTTTACAGACACATGTCTTTTCACAAGAATCTAGATTAGGAGGATAGGTTTGATGTTCTAAGTATTGAATGATATCTTGATACCAAGGGCTTTACCTAATAGTCATAGCCTCGATGTGATAAATAAGTCAATCAAGTGGTTAGATATATAATGGATATTTTTTTATTTGAATAATAAAGGAGGGATAAAAAATAACTTGATGAGGATGAAAGAGAGAAGCTGAAGAGGCAAGAGAATCAACAATGGAATTTTGGTCTTGAGGAATAGGCTCGATAGTGAAAGAGATAAAGTCCTTAGCAAGAGTGGTTTTAATTTGATGATAGGTAATGAGGTTATCACTTTTACATTGATAATCACCATTAACTTGATGACAAATGAGCTGAGAATCTCTTAAAGCATGAAAATACTAGATGCTAAGATATAGAACAACTCTCATACCTAAGATAAAAGTTTCATATTTAGCCATATTTTTGGTGACATCAAAGCTAAAGTGAAAATATAAAGGAATGATTTTACTAAGAGGACTAGTGAGAATTCAACCTACCCCAGCTACTTGAAGGAATTTAACACCATCAAAGTTGAGGGTCCAATTATCCTCATGTAAGTCAACATTAATTTTAGGGAGCTCCTTGATAACTACCTTTGGTTTAGTAGTACGGGAGGGAGGGAAAGATTCTTAAAGTTGATTGGATTCAAGATTAATAGTAAATCAATGAAAATAGTCTTTAAGGGATATATCTTGATTAGGACCTTAAATGTAAAGGATATTATCATTGGGAAGGTCATCTTAAAGTGGAGAGTTACTGGAATAGGAGCTATGTCAAGTTAGTCAGCTATGACTTGTCCTTTAACAAATTGTTTGTGTGACAATGTAGAGATAAAATTCCATAAGTAAGACCATCCATTTTCCAATTATAACTCTAGGAAGAAAGGCTTTGGAGAATAAATAATAAATGGGGTCAGAATGAATGATGACATAAGTAGTTTGATATAGCATTTAATGATGAAGCTTTTCAGTTGTAAAATAGATAGCAAGATAATCACACTCAAATTTGGTATAATGTGTCTCATAATCAATGAGACCTTAGATAATGTAGTAAATGACATACTCTCTTCCTGTATCATCTTGTTAAGCAAGCATTGCCCTAACTAAAATAGGTGTGGAAAAAGTATAGAGAAATAATGTTTTGTCATTAGAAGGTGGACAAAGTGTAGGTGGATGAAGTAATGACTCTTTCATATTATTAAATGATTTTTGACATGGATCCATCCTTTTTAAAGATATACCTTTATTGAGAAGGGAATTTATAGAGTGAATGAAATAAGGAATTTCAGGGATAAATCATCTAATTGCCCCAAGTTTGCCTACATAAGTATGAATGTTAGGAATAGATTGAGAAATGGGCATGTTAACAATAACACTAATTTTTGTTGGGTAAAATCGATGTCATGGAGAGAGACTAAGAATCTTATAAATTTTCTAGATGTGACTCCGAAAACACATTTGAGAGGATTAAGTATAACTTTGTATTTAAGGAGATGATCAAAGATGACAACAAGATTGGAAAGATGGTTCTTATGATGTTTGGATTTATAAATTAGATCATCTACATAAGTTTAAATAATTTTATGGATGAGATCATGAAATATTTGAGACATAACATGTTAGTAGGTGGTTTCAACATTCTTGATTCTAAAGGGAATTTTGATGTAATAATAGGTGCCTCATTCTGTGGTGAAACTAGTCATATGTTGGTCCTCAAGAGTGATATAAATCTCATTATATCTTGAAAAGCTATCCATAAGAGATAAAATTTCATAACAAATTTTAGAATCAATGATGAAATTTATTGAAGGTAAGTAGAAGTTGTCTTTAGGACAAACAACATTAAGGTTACAAAAATTAATTCAAATTTGGATGACCATGGTGGCCTTATTCTGAATAAGAATAATATTAGAAACCCATTTAGAATAATCCATTAGTTTAATGAATTTAACATATTGTAGTTTAATGATTTACTTATGACATAGATTAGTAACTTTAGGTGGGAATTTGTGTTGCTTTTGACATATTAGCTTAGCATCAGGATAAGTGATGATGTAATGAACCAAAATACTAGGGTCAATTTTAGGCATGTCTTGGTAGGACCAAGTGAATGCCTATTAATATTTATCAAAGAATAAGTTAAATTTATCATGCTTAGATGGTGAGAGTTATCAAGAAATTGTGATTGGTCGAGGAGAAGATGGGGTACCATATTCAATACAAGTTGTTTCTTCGATATGCATGGTATTTCCATCTTGAAAATGGTAAGGTGCATTAGGTAAGGTATAAATTAGATTTGTTTTAGGATCAATGCTAGTAAAAAAGTTTTTAAAGTAAGGAGTTTTATTCTTGATGTTTCCAAGTTTATGATGCTACCGAAGAAGTGGAGGTTCTCGGGCATGAATTAACTTAAGAATAGATTCATAACTAGGTAAGGTAGGAAGAGGACCACAATATTCAACATCTAATTCAAGGTCTAAAATTTTAATGCATGGAGATCATATTTAGAATGAATCTAATGGACATTAATTACCTTGGCATCTAGTGTAATTTTGGAAGTACATGAAGAGGATTGATTTGAAGAGATGGGAGTGTTGATAGATTTAATGATGGGAGAATGATATATGGAAATGATATGATCCATAGGAGGTAGAGAAGAGGTAGGATAATTTGTAGGTTTGGAAGGTGTAAGTTGTTCTACCACCCAAGGAGTATAGATAAGAGGATGATTGATGGGAGGTACATGACCTTTAGGATTTAAGTCATGATGTGTAGATATGGTATGTACATCCCTATTGAAGGAATAAATTTGGGATAAAATATTTTTATAATTTTGGACATCCAAGTCTCTAGAGTGATCTTGGGCCATGAGGGACATGGTGACATGATCTTGGAATAATTTATCCATTCTAAAGTCATTACAAGTGAAGGAATCTTTAGGTAAATATGGCTCTTGAGCATTGCATGGAGGGGAAAAGTTAGTAATCTCATCCATGATAGGAATAGTATGATCTTAGGGTAAGAGAGAAGGAGGAAGCCAATCCAAAATATATGAGGGTAGCTTCTTAGTATTATAAGTGTGATACAACTCATTGGGCTCATCATAATAAAAATCCATAATAATAACTTGAAGATCAGGATTCATGTTGATGAACTCAGGTAAAGGAGCACTATTGATTTTAGAAATTGTAGGAATTTGATATTGACGCTTAGGATTGGGAATATAGATGCTCCATGGGTTGGGATCAACTTCATGTTTGTAACAATTTCCATTGCGTAAGAATTTAATACACTGACTATCATAAGACGTGATGACCCTCATCTTATGATTCCTTGGATGACCAAAAAGAATGTTATAAGATAAAGGAAGATCAAGGATTATATCTTGGTTCTAATAGTCTTAGGTCTAATGGTCAATAAAAGCCAAATGCATCTAAGTGGCTTTTGATTAGTCTTGTCAAAGGCACAACAAGTAATATGGGTTTATTTAAAATGATATTTGTTATAAACAATTTATTGAATGAGCCTTAATGATTTTATGTTACTACTAGAACCTTTGTCAACTAGAAATTTTTAGATAAGGGTGGTATTAATGGCTAATTTGATAAAGAGAGGCAGGTCATTGACATGAAAAATAATTTTGTCATTGATCATGTCCTCTTCAAGGAATTCAATGGAAGTTTTGGAAGGACACATAGTCCCAATGGTATTGACATTAGTTGGTTGAGAATAAATAGAAGGTGGTTCTTCATCTATAGAAGATATATCTTCAATTTCTTGAAGTTATTGCATAATAAATTTATGATGATAAGGTGAAGTGCAAAACAACTCCATAAGAGGAATCTTACAAGGTATAGAGTTGAGTTCTTAAAGAAAATTCCAATGTGATTTAGAAGAACCAACATGAGGTTTATAAGGCAAATTAGATTTAGGAGGTATAGATGTGGTGGGAGGATCAGAATGAGGAAGTTGTTCCTCAAGTGCTTCTGAATCATCTTAAATGATAGTGGTATCTTTAAACAATTGTTCTTCTAAAGATGGTTTCTTAAGATTGGTGATAAGATCTTTGTGGGCCAATTTATGATGATATTTAACCTTGGAAAGTGTTAACATATCAAGAGTTGTTTTAATATAGGTCATAATTGGCATCGATGGTACAAACATCCTTGACATTTGATTGATTATTGTTTGAAGAAGATTTTGGATCGGTAGAAGTAGAGGCTTTAAATCTTAGTCATTTTTTAGATGTGGTAGCATAATATTGATGATGAATTTTGATCATAGATTCAAGGTTGAATGAGTCACCAAGCATATAATAAATGACACACTTAGTGATCCCTCTACAAGATTCATGAGAATGCCTAATGTTGGCATGGAACCAATAAAATAGATTGAGATCATACCACTTAGGAAGATCATTTGTATAAATGAAAGGTTTTGAGGGTGGTAAAAATTATTGCATTTGTTGAACTAAAAGAGGTGTATGAGATGGTAAAGGAAAATTAGATTTGGCAACTCTAGGTTTGGTTTGGGAAGTATTACTAGTGATATCATTATATGTTTGAAAATATCCTTTAATAAGTCTATGATTGGGTTCAAATTGATTAATAATAATGTATTTATGCTTAGCTTAGTCAAGAGCTTCATTAAGAGTTTGAGGAGTAAAGGTTAAAACCTTGTATTGAAGAGTGGGAGTAAAAGGGGTAATAAAGAGTTTGAATAAATTATCATCATTCATATTATGATCAACTTTATGAGCTAAATATTTCCATCTTTTAATAAAGTCATGAGCCGATTTGTTAGGAGATTTTTTAGCATTTATGAAGTGACTAAGACAATTTTCAGGAAGATAATTATGTTGAAACTCTTTAACCAAAGGGTTAACCAAATATTTAAGTTGTGGAAAATGTGTTAGTTTGTATCCACTCTTTATAAAGATTACCAAAGGCTTTGAGGAATGAAGCAGGGTCTTTAGTCGCATCATATTTGATAGTTGGAGTTATGTTACCAATATCAATGGATACAATGAAGGGAACTAAAGGTTCATTTTGAATGGTTTGAAGCATAGTTTTATTCATTATAGGTTGAGGAATAACATTACCTGAGGCATACATAAGAGGTGGAGGAATATAATTAGGATTAGCTTGAGGATGAATAGTTGGAGGTTGATTAGCCACATTGATTAAATGTTTTTGAAGTTGCATCATTTGGATGGTATTAGAGTTTTTCATGATGTTCATTTGTTGAATGACTTAAGTTAAGATTTGGGTTGTATTGAGAGGTGAGTTAGTGTTGGTTGGAACACTCCCCAAATTAGTGTTAGGGGGAGGATTATTAGAAGGAGGGTTATTAGTGGGATTGTTAAAGATATTTGTATCAATCATTCCTACATTGGTTGGAGATTTTGAGAAGTATCTTGATAACTATGGAAAGGATTAGATCTGTCAACTTCATCTTGAGGTGTTATTTACACCATGTTAGAGTTCATAGATGAAGGAGGAGAAAATGTGCCCCAAGAGTGATGGTTTTCTTGGGAGGAAAAAAGAGGAAGGAATGGACATCCTATATAGTATCTAAATTTATTTAGGTTGTCTAGAAATATTTTGATAAGAGACCTCATTCTAACTGAATAGAGATGAATAGGATGAAAAACTAGAGAAATGGGAAATTAGATTGAAAAATACGAAAACCAAGAAACAAAACTAGGTCAACCAGAATGACTTAGTATAAGACGTAGGGCTTGTATACTGTCCTAAGTCAACTAGGCTAATCTAGTATAGTGCACAAAAGCTAGAAAAGGTATAGGGTTGACTAGGTCAACCTAGTACAGTGCACAATAAAGAGGAAAAGATTGATTAGAAGTTTGGAAATGAAACAAGATAATTTGTAGCTAATCTAAGAAAGTAAATGTAGAAAAGAAACACACAGTCAACTGATTTAATGTTGGCCAATTCAATTGATGTACCCAAAGAAAAATATTTCACTAAATTTAGATAATACAATATTTTACACACACAATTGATCAAAGAAAAATAAAATAACTTAAAATAAAATCTACTTACTTGGTCAACCTATAGTGTTGATTAGATTATTAAGAATTAAGTGTAAAGGAAAATTGGTTATAAGTAAGGTACTATTTAAAAATCTATGGATAATTTTAGGTAAGTTTAGGATGAAAAGGAATATAGTGGTAATGATATAGGATTGTTATTAGGGCCTACCCCCTCACTTCACAAATCACAATGATAAGGGTGTTAGGTGCTTCGCTAAAATATACCATTAACCATGCTTTATAATTAACTAGAGAATCAAGTTGGCTTCCCCCTTGGTGATGAAACCAAAGTAGGTTGGCCTGGGTAGTTTATATGTTTAAATGCTTATTGATGTTTATGTAGTTTAGATGTGTGTGAAAAATAATATAAATAGTGTAACTAAATGATTAATTGAAAATCACCTAATTAGACTATGTGAGCTATTCTAAGCATGTAAATAATTGAAAAGAAAGATGTGATTAACATATATGGTTTATTCTAGCTTAGAAACAAGGTATAGTTGAGAAATTATATAGAAAATCATATAGAATAGGGTTGATAAGGTTAAACCTATACTATAGAAGCAAAGTTTTAAAATAAACTAGGTCAGTTAGGTTGACCTAGTTATTTTGGGACACACAGAACATATAACTAAGTCTATAGGGTCGACCTAGTTGACTATATAGGGGTATTTTTAAATACTATATATTTTGAAAAGAAAGTATATAAATAAAAAGATACAAATAAATTAAACTCACTTTAGTGGTTTAGAGATGAAGATAAAGAAGATTGTTGATCAAGAACCTTGGAGAAAACTATCAAAATCTTGCAAACTATGTCGAGCTGGTTGACCAAACAATATAGAAACTTGCTAAAAAAGTACTAAAAATACACTAGGTTGACCTAGTATACCTAGTTGACTAAATAAGAAGTCTAGAAACTATAAAAAACTACACTGGGTTGAGGTAGCTAATCCAGTTGTCTAAATAGAGTTCTGTAAGTTTTGAAACCTATACTGGGTTGAGCTAGTTGAACATGTACTTTTTATATAAACCTACACATAAAGATAAATGAATTGGGTCGACAGGGTTGATCCAACATAGTAAATATATGATACAAATAATGACAAATAGAAATGAAATAAGTGAAATAAATCCTGCAAAGGTTTGATTCACATCGGGTTCACTAGAATGTATGCAATTAAAACTACATCATTTCCATAAATCAATCCTGGATCAGATGGGATAGAACACATCTAAACTTCTGATTAGGGGGCATAAATTTTTTAATTAGGAGCATGACCAATGTGAGGATGCACTAGACCTGATTAGGGGATCACTTGTCACAACACACCATGTGAGATAGGGTTCCAAAGCCTTTAGTCTAACATAATAAAATAACAACCCTAAAAGAGTCCTATGATTTAATATTCCACTAATCTAATAACAAGAAAAGTAAATCTAATCTAGTGCACACCAAATATTGTGGCACAAGGTGGGGGTTAGTAAAGCAAAGTAATAAAAACATGTATAGGAAACTTTAAATAAATTAAGTATGAGTAACATCCTAATACATGGAATATGAAGAGTAATATTATTCAAGCCAACACTTATACTACTTCTATCTACTAAAAGATAGGAGAACAAAGTTAGAATATACTTACTTGAATGTGAACCCATTGAGACTCAATCTCTCCCTTGGCCAAAGGGGATTCACAAGAGGTTATGGTTCCTAAGGATCAATTTGTTAGGCCAAAACATCCAAGACCTATCCACAAGACTAGATTCTCCAAAATAAGAAACCTAAGCTAAGTCTCCTCAAGTAGAATGGTAGAAAAGGAGATTGTGAAGAAGTGTGAGCAAATAATAACTCTTGATTTCATATCTTAATAATGATAAAAATAACCTTGTATATATAAGAAAAACTTACCCTAAAATTATTTGGGAATGTTGGCTATGATAGGATGGCTTGATTGACCTAACACACTTTCAGGCTAACTCATTAGGTCTTTAATAGGTTGGCTGGGAGGCTAACAAACAAAAGGATAGAAAATATTTGTAAATTGTACTAGGCCAAATAGGTTGACCTAGTATGTTGAACAAGTCAAAAGGGTTCCAAGTAAGGAAATGAAGGATAGAAAGAGGGAAAAGACTAGAAGGCTATACAAGGGAAGAGAAAAAACTTAGGGAAAGGTTTTGGGAACTAGTTGGATTGGTAATAATGTGACAAAAGGGACAAAAGTCCTATGAAGCACCAAAGGTCTACCCAGCCCTTTCTTGGTGCACCCCTTAGGGAGTGGACTTAGAGAGATTGAGTATCGATGGGTTCCTACAAGATGTAAAGCATCAATAATAGAAAAAAGTGTGAAAATATTATGTGTATACAATAATGACTGAGTCTATTTATCATTTCTAATGCAAAGTTTCTTAATGATTTTTACATGTTCCCTACCTATTATTTGTATAATATTCTACATGTATGTAATCCCATTGATACCCAATGTTAAAACAAAGATTATATCATCTATTATTCCACCACATATTTATTAACCATTATATGGAGATTATTATTGCATAGCTCAATTTGATTTACAACCATTTACTACTAGACATCAAAGAGCTTAGATGGTTCCTTTTGTTCCTCCTACACCTAGACCCTCCTGTAAGATGGAAATTTTGAGAAAATAAATTTGATTATGTAATTTAACTAAAATACCCAAAATATCAATTTACTTCATCATTTAGAGCCATTAGATTATAATTCAAGAAAAATAGACATTAAAACCAACATTATAACCTACTTTAGATAAGATACAAAACAAGAAAAAGATTAATTGACTATTGATTATGGATTGCTTACCAAAGACTCATATTTTTAGCATGATGCTTTTTTGATTAAGATGTCATGGATTCATGGAATTAATGATAGTATGAAGACTTATAGAGCTCATTTGAATGTTAATTAGTTTGGCATGGAGGTTTTATGGATTCATCTATTGGTTTGGCCATGGGGGAGTGGCTTATTTAAATAGGCCATGGAGGGAAAATAAATGGCCAATATTCAAAGTTGGGATAAAGAGGATAAATGGTGGAGGATTATCCAAGGAATTGAAAATTCCTTGGAAAGCTCTAGAATAAAGGCTTCTAGAGAGAAAGGGCTAAGATATAGAGGATTCTATATTAGAGAATTCTCAAATCCATTAGGGGAATAAGAAATATTAGTAGGTGGCTAGATAGGTGATTAGATAGGTGATTAAATAGGTGATTAGATAGGTGATTAGGGACTAGGGATGTAGAAAATCCTAGAAATAGGCTAGGGTAAGTGGGATTAGATTTTAAAATTACAATATAACAGACAAGTGGGATTAGTTAGTGGATAAGACATGATTAGAAGAATTAATAGGTTGGTGGGGATAATATAAGGTTAGTGGATCAAGAGTAATGAAGGGGTATGTTAGATAACTGACTAGAAAGGGTGATATTAATATAGAATTAGAAGAGATAAATGAGATAAACATAATTAATGTTAACTAATAGTAATATTAGTGATGATAAATAAATCAAGAAAATTTAGATGTATACATTTTCCCCCTCTTTTAAAGGCCATTAAAAATGGATGAAGTAGAAGGCACAATGGTATTTCAAATAAGAAAGACGCAAGATAGATGAATGGTAGTAGATGATGTTAGTAGATATATGATGCCCCCTTGAGGGGATATTTAGGGAAGAATAATATGGATGGCCACTCAAAAGAGGAAATGAGGGGTAGGATGTGATGAATAGACAAGGGGATGGGATATGAGATGTGGATAGATGATGAATAAAATGAACTCAACCTAAGTAACGAGCTAAAAGGTGATGATGCCCTTGGCAAAGACATATGCATAGGGAGTGGAAATTATTGTGTCATAGTTTTAGACACATCCCAAGTGGGACTCAACTGTAAAATGGTAAGACAAAGGGCCATAAGCTTTCAATGTATCTGAAGCAAGGACACATGCAAAAGAGAGCTAACTAGACACTACTTGGCCCAAGGGAATTTAATGATGATTCTAAGGTCATCATACATGTACATATAGATATAAAGAAAATAATCATTATAAATATATATAAATGAAATAACATTCGTTTCTAACTAAACACTACTCTACATATAGTTTTTCCACCTTTCATAAAATAAATAAATAATATTGCATTTGAGGACATTGAGCTAATTATTATAATACACAAAAATAATGTACATGATATAACACATGTGATGCTACATATGTTACTTGATAGGGAATTAATGGCCTTGCCAACAACATGCCATATATTCACTAACCGATTGTCAAATTAGGAGGGCAAGCCCTTTTTTCATTTTCACAGAATTACAGGACATGTTATAGATAGGTGTTCAAAATTACAATAAAAGTTTTAAAATTATGATGCTAAAGGAACTATATAGATTATATACAACCTAAATCTCAGCTAACTAAAGCTCTAAAACATAATCATACATGTAGAAACCACAAGCATTCATGAAATAATGCTTTGACTATTCATGTTTTTATTAAGGATAAATATTGACAACATATATTAAATGATGAGGACACTAATCCAAATACATGTACACTTGATTTCTTGTAACACATAGGGTATGATCACAACGAATTACAAAATGTTTTTTATTTCTCCAAGATTCCATAAGCCACATTATAGTACCAGTTGCATGTGGTCCAAAGGTGGTGAATACACTATTAGTTGTTAAGAACATAGGAACTTAGATATAATATACATTTGGTAATATATGGTTACTTGAAATGAAAGCTACAATGGATCGATTAAAATGATATGTTATATTAAAATTTAAAAAGAGCATAATTTGTATTCTCCATGATGGTTTTGATGACAACCACCAATTCTAAAATTAGACATAGAGATATAATTTGGTATATCCCAAAATGGCACATGAGATCTCTTACATAGTAGAATAACACACTATACAAATGCACAAGATTCAAAACAATGCCAAAGACAAAGATAAAATTATAGAGAATAAATGATATGATGACCACAATGATGATGAATTATGTTAGTTTGATTATATTTAGTATCCACATCCTTTCGATGTGTTATTTGATTTCTCGATTATCATATTCTTTATACATATATATGCAAAAATAAAAAAATAATAAATTATTCTAGAAAATACCAAAAACTATTACCTATGCATGCTTATATGTATTATTTTACATTAGTTCATTTGTGCACAATTATTTTACTTGTTTTAGCCATTTTATATCACATATGTTTCACTCATGTACATTAATGATTGTAGATTACACATAATACAAGTTCTAAACCCATTTAAATGTGATATTACTATTACACATTTAGAAACTAGAATAAAAAAACAACACCCTATTAGATAAGAGTGCCCTATTATAGTTTCATTCACTTCACTATTGTCTCATTGAGCTCAAAATGTCATTACTCAATTCTAGATTAATCATAAGACTTTTATAACATGTACATTCATTGATTACATCACTCAGGGCATCCTATACATATGTTTTATACTTCTTTGGATACCTTATCTTACTCATAGCTCAGTTATTTACATAGAATTACTATTTAAATAGTGATTAATCACTAGCATCTTCATATAATATTGGTTATCTTAATTACTGAATCTACTCATGTTACAACTTAGCTCTTGTTGATCAATCACATATTTTCAGGCATTCTTCTCATGTTGATTTCCTAGTTTTGTGTCTTGTATGCACTCTTAGTTTGCCTTGAGAACATTTGAATGCATATTTTATGTGTGGATCTAAGCCTTAAATATCTATTTATATGTGTGTGAGGACATTTTAACATGTCTTTATGTGTGTATTCTATGTGTATGTGGATATTTGAACATGTCCTTATGTGTGGCTTTAAGAGTTCATTGTTTGATTTTTTACATATAAGGATGTTTGAACATGTCTTTGTGTGTGATTATATTTGAATGAGTGACATTTGAATGTATCCCTTGTATGTGTCCCCTTGGCCTTTTATTGTATGATTTGTGTATTTTGTTTGTACTCTTTGATTGTGTGTGTCAAGGCCATGATACCTTGTTTTCTTATTTGCTCATATTTTGATGCCATGATGGACATCATGCATCCACCCAAGCCTTCCAATGCCATAATGGATATCATGCATTCCTCCAAAATTATTTATATTTATCATTACATACTTAGTTTTCTCACTTATATGTGGGCCTAAATGCTAAAATCTATATATACATTATTGCTATGAATGCTTATTACTATATGCATCTCACATTACTACTATGTTCAGTTGATGACATGCTTCTCCATGCTAACACCATTATTTAGATTTACATCTTATGTCATAATAATCTATCACATAATTTTTTTATTTGAAGTTATTTCATATTCTCAATAATTCACCTCAAAAGAGGGGGAATTCATAGAGATTTATCTTAGAGACTAGACCTCCCAGATCAACAAATGAATAAAATTTGGAAGTTATTACATAGTGTAAACACAATATTTTCAAACTTTTATCAATTACTGACACTCTTTATATTGAAAGAACCCATTGAGTCTTAATCTCTCTGAGTACACACCCTAATGGGTGCACTGGGAAAGGGGTGAGAATACCATCAATGATTCATAATATTGTTATCCCTTTTACAACTTTTTATCTACATAATTGTCTCCTAAAAACCATTCCCATAAGTTTTACCTCTTATTTTACACACTCCTCTAGTATTTTACAACCTCCATTATTCCCTTGTCCTAACCTAAACCCATTTTTGATAGTTTACATGACTATGCTATCTCTGTTGACCTTGTATTATTATTTATAAAACTTATTGGGGTCTAGGTTGACCCTTGGTCGACCTAGTCTGTAACATAGTGAGTTTTTATCAATTACGACACTAGGTCGACCAGGTTGACCTTATCGACCAAATTTTTTATAAGGGTTTAGAGTTAGATCCACCTATATAAATATAATAATTTTTCCATTTCTTAGAGAAGATAATAAGAAGTAATATATATTACGAATCTGCTTATCCACCATTCTACTTGAGGAGCAAGCTTAGGATTTCATACTTTCTTTAGAGATACAAATCTTGTCTTGTCGATAAGTCTTTTGGATGAATTGATAGGTTGTGTATCCTAGAGATGATTTATCCTTATCATCCTTAAATACACCAACACTTCTTGAAAATCACCTTGGCCAAGGGAGAGATTGAGGCTCAGTGGGTTCATCTTCAAAGGTAAGTATTCCTAACTTTGTTCCTCCTTTATAATAGTATATAGATATGAATTTTCACTTATCTTCCATACATTAAGATTTTGTATACATTGACATGAGTATATGTATTCTATTCATGTTTATTTTTATATTTATTACCCCCACTTTATGCCACAATATTTTGTGAGTACTAGATTGTACTTTTTGCTCTACTTATTATTTTAGTGAATATGAAAACATAGGATCTAGTTAGGGTTACTACATATTTTTTCTTGATTGGAAGCTTTGTAAACCTCCCTATTGATATAATTTATGGTAAGAGATCATTTTATTAGGTCTATTAGATCCATATTGGTCTTGACCCCAATTATCTAATGTATCCCCGATTGGAAGTGTAATTAGGATCTATCTTCTTTGAGCTAGGATTGATTTATAAATTTGATGCATTTATCATTGCATACATTTTTGTGAACCTAAAATGAATATAACCCTTAAATTTTTTTATTTCATGCTTTTCATTTTTATCATTCTATTATTTTACTATTTTTGTGACACTAGGTCAACTAGGCCGATATAGTTATACTTCTATCAACAAGTTTAACATAGTCACATCAAAATGACTCTGTTCTTTCTATGCAAGTCTTCATCAAATATCGGTTACTAGATAAAATAGGTCAACATAGTAATATTATTCAATTCTATAATAGTAGACTATGTCAAATAGGTCAACTTACTCTTAAATATAACATCCATATAATAAACTACATCAACCAAGTTGACTTAGTCATCTTAACAGGTTTGATCAAATAGGGTTTTAAAAAACTAGGTCAACCTAATCAACACAATTGGCAGAGATTACAAACAACATTCAAGTAACTTCAACAATTTTTTTTCAATCTTCAGCATCTTCTAACCCATCAAGGTTCCTTTATTTCTCTCTTTCAATTTAGTACTTCATTACAATTCTATTTTGCGCAAGTTTGTAGACTTCAAAACTACAATCCTATAACAAACTAAGTCAACCTAGTCGACTTAGTTCTTAAGGACTCCTAATTATATATTAAAATAACAAATCTATCAAATTTAATATATAATGTTTATATAAAGTGTCATTTTAACTGACTCTATACCATTCTTAATTTAGGAATTAACAACTACATGCTAGTAATTAGTTCACACTTTCATTTTTAGCTATTTGCATGTTTAGAGTAGCTCACATAGTATAATTAGGTGGTTTTTCAATATTTTGTTTAGTTTCACTATTTTAATCTTTTTTGCACATACTACCAAATCACACAATTTCAAAATAAATTTAACATTTGTCTACCCAAGGCCTACCTATTTGGATTTTATCACCAAGGGGGAAGTTGACTTAGTTTTTTGGACAAGTATAAACATGTGGTTAATGGTATATATTGGCTAAACACCCATCAACCTTATCACTATGAGATTATGAAGTAAGGGGGTAGGCCCCAATACCAAGCTAGTACCATTGCCAACATAGATCAATTTTAGCCTAAACATCCTAAAACCATCCATAGATTGCTTTCTAATTCCCTATTTTTAGCCAACTTCCATATCACACTTATAATAACACTTTATAATAATCTAAAAACACTTAGTATAACCACTTAGTTATCATTTAATTTTTTAGTTGACTGTTTGCTCTTGGCTCATTATATGTTGTATTGTAAAAACTTGCATTGGCTAGTGTTGGTGTAAGGTTTTATGTTATGTGCCCCAATTGGACCATTCTCATTGATATAATTGTTTGTGTTTTTTATTTAAATTATTTCTTCAATTACATTGAAAAATTTTCACCTATTTTCAATACATTATAGTTCTATATGACATAGTCTCTTACAAACTATCTTTTTCCCTGACTATAGTACTGAGTTGACCTTGTCAACCTAGTACTCTTTTTTGCCTATCAAGTTATTATACTCAATCAACTTGGCTAAATCTATACCCTTATCAAACTATCTATTTTCCTATATATATAGTTCTAAGTTGACCTAGTCAGCTCTGTACTCTTTTGCCTCTTTTTTACAGTACTATGTTGACCTAGTTAAATTTATACTCCTATCTATATTCTTATTTTTAATTTGCATATCCTTGACTTTCCTAATCTTTCTCCTTCATCATGAACTTATTATTTAAAGACAACACTGAGTTGAATTCAATAGATATGATGGATCTTACCAACCCTAATAGGTTCTTCCATAATCAGCTTGTGGATCCTAATCTAGATGTAAGTAATGTGCATATATCCACTGACACTATAAATTATGGGACCCCTAATCATTCCTCTTCACTTCATAGTCCTCTCTTCTCATTTAAAGATCAACCTGAATTAGAGTATACACCATAAATTCTCTTCTTCATCAATTAATTTACTCAACATCAAGGAAAGGACCCTTATACTATTTACCATCTCATGATAAGTGGCTAAGTCAAGGAGCCCTATTCGCCTTATCCCACATTCTCACATGGATTTAGAGATACTAGCTTATTTTCTTCTCATCCTCTTACCTCTATTTTTACTCCTTATCATACCATGACATCTTCTTCTTTGGTTTTTTGCACATCCATGCCTAGTATCTCTACTAACATGGTAGGTTCTACATCTAGTGGGCCTCTTCTAAGACCCACTTTCCTCAATTATTCCACTAGTGCATCCTTTGATATCCATGGTAACCATGCCTCTAGTGACACTTCCTCTCATCCCTCTACTAGTACGTATTTTTCCACACAATCAAATTATGCCACTAGTGCCTCATTTACCAATAATTCTTCTCAAGATGATACTAACACCCATAGTGGTACCCAAGCCACTACTACCAATTCCAATGCTTCAAATAATGCCAATAACACAACTCAAACTCTCAAAATCCTATTACAAACTCTTAATTAAATTAATGATTTATAAGATAATAATGAAAATTAAATGATAGAAATGTAAAATCTTATCCATCTTCAAACCCACCCTCAATAGATGCCATGGGGCATGCATAACCAAAATGTTCCCCCACCTCCTCTTTAGGATTTTTATGGTTATCTTATCCTTCAACCTCTCCTTATTAAAAAAATAATCAAGCATATTCAAAATTAGCCTCTTACATCTCAAATTGATAATATGAATATAGGAGGTATCACCCCTACCATTACTTACAATGGTTCAACTAATCCTACTCTTCACTTAAACATTTAGAAATCTATATAATGACCAGGTCAAATTAAATACCTTTACCACTACCAAACTATTAAAAAATACTCTCATGGGTGATGATTTATATTGGTACAACTAACTAAAATCTCATTCCATCATTAGTTTGGAAGATTTTGTTAATGCTCTAGTCCAAGAGTTCTAAAATAGTGATCTCCTTGAGAATACCTTGGCCCATTTTATCAATTATAAGCAATTTGAAACCAAAACCGCACAATATTTTATCAAATGATGGAAGAGCTTATCTAAAAAATATGAGCATAATATGGCATATTAAAACCTTTTTCATTTGTTTACCAATGCTCTTTTTCCCCTATTAAAATATCGAGTCTATACTCTCTATCCATGAACTTTGGAGGAGATTTTTGACCAAGCCATACATCAAGATTTCCTTAAGCATCAATTCGATCCATCCCAGCCTTCTATGGGTAATCACATGTTAATTAACAATAATAATCATCATCTAAAAAATGATGGTATCACCAAATCTTATCATACCATTCATATTATTCAAGCTATTATTCCCAACTAAACTCTGGAACAAGCTTCCCTTCCCAACCACATCACTAAAACTCATTTATCTTTAACCAATAACATCAATGTTCATAAACCTTTATCCTTACCATAATTATAGAAGTGTCTGTTATCTATCTAGATATCACCCAATAGAGTTTAGATTTATTCAAGTTTGACCCATACCTTGACTAATATGGGAATGATCTAAGGCTGTGGGATGCCTATATTTAGACCAAACCTCTAGGTTTTCTAAAGAGGCTAGCTCCTAAGATATGATAGTTTAGACCTTTATTTCTAATATCTAATCGAGTTGGGGTGAAAAGAGTCAAGAGATTACATAAAATGAAAACTATTATAATATGTGATGATGCACCATGAATTTATCAGATCCATTCTTAAGCTTAGAATCTTTAACACACTAACAGACTATGAAATAAGCTAATGCAATGATTAATATAGTTTATATGAAATAATATTTCATATAGAGGTTAGTTTGATACACTTAGATTAGGGAGCAATGAAAATAAGGTCTAATTGAAGACACTTAAATTTGGATGTCTACTATGTTTTTGAGAGATCAATGCTAAGACATAGTATATGACTTACAAAGAAAGTTGATATCACTTAGGTTGAGCTTAGACCTACAAAGGGAAGATAAAAACCACTTTCAAATATCACACAAACACAAAAACACTAAATAAAAATTAGTAAATAACTAAAAAATGCTTTATTCATTACTCCAAGAGGTGTAGAATATAATTTTGGCAGAGTCTAGTCATACCAACTTGAGGGATACTCAATAATGGATTGGAGGATATATTTATAAAATAAAGGAAGCAAGAGAGAGGGAGTTTTGGTTCTCAAAATAGGAATCAATTGAGCTTAATTTCATTTGCAATGCAGTTACAACTACCTCCACAAATTATGCTCATTCAATCCTCCTGATTGATTCAGGTCAAATTAGTCCATTACACAGTTACATTATTCCTCCACTAATGTTCATTTTGATTTCAATGGTAGACACAATTTATTCCAAGATTAATTATAGAATCCATGCAATTACAACAACTAGACTAGTCTATTATAACTTTATATTATTATTAATTACTCCCAAATGGTTTGTCACGGTGTGCATAGTGGAGAGAAGGGTCCTTTTCATGCAGTTGGGGCCCTGGAGATGAAACCATTGGGGTCCACATGCATGTATTCATGGCACCATTTTAAAATATACCTTCTCATTTTAACAATGGCAAACATAGTCATAGAAAGATGCCTCCATGACACAAACCCTTGAGCCATATGTCCATATTTAGCCTTAATGATGGTGGTCTCTATATGTTATCTATGCCTGACTAGATCACTATCTTATTTTAATGTAATTGGATTAGCTTCAATGGAAATAGGATGGTCCTTAAATACCTATTTACTACCATCAAAAATGGCTTCTCAACTTCTATGAAAAATCTTGGGTGCATCTTTGTTTTAATTGGCTATCGATATCTGACTTAGCTTGTTGACATATTGACCCATCTCACACTATTGATATAACTTGGTATGAATGACCATGAGTCATTTATCTTACCCTTGAATTATAAAATCTATCCAATCTTATGCCATATGGTATCCACACATTTGATTTTAGGATTTACTATTAGTCTGTTAGCTTCAGTGCTTACACCACATGTCAATCTCTCAAGCTCCTTGACAGCTTGACTCATATCATACCATTAGATCAATATTTATGATGCAACACAAATCATTAGATTGGGACCCACTATTTGAAAACTAGTGGATATTTTACAAGCTTATATTTTATGTTCATTCAACTATTATTAACATTCATGAGATCATAAAATTTAAGTTCAAAAAGGATTTTTTTTGCTCGAGCTTAATCTTGACATTAGCAAAAATATCTTATGCTATAGGTCTAACTTTAGAAGCTTATAAATTGATCCAAAAATCTCACATGGGCATGAAAATTTTAGAGGATGATCTTGGTATGTAGAACTTCCTAGCACCATAATATTTTAGCTCATAGGGTCTTCATAAGTGAAGATAAAAATTGCATAAGTAGACTAGTCTGTTTATTTTTGGAAGACATCTTGGTGATGGTTTGGTCTCCAAAGATTGCATAATTCACCCCTTGTTTGACCTTTTAGAGTTTTGATGATATCTCAAGACTTTGTCAATCTGGTTCATGCCCCTGCATGCTCATGAAGACCATGAGGTCTTAATTGGATCCCTCTACTTGCATTTTTAGACCCATTTTTAAGCCATTGAATTTTCTAATTCATCAGGACCATGCTATGATTTTGCTTCCAACTATAAGAAAAGATTGAAATGTGGGCCAAAATGGCTAACACTTTTGGAAACTCAACTGGCTTGACCAACCTACTATTCATGGGACCTAGACTTTGATCAAGCTTATTCAAGATGACTAAACAAATGAAATGCTACTTACACAAAGACTCTACTTGATCCTTAGGAACACCCTTTTTGACTGACATAATAATACTAAAGGGAAACATAACTAAAATCATGTGCACATGTGCACTTAGAGGAAACAACATAAGGAAGTATATTGTATACAAACTAACCTCTACCTTGCTGGTCCTCTTGGATCAAAAGGAAATTTCTTGAGTTCACCTCCATGATGAGATGGAAAACAATATATTACATGTTCCCTTACAAGCTTGGTTATTGAGAAAATAAGTATATTCTTTGCCAACTCCTTTAGCATTCTCATATATGTAATGGTAGGAGAAAAGTAACTTCTAATGTAAACATACTCACTTGGTGGATCTTCCTCTTTGTCAAGCTCCATTTCTTCATAATCTAGTAGACTAGGCTGAACATAAAATAAACCTATATTACCCTTTCAAAGCATACCCATGTCTATAGGATGAACAAGGAGATGATACACCATTATAAAGATCTAAAACAAGTCCATGTCTATAATGAACTCTTAAGGTGGTAGTATTGAAGGACTACCCACTCCATGTTTTTTAATTTGATTCACAAGGCTACTCTCTTTGGCTATAATCAGACCATAGTCCTCTTGGAAAAGACCATATCCTACTCCCAAAACTTCAAACAAGTCCTTCAATGAGAATTTTAGATAATTTTTAGTCTTTGGCTACCCCACAAATTCATCAATTTGATTATCTATTACATCCATTTCCTCATCCTCTTCATAAAATGGAAACTCTGCTTCCTCATCCTCTTTTAGTTCCCATATAACATGTTCTTCTTCTTGAGTGTGAATGATAGAAGTGCAAGATGGATCAACTTTTGATAGAAATTGAATTATTTGGGAAGCCTCATCATGGAGAGTGGGAGGGAAGCTTAGGAAGCTTGAAATCTTGAATGGAGTAGATTTTTCTTGATGAAGGTAGACATATTTTTGTGCTATTGTAGCTTCATTTTCACTTTTCCATGGTGTTATCAAGCTCTCTAACTCTACCTTATCCTAATTCTTGATAGTTTGTTTCTCCAAAAATGCCTCTTTTTGCTCTTGAATAGTCTATTGAATTGAATTCCAAGATGGGAAGTTTGGAGGAGGATAAGAGTGAATTAAAATATATTGAGGCTTGATTTCTAAGGGAAGCATAGGTGTCATTTATGAAGGCCCTAGTGGAATAAAATAAAGGACATGAGACTGAGGATAATGTACCTACTATTCTTCAAGACTCCTAAGCTTGTCTTCTATGTTTTCAATAAAACCTCAAGTATCCAATATACCATCTAAGAGATTTTGGTGATTTGCCCTCTCAATGGGTGTCTAGTCTTCTTTCACTAGCTACAATGACTCCCTCAAATGATGAATAAAATGAGTAGAAACATCTTGGCCGTAATATCTTCATGAGTCCAGCTCTAGTGCATGATTTTCAAGGATTACTAAAGTTTGTTTAAGTGCTGATATAGATTGGGTAGCTATAAAATGGCCATGATTAGGTTGGCTAGATGAGTAGGATGGCTCATGATAGGGTTGGTAAGGGGAAATATTATGATGGATTAATTGTTCATAGGGAGGATTAGTGTAGTACTCCTACATATATGGCTAATATATGTCCTCATACCATTGGTGAGGATCATAGTGTGACTGATCATACTGATCATAGTGAGGAGTATATGGATATATAGTAAAATCAACCATTAGAGACCATAAGTAAGCCACATGTTGAAAGTAACCAATATTTGAAGTGATACCTAATGTTCATAACTAGATTTGAGTGCCTAAAGGTTTCACTAATATTTTAAATGCCTAAAAAGGGTAGTGTGTAGGATGAAGGTCCCACCAGGTATGCCAAAACTATTAGCTATCTAGATAGCACCCAATAGAGGCAAGATTTATTCAAGTCTAACCCATACTTGGACTAACATGGGAATGATCTAAGGCTATGGGATGCTTATATTTAAATAAACCTGTAGGGTTTTTAATGAGGCTAGCTCTCATATATGATAGTTTAGAACTTTGTTTCTAAGACCTAATCAAGTTGGGGTGAAAAGAGTCAAGAGATTGCATAAAATGAAAACTATTATAATATGTGGTGATGTACCATGAATTTTTATATCCATTCTTAAGCTTAGACTCTTTAACACACTAATAGACTATGAAATAAGATAATGTAATGATTAATATAGTTTCTATGTAACAATATTTCATATAGAGGTAAGTTTGATACACTCAAATTAGAGAACAATGAAAATAAGGTTTGGTTAAAGACACTTAAATTTGACTATCCACTATGTCCTTGAGAGATCAATGCTACATAGTATATGACTTCTAAAAATTTTGATAGCACTTAGGTTGAGCTTGAAACTAAAAAGGGAAGATAAAAACCACTTTTTCATATCATAAAAACACAAAATACAAATTAGCAAATAACTATAAAATGATCTATTCATTACTCCAAGAAGTGCAAAATATAATTTTGGTAGAGTCTAATTATACCATCCTAAGGGATCCTTAATAATAACATGAAAGATATATTTATAAAAGAAAGGAAGCAAGAGAGAGGGAGTTTTGGTGCTCAAAAGGGGAATCAACCAAGCTGAATTTCACTTGAAATGCAATTATAACTGCCTCCACAAATTATGGTCATTCAAGCCTTCTAATTGATTTAGGTCACTTCAGTCTGTTGCTCAATTACATTATTTCATGTTAAGCATGAAATATTTTGAGAGGGGGGTTTTATCAGTATATCATATATCTTATAAAAATTTTACTTAATCAAACTCCACTTAACCATACATTCAAGGTATGAAATAAAATTGAAACAATAATGTGTACCACATAAGAAAGAGAGATACACCAAATTTTTATGTGGAAACCCAATGTGGGGAAAACCATGGAGAACAATCTCAAGTATATGAATGAGCATCAACTCAAATTACAAAGTTCATAAGCACTAACTTTCAAGAGTACTAACCCCTTTGCTGAGCATCAACACAACAACTATTTGTGAGCACCAAACCATAGGAGCACCAACCCCTCTTATGTAAAACACAACTATCTCTCAATGTTGCTGTCTCAATAAATGATATAACTCTACTATATCTCTTTCTATTCTCTCCTCTTTTCTTAAAATAAAACAATTACAAACCATGCACTCTTGCATATTACAAATGGCTTCCCAAACCTCCTTTTATAGCTTTCCAAATGACCTTTGGCATTCACCCTTTGAGACATTTCAATTCACATAGAAAATGGTCCCAAAATTTCATGACCCTTCAAATGCTTTCATTTGAAAAGTCACATGGTGGCCCTTCATGAGCAAATGCATCCTTTCCCTTTTTGTCTTTATTTGGTGACTATTCAAATTCCTCAAGGTGACTCTTCATGGGAAAATGCATCCTTTCCCTCTTTTGTCTTTCCCTCATGACTCTTTGACTTCTTCATGGGCCCTCTTTTGACTTTGTGTAACTAAAAATATATTTGTTAATATTAAATAAATATCAACACACTTGAGCCAAAATATAAACATTAAAAACACCTTTAGATATTAAATGTTATGGGGTCTTTGTCACCAATAATTTTAGACTTTTAACATTAATGAAAATATTTACAACAATTACCTCCTTTTTCATTAATGGAAACCTCAAATTTAAACTACCACATCTTGAAACCTATATTGTACATGCCAACCTGCACATATAGCCAAACTAAAAAACATACAATAACTCCCCCTTATTGTATCATCTTGTATCTATTCCTATAACTATTCATGTACCTATTTATTTACTTGTTCCTATACCTATTTATATACTTCAACCCCTTTGACATCAATGATAAAGGGCCTATCCTAGAGCTAACACTTATCTCCCCCTCAACTGATGGTGATCCTCAATGGAAGAAAGTAAAATAAATTACTCCCAACTTTCCTCATAGATATTTGAATATGTCCTTTGGTAGTGCCTTTGTGAAAATATCTACAATCTATTCTATAGTACTAATATATTCCAACTTAACTTACTGATCTATAACCTACTTTCTCAAAAAGTGATATCTGATAGGAATATGTTTTGTTTTTGAATGCATCACTAGATTTTTAGAAATATTAATAGCACTTATGTAGAGATAGGTTCATCATATTTTACTTTGATGTCTTATAAATTTTGCTTCATCTAAAGAACTTGAGTACAACACAACATTGCTATAATATATTTGTCTTCATCTTTAGAAAGTGATACTGAGTTCTGCTTCTTGCTTAGCCATGATTCTAAGCTATCACCGAGGAAGAAAGCTCCTCCACTTATACTCTTTCTATCATCCAAACAACCTACCCAATATAAATTTGTATAAGAAAGCAAAGTGAAATCTCTACCTATGGGATACCATAATCCATAATCTAATTTCCCCTTAACATATCTAAATATTCTTTTCACCAACTAAATATGACTCTCCTTCAGGACTGCCTGATATCTCATAACCATGCCTATTACATGCATGATGTTTGGCCTCGATGCTGTCAAATATAAAAGAATAATCATAGATATATTAAAGATTGAACTGAAATAAGTGAATCTTCATCCTTACTCAACTTTTTCCCTATACCCATTGGTGTGCCAAGTGGTACACAATCCTCAAAACCAAATTTTTCCAACATTTTCTTGGCATATTTATTTTGAGATATGAAAATTCATTTATCTAACTAAAATATTTTCAACCCTAATAAAAATGACAATTCTAAAAGCATAGACATCTCAAATTATTTTTGAATAATATCATAAAATTCTTTTATCATCTTTTCAATGTTTCCTCTAAATATTATGTCATCAACATATACCACAAAAATCAACTGAAGCCCACCTTTTATTTTGATGTAGATATTACTATCAATAAAACAATCTTGAAATATGGATCCTATAGGTACTTATCAAGCCTTGCATACCAAGATCTGGGAGTTTGTTGCAATCCATATAGTGTTTTATTTAATCTACATACATGGTTACTATCATTTGAGGGAAGAAATCCCTCAGGCTACTGAATGTAGACCTGCTCTTCTAGATTCACATTCAAGAAATCAGACTTGACATCCATCTAAAACACTTTGAAATTATTAAACACTACATATGCAAGACACATTCTAATAGCCTCTAGCCTTGCCACTGGTGCAAAAGTTTCTTCAAAATCTATACCCTCAATTTGAGCATATCCTTTAATACTAACCTTACTTTATTCTTGGTAACTTCACCATCTTCATTAAACTTATTTATGTATACCCATTTTGTTCTTATCACATCTTGATCTTTTGGTCTAGGCACTAATTCCCAAGTATCATTTTTTTCTATCTGATTTAATTCTTCATCCACTACTTTAACCTAATGCTCATCATGTCTAGCTTCTAAAAAAATTCTAGGCTGAATTTTGGATAACAAAGAAAAATTAACTTGCTCATATTCACTTACCATTGTCTTTCTAGTGTAAACTCTTTCATTTATGTTCCTGATGATGTCACTCTGATTATTATTTCTCTAGACATATTTGGATGGGATCTTGGTGACCTTTTGCTCATTATTCTCATCTTCATCTAATTCTTTAATGATTTCAAGAGTGTCTATTAGATCATTGGCTTTTTATGCTATATCTTCATCTATCCTAACACTTACACTTTAAACTATATTCTTAGTTCTTTTGTTATAGCAAATATAAGTTTTAATTTTACAATAATGTCCCAGAAATATGCCTTCATCTATTCTAGATTCAAACTTACCCAATTTTTTATTGGTTCTCTTTATGAAGCATCTTCTACCAAAAACTCTGAAATAATCAATAGTAGTTGGTTTGTCTTTCCATAGCTCATAGGGAGTCTTGTCACCATTGACTCTCAACAATATGCACTATTGTGCATACTTCCCTCTCTAATATTTATCTGGTATCTTGGATTCATTTAACATCATCCTCGCCATCTCTTAAACTATTCTATTTTTCTACTCAACTACTCCATTTTGCTATGGAGTTCTGGCGATTGAATAATGTCTCTTTATTCCATGGTCTTCAAAATACTCAGTAAACTTATCTAACATGAATTATCCTCCTCGATATAATCTTAGGCACTCAATATTCAAACTAGTTTCATTCTCAACTAAATCCTTGAATGCTTTAAAGTGGTTAAAATCTTCTAATTTTTTCTTTAAAAATATCACCCAAGTCATATGTGTAAAATCATCAATAAGGAACATGAATTATTTATCACCTTGAGTACTTTGAGTTCTGGTAGGTCCACACAAATTATTGTGAACAAGATCTAAAATCTGAGTGGTTGAGTATTCTTTTGTCTTGAACGATCTTCTGACCTACTTCCCATGTTGACATGGTTCACAAATCATGTTGGAGGGCTTTGTAATCTTTGGAAGATCTCTAACTAGTTGATTTTTTCTGATGTTGACAAGATTTTCAAAATTTATGTGTCCTAATCTCTTGTGCCACAACCAAATTTCCTCAACCTAACTCAAACAACATTTTTGACCTTTGATATCTGATAACATATATAAATTGTTGCCTATCTTGTAAGCATCTTCAATCAACACATATGAATATTTTATCCTAATTTCACAACATTTTGCATAAAACCTTAATGTGTATCACTGATCGCACATTTGACTTACACTTGAAAAATTATGCTTAAGACCTTCTACATACAGAACATTTTCAATATTAGTTCTACCATTATCTAAACTTAATGTACATTTTCTAGCTATTTTGATAGTGGTATTATCTCCAAATTTCACTTTGCCACCATTTATCTTATTTAGAGTTATGAACTTGCTCTTGTCTCTTGTCATGTGCCTCAAACATCCATTATTGATGAACCATAGCTTTTCTTCATTTCTTACATGCAAAGCTATTTGGACTAATATAGAATTTTCAAGTTGTTTCTTCTACCATGAACCTATTTGATTTGGGAAACAATTCCATATAATAATCAAACATAAAAAGGGGAGCTCAAATAAAGCTATAGATTGTCTAAGTCATCCACCAATTACTGCACTCACAATAGTTCTTGACTTGTGTAGACATGAGACTGCCACTTGGGGTGCTCTGTATGAAGCAAATCCTACCTTTACTGATACATATCAGGTGCTTCAAAAAGGTAAACATGTTTCTAATTTATATTTGAAAGATAATTTCCTCTATCATATGGGGCACATCTATGTTCCAATTGCAGAGCAATAGAAGATGATATGGGAAGCACATTTCAGTAGGACAGCTGGACACTTTGGTATAGAGAAGACATTGGCAGTTCTTCAAAAACACTTCTACTAGTCCCATATGCAAAAGGATGTAGAAATATATCTCAAATATTGCACCCCATGTGTGATAACTAAGACAACAAATAAGAATTAGGGATATTACATGCCATTTCTAGAACCAACCAGGCCTTGGGAATCTGTCTCAATGGATTTTCTCTCAGGTTTACCCACTTTAAAACATGGTTAAGACTATATTTTTGTGGTAGTTGATCATTTTTCAAAAATGGATATCATGATTTCTTGTAAGAAAAATATATCTATTGAAGAAAATACTCAACTCTATTTTATTCATGTATGGCTCCATTTTGGTCTCCCCAAGTCCATTGTCTTAGATCAATATAGCAGGTTCTTAAGCATCTTCTGGTCCACTATATGGAAGATAATGGATATGAAGCTGATGAAGTCCATAGCCTTCCATCCACAGACTGATGGTTAGATAGAGGTGGTGAACCTCTTGATTTTTCACATGATTTAGATGTATCACTCCAAACATCCATGTACATGGGATGAGGGGCTTCTTTTCATACAACATAGATATAATCGGGCCCTGCACAGCTTGACCAAGCACAGTCCATTCCAAGTATGCTTTGGGTTCCAACCCATGGCACCAATTGATATAGCTATTCCATTATCCACCATGGAATACACACCTCATGGAAGATCTGAGATAGCAAAAGCATCAAAGTTCATTGAACAAATGCAACACATCTAGCAACAAGTTCATGACATCCTGCAGAAGATGAATATGAAGTATAAGCAATGCCATGACAAACATAGGATTACAAACCATTTTACTATGGGTGATAAGGTTTGGTTGTGGATTCATAAAGAATGACTTGCAGGCCCTCATAGAAAAATTTGGCCTCTGCAATATGGTCCCTACACCATCACTATAAAAATTGGAGAAAATGCTTTTGAGTTGAACCTACTAGCCTACCTTGGTCTGCATCCAATAGTCAATGTGGAGCTCCTCAAACCATATAATCCACCTCTATTGGACACTTTCATCATACAAAAACAACTTTACATTGATGATATTTATCCATAGATTTTTTCTCTAGTGGAGGAGGATCTGATTGTGGACACATAGATGAAGACAACAAGAGGATGCTATATTAGGCTTTATCGAGTGGTTAAAAGGGGCCAACTTAGCCACCAAGGTGAGTGGCTCATAGAGAATCAAATCAAGACACAACTATGAAACCTAATGAGGAACATTAATGCAATGGGGAAAATTGATTTTTCAGGATGGAGGAATGATTCGGGTAGCAATTTAGGTGACAATTCGGGTGACAGTTCCACCCCAATTGATGACGAAACTTTCGGGAGCCATAACTTTTGCACCGTAGCTCCAATTGACTCACCGTTTGAACCGTTGGAAAGATAATAATGAGGGGAACATAATGATATGGAATTTAGATTATATCAATTAATTTTTACCCCCAAAAATCCAATGGAAGTTCCCTAAATTTCAATTTTAGTAGTGTAGTCTAAAAATAGTAAGTTTTTAAAAATAGTAATTCCTTTAATTTTGTATTGTTTTAAAGCATGGAAGTTGAACCACTTAATCTACCTTGAGATTGATGACCTTCCACATCCTCACCCTACTTTCAAAATAGGTATAAATAAAGATGTAACCTGAAATGGAAAATCATACATCTCTTCCCAGAGATAAGCATATAGTTGTATTGCGATCTTGAGTAATAATACATCTCTTCTTAGAGAATTCATTGTTACTGTGTTATTTATTTGTTCTTGAGATATTTATCAACTAGAACTTCTGAGTTTTGGATCACTATTTGAACTTTATTCTTAATGAATGGAGATTTGAAACTTTGGTTCGTCTTGACTGAATCAAACACACTTATACAACACTAGGCCATGTATTCAAAATTATTGTACTTGTAACATACTTGGCCTCTTCATCAAAGCCTAATAGAGGAGTAAAAGCATTGTGGCTTCTATTTGAATTTGCATGAGTTTGCTTCTCCTTGTTTCTAAAATTGTTAGCTCTTTTGTGATAGTTTATTTTATTATGACCATAACCATTACAATAAAAATAATAACCTTGAAAATAGAACCTATTCTAATTTATGTATCTTTGACCTAGTTATTTTTTATAGCTCTGATCCATCTAGCTTTCTTTTTTTGAGTTGCAATGTGTATTCTTGACTTCTTCCCTTTTATTTCCTCTTTTGTAAGAGCTTTAACATAACTCTTTTTATTTTTAATTCCAATACCTATCTTATCTAATATTGATTTTTTACTTTCTAATATCTTATTCAATGCTATTCTCAAATTTTGAATCATTTGCTACTCTATCATTGACTGCTTTATTGGTTTTATCGATATCTTCTTTTAAAGAGGCAATTTAAACAACATACTTTTCGCATTCTTCACTTAATTTTTACAATTGAGATGTTAGATCTTATTTAGTCTTTTTGGCTTCTTCAATGTGTGCTTGTAGATCTTCAATAATTTCCTTTGACTCTTTTTCATTTTTCTAGATCTGAAGCTTCAATCTTTGATTCTTCTTCTCAAGAGCTTTTAATTCTTCTAAGACAAAAATGAGTTCTCATTCTAGATTAACCACAACTTCATAATTTTATTCTTCTTGATCATCTACACTTTTTCTTGTAGAGGCATCTTCATATATGGTCATGAATGTTGGGTGAATATTTTGTCGGCCAGCTAACTGGTAACCAAAATAGTTCCTATCACCACAGCATAGGGAGATTGGTCATCCAATGTTGTAGGTTTACCGCATCCAAAGGGGATAAATCCCTCCTCTCATCAAGGGGAGGTTCCCTAGTAAATATACAGAGGCTATAGACTATATAAATAAGCAAAAAGTAAGACACAGGGGTGGGATAAACCATCCATCTCTCTTTTTTTAGAGATGATGCTAACAAATAGAGGAGAAATCTTGGGTGATTGGTGAAGGTACTTATCTTCTTTCAGAAGTAACTTTTAGCCAAGAGCTAGATCCCTTTTTGGAGAGTAGAAATCCTGGTAAAGCAACAAAAGGCACTCCTCTTCTTTCAGAAGTGCTCATTTTTGCAAACATCAGGACTCTTTCTGGTAACAAGTGACTGATAACAGGGTACAAAGTAACTAAAAATCTAAGATGTAGCATAAAGTCTCCACCTTGACTTCCCTAGAGGGAGGTATGAAGAACAATGGGGGAACAAAGTCATCTCGAGGTCCTTTACACAGAAATAGAAAAGAAAAACACACACTGAAGACAACTATGATAGTGCAAAGTCTAAAAGTAGTTGGCTTCAAGACACCTTCCTTATCACCTCCACTAGTTCTACTTGTTAAATCAAATAAACAAGAATGCTTTCAGAAGATAGACATAAGAAAAATCTCCTAATGTAGCACAAGCTATAACAACACAAAGTCTGCAAGTAACTTGCTTTCTCATTCAATCAAAGAAATATGAACTATAATCTAAGCTCAAAGTCTCAGTAATGCCTTTAAATTTGGGCAGAGTTTCACTTATGGTAAGGGGAAGATCTCCCTCAATGATACAAAATATTACATTATATAGAGGAAAAGAGAGGCTTGGCCCTTTTTCCCATGGAGTGACCCATTCAGTGCATAAATGCCTTGAATGCATTCTTGGTTTTGTCATGCTAGAGCAGGGCGGTTGCTTTAACTGTGGCATGTTGGTTCATCTCCTTTGTCTACTCCTTAGCCTGAGTCAATCATTCCATCACCTATTAGCCAGGTAATTGCCTATTCTACCTTTATCTCAAAGGGGACAAATAGATGACACTTTCAATGTTTACAAGACCCAAATATCTACCCAACGAACTGCTTCGTCTTCTGGAAATAACTCTTGCTGAGTTTCCCTCTTTGTCTCTTTCTTCTCTTGGCCCTATCCTTTGGTTATTTTAATGCATTCAAGTTCACGTTTTAAGTCCACAAAATTAAAAGACACTTGCAGCCAATTTAGCATTCATAGGTCTTTTCTCGATTGAAGGTTTACGGCTAGCCAGTTGCTCTAAATTTGATGTTCATAGGCCTATCATTCTATTGTGATGTGGGTGAGGACACATGGTAGCTTTTGATATGCTAGGATGGGACACGTGGTGAGTTTCGTGCTTTGAATCTTCATTTGAAATTGTGTCTCGGTGCCCGACACTTGGTAGCTTCCATTGCGCTTTGATGCTTCAATCTTTTCTAAAGGGAACATGCCCTTCGGGGTCTTGAAAAAGGTTCATTTCATGTGTGTTGGTGTCCCCTCACAAGGGTACCTACCCTTTAGGATTTTCTAGGTGGCCTTTGGGCTTTAATTTCTTCAGAGGGCTATTGGTCCCTTTATTTCATTCGAACAATTTGTCTGAAGGAATTCCTTTAGACAATTTGTCTAAAGGAAATCTTTCCTTGGCTCTATGCATGCCTCTGTATTTGAGTGTGCCCCATTTTTGACACATGGCACCTTCCACTACAAAAAACAAGTGACACATGGCATCTTCTACTATTGATACTTGGCAGCATCCGCCTTCTCGGGCCTTCATGACATCATAGAAAAGTTTGGGGCTTAGTCAGGCTCTCGTGAATGATGACACTTGTTGGCCTCCACCGATCTCTACCAGGGGCACTTAACATGATCTTCTACTCTTATAAAAACATGGTGGAGCCTTCCATAGTTTCCACTTGTCAGATTCCACTCATCCTTTTCTTAGCCGCTCCTTTCCTTCTTTTTGATCGAGCTTTCTTCCCAAGTGAATTCCTTCAAACAATTTGTCTGAAGGACTCTACTTTTCCTTTTGCCTTATTCATTTTTTTGAAAGAGTTCACTTTTTTCATTTTGGCTCACATCCCTCTACAAGGGCACTTGACATGATTGATGGCCCTCTATAGGGGCATTTGTTCCTTCAGTCATGGAGTAGCCCCTTAAACCTGTCGATTGAACTGACCAATTGAACCATCTTTGGTTTAACAGTTCAACAGTTCAACCTGTTCATTCTTCGTTATTTTGCTATCCTTTGATCTCTTTGAACTAAGTGCATTGAACCAATAGGTTTTTGAACCTGTTGAACCGTTGAACCAACATGGTTCAAGGTTCAATGGTTTAATGCATCATTTTTTCTTCGAAGCTTGCCGATGGATGCTTTGGTTGAACCATGGTGTTGAACCAATCCTAAAAATGACTAAGTGCTGGAAAATTGTTCTTTTGAGAGCTTGCTTCTTTCCTACAGAGTCCATAGATTCAAGCTTGTAGAGTCTATAGATTCAAGCCTACAGAGTCCATAGATTTCTATGAAAGCTTTGAAAAATGAAGAACCTGAATGCTCAGAACAATTTTTGAAATGGGAAGAGAGGATTTTAGTCTGCAGGACCAAAGATAGCTCCTATGTTGTTACAAAAATGAGTGACATTTTTGGGGAACAATAGCTGGCTCCAGTTGGGGAACTTCTTTTAGTTGAAAACTTAGAACATTTGAGGGGAGTAGAAACCAGAATCTCTGGTGCCTTGAAGTATGCCATTGGGCTATGGGGTCATGCTACCTAAAAAAGAAAGGCTCCAAAAAATGAAAATGAAAATGAAAAACACAAAATAGAACCAAAGACTATACAAATGTACATATGTATAGGTGAACTTATCTGACACTTCAAGAATTGAAGTGATTCAGATGTTGCTCATCATGGGACAATGAAAGGAGATGCCATCCTGGTAAACCAGCAGGAAACCATTTTGCCCCCAAAAACGGTGATGGGCGAATGGAGCTCTCCACTAGGAAACCAATTTTATACATCTTCTTCTTGGCCTTTTCTTCTTCTTGCTCCATGGTAGGATGTGGTCTTCAAACTAAAAGCCATAACTCCTTGCTCTCCTTACGAAGAGTTCCTTTTGCTAACTTTGGAATACAACAGTATGGTCCACCACCACAACTTGTTGTTCTAATAGTCCAGTCCAACACATGCTTTGATTGTTAGCATCAGACCCCTGACAAACCATCAACTCAGCATCTCCTTTGGTGTGAAGGAGTTTGATCTCTTCATCTTGAGCAGTCTTTAATCTGAACAATAGAGATCTGCATCCAGTTGTGGAAGAATTGCTGCCATCAAATTCCAGGATCCAAGCATCATCAAAAGTTGATCTTCTATCATATTTCTCTTTATTAGAGATGGAAGATCCTTCTTTATTTATACTGCACCCTACTAATTCTTCTAATGCCTTGTTTGGATCAAATCCTGGATTACTAGCTATAGGACTTTCATCAGCTGAGACATGAGCATCCTATGTGGTCAAGAAGTAATTACCCTTGCCTGAAGGCTCAAATAGAATTTGAGCTACAGGGGCTGATGTTTGGGTGACCACAATTTTTGCGTCAGACAGGTCTACACCTGGTTCTCCAGCAATGTCCAATTGCTCAGGATTGGCTTGCAGGGATTCAAACTTAGTCATTTGAATTTTGGATTTCTTGACATGATCAATCATGTCAAATGACTAGAATGGACTTAGAAGAGAGGATGGAAATTCATCCTTTTAGTTTCCAGGAGGGGGAGGACTGGTTTGCGAAGTTGAAGTGGAAGGTGTAGAGATATTTGATGTACTAACCTTCTTGGCAATCACTGGGTCCTTTGACTGGAAAGGTAGAGTGGTTCCCCACTTAGCAATTAGAATTATAGGCTGAATTCATTCCTTTGTTCTTTCTTTATCAGCTTGCTGGGCTGACCGATTCTCAGACCAGGTGAATACTACATATGATCCTTTGACTACTTCACCTTTACTTCTAGGTTCATCCTGGTAATTTAGGAAACCAATGTGGGAGTCACCAACTGATTCTTCTTGATCCTCCATGAAGAGACTAGCATCATTTTCTTGCTTGAACTCAAGTTGGAAATAGGAAACATGTTCTATTTCCAGGTATCCCACTGCTGAGTTGGTTGGAGGTGCTTCAAGGGCAAAGTTCCTCTATGGGGGAGGAATATGATTTGGTTGCCCTTGACTTCTGGTAGTGTTACCTTGATATGGCTGATTAGGGAATGTCCTCCTTGGTATATCTTTATATAGAGGAGCAGAAGACATACCTTCTACCATTTGCCTTTTCAAGGCCAACAATTCATTTGCCAACTTTTGTACCATTGGGTCAATGGTGGCTATGGGTGAGTATTCAAAAGATGAAGAGGGTTTACCTCTATTAGGATCTCTCCTTATCTTTCCTACCAAGATAAGGTCATCTTCTAGCTCAGTATCCAAGTCTTGAGTAGCCTCAAGGTCTATGTGTCTAGCCTGTCTCAATAGAAAACTCACTTCAGGCAACTATGAGTTGATGAAGAAGCATTTGAGATTTTGAGGTGTTGACTAGGTGACCATGTGAATCATGTGCCTCAGTTTTTTTAACCTAGCAATAAAATCCATCATAGGCTCATGAGGTTCCTTCTTCATCTGAGTGAGCTAGGCTAGAAAAGCATGTGCATCCTCTACAAGCTTGAACCTAGCTTCAAACTTGGCTTTGAGTGTATCCCAGTGACAGGACCAAGGCTCACAAAGCTCTGATACCAATTTTTAGGATCCCTACTCCTTAAGAGTACCCTTGATTACCTTTGTATAAGCAACTAAACACATAATTAAACCAGAATAATAAGTAACTAGAATTTAGAAACAACACTGAATATGAGAGACAATATAATCTTGTATTAACACTCTTTTATAAGGAAATAAAATGAAGAACTCACACTCTTCCCACACCTCTTGGGCATACTAGTAATTCTCCCTCAAGAGTTCTCTCTCTCAATTACAAACAAAATCAACTCAAACACAGAGTTGTTGTTTCAACCAGTCAATAACAACACTACCAGTACACCAACCAGTAAGTGACAATCAACACAACCATTGTTGCCTACTTCCAGTACCAACTGAGTACACCATGTAATCCAAGTAGATCTCCCTAATATTACTCCTTGTTATGCTACAAATCTCCTTTGACCTTGCTACCTCATAGATCTCCTTTGACCTTACACACACACACACCTGCAGATCAACTGACCTTACTTACCATGTAGATCTCCTACCTGATCTTGCACAACTTGTAGATCAACCTGGTCTTACACACCTAGAAGAACCCTTATCCTTGCCTTTGCAAGTCCTTATGATTCTACAGAAGAACCCTTCTGATTCTATGATCTTACAATACAACCCCATGGGTCTCTTAAATAGATCCCATACAAACAATAATTAGACTTATAATTACAATAATTAGAAATGTAGACTCAAGACTAAAATTAGTATTTTACATGCAAACTGATTGTCCATCTAAAATTAGACCAGTTCTAGAAGCGCATGCAAATGCATGCACACACAGGTTGCCGATGTCGGTTCCTATCTACCTGATGTCGATCGACCCCTAACCGATGTCAGTTACTATGAACACTAAAGATGATCGACATCAATTGGCCTATCAATGTCAGTTGCTCTACAACTCAACAACCTCCTCCATTTGCATTAGTGAAGCTTTTAGCTCCACAACCTAACACCCAATCAATCACTGATCTAGCTTATAGATGGTAGAACCAGTCTACAACTGCACCTTGTAGTGTCTCCATGAATAGCCTGACCACTACATCTTCGAATTCAACCCTTATTAAACCATAGTCTATGCTGAAAGCTGCAATGTGTTCATCAAGATGAACCTTCCCATCACCAAAAAATTTGGGGAAATTCTTCCTTGAACTGTGTGGAAGCTCATGCAAAGGTGGAGTCAAATTCAGTGGGCCAAAAGAGTTACCCTAGGGACCTTGAATTGCCATGATTTAATTATGATAAATAGGGATAACAAATCTAGGTGGAGTGGCCATATTATAGAACAAAAATGGAAAAGAACTGGCCCTGCTTCAGCTTGAGGCTTGAGGCTTCAAACTACGCACTCTTTTCCAGCAGCTCTAGTTTTGCAGACCAGATAAAATAATAGAGATGGAAGAATATGGTAAGTCTATAATGATAATGGTTAAGACATGGAATAGAGTCTCTAGAGTTTGTATAATGGATAAGGGAAGGAACTGCTTCAATCTAAAATTGAAGGCTTCAGACTGCACATTCATCCCTAGCAGAGTTGCCAAAAACTATTACATGAGGCTGGGGAGGAAAAATTAACAATGGGAAAGGATTGGAGTGGTTCGTTCTTCCACAATGGAATGAATGGATAAGGTTATAATGATAATGGGTAAGACATAGGTTATGTTTCAATATAAAACTTGAGGTTCCAAATTGCACAAAATTACTGTGTCCCCAATGGAGTCATCAAAAATTGTTGGGTGAACATTTTGTCAGCTAGCTAACTAGTGACCAAAATAGTTCCTATCACCACAACATAGGGATATTGGTCATCCAATGTTGTAGGTTTACCACATCCAAAGGGGACAAATCTCTCCTCTCATCAAGGGGAGGTTCCCTATTAAATATACAGAGGCTATATACTATATAAATAAGCAAAAAGTAAGACATAGGGGTGGAATAAACCATCCATCTCTCTTTTTTTAGAGATGATGCTAAAAAACAAAGGAGAAATCCTAGGTGATTGGTGAAGGTACTTCTCTTCTTTCAAAAGTAACTTTTAGCCAAGATCCAAATCCCTTCCTAAAGAGTAGAAATCTTGGTGAAGCAACAGAAGGCACTCCTCTTCTTTTAGAAGTGCTTGTTCTTGAAAATAGTAGGACTCTTTCTAGTAACAAGTGACCGATAATAGGGTATAAAGTAACCAACAATCAAAGATGTATCACAAATTCTCCACCTTGACTACCCTAGAGGGAGGTACAAAGAATAATGGAGGCACAAATTCATCTCGAGGTCCTTTACACAGAAATAAAAACAAAAACACACACTGAAGACAACTATGACATCGCAAAGTCTAAAAGTAGTTAGCTTCAGGACACCTTCCTTATCACCTCCACTAGTTCAGCTTGTTAAATGAAATAAACAAGAATGCTTTCAGAAGATAGAGATAAGAAAAATCTCCTAATGTAGCACAAGCTATAACAGCACAAAGTCTGCAAGTAACTTGCTTTCTCATTCAATCAAAGAAATATGAACTATAATCTAAGCTCAAAGTATCAGTAATGCCTTTCAATTTGGGTAGAGTTTTACTTCTGGTAAGGGGAAGATCTCCCTTAATGATACAAAAGATTACATTATATAGAGGCAAAGAGAGGCTTGGCCCTTTTTCCCATGGAGTGACCCATTCGGTGCATTAATGCCTTGAATGCATTCTTGGTTTTGTCATGCTAGAGTAGGGTGGTTGCTTTAACTGTGCATGCTGGTTCATCTCCTTTGTCTACTCCTTATCCTGAGTCACTCATTCCATTACCTGCTAGCCATGTAATTGTCTATTCTACCTTTATCTTAAAGGGGACAAACAGATGACACTTTCAATGTTTACAGGACCCAAATATCTACCCAATGAACTACTTCATCTTCTAGAAATAACTCTTGCTGAGTTTCCCTCTTTGTCTCTTCCTTCTCTTGGCCCTTTCCTTTGGTTCTTTGAATGCATTCAGGTTCACATTTTAAGTCCACAAAAATTAAAAGACACTTGCAACCAATTTGGCATTCACGGGTCTTTCCTTGATTGAAGGTTTATAGCTAGCCAATCACTCTAAATTTGACGTTCGTGGACCTGTTATTATACTGTGATGCAAGTGAGGACATGTGGTAGCTTCCACTGTGCTGGGATGGGACACGTGGTGAGTTCCATGCTTTGAATCTTCATTTGAAACTATGTCTCGATACTCGACACTTGGTAGCTTCCACTGCGCTTTGATGCTTTGACCTTTTTTGAAGGAAACATGCCCTTCGGGGTCTTGAAAAAGGTTCATTTCATGTGTGTCAAGTGTCCCTCCACAAGGGTACCTACCCTTCGGGATCTTCCAGGTGGCTTTTGGGCTTCAATTTCTTCAGAGGGCTGTTGGTCCCTTTATTTCCTTTGAACAATTTATTTGAAGGAAATATTTTCTTGGCTCTATGCGTGCCTCTATATTTGATTGTGCCCTATTTTTGACACGTGGTGCCTTTTACTACATAAAAAAATTGACACGTGGGATCTTCCATTGTTGACACTTGGCAGCATCCACCTTCTCGGGCCTTTGCAACATCATAGAAATGTTTGTGGCTTAGTCGGGCTCTCGTGGATGATGACACTTATCAGCGTCCACCGATCTCTACTAGGGGCACTTGGCATGGTCTGCTTCTCTTAGAAAAACATAGTGGAGCCTTCTGTAGTTGCCACTTGTTAGCTTCTGCTCATCCTTTTCTTAGCCGCTCCTTTCCTTTCTTTCAGTCAGACTTTCTTCCCAGGTGAATTCCTTCAAACAATTTGTCTGAAGGACTCTACTTTTCCTTTTGCCTTGTTCATTTTTTTGAAAGAGTTCACTTTGTTCATTTTGGCTCGTGACCCTCTGTAAGGGCACTTGACATGATTCACAGTCCTCTGTAGGGGCATTTATTCCTTTGACTATGGGGCAGCCCCTTAAACTTGCCGATTGAACCGACCAATTAAACCATCTTTGGTTCAATGGTTCAAAAGTTTAACCTATTCATTATTCATTATTTGGCTATCATTTGATCTCCTTGAACCAAGCGTGTTGAACCAATAAGTCGTTGAACCCATTGAACCATTAAACCAATGTGGTTCAAGGTTCAACGGTTCAATGGTTCAATGCGTCATTTTTGCTTAAAAGCTTGCCGATGGATGCTTTGGTTGAACCTTGGTGTTGAACCAATCTTGAAAATGACTAAGTGCTAGAAACTTGTTCTTTTGAGAGCTTGCTTCTTTCCTATAGAGTCCATAGATTTAAGCCTGCAGAGTCCATAGATTTCTGAGAAAGCTTTGAAAAATGAAGAACCTAAATGCTCAGAACAATTTTTTAAATGGGAAGAGAGGATTTTGGTCTGCAAGACCAAAGATAGCTCCTATGTTGTTCCAAAAATGAGTGACATTTTTGGGGAACAACAATGAATATAAAATTTTCTTCATCTGAGTCACTAACTCCACTATCTTCAACTGAGCTAGGATCTTTATAATATAAAATCTTCTTCTCGAATCCCTTCTTGAATTTGCCTTTGAATTTATTATTGTATGTAGAATTTCCTTCTTCATTGTCACCATTATTCTTATCTGGGCACTTAGTTGAAAAATGTCCAATCTTACCAAATTTAAAACATTTAAATGGTAATTATTCTTGATATTTACCTGTGCCCTTTTTTGGCTTACAAATGAATAGATCTCTATTGTCATCTTCCTCATCACTAGAGCTATCACTCGATTCTTGAATATTAGATTTATCTTTCTTTGGTCTCTTGAAAGTAGCTTTCCTTTTTCATGGTTTCTCTTATTTGGTCTACATCTCATATGCCGTAAGAATACCATGTAGTTCATCCATCTTTAGCTTGGCTAGATATTTCATCTCCTCGATTGACAAAACTTTTGCATCATATCTCAATGGTAGAGATATCAATTTTTTTTTACCACCATTGATTCTTATAAATTTTCTCCAAGGCCTTAAATCTAATTAACTATTTGATCAAACCGTAAAAGATAACTTTCTATATTTTCTTCATCTTCCATCTTCAAACTCTCAAACTATCTTCTGAAAGTCTGGAGCTTAGCTTGCTAAACCTTTCCATCACTTTTGTAAATATTTTCAAGCTTTACCCAAGTCTCATGAGTATATTTTCATTTCATAACTATAACAAATTCTGATTCACATAAACCACATAAAACAATATTTAAAGCTTTAGCATTATTTTCACTTGCCTTATTTTCCACTAGAGTAGTTACAAGTGTCTATGTCTCTTTGTATTCCTCCACCATTTCTTTCCAAATTTCAAATCTAAGGGCCATCAAGTAATTCCTCATCCTTATGCTCTAAAAGGCATAATTTGTCTCATAAAGCAAAGGTTCCTTATTTGTACAAAAACCTTCATGTGATCCAACCATCGTGCTTTCCCCAATCTATCTTTAAGCTGTTAAACTCTTCTAAAAGAACTTGCTCTAATACCAATTGTTAAATATCGGATATACTGAGAGGGGGGATGAATCAATATATCATATATCTTATGAAATTTTTACTTAATCAAACTCAACTTAACCATACATTCAAGATATGCAATAAAATTGAAACAATAACATGCACCACACAGGAAAGAGAGATACCAAATTTTTATGTGGAAACCCAATGTGGAAAAAACCATGAAGAACAATCTCAAGTATATGAATGAGCAGCAACTCAAATTATAAAGTTTGCAAGCACCAACTTATAGGAGCACCAACTCATTTGCTGAGTACCAACACTAACTATTTGTGAGAACCAACCCATAGGAGCACCAACCCCTCTTATGTAAAACATAACTATCTCTCAATGTTGCTTTCTCAACAAATGATATAACTCTACTATATCTCTTTCTATTCTCTCCTGTTTTCTTAAAATAAAACAATTAAAAACCATGTATTTTTACATATTACAAATGGATTCACAAACCTCCTTTTATATCTTTCCAAATGACCTTTGGCATTTACCCTTTGAAACCTTTCAATTCACATAGAAAATGATGCCAAACTTGCATGACCCTTTGAATCCTTTCATTTGAAAATTCAGATTGTGACCCTTCATGAGCAAATGCATCCTTTCCCATGTTGTCTTTATTTGGTGACTCTTTAAATTCCTCAAGGTGACCCTTCATGGGAAAATTCATCCTTTCCCTCTTTTTTCTTTACCTCATGACTCTTTGACTTCTTCATGGGCCCTCTTTTGACTTTATGCAACCAAAAATATATTTGTTAATATTAAATAAATATCAACACACATGAGCAAAAATATAAACATTAAAAACACCTTTAGACATTAAATGCTATGGTTCCTTTGTCACCAATAATGTTAGACCTTTGACATCAATGAAAATATTTCCAACACTTCAATGATGCTCTTTTTGATTGCAATGGTGGGCACAAGTTATTCTAAGCTAGGTTTTGACATCTATAAAGTTACAATAACTAGAATAGTCTGTTATAAATTTTTCTTGTTGTTTATTGCTCCTAACTAGTTTGACATGGCATGCACAATGGAGTGAAGGGTCCTTTTCATGTAGTTGGTTCCCTAGAGATGGAACCATTATGAGACACGTGTATACCTTTGTGGCACCCTTTGAAAAGCTAGCTTCTCTTTCTAACAATGTTGAACATAGTCACAAAAAGATCCCTCCATGACACAAAACTTCAAGCCAAAGGTCCATATTTAGCCTTAATGGTAGTCTCTTTATGTTTTCTATGCCTGATTACATCACTATGTTCTTTTAATAGCATTAAATTGAGATTTAATGGTGATAGGATGGTCCTATAAGACATATTTATTACCATTAAAAATTGGTTCTCAACTTCTATCAAAAATCCTGGGCTCATCTTTATTTTAATTGGTTATCAATATCTAACTTAGCTTCTTGACATATTGACCCATCTCATACCATTGATCCTACTTGGTATGAATAACCATAAGTTATTAATCTTTCCCTTGACTTGTTAACTCTATCCAAGCTTACACCATGTGGCAGCCTCGTATTTGATTTCAAGATCCACTATTAGTCTATTAACTTCAATGCTTATGCCACATGTCAATATCTTGGGCTCCTTGAATACTTGACTCATCTCACACCATTGGATCAAGATGTATGATTCAATGTGGACCATTAGTATGCTGGGACCCACCATTTTAAAACCAATGGCTATTTCATAATCTTATATTTGATATCCATGCTCCCATAAAATAATGTTTGTGTGACCATTATTGATGTTTTCATAACCATCAAATTTAAGCTAAAAAATGATTTTTTTTTGAGCTTAGTATTAATGTTAACATAAACATCTTGTGCTATAATTAAAAATTTAGAAGCTTATAACTTAAGCCAAAAATATCATACGAGCATGAAAATTTCAAAGGATGATCTTGGTATGTATAACTTCTTGGTACTATAGTCCTTTGGCTCATCGGGGATTCTTGAGTGAAGATAAAAATTGCACAAGTGGACTAGTATATTTATTTTTGGAATATGTCTTGGTGATGGTCTAGTTTCCAAAGCTTACATAATTCACCCTTTGTTTAACCCTTTAGAGTTATGATGATCTCTCAGGACTTTGTCAATCTAGTCCATGCCCCTGCATGCTCATGAACACCATGATGTCCTACTTGGATCCCTCTGCTTGCATTGTAGACCAATTTTTAAGCCATTAGTTTTTCTACTTCATTAGGGCCCTACTAAGCTTCTCCTTCCAACTACAGGCAAAGCCTAATATGTGGGACAAATTGGCTAATAACATCTACTAAGGCGTCTCCTATAAGAACTTGATCGCACACATCCTATGAAATCTTGGTATGATCCCAATAAATTTTATTGGTTTTATGCTAGTTTGGGTCATTCTCATGAGAATTGTAGGCAAATTTGTAATTTAACTATAGATTTCCTTCTTGGTCCTAATTTTGACCATGATTTTATCATTTTTAAATGGCAACAAGCCTATGACATTACTTTTAAAGCCCATGAAACACATAAATAAATCTCAAGATTTGAACCATTATAATGCTCATTTGGCCATCTATAAAGATCCTCTTCCAAATCACCATGATAACCAAGACAAACCTTCCCCTTCTACCAATAATGTTTATAGTATTCTTGACCTAACTCCTAAAGAAAATATGGTAAATATGACTAATATGCAAAGGGTGGTTGCTTTCATTGATCCTAATCCTATCCATAACCCTGAATTGTATTATACTTTTTATTTTATCCAAGAATCTTCTCTAACTCACTTAACAAAGTTTGGATAAGAAGCCCTTCTATCTTTTGATGAACCAATTCCAACACCTCCCTTGGATAACACTTCTCACACCATTTCTACCATTCCTCCACCCTCTTTACCCATCACTAATGATAAAAAAATTATATTAGCATTTCTTCTCAAGAAAACACTACATCAACTAACCCATCTTCTCAATACAATCGACAAACTTATCCTCCAATTAAACCTTCCACATCTCATTAACATAAATTCACATGCACTTTGGCTCCTCCTTTCAAGGACCTCCTTCAACACTATGCACCTCTTTCCAATAATATTCTTATGGGTTATGATGAATGGAATCCTATTACAAAGCTTACTAATCTCCCATATCAAATCCCATTTATCAAACTTATGAAAACTTCTTTACATCATTGTATTCATCTTATGCAGTTTTTATTCAAAATGAACATCCCCGATCCTACCCTAGTAGGGTGTGAAACTACCTTATCTTGATCAAACGATATATTTTTACAATAATACAAAGAGATGTCCATACATGTTGATGAAATAATGGACACTTCTCTTTCCCTCAAATTCTCCATTGCTTTTATGATCCTTGATGAGATTATGCTTCATGTAGATGATCCTCCTCTATTTTTCAGTGTCCAAATTGGTGATATCCAAGTCAAGTGTGCTATGATTGATGAGGGTTTTAGAACTTGTGTTACCTCTCTTGATTTTATCAAAACCCTTAGATATTATGAATTTAATCTCAATTCCATACAAAACACATGCCAAGGATATGACCAAAGTCAAATGCCCCCTTTAGTTTATGTGTGGCTCCCCATTACTATCCCACCTATCACCATTCATATGAAGGTGATGATATTAAACTTTCCTCTATCCTATAACATTATACTTGGTAGGATATGGACTCATTTCATGAGAGATATTTCATCTTTCACTTTCCAATGTGTCAAATTTTCTCACAATGGAGTCATCTATAAGATTCAAGGTGACACTAATCCTTGGAATTTTGAACAATTCCAAGACCATGGTGTATTCAAGATTCATACCCTTGAACCCTTACCAATCGTTCCATTTCATGAATCCCAATGGTTTAAATTTCCTATCATTTGCACCTGAGGTTATAATGGTCACCCTAAACTCATCAAGAATATACCCCTTAACCTCCTAGATTTTGATGATGTTTAACTTGAAAAGATCAACCTCAAGATTAAAACCTTGGATATCTCACCTCATTTTATCTCTCAACTTCCTCCTTTGCAATCTCGTCCTCATCAACCACCTTGTGATGATATACCCATTATCTTAACTAATACTCAACATTCAATTCATCACACCACATTAGATGAAAAGTTCATCCCTACCTATGTCATCAATCTTCATACACTTGATTATGATTATGTCTATACCTTAGATGATCCATTATTAGGAGGTTTTGTCTAGGCTTGAGATACTGAGATCATTCATTATCATTCCTATTTGATTAAATCTTTAAGTAGATATTCTTGTATTCCATCTTATATCATTCCTAATTTTAGTTTTTTTCCTCTTGATTTTAAGGTAGAGATGGTGCACAGACCTGCATTTTTTGAAGAACCTCATAGGAGTATGATTATGGATGATGCTATGACTAGTCCCTATCACTTTTGTAGATACCATGACCCCTCTATCCAAATTTTCCCTAAGATAATTATGATTGTCTTTCAACCTTCTATGCATCTCACCCCTCCCTTAGTAGAGCACAATTTGTATCCCATTCCCACTCCTTCTCTAGTTGATTCTCTTCCCATTTATGATCCCATTGCTCCTTCAGTCAAGCCTTGCCTAGTCTATCCATCAACCCCACATTCTCTTGGTGATGGTTTTCTCCCTTTACCATAATTTACTCCTTTTCCCACCAAATGGTATAATCAACCATATTGTGATAATCATAAATTTGTCAATCATTGGAATCAAGACTATTTATTATACTAATCATACTCAACTTTAATTTTCACTCCTCTTATGAGTACACCTACCAAGCCTAATCACAAGCGTATTTATTATTTCTATGACACAAATAATCACTCATCCACACATTATTACATGTTGAAATAATATATCTATACCTTGTATCCCACCACTCCTCATCCCATAGACAAGGCTATACCTCCCCTAAAAGTGTTACCTAAATATCTTCCAAATTATGGAGAGGTATATTGTCTCTAAAACCAATGTAGTACACATCACACTGATCAATGCCACATCCTTTAATAACATCTCAAGGATCACCTCATAACCATTACTATGCCTCTACCCTTCCACCTATAGGTATGCCTTACAAGAAAGCTCCCCCTTCTTCCTCTGTGGCTCCACCACCTATGGTCCCTTCTCCACCTACTATTTCTCCATCTATGAGTCCTTCACCCATGAACCTTCCCTCACCCATGGATCCCTCTCCACTAGTGACTCCTTCACCCATAGAACATTCTCCAGTAGTGGCTCCTTTATCTCCTATAGAGTCTATTATCATTACTTCTCTTGAGCATCCCCTACATGATAGTCCTCATCAGCATGATCCTTTGGGTATTCCTACATTTTAATTTGAAGATATTTGATGTGAAGTATTTTCTCTACTTTCTATGAAGATCAATGAGACTTTGGATATCATTCACATTCAACTACATATAGACTTATCAAATGTTATGGATAAATATATCAATACTTATGAACAAAATCATGGTTTTCTTACATTTATTTATTCATTTAGATTGGACATATGCTCAAACTTTACATTTATCTATTTTATATCATTTGACATTATGTCAAATTCTTATCTATCTTACATGGTGACTTTTGTTTTGCATTTCATGTTTCTTATGATGTAATTCTTCCTCTTATGTTCTCTTGTCAAATATTTTTCATAATTACATATTTGTTCTTCTTGAGTCCTTTTTTCACTCATTCTTTTTCATGATTGTTTTTTATCTTATCTCTATAAACATAGATAATTATTACTATGACTTGGTCATAAAAACCTTGCTCCCTTTAGTCATTTTTCATTTATCATGTGATTAGTTAGAAAAAAATTCATCTCATTACAATCTCCTTTTACCAGTCTACTTTAGATCTCCCTTATTCCCCTTTATTCCCTTACAAAAACTAAGCATACACATGGTTGAGACTTGAGATAACATACTAGTTCATAGTTAATCCTAAGTGTTCTAGTCAGTCATATCTTTAGATACTTAGCTTACTTTAGCCAAAGCCTAAAGCTCATTCATGTGTATCACTCTATCTCTCATTATTGGTCATTCCAAGTCTATATGGAGGAGGAATCTTAAAAGTCATAAAATACTCAAAAGCCAAATCATTTAACAAAAGGAAATGATCTAAAAGATAACATTCAAATATTTTAAAAGTCAAATCATAGTAAAAGATGTGATTTTAAGCATAAATGATATTTATCATTGAATCTCAAACTCCACAGTTGACATCATGATAGAGACAAGGTCTATTGGGGTGTGATAGGCCAGTAGATTAGAAAAGGAGAGTAAAATGTCTTTTAGTGCTAACTAATTTATCACATAAGTACCTAATATTTATAGTAGATAGATGACTCTATAAGGGGTCTTAAGGAATGGGGAACATGTCATAGGAAGGTAGGTACATTTTAATTTTCCTATTCCTAACTTCCAACATGAGTTAATATTAGTACCCACTTATTTTCCTACCTAAATTTGTGTCTATAGCAAACATATATCCTCTGTATATTGATAGTCACTAGTCACTTAGTATCTTCCCATGTCCTTAGTATGCCTCATGTCTCCTAAGGTCTTATCATAAGATGCATAAATTATGCTTCTTACATTCCATTTTTCATTCCCTACAATCCTAATATTTTCCCTTGAGAAATATTGCTTTGTTAACTAATCACTCCCCTAGGGATTTCATTTGTGAGTTACAGTGTAAGACCATGGACAAGACCTAGCCTTCCTAAAAAATTACCAAAATTTTCACATTCTTATTCCAGACATCCACCTTTACCATATTTTAACATTTATTCTACCTCATTAGTGAACGTTCCCTTTATGAGTTGTAGTGTAAGACCATGGATAGGAATTGACCTTCCTCACAAAATTTTCCAATATCCAAGTCTTAACAAAATTACATGTGTCAAATATGAGATAAGATGTGATTGATTATGAGTTACACATCATTGACATGCTTCCCATATTGATTTAGTATGTTTTATTCTTACTTCATTAATTTTTCACTTTTATTTTCTTATTTTTTGATTACATGTAAGAATCCAACCATTTTTCTTAAGTTTTTTATATTTCCCAACTTGAATTAGTGTGACTAATTTAATACCATTTTTTCCAATTTTGTTTATCTTTTATACTTCTAATATGATTTAGTATGATTGATTGAATTAATTGATTTGTTTTTTTACCATTGTTCTTTCACGTGATTTCCATTTTATTACATTATTTTCATATTTCCCAACATGATTTAGTGTGAATTTACTTGTTTTAATTTGCTGCCAATCTTTTTCGTGGTTTAAAAACATTTTGCCCTCTTGATTACCACTTTTTAGTTTATTATACTTAGACATATTTTGTTATTACACATTTCCCATCATGATATAATATGTAGTGCATTTCATTTTTGATTAATTGTACATTTATAAAGATTTTTTTGCCTAATTATTTTTGAACATGCATGTGTACTACATAATGCTATAAAAGAAAACATCCAACATATATTTCCTATAACATATAAAAAAAGTAAAATACATGTGCTAGAAATAAATATATCCATGCATCCACAACCATAACCAAAATATAACACATAAGATCAACATCCAACTATAAAAATAAAATATCTCTCTCTATATAATTTGTTTTAATATAAATAGTACAAAAATACATCACTCCAGCTCTACGATTGGGTCCTATCATATCTATTTCATGTCCTATCCATGCTACCCATATATGCCTTAGACAGTCCCCTCTGAATAATATCCTATAAAAGAGGTTGTCCAAGATCTTAGACCCTCTACCTATCCTTATAGGGTGGAAACTTTGGCCTATACCTATCCTAATTAGATAGTGATAGACATATGCATAACTCTCTCTTGAGCTAGGGCCTACCAAGCCTATGCCTCTCCTACTCCCACCCATGCTAGTGGATATAACCCATCTTCACATGCTTGTATATGCCTCATGACCTTCCCTATTAGTTTGAAATAACCCACCTGAGCTGAAGTAGATGGTACCATAGGATAATCCAACATGGTGGGGTCATATGGTGATAAAACCCCATCACAAAATATCATTCTGTGCTCCCATCACTAGGGATCCCCATCTAAACTCCTCATCCATATAATCTACAAAATTCAAACTAGATAGATATTAGATCACATATACATCCTAAAATATATCTATTTACAGTCATATACAACTAGTATTCTATATCAAAGACTAAAAATTATAACATTTATTACCTATATTGATGTCACCAATCATCATCTCCCCATTTTCTCATCTACCAAGCATTATCTCCCTATCTACTCATCCACCAAGTTTAGTCTCTTTATCAACTCATCCCCCAAGAAACTCTTTAATAGGAAACCTCTCAATCAAATTAAACCCTAGGGTCACCACCCATGCATGTCTCAAGCCTCTCTTTAGTGGTGACTCTATAAGCTAGCTCTACCTTGGGTAGGTTAATGGGTCATCTTGAATGACCTCCCTCTATGCTCTATCTCATCATTGGCATCTCTATCAGTGGTGAGATCAAGGTGACCACCACTCCTATTGTGGTGCTAGTTGTGATACTTATGACACCTATGCATCCACATCCATACCCTATCTAATTATTGGATATCATGCTCGACTAGTCTATGATGTCACACACCATGGTTTGATATCTAGTCTCTCAACTAACACTCCTCATCCTCTTCTTCCCTTAGCTCTCTCACATGTCAAGCCCAAAATAGAGGCACTAATATAAGAGCTTCCAAATGAGGGAGTCTAAACTTTATTGGCAAGAATGCCACCAAATGTAGATTTAACCAATAGGTGTAGTACCCCATGATCCACACTCATGCTAACCCTAGCACCACAGTCTCCCAACTCAACTAAAATATCTCAATGTGTGAATAAGCCTACCACATGATCTCTCTTTATGTAACTATCTATAACACTAGCATGTGGGACATAACCTATGCCACTTGATCCTATCTCTACCTCACTACTTAAGGTAATTGATCATCAAACACATGGGGAAACCTAGTTGGATGATACATTAGGAACCTCTCATATATCTAGGCACTCATTAGTACCACTGGTCCCATGGTCTTTTGCCCTCTAGACAACATCCCATACACATCATGCATGAGATGAACCTACATAATATAACCCAAGTCATAAAGTGCCCCTGATCTAATATAGATTGACACAAGGTTATCACATATAACAATACCTTTCCATCCAACTTATGACATAGCACTTGTGCTATCACAAGCCCTAACATAGCCTTTCAAATATCTAAAATCTATGAAATATAGACATTAAACAAACTCACCCTCATTCTTAGGTAAATCTTATCCAAGTATGTCACCCACCAAGCTAGTGATCATCTCTCCTCCTAGTCATTTTATGTCCCATGATCACTAGTGTCACCCCTATAAGATGTCCAAGAAATTCATTGACATCCTCCAAAGTGATAAAAACCTCTATGGTATCCCCATCCACCACCCAACTAAATGTGTTGGTCAAACACTCCTAGGCTCCTAAGAATATGACCATAAGATCAACATTTAATGGGATATATCACATCTCCATGATGCCTCCCAAACCCAACACAACAAATATAGCCCTCTCTATATCCATCAAGTGATCCAATTGATTTGATAGCCATGACACATCCACCAATCACCAAAATCTATGATGTCTCTAAAAAATAACAAATAATAAAGGATGCATTAGACCTCCATGTCATTCATAATAAAAATACATTCTTTCATATTTCACAAAAATAAACTAATTTTGGTTTAATTTTTTTTACCAATTTGACCTATTTTTAACTACATTGGCCCTTTTAGTATTAAGTCAGCCACCTTGTGGCTTAATAGTACTATATCATCCCCCTTCTATCCTTAAAGTACTATATTAGCCACTTAAAAAATAACTAAGTCAACCATATAGTACTAAGTTGGCCACCTTGGACTTAACAAACTAAGTCAAACTTATTTTTCCTTAGTAGTACTATATTGGCCAATTAGAAAACATACTAAGTCAGTCATATAGTACTATGTCGACCCATTTCCTCAACCAACTAAGTCATCCATATACTACTAAGTCAACCCACTAAATTTTTTATCTTCTTCTAACTAAGTCAACCTGAATGACCTTATTATTTCATTGTGATGAATTTTTGACCAATTAACACAAATTTCTTGGGTATTGATTACTCTAACTTCTTCCTACCCAATACCTTGTTTGACCCCTAGTGTCCCTAAAAATTTCCTAGGGTTCATTCTAGTATCTAGATTTTATCTAATTTTCAAATTTTTATAAAACACTCAATTTTAAATAAAAATGATCAAAAATTTGAAAATTTTTAATTGCTTACCTATGTTTCACTCACTGTAGCCGCTATACATCCTCCCCATCTCAACTGTCATCTCCTCACCATCCTGGGTCTTTTAGCTCCTACTAGGTCTCTCAGAGCTCTATTTTTTTCAAAATAGAAAATGATATCAAATGAATTCTTTTTCACCCTATTCATATTTACTATTCAAAATTATTTACCCTTCAAAAATTTACCTTTAGATTTCTTTTTTTGATTATATCTTTGTTTCTACTAACTCATTTTTTGATCCATAAAAAGTTTATTGGGAGAATAAATTAGATAGTAAAGCTACATAGGATATTTGTCTATATTCATGTGTTATGTACTCAGTTTGTTAGATATATGTATATTTTGTCATCTTTCCATGACTTGTAATAGGTTAGAATATGAAAAAACTCCACTTTTGGTGCCAAGTATGAGAAGAATATGAATAGTCATAGACTATAAACGTCTATATATACTTGTATTTATATGAAGAATGGAGTTTTACCTTTTGAAGAGACCAATAGAGATTATTTGGTTATGGTTACTTGTTGTGTTTCTTATTTTGTTTCTTGTGTACATTCTCATGTATAATGTTTTGCTTATTTATATTTAATTTAATCTAAATTCTCTATAAGTGTGAATGAAATACTGGTTGTTCTTAATTCCTATCTAATGCAAAATAATTCATCTTTTCTATGCTTTATTTTTCTACTATGTATTATCCTTTGCATTGAAGTAAAACCTATATATCCTAATCCTTAGCATGTTTTGATACTTTAGGAACTTATGCTAACAATGGTGTAGTGAGCATGGAAAAAATCCTTCCAAAGGAAACAATGATTAGATGGTTACTAGGGAAGAGAGACATTAAGTCACGGTTAGACAAAAAAGTATGTAATTTCTCAAAAGAAGAATCCAAGAAGACTAGTCTTACCATTCAAGAAATCATTTGAGAGCACATATATGGAGAGATTTAAGAAATATTTTAGTGCAAGTTACCTGAATTTCTAGATAACTGGTTAACACAGATGTAATACTATTGCTTTAACCCAAGAATAAAATAAATAATCATCTGGACTGAAGAGAAGATAAACCATTTGTAAAAATTAGAAATTTATTGGATGAGAGTCATAGATTATTGGGTTACTACCACTATAAATGGATATATCATCAAGTTTACGATGTAAGGATACATAAATTTAGAAGTTGTGCAAGACTTGTTTGTTAGAGGAATTAGAGGGAACTTTTTGCAGTGACTACCTCTCCTTGTGAAGATGTTGGTTGTGGACAAGGCCATGGTGCCTACTCCAACCAATATGGAGTAGTCACTTCGGGCATATAGGGGTGTGTGTGACATGATAGTTAATTATGATTAGATGAGTAGATAAGGCTTGAACCTAAATCTAAAATGGAGACATGAAGAAAGAAGAGTCAGAAGAAAAGTCTAGATTTAGAACTAAAACTATGATAATAGAATATATGGAATAAAAAGAATAATACCCAGGTAGCTATGAGTAGAGGTAAGAGTAGTAATAAACTAGATGATGAATGAGTAAGAAGACATGATGAGTGAGATAATAGATAAGAATGAAGGATCAATAAGGAAGATGATGAATGCTATTATATAGAAAGAAGTGATAAAGAATGAGATGAAGAAGAGATGTTTGAAGAAGAAGGCAAGAATAGTGTATAAGTAGAGTAGTTAGATGATAAATGTAATGAATAGCTACAAGTATGGTTATTATCAGAAGAAGGACATGAAAAATTTAGCAAAGAAATATAACATAGTCATAGATTAATCATAGGTTCAAGTATAAAATAAGAAGTTGCAGGAAAGAATCATTCACTAGAAGAGCACACATCCCTATAGCCCAATTTCTTATATTCTGGTAGAGGTTTTTACCCAGGTGGATATAAAGATAATAATTGGGAAGGTCTATTTTTAGAACAAGTTCATTTCTGGGGTACTAAAATTCAAACATCATTTATTTGAAAGGCTTTAAAGGCCATTGGGATTATTGAAACTAAGTAAAGAAAAGAAGGAAATGTAAACAACAAAGTGCGCACATTGAATCTCTTAGTGTGTAGATAAATCTTAGTAGTATGTAGGTAGGATCACCTAGAATGTAGCCTCCTATAATAGCTACATAGTAGATCCCTTTGACACTAATTTATATAATGGCTCATATAGGAAGATTTATAAACCTAACAATGTATGATGGGTCTATAAACCCTAAACAGTTCCTACTAACCTATGAAATGAGATGGCAAGCTAAGGCCATTACTGATGAATTTATCCAAAAGTGTGAGTTAGTATAGGAATTAATTGGAAGAGAAATTGAGTTTATACACCATAGATACATTCAATGGGAAAATCTATAATATCTTAAGGAATAACTCATCATAGAGTTCAAAATAAATAAATATACAAGTCAGACTATTGAAGACTTGAAGGAGATAAGGAAGAAGTTAGGAAAATCCATCTATGACTATTATCATAGATTATCTAATGGTATGAATAAGGTGGAATTTTCCTTAATAGATAAAGATAAAACTATGTGGTTTGTTAAAGTACTATACTCTAAAATTAGGGTTTTCACTATGCAAACCCAATATGCTACTAAAGTGGATGATAGAGCTACTACACTGAGAGTAGATCAAATTAAAAACTATGGAGAATATCTTATCATCAATTCCAAAATTAAAAACACACTACAAGATTTTATGAGAATGGAACAATACCATGAGGTAGATAAACCTAATTTGAATCTATTGTGTATGGAGTGTGAGAAAGAAGGGCATCATATGAATGATTGTCCTAAGATCAAGATAGAGTTATATGAAATTTTACAAGTAGTTGGGCACACAAAAACATAGTACCATCTCCTAAAATAGTATGTAAAGAACCTATAGAATTTGTATTTTATTTTTTTTAAGATGCATTATCATGATGAAAAGAACTGTAGGGATTTGAAAGAGCTCAAGGAAGGCATTACCAAAAATGTATTCTCCATTGTTGTGCAGAAAGTGTCCTTGATAAAGTAAATGATCTCAAGCCTAGAGGTTGATAAAGGTTGTGTGACCCAAGCCGGTCCACAGTGGATTCCTAGTTTTCCACAATACCTACCTCAAGGTCTAGTCAATTAGACTCTTCCTTTATCAATTTAGATATCACCAACTTCACAATACTAGTATGTAGTACCTTGGAACTCAGACATGATGCAACATCAAAAAATAAGTTAGACCCCACCAGTTGCACAAAAATAATTTAGAATTAGAGATAATACCCAACAACATCAACATTGGAACATGGTGAAATAACAAAGAGGGTGTAGAGGAGGTTATCAGTCTAATAGAGGAGGATCTTGGGGTAGATACAAAGGAGGTTACCAAAGTGGTAAAGGTAATAAATATAAATGAACTCCTTTACAATGCTACCTATGTGGAGAGTATAATCACATGTAATGAAATTACCCTTTGAATACTCAAAGATAGTCTTATTGTGTATACTATAGATGCTATGACCAACATGAGATAGAAGATTATCTTATCTTGGAAAACAAAGAAAGGATAAGGCCATCATAAATGTGAATATGGTGAATACAAAAACTAAGGAGGATGCCTTACTTAATGCTATTACATGACATCAATATGTAGAAATAGGGTTGCCTCCTTTAGAAATGCCTCAAGATCAAGGAATCTAAAAATCAAAATAGGATAAATACCCAAACCCAACTATAGAAAAGGGGTTTATGTATGAAGCTACATAGATGTTGAAAACATTCAACACCAAGACACTACTAAAAGAGATACTACAATAATAGATGCTCAAATGTATGGCCAAATCATGTGTATTATGCATCAAGATGGAGTTTTCACTACATTGATAGATCTTCTAAAAATTTTAAGCACATTGTGTCATGAATCCATCTCATAGACCATCACAAAATTTCTACATAATATATTGGAGTATGCATAGTGATGATCACAAAAGATAAAAAATCTTGTTTAGTACATCAAAATAAAGAATCCCTAGGATGTAGATGCATGAATTGACATCAAGGTTATAGGCTATGAGATTCCAAATGCTATCTTTGATTTTGGTAGCATATATAACATGATTTATTGGTCTACATGGGAGACCATTAGATGACCAATTCTAAGTTACAACCCAGTAAATCTAAGCTTAGATGGCTATGGAAGAGTTGAACCTATTGGCAGATTAGAAGATGTTGAGATTAAAGTCATAGAATTGACGCTACAAGATGAATTTAAATTCATCGATATGAAGATAGAAACAACACATTATCTTATGATGATTGGAAAAAAATGGGCATATGATGGTCAAATGACTATCAACATGGTAAAAAATCAATTAGAGGCACACCAGGGAGATAAGGTTATCATCATTCCTTTGAACAAAGCACATAAACCTTACATTATTTTGGCTAAACTAGATTATCCATATGTCATGAAAGAAACTATCTGGATGAAGGTAAACTTTGAGGAAAACAAAAAATCTATGTGCACAACCAAGTGTAACTTCTTGTATAAGCATAATAGTTGAATACAACTAAACAATGGAGCCCTAAACTAGTAGTTACTCAATCATTGGAAACCTAATTTATCATATAATATTATGTATCTATGTCTAAAAAAACCCTAATAATTAAGAAGTTAACTTCCTCTTTAAAGAAAATAATCATATATAAGATTATATAGATTCAAGTAGAGAAGGCACTTTACCTTGGAAAATAGATTTGTCTATCAGTGACGACTTAGACATGTACCTACTCAACTAGGCTAGAGGTGATCATGAAATCTAACCTATGAGAATGGTGTTTACACATTAAATACAAAATAATATGTACTATGAAATTGAGAATATCAATCAATTCATTTTGTGCCTATAAGTGTATGTACCTACCATCAACCAACAGGTCAGTGCCCTAAACTATGCTCTAAAGGGAGGTATAGTGATATGGTGGGCAATTCATATAAATGATCAACTCGATTAGGATGATTCATGTGAGCTCATGATTAGCAAGTCCAAAATATTATAGGTCATTATAAGTAATTGGCCCTTTTTCCAAGAAGGTGAGTGTCCTAAAATTCATATTCATAAATATGTTGAAATTTGGACTGAGGAACGTGTTACATTAAATTATTTGGTTCACATCTTATATTATACACTTTCTCCTTTACCATCAACATGGTATATGCATCAAGAGCATAGGAGGAAGATAAAACATTAGGAATAGGTATAAAGTGATTTCATATAGGTGTTTTTTTTGAAGATGAGAACCATCTGGTTCATAATGCATTACTGAAAATCAAACATTTCCTATGCCATGGGTACATAGAATATTTAAGAACCATTGTTAAATCCACTATATATAATAATGTAACTTCTAATCTCAATTCATCATTACAAAGATATAAAACTACCAATAAATAATAAAAATCTCCTACACAACCATGCCATCAAATACAAGATGAAGAAGAGGACATTGAAGACTCTGATTTTGATGGTGATATCGATTTGACTAATTTATTTGAACCTAAATAACTATCAAAATCAATAAATCACCTCAATGCAAAATTGACTAAATAGGAAATGATACAAAACATAAAAATTATTGAATAGGATGGGCACTAAATGATGCAAGAATCTATTGATGAAGAAAAGTGCAATATTTACTAGTAGCCCATTAAAAAGTATGTAGCAAACATCAAAACTAAGGAGGTTCCCAAATTACTTCATATAAGTCATTATTTGATAGAAACTAAAGTTTTTGAAGCTATACAATTCCTATGAGATTATAAAGATGTATTTCCTAATAAATATCTAAAGATGTATTTTAATTAATTATGGAATTAAAATTAGTTTATAAATATCTAAAATAGACATGATTTTAAGAGTTCAATAAAATAAAGAGACAAAATTTGAATGAAAATACCATACGTGGTTTGATAATGGAGTTCGACTATAAAGTCTACATCTTTGAATCTACTCCAATCGGGGATTGCTCCTTATTAATTATATAAAAATAACTTAAAAATATTAATAAGTCTTTAAAATTCATCTTAAGGCCTTCAAATCTATCTCAGAGAATCTCTTGAAACCATATTAATTCGTTTGAGTCATAAAATTCTTCTCCATTTCTCTCCACACTCTTTACATGCCTTGGAAACACTATTCACATCCAAAACTTGGCTTTAATTACAATCTAGAGCTCAATTTATAGTGTTTTTATCAAACATCCAAATTCATTGGGAGCTTATCCTTTTACCTCAAATAATAAGGTTCGATTCCCTTCCAATGGTTTTGGTCTTATCCCAATGTTTTTGGTGGCAATGAAATCTAATATCCCACATTTGGGAAATGAAAAGTAAGTTTTTTTTTAAAATGCCACAAATTTGGAGGTTTATAATGCCAAGTATTTGGCATTACCTTTAATTTTGTGGGAATGTGGTGGAGTTTGGAGAGTATGTGGGGGGACCATGGAAAAATACATGGATGTTTGTGGCATGAACATAGGGTCTTGTGGCGTATACGTAAAATAATGAGGGGTCACATGGAAATTTTGGAGGGTCTTGAAATTTTGAGGGACTTTGGAATGAAATTTAATTAATTACATAATATTCAAAATTAGACTGTATTAAATTGGTGTCAATCCATGTGGTGGATTGAGGACCCACCATGTGGTCAAATTTCTATTCACCACTTATCGACATTCATCGATTGTTGACCTCTCATCACTTTTCAACAAAACCTAATTTTTTTAATTTTCCTAAAGTGATATTCCAAGTGCCATAACTCATGCATATGGGCTCCATTTTTCAAAACAAAAAATACATTGAAAATCTCTCGATGAGCCCTTCACCATGGCATTGATAAACCTATAATTTGAAGACTTTATTTTTGGAGTGAAATATAGATCCTCTTGGATCACTCACAAAAATCATCCCTAGTATTTATTGAGGTAGGATCTAGACCCCTATACCATTGTAGGGCCTTTCCTTTCAAGGATGGAGCTATTAGTCTCATGTCTAATTTCTCCTACATAATGTTATGGACTGAGCAAAGGTTTGGAATGTCAGCCATGTGCCCTACACGAGTGGTAGAGTTTAACCCTGTAAAGTATGGTAGACTCTTTAAAGAGGAAATAGGGTTATCATCATGTTGCTTAAGGTTAAGAGGGATGCCACCATTGAAGGGTAAAAAAGGTTACAATCTAGGCCTTGCCATTTACATTTGCTTTGGTGGACTTTTAGTAGATTGAATATGGGAAAAATTTGTAGATTTTGGAGATGTGGGAGAATTAGCGGGTAATAGGTTGAAGTTTGAAACTATTACCCTTTTCCTCCTTGAAATATTCAAATGAAATTCAATTAACTAAACTTTATTACCTTTTGAAGCAGACTTGGTAGAGATTTGGTGCATGAATTTTCCCTCGAATCTACTGATGATTGCTCCAAGACTTTCAAATGTTCTCCCACATTACCAATCTATCCTAAGTTGATGTCCAAATGCATTGATTAAAGTCCCACTGGGCATGCCATAACTATTAGAGACTTAGGTTACACCCTATTTAAAAGTAGAAGTGTTTAAGTCCTACTCTCAAACCTAGTCCAATATGGCAATGACCCTAGGTTTTGGGTTACCTAATCTTGGGCCAGACGTCTAGGATTTTTAATGAGGCTAGCTCCTTAGATATGAAAATTTGAATCTCTCTTATTAAAACTTAATATATTGGGATGAAAAGGGGAGGACATATATGAATTAAAACCCACTTTAAGTATGGTGATGTACCAAATGTGCAATGATCCACTCTCAACTAGGACACTTTCATGACTACTAATGAATCCAACGGAGACAAGGATTGATCAGATTATATGAGAGGGTTCCAAACATGAGTATTTTGTATGAAGGTTGAAAAAAGACCTAAAACTTGAATGATAGAAAGTGATAGGTCTATGTAAGACACTATGGACATATAACACTTTAAGAGAAACCTCACTAGCTAACACTTCACATAACCTGCAAGAAACTAACAATCTTGAAGCAAGGTACATGAAGGACACACATGTGATGAATAAGCAACGTACACTCTATAAATAAAACTCCAATAAAGTATAATTATCATTAAAATAGAATCTAAAATTATCTTATATTACTTCAAAAGAGTTTATAAAGTTATTTTAGTAGAGGTTTGTTATACCCAGTCGAGGGATGAAAATCAAAAGCTCAATGCCTATATTTATACGAAGAAATAAAAGCTAGGGATAGAAATTTTGGTTCTGAAAGGGTGATTAATGAGCTCAATTACACTCAAAATAGAAGTTATAACCACCATACATTTATTCTCCTTCAAAAATATTAATTGATTAGGGCCAACTCAAAAAATAGTTGAAATAATCACACCATTCCTTCTCCCACTTCTCCCTACATTGGTGCTCTTATAATAGCTCTTAATTGATTAGGATCCTTCAAAAAATACAGTCTTTACCAAAAGATTAACCATACCATATATTTTGGACCTGTTTCATCATCTCATTTTATCTTGGAAGTTTGATCTCAATATTAGCCATTGATCCTTAACCTAGGCTTCACATATTAAGACACTTGTCACTACCGTGTGCTTTCTATGGATTCACTGTTAGCTTCATTTGGTTAGTGATTTTGAGCCACATGGTAGCCTTAAATTTAATATGATATATTTGACCTAAACACTATTGATTTCTTCTACTTAGTTAAATGTGTGTCATTGATCTTAGTCTATAAGATCAAACTCACACCATTGATTTTGTAACTCGCCATGGTTGTGACACTTGGTAAGAACTAGTTTGTCCTTGGGATCCTCTGAATCTTTAACCTTTACTCACTATCAATATGATTTGGTATGATGGATCATGCACCATTGATATTATTTTGAACCATTGGTTCTATCAATTTTCCATGTACTATTAGATATTCATATGAGCTCCCAAAATCTTTACACTTATATTCCACACGTTCAATCTTAAGATACATTGACCTTTTAACTGCAAGCTCATCGTTGATCTTTGATGCATTATTTGATGCAATAAATTAGATCTTATAGACCCATTGACATCAGTGATCACTCTTTTATCATTGGATATTTAATTGAGCTTTCACAATTTGGATACTTGTCATCCCCACAATTATCTTTTGAATCCAAATGACTATTTCATGAGGCTTGAACTTGATGTCCCCATACATGTCTTGTTAAGGATTTTTAAATCAAAATGGTTAATTGATGAAGATTTAACTTGATGTCCTTAGGCACTTATCATATTGTTGGTTCATTTTTAAAGGCTTTTAGAAAAAAAATACACCAAGACACAAAATTTGTAAAGGAAAGACATAACATGTAGTGCATCTGCTAAGATAAGATTGGAATATGCCTGTATAATAATTGACTATACATGTATTGAAGACCTTAAACATGACTAATAAGTATAATATAAACATAATTCATTACCATTTAAGGTATAGGGTTGGGGAATTTCTATTTTTAGAAATTAACTATTAGGTTCTCAATGACAAAGTGTGCCTTAGAGATCATGCATGGACCCTACTGTGTTTGCTTTGATAGGTAAGGTAATGGATGTTGATGATGTGTTAATCATGTTTGAGAGGTAATATGAGGGTTCAAGAGTGATTTTTATACATTTTGAATTGAAATGCATCCATTGGAATAGGCTTGTGAATATCTAGGTTATCCTACTCATTTTGGTAGAACTTATTGAGTAAGTAGATTGATGACATTAGCATTCACACGTGTGAAGGTGTTAGAATAACATGGTAACATGGGTTTGTTTATATTTATTCTTAGATCACCTATTTAAAACTTTAAGTATTGACATGATGTTTATCAAAATTTATGGTAGTGCAAAGTTGGTCTCCTAGGTAGATTTCACTAGTTTCCATAGTCAAATTTGCATTAAAAAGTGATCGTTGGATTTCAAATATTTGAATTTACAAAGGAAAACTAGTTTACAATGTTTTGTTAATAAATTTTGATGATGGATGAATTTGATATTGGTATAAAAATAAAATTTGTATATAACTTAAAGGGAAATCTAGGAAAACTATTTTGGAGGTTTGAATGGTTGTACACTTGCACTTATTGTGGTCCAAAGTTGACTGAGGGTTTGAATTTCTTCTACAAGTGACCCAAGAAGGATGTTTGACTTTTAATTGATAGTTTTTGATTTTTAAAGGTGAATTATCTATTGGAGAGTGTTATATACTCCTTTAGGATCATTTACATGGATTTTAGAGGTTTTACTAATCCATCTTTAGTATGATCAATTAATTATAAGTTGACTTTTGGTTTGTTCATGGTGTTTTCATGTACAATAAAAATGATTGATAGGTTTTTCATATGTAGAGGAGTGTAGTGATGTATGAAATAACTTGAGTATGTCTTAGGGTGATCCAAAACTTAGAAGTTCTGGTTGATAAATATCTCAATAGCATAGAAATAACACAGTAACAATGAATTCTCTGAGAAGAGATGTACCGATCCAAAACTTAAAAGTTATGGTCGATAAATATCTCAATAACATAGAAATAACATATTAACAATGAATTATTTGAGAAGAGATGTAGTATTACTCAAGATCGCAATACAAATATATGCTTATCTCTGGGAAGAGATGTCTGTCTTCACATTTTGGGTTACCTCTTCATTTATAAACATTTTGAAAGCATGGGGAGGATGTGTAAGGTCACCAATATCAAGGTAGATTAAGTGGTTTGACTTCCAAGATTTAAAACAATACAAAATTAGAGGAATTACTATTTTTAGAAACTTACTATTTTTAGACTGCACTACTAAAATTGAAATTTGGGGCACTTTCATTGGGTTTTTAGGGGTAAAAATTCATTGAGCAGATATAAATGCCATTTCACGATGTTATCCTCATTATTATCTTTCTAATGGTTCAAATGGTGAGTCAATTGGAGCTACGGTGCAAAAGTTATGGCTCCCAGAAGTTCTGTCATCAATTAGGGTGGAATTGTCACCCGAATTGTCACCTAAATTGTTGCCTGGATCATAGGGGTCATCTAGTGAGGGTTTATTCACTTTGAAATGGTCTTATTTTCCTAGTTTTTCTTTGTGAAGTGTTAAAAGGATGAATAGGTCTCTATGGACCTATAAGGGCTTCTTAAGCCTAATTAAAAGATGTTATTGCTTAACTATAATGTATCAAAAATATGGATGACCTATGTAGGTGAAATTTATCTTATTATAAGTGTGATATAAGCCTTAATATTTAAGGTATGTATTATAGCTAACCAAGCATATGGTAATCATGAAAGATCTATAAAGAGCATAAACAAAGTTGAAGGTTTCTAGAGTTGACAAACGAAGAAAATATAAGTGTGAGAGTGCTTGGTGGATATATTAAAGAGTAGAGTAGTGTGAGGAATATGTGTGTGACCTAAAGGTCATATTTGTGATGTTATAATAGTGTTCTTTCAGGGTTAAAGATTCAAGATGAGTCAATAGGTGTAGAGTGATCAAAAAGGTTGTTTTGGATGCATTACTTATGTGTGAAGGCTTGAGGAAGATTGAAGGGTTTAAGAGAGTTTATATTAATTATTTTAAAATCATATTAAAAGGAAATAAAATATATAGAGGTGTTGATATCAGAAGGTGTTGTGTGGGTACTCAACATCTAGGATAAGTGGGTGCTTGTTCATGATTAGGGGTTGGTGATCCTTGTGAAGTGGGTGCTTCACTAAAGTCTCTTTTTTGTAAATATCTTATAGGATTTTAGTACACTTTTTTTCATACTTGAGAGTGTTTTTTATCCCCCATGAGTGTTTCCCACATGATCCATGTGTTATGTGTGTTGATCTTGCATAATTTCCTTTGTTCCTTACAATAGTTGTTTATATGCTTCATGAATGATTTTGTTGATTGGTTAAGAGTTTGAATTTTTAGAATTGGAATTAAATTTATTGCATCACTTATTTACCCCCATTCTTAGTGATTGTACCTTTAAAAATTGGTATTAGACCCATACATTCTTTTCAAATTTTAACCACTTGAAGGTGATCAAAGGTATAATGGGTAGTTATCAAATACAAGGTGGTTTATGTACTAAGTAAGAACCACTATTTAATGGATACAACTATGATTTTTGGAGTGCAAGGATGAGGACTTACATCATGTCTCTAGGTTTAGACATTTTGAAATCTATTATGGATGGTTATTTCACACCCCTACTCCTTCAACTAGTATAATGGATAAGAAGTTGAGTGAGAACAACTCTAAATCAATGAATTCTATCATTTGTGGCATATTAGAGGCTGAGTTCACCAAGGTAATCCATTTAAAATATGCCAAGGAAATTTGGGATAAATTGTAGATCATAAATGAAGGAGATTCAAAGGTTAAGTTGGCTAAATTATAGACCTACCAAAGGTAATTTGAGGCCCTCAAAATTTAAGAAGAAGATAATGTAGCATCCTATCTTCTAAGGGTTGATGAGGTGGTAAACATGATCAAAGGTTTTAGAGAGGAGATTAAAGAAGCCATTGTTTTATATAAAGTATTAATGTCTCTTACCCTCAAGTTTGATTCAAATATTTCAACTATAGAAGAGAGTCATGATCTCACCAAGATGAAGATTGATGAATTGCATGGAATCCTTACTAACTATGAGATGAGATTCAATGAGGACACACCACCAAAGAAGGAAGCAACCTTCAAGGTGATCAAGGAGACAAAATGAAATAAGATAAATTTAAGTCTTAAAGACTTTGATCTTAATGAATATTAACTTGAAGCCATGATTGTAATAAAATAGAATGTAGGATTAGGTAAATATGAAGGGAGGCTTCCTTTTAAACTTTTTTCATGTGGTAAAGTTGGTCATTTTGTAGATAAGTGCCTAGATAGAGGAGAGTCTAAACATAAGGAATTTCATAAGGAATCTCATGAGGATGAGCACAAGAAATTTAAGGGTCTTAGCAAGTATAGAAAGTTATTCAATAGAATAAATGGTAAGAAGGTGTCATATAAAGGTAGTAAGAGCCTTTACCATAAATAAAATAGTAACTCATCTACTAAAGAAGAAGGAAACACATTAGATAGTGATGATTCATCTCATTATGAGGACAAGGAGACACTATTCATGTCTCTTGGGGATGATGAATTTGAATGGTCTTTTGCTAGAGATAAATTTGATGGAGATATCTCAAAGGAAGAAGATGAGTAAGTTACTCTTGAAGACAAATATCTGAATACCTTGGAAGAGTTGAAGCTTCTACAAGGGAAAAATAGAAATCAAACATCCTTGATAAAGACTTATGAGGAGAAAATTAGGTTATTTGAAGAAAGTTTGAGAAATGAAGTCAAAGAGCATGATGAGATCACTTAACATATTGAAACTTAGGTTTGCACCCTTGATGAAGAGGTAAAAAGTAAGGATACAAATTGTGTCAAATATAAATCAGAGATGGAGTTTTTGTAGATAAAACTAGATCAAGCTATGAGAAAGCTTGAAACATATAAGAAATTTGAGAAAAGTAAAGTTGATCTTAATGACCCATTGAGTAGTCAACAGGTCTCAAATGACAAATCAAGCATAGGCTTCCATGAAGATGTTTAAAAGGATAATAAGATTGAGAAGATAGTGATGATAGATTAGGAGACTAATCATGCTAAGGAGAGTACTAGTAAATAAAATAAGAATGATAATATAAATAAGAATCATAAATTCAAAATCTACAAAAGTTCAAATCAAATCAAGCAACCCAATACATTAAGGTATGATAACTCCTTCAATGGTTAGTATTATTATCAGTTTGGACATAAGATCATTGATTGAAAGAGAAAATCTTCTATTAAGAGATTTGCATGGAATTATGAGAAATATAATGATAAGCATGAAGAATATCATCACTCAAGATAGTCAACTGATTCACAAGGAAAACATGAAATCTTATATTACATGTGTGAAGGGATTGCTCATATTGCAAGGTCTTGTAATGCCTTCATCAGGAAATCATATGATTAGGTGTATGAATGGGATAATGAAAATTCAAGGAGTCATCATATGGCCCATACACAAGGTATAAACAATAAGAGAAACTTCATTTGTTTCAAGTGTCAAGAGAGAGGTCACATAGCAAGGTTTTATAGGAATGGTCAAAATTCTACTTCAAAGAATGACCATCATATCATGAATAAAAGGATCCATAATAAATGGAGACCTATGGAAGTGAATGAAAAATAGGTTCAAAATAGAATATTTGACATGAAATAATAAGGTAAAAATTAAAGTTTCAAATAACAATCCTTATTTTCCCAAGGGAATAAGAAGATCAAGCAGGATTCTAAGTCAAAAGGAAAGAATGAAGTTAAGAACCCAGTCAAAGTCAATTTGATGATGAGGTAGAACTAAAATTAAAGTGAGATAATGGGGATGTGGGAGTCTCCTAAGTTTTGGGACCTTTAGTTCATCTATGACAAGTGGGTTTCTCTACCTATGCTTCTTAGGAGACATCTTTCATATGTAGAAGCAAGTGTATGTGTTCTAGGTGATGAACAAAGTATAGAGGTATGCAAAGTTATTGATTGGTCTTTAAGACCAATGCCATTTTGGTATTTAATAGATGATATTATGTTACCAAAAGTTGTGTTGATCATTATAAAGTCATTAGTTAAGGATGAACAAAAAATTCATGAGCTTTATCCATAGGTTTGTGATGAAAATCTTCAAGAAATCTATTCAAGGACATTGGTCCTAAAAGCAAGTTTTAGTCAAATTTTGATGCTTTGTCTAGGAGGTCAAATCATGAATAATGAAGGTAAGGCTGATATAGAGTGCGGAGAGGATTTTTACAAGTGTATTCCATGGGTTTATATGTGATCATCTAGTTAAAATATTCATTCATGACCATTTGTTTAATTTGACCATTTTGTTCAATGTTCACTATCTAGTATGTGTTCATCTTACAAAATTAATGCATTTGAGGCCTATGAAGTTAACCAAGGGTAGAGTCCAATTAGATTTTATGTGTTCATGTGAAAAATATTTTGAGGAGATGTCATAAGGCTTCTATAATCATTATAAGGTGTTTTAGCATAGTGAATATTGCGTACACAAGGTCTGTATGCACAACATGACTAGTTTTAGGTGTCAAATAAAGATTGGTGAGTGTTAAATATGACTTTTTGGTATAAAAAGATGTGTTGACCTCATAAAAGTATTATTTTTGTGGTTTCATGTTTTTAATGTCTTTTGAGGGTAAGTTGAAGAATTTTTAAGGCTCTTGGGTATGACAGTCCTTGCTTAAGGGCTAGTAGGTTAAAAACCATTTCATGGTTATATGGGTTCCCAAAGGAGTCAAACCTAAAAAAATGGTTCAAAAGTGTTTATTTTTGACCTATAGGTGTGAGAGAAGTTTTAGGAGTTGTAATTGACCATAAGGTGGTAAGATGACCTTATTTCATTTTGATGCCCTAAGTTTTACACCATATGGGTTAGTGACCTTACCAAAGGATTTGAAGTTTGAGGCTTATTAATCTATTGAAATGGCCAAAAGGGTTCTCAAAAATTTCTTTATAATCATCTAAAAGTGTATATTTTGATCTATGGTTGAGATTTTATGCAAATGGAGGGTTAATTGGTAGGTCAATTTGTGAAGGATCTATGGTATAGGGGAAGATTTTAATTATTATTATTGGCATGCATGAGGGGGAATAAGAGTGTGCATGAAATATGAAATTTCAAGTCATGAGGGTGCATACACAAAAAGTTATGGGCTCTATAATGTTCAAATAGGGCTACTAGGCCTATAGGCAAGGCTAGTGTGAAGAAGAGTGGTTTTTTATCATTTTATTCAAAATTAAAAGGTATTATTATCCATTAATATGTTTATAAATTGGATTTATGCATCATATATTCTTGATAAAGAGTTTTAATGACCACTCTTCATTCTATGGGTGGCTTGTGAGAGAAAATGTGAAGGCAACTATGAAATTTCATCATGGTTGGAGGTGGTCAGAAGGTGATCAAGGGGTTACCAAGTTTATGTGACTTAATGGGAGGCCATATAAGTATTATAAAGGTTTTATCACTCCTATTTTCTTCATATTGTTCATTTCTTATTCATATAGTATTATCAATGAGCATGCTTGAGGTAGTCATGATAAGGAATGGTATGCATATTGATAGGGGAAGTTTTATCATATCTCAAAGGATATGCCTTCTTTATTTTGGATTTTAAAACATTTATAGATCCTCATGATCAGTAGGTAATCCCACTTTGTCATTGTGTCAAAGGGAGAGAAAGTGTTTGTAAAGGGAGAAAGAGTATGTGCACAATTTTTTTGTTGGCTTTGAAAAAATTTACAAGTGTTGACATCAATGAAAAAGGGGGATATTTTTTAGGTGTTATAAATTATGTCCTTAAGGTGGTCAAGAGTTTCCATGAGATGATATGTATGCATGGTTCTTACAAAATGTGCCTTAGTGATCATGCATGGACCTTACTGTGTTTACTTTGATAGGAAAGGTGATGGATGTTGGTGATGTGATAAAAATGTTTAAGGTGTCATATTATGGGTTAAGAGTTCTTGGTATACTTTTTTAAGTGAAAGGAACCCATTGGAATAGTGTTGTGAAGGTCTAGGTTATCCTAGTCATCTTGGTAGAACTTCCTAAGTAGATTGATGATGTTAGAATTCACATGTGTTAAGGTTTAAAAAGAAAGTGGTCACATGGGTTTATTTATATTTGTGCCTAGATCATGTGTTTAAAATTTCAGGTCTTTACACGAAGTATATTAAAATTTATGGTAGTACAAAGTTGGTCTCCCAAACAGATTTTACTAGTTTTCATAGTCAAATTTGCATTAAAAAGTGATCGTTGGAATTCAAATATTTGAGTTTACAAAGGAAAACTAGTCTACAATTTTTTATTAATAAATTTTTATGATGGATTAATTTTATGGTGGTATGAAAATAAAAGTGGTAGATAAATTCAAGGGAAATCTAGGAAAAATGTTTTGGATGTTTGACTGGTCGTACACTTGCACTTATTATGGTCCAAAGTTGATTGAGGGTTTGACTTTCTTCTGCAAGTGATTTGAGAAGGATGTTTGAGTTTTTATTGATGGTTTTTGGATGTTTCAAGGTTAATTATTTATTATATACTCCCTAAATATCATTTTTATGGATTTTGGAGGTTTGACCAATTCATCTTTAGTATGAAAAATTACTTACAAATTGACTTTTGGTTCATTCATGGTGTTTTCATGTAAAAGGCAAATTATTGATAGGTTTTACATATGTATAGGTGTGTAGTGATGTATGTAACCACTTTAGGATGTATTATGGATCATATAAAAAGGACATGTGTGCTTTTAAATCGTCTTATGTTCCTAATTTTGCTCGATGAAGTGTTAAAAAGATGAATAGGTTTCCATGGACTTATAAGGGCTTCTTAGGCTTAATTGAAAGATGTTATTGATTAAGGGTGATCTATAAAAACTATGGATGACCTATTTAGATGAAATATATCTTATTCTAAGTGTGATAGAATTATTAATAGTTAAGGTATGTATTATAGCCACCAAGAAGATGATAATCATGAAGGCTCTATAAAGAGCATAAACAAAGATGAAGGTTTCTAGAATTGACAAGCGAAGAAAAGATAAGTGTGAGAGTGATTGGTGGATGTATTAAATATCATAAAAGTTTTAATAATATGTGTGTGACCTAGAGGTCATATTTTTGATGTGATAATAGTGTTCTTGCAGGGTTGAAGATTCAAGATGAGCAAAGAGGTGTAGAGTGATCCAAAAGGTTGTTTTAGATGCATTACTTATGTGTGAAGGCTTGAGGAAGATTTAAGTTTGAAGAGAGTTTATATTAAATATTTATCCATTAAATTTTAATTCAATCATATCTTTGTATGTGTTGATATCATAAGGTGTTGTGTGGGTACTCAACATCTAGGAAAAGTAGGTGCTGGTTCATGATTAAGGGTTGGTGCTCCTTATGAAGTGGGTGATTCACTAAAGTCTCTTTTTTATAAATCTATTATAAGACTGTAGTCCACTTTTTTTTATACTTGAGAGTGGGTTTTATCCCCCATGAGGGTTTCCCACATAATCCATGCGTTATGTGTGTTGATCTTGCATAGTTTCCTTTGTTCCTTGCAATGATTGGTTTATATGCTTCATGAATGATTTTGTTGATTGGTTAAGAGTTTGAGTTTTGGAATTGGAATTAAATTTATTGCATCACTAATTAACCCCCCTCTCAATTATTTTACCTCTAATAGTATACACCATACCTAGATTATACTTAGTTTTTGCACTAGGTTTTTACTAGTTTTATAACATAATTGAACCTTAATCTATTTGTAATGGTTGGTTTGTTATTTAAACTAGTTTTACACTGGTTTTTACACCAAAACAATCTATTGGGATTCATACAAGAATTGAAAATTAATTCACTAATTTGGGCATGTGATGATGGATTCAAGAAAACCTTAAGATCTTAAGCACACTTGCCTATTGATAAGGATTAGGGCATACACAGTCCAATCTAATCTATTCAATGCAAATGAAATCTCTAAGGATTATACCCTCTAAAGTCACTATTTTTTCTATAGTTTTTGAATTAGGAAAAACATAATGGTTCATGTACCCAATCATGTGTATTCATTCCTTAGAATTCATTAGTTCCTTATGATTTTATTTTTGATATTTATCTTAAGTAAAGATTGATATTACATATGTTTCATTTTAGGTTTGGATGGAGCATAGTTCAACAATTAAGTTTTTGTATGCACTTTTAATTTTACTCTAGTAATTTCACTTTTATGCATTACTAGAATACTAATGAGGATAAATCTAGACACATAAATTTACATTTAAGCTAAACCAATGAACTTGTGATGATAATTTTGACACACTTAGCTCATGACCTATCTTAGGGCCTTTTGATCACTTTCAACCACCTTACAAACAAAAAAGTCACTCTTTTAAGTTGATTGATGAACCCATACTACACTTTTATAATAAGTTATCAACTTCAGCCATCATTTTGGCCATGCTAGACCCCTAACACCACTAATTATTCCCATTGGATAATAATTATTCCAGGTCTCCTTTCTTGTCTTCCTACTAAATATTGGCTAATTTTCATAATTGAAAGTTATGAAAATGTTATCCTATGTCACTAATAATCCCCATTCGAATGAATTTCATATATACCACTATATAAACACTTTCTAAACCATTTTACACACAAGAGGTTACCACAATAAAAAAACCAGAATTCTAATTACACATTAAGAACAAATCTCCTTTATCTCCCAATTCTAATTAAATACCAGCTTAGAATCCTAGTGTTAAAGTCTGAATACATATCCAAAGTCACAATTCATGGTTAAGGTACTTAATCACACTAGTATTACACCAATATCTAACACATTACATTAGTTAGTCACACATCACCGTAACATGGGAAAACTAAATGAATTTTTTTACCACTTTTTCGTATTGGTATATAGGTAGTGTTTAACACATGGGGTGTTGAGGTCACACCCAAATTCAAGTATTGACCCCTTTTTCTTCCATTGATTTTCATTAGTCTTGACATGTCAAGGAGCTAGGGTTTTCAAGTGAAAAAAATTATATAATGGTCTCTATAGCTAATCAAAATATCCTACACAAATCATATAACATACATATGAAGGCAAAAAAACCCATAAACCCTATATCTTCACTATCTATTAAACAAGGCTAGCCTCATAGAGGATAAAATCACCCTGCTTTCCTATCTAACATAGGTCGCTATTATCCAGAGATCTAGCCACCTCCAAACCTTACTTCACAATTAGAAAACCTACACAACCTACCAATTTTAGCTTTTGATTCATCCCATAGTATAATTATCTAGCTAAGTTATATTTTTCTATTTCACTTTCCTTATTTAATAGTTTACAAATTCAACAAGTTTAAAATTAGTGAATGTTTGATATTTGCATTATTATTAATCTTATTTTTTAGAGTAGTTTATCACTTAGGTAATCTACATATTGAAAGGTTTTCCCAACTTTGATAGAATATTATTGAAACTATGGTTTTAAGGTGGAAAATGGTAGAGGATAATATCAACCAATTAGAATACTAGTGGTAGTCATTCTTATACATAATTAGTCAATTATATCCTTGCAAAAATGACATCTTATAGTGTAGAGTGTGAAAATAGAGAGATAAATGGTAGAAATGGTTAAATTGATCACTTTTTTTAACTATTTAGATCTAGAAAGTGAAAAATAAGAGCTAGGAGGCCAATAATTCAACAACAACCAAGGGATTTTAAAAAAAAAAAAAATTAGAATATTTGAAAATGTAACATTCTAACAAATGATTACATCAATATGAGAATAATAAAAATCTATGAGAAGTGGTAAATGAATCACTTTCCTTGAATGAAATTTGATAAATGTGCATATATTAAAATTTAAAAAATGTATCATGTGTAGTAAGAAAACTATCTAGATCACTACTTTTGTAATCTTATGTAGTAAAAGTAGCTCTAAGAGATGTAGAATGATATGCAATTCGATCATAACTAATAGTAAATTATGCCAAATGTTATACCTTTTGAGGAATATGTTGATTTGTATAAATCACCAATTTGGAATGTGATGGTGCTTATTGAGAATTAAACAATTATAGTCATTAAAATTAACATTCAATGCTAAAAAAGGAACTTGTGACCATCTATTTATACACACTTAGCTCATGCCTGATTCTAAGGATCTAAGTTATCATTACTTTGATTTTATGTGGATGACCCTTAGAATTTTGAAAATATGATATAGAACATTATTATAATTAATTTAAATCAACCTAAACTCATTATCAGATTGATCCACACTTCCATTTTATCTATCTCTACTTTTCAGACTAGGCCACTCCTTTGGGACTATCCCATTCATTGGTAGTGTCTAAGTCTACTTGATACATCTTCCCTCAAAATAACATATATTTTTTCAAATTTAAATTAACCTAACAAGTTATCCTACATGTTTAACAAGCACCATCCAAGGAATTTAAAAAAAAGAACACTATCAAGCCTCATTTTATAACCATTTTCTCACTAGAGGCTCACATGATGAAAAACACTAGAACATATAATTACACATTGAGAGGAAAACATATATTCTTACTAATTTTGAGTCCACACAACCCTAATAACCCTGAGCTTTGTATGAATACACCTTAAATGTCACAAATCATTGTTGAAGAACATAATTACATTAGGATTGCATTAACATATAACATTGCACTATTATTTCACAACACCACTGTAGTATGGTAGAACTACATAGAGTTTGATCCCTCTTTGGAGTATTGGTATGTAAGTAACACTAAACATAGGGGGTGTTGATGTCAATCATAACTTAAGCTACTAACCCATTTTTCCTATTCATTCTATTTATTCCTCATTGTCTATTGATCTAGAATTCCAAGTGAAGAAGAAGGCATATAGTGGATTCCATAGTGAATCACACATATCTAATCATGCAAACAAGATGTATAGGTGAAGGTGCACATACCCATTTTTACACAAAGGTAAAAAAACTCTTCCAGGCACCAACTCACCCTACATACACCAATGTAACATGACCTAGTTCAAATAACATGACCTTATCCCATATAGATGCATAGCTCTATTATTGATTTACAATGACTTCATACAACCATACAATCAATTTCACAGTTGTAATCACAACCATGTATTATCTAATTTCTAACTAAGTCATTCTTATTTTTTCTTTTCCATTTCAACATATTTCTAAAAATAGCAAGTTTCATATCAGTTTATGTGATTTATTGTACATCTTAACATGCTGATTTATGAAATAGTTTATCTCAATAATTTCTATTCATTTCATAATCCAAATTTTGATAAAACTACACCTTTTTTTGATAAATTTACTTTTATACCTTTATCTAAATTGGTTGAATATAAACCTTTTGCCTAGGTGTAACATTTGAAAATGTTATTTACTTTTGCATAGTTGTATCTTTGAACTATTATGGTGGATGGGTTGGATGAGGTACACTATATTATAGATGTTGCTCATACTTGATTACTGAAATTACAAGAACTTGATTACAATAAATATATTTTAGGCATCTATGTAAAACAAAAGTTACAACACAACTTTTACAACAATTGACATCCCAATATCATAATAAAGACCCCATTTTTTGGTATAACTAGAAAATAAGTAGATAGTATAGCATGGCCCATTTAAAAAGGCATCACACTGTGTCCCAAAGTGGTTTGTTGTTTTCCATTGAATGTCTTGATACTTTTATAAATTTCTTATATATCAAATTGTGTGTTACCTAATGAATAAATTAATGCCATTGTGCATGCTTTATCACATGCTCCAATATCAAATAACACACTATGAATATGTTTTTGGTCAATATAAGCTCATATACATAAAACAATAAAATCAAAATTGTCATCTACTATCTCAATATCATCAAAAGTAATCATATGATGTGACTATGTATTTTGAACAATTATATAAATAATTCCATCTAATGGATCATCATATGACTTAGGAAGTGGATAAGAATTGAAAGTATGATGCACTATTGAATTTTCCTTGTTAGTATCATGATTAAAAAATAGTTTGCTAATTTTTTTGAATTGATAATTTTCATTCCATTGAGGCTTATTTTCCTCTATAGAAATGCCTAGCTCAAAAACATTATTGTAATAAGATCCTGAATAAGGTGATTGATCTTGAAACATATGTTAGTAGAATTACCATTGCATCTATGATAATTATAATATGTATTGTTATAAAAATATATGCCTTAAGTTTTTCTCATTTCAATTTAGAATGGTGGTGGTAAAGTTATGAGATTACATTCAAGTAAATTTTGTAGTAATTTATGAGGTGGTCATGTTAATCTAGAGAATTGCTTTCTTGGATGATCTGATAAAATAATATTGTTATAAGGTTGAGAAATAACATTAATTGTGATATTTGCATATGATTAGTATCTATTGGTTTAATTTTTATAAGATGGTTTGCTTTAAAACTTCAATTGGAAGTTGGATCAGATGTAAGTGCACCCACTTGAGCTTGTTCAAAGAAATAAACTTGACTTATTTTTCCTTTATTGTATGAAAAATCTCTTCAAATGATTTAAATTTATTAAAAATGACTGATTCATATAAAGGTGCAAGAAAAATTTATTTGAATGTATCTTTTAGTTCATTATTTTCCAAGGTATTAGTGATTTTGGGTAGCATGGTATGGTAAAAAAGTACATAATCACTAATAGGCTCATTAATTACTTGATTAAGCTTATAAATTTATGCGTAAGTAAGATTTTTATCAATGTTATAGCAAAATGATTAAGAAATAAATCTACTAATGGATTTAATGCTTTGATTGATTGAATAGGTAGATCATAAAACCAAAGCAAGGAAAAATCTTTTAAGATTATTAGAAACAATTTGGCTATAATTTTTTCATTAAAAGCATAATCCAAACATGATTCATGACAAGATTTGATATTTTATTCTATATTTCCTTTGCCCTCATATAGTGGAAGCTTAGGAGCTACAAATCCTATAGGTAAAGGATATGGTACAATATTAGGTGATAATGGGTTATGAAATAAAGCTTGTGAATCTAATGATTGGATATATTTGTTATTACTTGAAATAAATGTAACACCTTAGCTTGCAAAAATGTAACCATTTACTCAAGGGATTGTGCCACATACAAGGTATGTGATGTAGGATGTGTAGCTATCAAAGGATTTGGATGAGCCACTTAGTTAGGCATAAACATAGATATTATTTATGGATTTTATATTCTCCTTAACTATATAGGTATGGATGGAATGGTAACATTAAAAATAGGAGTATCGACACTTGTGGTAGGGTTAACAATGTGAAATAGTGGTTTTTGTTGTGCATTGATTTTTTTTTCTTTTTGTGAAATTTTACAAGCTAAAAGGACTTCAATAACTTTGGGTATATCTTGTGGCATTTGATGGAGTCCTTCTCAAAATATGGATAAATGTTAGACTTGCATTTGATTTACTCCATTGATTTCATTAGGATCGATCCTATTTGAACCTTCATGGGTATCTTCTACATTAATATCATTTTGATTAGCTTGTTCATTATGATTATCTTCTTGAAAATATTATTTAGCAATTTGTACATAAAAATATGAGGAACCAATGTTTGCATTAGTGGAATCCATTTTAACAGTGGTTAAGGGAATTTGAATATGATTATCTTACTTAACCTAACACTTAAACTTAAAGGAATATGGAAAACAAGTTTTTAGGTGGCATAGAAAGATAACACGGAAAATATGTTTCAAGTAATGACAAAAATGAAATGTTAGAAACCAAAGAATTTTTTGTGTGTGTGGAGAATAGTAAATTCTTATGTAATCTAAGGTCAAAAGAAGATAATTTTAGTGTCAAGTATCAAATCCAAGATCAAAAGAAAGTGATTTTAGTCTCAACAATTATATTTGAGGTCGAAAGTAACTTATTTAAGAGTTATATTTAAATCCAAAGAAAATGATTTTAGTGTCGAATATTCAAGAATTTACCTAAACCCTAGGATAATTTTTTTGAAACCCTAGAAGGTTGGAACCTTAAAGGAAACTTAGTGTTTTACAATGTTCAAACAATAAATGGGTTCATTAATATGTTTTATCAAAATTTAGATTAAAAGGTGAATTAACCTTAATTGAGATAAATTGAATAGAATCAATTAGAAAGATAGAAATATAATTTTGACAAGAAAAATGAAAGTAATTGATTGAATTCAACAAGGTATAAAATATTGACAAATAAAATGACAAACAAGAAACAAGAAATCAAGAATTGTATTTACAAGTGCCCAAAACCTAGATCTGAGACTGAACAAAGAAAAATTGAGTAGATTGAGGACATGACTAACTCCCACTATTGTCCTACATGGTTAGTCATATTTTTAGTTAAAAATATAAAATTAGGGAATGATCACTTGTGATAGATATATATAGGTTTGTATGCATAGATTAAGCCTTCAAAAATGTGTGGAAAACTTGAAAATAGTTTTTGGTAGGTTGAAACCCTAAAATAGATAAAAATAATTGAAAATCTATAAATAGAAAAAGGTGGAGTGTTACTGGACTTAGCTGATCCCAATCACCCCCATGATGACTAAACACTAGAAATGATATTGATATATTAAATGAAATATATAAGTAGTGTATAAAACACACTTTATATTTGAGCTAGTACTCCAATCATGCAAGGCACCGTAGTATTAAAAAATATTGAATTTGTAATTTGATAAATAGAAAACAAATGAAGTAGTTAATTTTTTCTTTTGAAAATAGAAATTTGAAAAAATATTGAATTTAAAATTTGATAAATGTTTGAATTTCAAAATTACTTGAACTTTGAAATATGAAAATGCTTGAATTTTAAATTTTCTCGCACTTTTAAATATGAAAGCAAGGGAGGAACAAACCATGTATGTGTGAAACCAATGTTATTTTTATGAATTTTCTTGGAGATGATGCTTCCTTGAAGTATTGGAGAATTAGTACTTCCCATGAAGCACTTAATGAAGATTGTTTCCTTAGTTAAACCAATGGAGAGTATGAGGGTGATCAATCCCCAAATTGAATTTGTGTTTATAGAATAAAAATAAAACCCATTGAGGATAATAAAAATCTCAATTTAAATCAGCTAGTAGTTTTAACCCAAAGACATGAAATAATTTGAAATCTAAAATAGATTTATAGACATAATGCTAGAGGGCACAAAACCTCTAAGTTACACACTATTCACTTGAACTGAATCAAACACTACAAATGGCTAATATATTCAATTGAATTTTTTTTCCTAAATACATGATAAAAAGGGAATGGAGTACATCCATTATCCTACCATGTCCAAACATTAATAAATAGTATTTTAAAATATATATATATATATATTATATATATATATATATCATAGTGTACATAAATTTGTATCATTTCCCCATTACAATTATAGAATTTATAATTGTATGTAGATGCCAATTATGAATTATTTTCTAAACTTGTGAATAAACCTATATCATGCACTCAAAATAATTTGAATTTATACTTTGATCCTAAAATATGAGTACATATTCCCCCATAATTTATGCCAATGATTGGATTTTGAACCATTTTCAACTCTTGAAATTGCATTTTATACCAAAATTGATTTTTTCTCTTAAAAAGGTTTATCTCAAGTTTGAAACCCCACTAGAATTCCCTCCTTTTGAGGTGAGGGAGTTGATATGGATAGTCACTCATCTCAAAAATAAAATTTAAATACATGCACAATAATATGTAATCATTGAAAAAATGTAACATATGTGAAAATTATGTTAACATAGTAAGATTTGCATCTTTTGAATTATGTATGTAACATATGAGGTAAGGCCTATAGAAATGTGTCAATGAAGTTCATATTAATAAAAATTAGAATTATTATATTAATTTTAGTAATATGTATCATGAAACTCATCAAAATTATTAAGCTTAATAATCACACAAGCATAACAATGACAATGCCAAACTATAAAGTTGAGGGCCACATACAAGGGATATGTTCAAATGTCACAAAGTGAAATATTACACATAAAATAGACATGGATGATGTCATAAACAAGGGACATGTTAAAATGTGACACAAAACATAGGTCCAAGGGCCAAAAAAGAATGGGCATGTTTAAATGTCACACATACCAAACAAGATGTCATAGAGATGTTCAAATAAGTATGCACATAAAGGCCTAGGGCCACACACAATAGATAAGTATGATCTAATATACCATGTAGAATTAATAGTGCTAATGAAAAATAAAAATAAAAATGTAGTCTAACCATGCATATGTAATGTAATTATATCATATAAAATAATATATTCATGTACACTATGTAAGATATAAATGTTAGCAAGACACTTATAAATAATATAGATTTCAGCAATATAAGAGTTATGGAATGATAACATCTATATATACTATCACCTAGAGATAAGATGTCCCTATTTTAGAAATTATACTGAGTAGAGGCAAGTTAAAAATATTAATCCATATAACAGCTTGTATGTCCTACATAATACTCATGAATATTATTTAAATGCATATGCGATAAATAAAATGCTTTCTATTAATCATGAGATAAATAACATATTGAAAAGATATAAAAATAGATGCCTAATCATGACCAGGTCTTGATTTTGGATTTTTAGAATATTTTGAATGTTTTTAAATTTTGAAATGTTTGATTTTTTTTTTGCATTTTTGAAATCCGTAATTAGAAATAACAACAACTAGTGATAAGCAAGGTGTCAAAATTTGAATAAGTGAGTAATAATATATATATATAATTTTTGACATGTATCAATGTGAAATATGCACTATAAATGATTATATATCCATGTATGAGAAAAATTCTCCCATTATATATGAATTGTAAATTTAAAAATCATATAGGAACATAACTAGTATACAAAGGACTGATTGTACATCCTCATTTCATCAAATATAGAATTATATAATTGTGTTACATATATGAACAATATAGATTTTAAAAAGAAATATTTTACATAAAAAACAATGATTTTCATACTAAGACTAGGTGAAATTTCTAAAAATTAGAAGTATTAAGGCTCTGTGTATTAAAATTGTGATTTCTAGGTGTAAAATAACACAAGACAAGATTAAATAACTAGGATAGTAGTGGTAGTCATTTCTATCAATAACTGATTGATTTTGTCCTTGAAAAAATGACATCTTATCAGTATAGACTATGAAAACATAGAGATAAATGGAAAAATATGGAAGAATTGATCACTTTTTTGAATTATTCAAATCTAAAAGGTGAAAAATAAGATCCAAGTGGTTAAAATGTCAACAAGATCCAAGGGATTCTGGAAAGATTAAATAATTGATTTCATGTGCAAGAAAATGAAAGAACATGATGTAGTAGTCAAGAAACTATGTACAGTTTGATTTTTTCCTTTTAATTATTTAAATGTTTAAAAAAAAATTAGAATATTTTAAAATGTAACATACTAACCATTGATCCCATCAATTTGAGAATAATAACAATCTATGATAAGTGGTAAATGAATCACTTTACTTGAGTGAAATGTGCTAGATGTGAATGTATTAAAATTATAAAATGTATCATGTGCAGTAAGAAAACTATCTAGATCACTACATGTGTAATCTTGTGTAGGAGAAGTAGCTCTAGGAGATGTATATTAATATGTAATTTGAGAAGTAATAATAGTAAATTATTCCAAATGATGTGAATTTTTAGGAACATGTTGATTTATATGAATCATTAAATTTGAAGGTGATGGTGTTTGTTGATATTTAGACACATTTTTCTAATATACTTGATTTTGAATTTGTTTATTTTGTACCTTTCTTAGAATTATTTGAATAAAATCCTTTTATCAAGGTGAAACATCTAAAAATGTAATTTACTTTTACATAAATGTATCATTAAACCATGGTGGAGGATGGGGTGGAGGAGGTATCATAGATTTTATAAGCTACTCATATTTGATTCCTAAAATTGTAATACTTGATTATAATGAATATAATTTAGGAATATATGTACTTTAGAAAGTATAACATGGATATTTTACAACTATGTGCATCTTAATATCATATCAAAGACCCCATTTTGTGGTATAACATGAAAAAGAGTAGATAGTATAGCAAGGCCCACCTGAAGAGTCAACACAATGTATCCCAAAGTGATTTTTTCTTTGCCATAGAATGTCATGACACTTTTAGAATTTACTTATATATCATATTATGTGTAACCCAATGAATAAATTAATGTCATTGTGTATGCATTCTCATTTGATCCATTATCAACTAGCACAACATGAGTAGGTTGTTGGTCAATATAAGCTTGTATACATAAAACATTAAAATCAGAGTCATCATCCACTATCTCACTATAATAATAAGTAATTAGAGGATGTGATTGTGTATTTTGAAAAATTGTACCAATAATTCCATCTAATGGATGGTCATATGACTCAGAAGGTGGATAAGCATTGTAAATATGATGCACTATTGAATTGTCCTTTTTAGTATCATGATTATGAAATGATTCACTAAAAAATATTTAATTGATAATTTTCATCCTATTAAGACTCAGTTTCCTTTGTAGGAGTGCCTAGATCAATAAAATTATTGTCAATAAGATCTTGAATAAGGCGTTAGAGCTTGAAACATATGTTAGCATAATGACCATTGCATATAGGGTAATCAAAATATGCATTGTGATAGGCTAAAAAAGTTATTGACATAATAAAAATGAAATTCTATTTCATGATTCAAGTTCAAAGAGAGCAAACATTACAATATAAAAGACAAAATGGTTGTTCACTTCATATTCACAATGTGACACTTCCTATTCCTATGGGAATGAAAAAAATTTATTAAAAAATACAAAGCTACCTAATGAGACAAAAAATATTTAGGAATAGATAAAATTATATACTATATTATTAAATTCCCCATTAATCTACATGGGTCATTATTGGGCCAAGTATTCCTCTGAACTTTTCAAAATTTTCTCATCCAAACACTTTTGTCAAGATATCTATTGGTTGTTCTGTTATAGGGTAATGTTACAACTTGACACTAATATTTTTCACATGTGATAAAAAAAATGAAATTTATTATTGATATGCTTGGTTCAGTCATGAAAGACTAGATTCTTACCATTTGGATTGCATAAATGTTTTCAACCATGAGAGGTGTTGATGAAACTTGTCACTCCTACAAATCTAAAAGAACCCTTCTGAGCAACAAGGTCTCTCTAGTTGCATATGAAGAGACCATATATTCTATTTCTACAAAATAAATTGATGGCACTGATTAATTATTGTATTTCTAATTGATAACTACCATTCCCAAATTCATAAAAAATCCATTGTAGAATTTCCATCTTCATGATCACCAACATACTTAGAATCTAAATATCCAACTAGTTTGAAGTTTCCTGTCCTAAAGTATTTGAGCCCAAAATGTTGTGTTCCTTTGAGGTATCTAAGGAATATTTTTGCTATGACCCAATGAATATCTTTATGTTATTGTATGAATCTTGAAAGAACACCAAAAATAAAGGATATATCTAGTCTAGTTATGGTCACATAAATTATACTTTTAATGAGTTGTCTATATTTAGTGGCATTGACCAAATCTGTTATATATTTAGATTTTAATTTGATATTATGCTTCATGGGCATGCTAAGATTATTACAATCTTACTTTTGAAACTTGGTCATAATGTCACTAATGTACTATTAAATAATGAATAAATACTTTGGTTTTTTAATTAATTAAATACCCAGATAGTAATGAAGATAACTCAAATCAATCATTTCAAAGCTTTTCATCAACTCTAATTTGAACTTTGTAGTGTACCATTCATTATTCCATATGATGAGAAAATAATAAACATACATGATCCAAAACTCAGAAGTTTTGGTTGAAAGATAATTTAAGAAACAAGAACAACACAATTGTAATAATGCTATCTCTAAGAAGAGATGTTTTATTGTTCAAAATTGTAGATACAACATATGCCTATCTCTAGGAAGAGATGTTTTATTTCCATTTTAGGTTACATATTCATTTATACATATTTTTAAGGTATGAGGAGGATGTGTAAGGTCACCAATCTCAAGGGAGATTAATTGGTTAAACTTCCATGATTTACAACAATATAGAATTTGAGTAATTACTATTTTTAGACTGCACTACTAAAATTAAAATTTGGGGCACTTCCATTTGGTTTTTGTGGATCAAAACCCATTGAAACAAGCTCATGCCATCTCATAAAATTATCCTCATTATTATCTTTCCAACAGTTCAAATGGGGAGTCAAATGAAGTTATGGTGCAAAAGTTATGGTTCCCAGAAGTTCCATCACCAATTGGGGTAGAACTGTCACTTGAATTTTCACCTGAAATATTGCTCAGATCAATACACCACCATAAATACAACTATTTTGATGAAAATAATTTCACCTTCAAATTCAAAATGTTTGAAGTTCATGATCATGAGGTGCTTAGCTAGTTTCTCATACCATGCTTGAGGGGCTTGTTTCATACCATATAACTATTTTCTAGTTTATACACCTTGTAATCTTGGTTGTTTAATATAAAAAATTTGGGTTGTGTCATGTACATAGTTTCGTTGAGGTCACCATTTAAGAATGTATTTTTTATGTCCATTTGGTGAAATTTACATCCATTGAGAGCTGCCAAAGCCAACATGGTTTGAATGGTAGTCCATTTTATTGTAGGTGCAAAGGTTTCATTGTAGTCAATTCCTTATTTTTGAGCATATCCCTTTGTAAGAAGCCTTACTTTGTGCTTGTTAAGTGAAGCCATCAGCCTTTTATTTATTGTGCTAGACCCACTAATAGATAATAGGTTTAAAACCATATGAAGGATTAACCAATTTCTAAGTCCCATTTTTTACCAATACATTGTACTTATCTTTCATTACTTTTCTCTAAGGTTCAAGCTTCTTAGCCTATTTGAAACACAACATTGAGTTCTTATTCTAGAGAATAATTTAAGGTGATGTTTTAAATTTTATCTTGAATTTCTTTAAAAAACCTATCTAATTGTGATGTCACTGCATGTGCACTTATAGTACATGTTTTCCCACCTTTATTAGGTTTCACATCTTTCAATGTTTTACTAGACCACTTAAGCATTTGTTTCTATGTTTTAGGTACTTCAAGTTCATCCTCTAAAGTTCCTTCACTTTTTATCCTCTGTTATTATGGCCCATTTTCATTTTATGATGAATTTGAAATTTCTCCTCTAGGAGGATTTTCATTCTCATTTATAGGATAAAAAATTAATGGATTCCCAATTTTATATCCTCCACTCATTATTTGGAACATCCAAATTAATTTACCTATAGACATAAAACTTGGCATACTTATCAAGTCAACGTAGCTATCAATTAATATGCTCTTTGTCCTTTTTAGTCTCACAAAAGACTTCTTCTCTTGTGACAAAAAACTTCTTATCTTTCTCATCATATAAAATATATGCCTTGAAGGATTTAGAGTATCCCAAGTGAATGCATTTTTAACTCCTATGGTCTAACTTTTTTTATTTTGTAATAAATTTATAATAAGTGGGTCTAAAAACCTGAAGATGTCACACTGAAGGAAGATGAACACACCACATCTCCTACAGAGTCTTAGATTGTAAGGCTATTGATGGTGATCTATTACATAGTTAGACTACTATTTAGCTACTTCAAATTAAAAGTGTAGATTTAGACCTTTGAAGTACAACATAACATGAACCATATTCATCACAATTCTATTCATCCTTTATAAAACTCCATTTGTTTGAAAAGTGTGAGGAATTTTGAGATGGTGTTTGATCATTCTTTATTGAAGATAAGATTCAAATTGATTTAAAGTGTATTCACCACCATTGTCTATCCTTAAAGTTTTGATGTGGGTTTGATCTTAATTTTATATCATGGTTTGAAACTTTTGGAAAATCTCAAAGGATTATGATTTTTTATTTATAAAATATGTATAAGTTAATCTACTTTAGTGATTAATGAACAACATGAAGTATTTATGACTGCCAATAGAGAGGATTGGAAGAGAACACAAGTAAAAGTGAACTAGTTATACTTTTATATCAACTTTCTACGATGACTTCAAAAATAGTTCTCTTACATGTTTAACCAAGATGCAGGATTCACAATTTTCATCTAATTTTGTGGGAAATATAGGCATGCCAACAACACCACTATTTTGAAATACATAGATGTTGTTATAGTGAGTGTGCCCAAATATAGCATGCCAAAACATGTTTAGAAACATTTTATCTTCAATGAGATGAGCATAATTCATTGAATTTGATGGCTCACCCCTGAGTTTGAGTAGTTTCCCTTCCTCATATCCAATCAAGATGATTGTATTGTCACTTTTTCTCTTGATAGTGATATCACCATTATCCAATAGGATGGAATGGCCTTGTTTCCTAATAATCACTAGGGACAACAAGTTTCATTTCAAATTAATAAGGTAGAGAACATTTTAGAGTTTGAAATCTAAAATCCCTAGACACTTGATTCGTATTGTACCTATTTCTTATGGTTTTAGATTTGACCTATCTACAAGGTATACTGAATGACAAATTTATTCACTAAACTAATTAAAAAAGTCTTTTTAAAGAGTCATATTTAGAGTGGAAACATTATCAAAAACCAAGCATCAAACCATGAAGAACCGATAAAGACATTATTTTCTTCATCATATATACTAAAAAAACATATATTCACTGGTGAATTGGGTAGAATTTGACTCTTTTATTTTATTTGATTTTTCCTATTTATTCTTATGGTATGATTCAATTTTATCCCATCGAGTTATAAATTCATGAGTCTTATGACTTCTTTTTTCTGTCACACCATTCACAATAGAGGTTTTGTTTATCCTTCTATTTTGACCACCTTGATTTTCATTTTTGCCACCTTTTCCCTTGTAATTCCTCATGTACTTATTATTTCCTTCATTTTTGGAAGTCATGGCATTATTAGATGTTTTGAAAGAATTTTATTTGATATATAACACACTTTATCCTATTTTGGACTTGATTTTTATTCTAAAGGGCTTTTCTCTTTTTGCCATCTTTTCAATTAATTGATCAAATGTTAGAGTCTTCAATTGATTGTTTGCTTGTAGAGACTCTAAGTAGGTTAAATAGTTAAGAAGAATGGATTTTATGAATGTGGTCATATAAATTTTAATGTTTACACCTATGCATACACATCGTGCTTGATTACACATATTTTATAAGCCAATCTCATCACATCACCATCTTTCAACTTGAGGTTAAACAAATTCAACTATAATTGAATGAATTTCAACTCTGAGTGGGAATCATATAGCTCTTTTAGTTTATGAAATGATTCCCATGGAGTATTGCACCCCTAAATATGATGAAACACATATCCATTAACTAAAGATCTTATCAAGGTTAATTATTTCTTGTTTTTTCATGTCTAATTATCTTTTGGATTCCCTATTGGCTCAACTAGCTATTTCTCCCTGTCATAAATATTAAACCATAGATCATTAAAGATGAGTACATTCTCCAATTTCCAAGATAATTCTAATCATATTTGTTGACCAATGTTGTGCCAACAATTGATTTGATTGAATGCATTATTTGGTTTTGAGTTTTGATTTTAGAGTTTAGAGTTTAATCCAAATTGGTTCCTTATCCCTCTAAAATGGTCCCATTTTCTATATACCACTAGAGCAATATACCAAACCTTTCTATATCCCTACCATTCCTATATACCTATCAGTACATGGAATAAACTTCCCATTTATATATACTTGATAATACATGAAAGAGGATTTAAAGTACATGAGAGAAGAGTGGTACATTGTACCTAGGTGGAGTGTGGAAAGGATTCACTTTGTCATTAATATTGTCTTAATAAAAATACCTCATGCTTGATGATATACGTAGTTTTTCTTGATTTTTATATTTAATTTTTTCAATAGATATAAATAGGTAAAAGAGTAGATCTCCTTATTTCTCCTTGAATTTATAAAATTTGGTTGTATTTTTCCAAATTTGCTTAGAGTAACTTGTTCAAGGCAATTTCAATGAAAAAATTGCTCCAAATTCAAATGCTTTCAAAATTTCAAATTTAAATGATTTTCAAAATTTAAAAATGAGCACTTAAAAGAAAATGAATATTATATTTTTTAATGAAAAAACTTACAATATGTACCTCTCATTATTTCATTTGTCTTATATGGAAAATATTCCAATATTGGAATAAAATAAAATGTATGGCTTTTTTTTTTCAAACCTCAATATTTAGACTTATATGGTCCCTTATAGAAGAATGACACCATATAAAGAAGTTAATTGATATGTACTAGAGATTTGGTAAAACATTGCACCAACTAAAATAAATTTTTAGAGGTTGCTAGTTGATCAGATTATCTCCCATACCACATGCTTCTTAAAGAGCAATGCAAAAAATGGTAGAAAATGAGTCTTCTAATAGCCAACATAGTCATGAATAGTTGGTATGTTGCTTACACTAGATCTATTGCCAATACAACATAGAAATATGTAATTCAAATGAAGAATACATCATTATTACATTTAAAATGCCATGCTAAGGTCTAACTCACCTCAAAATAGAACAAAAATAACACCTTGCAATGATGAAATTAATGACAACATACCAAAGTCTCATGCAAAACATCTAATGCTTCTAAGAGGTCTAAGTTTGAGTTATAAATTACAATTCCATGTCTTCAATGATAGCATATTGTAGATTGAAACTCCACTTAGCTAAAAAAATTGCTCAGTTATGTGCATCTCAACATATTAAAAAATAATAGTTATGTTTATTAGCAATGTTGTGCAGATAGAAAAGAGGAGGAATGAACAAGTAGAGGAAAACAAATCCGAGCTCTGATACCAATGACAAGATAGAAAGTTTATTGATAGAATGAAAATGAAATTATATTTCACAATTCAAGTTGAAAGAGAGAAAACATTTAAATATAAAATCCAAAATGTATATTCACTTCACATTCCCAATGTGATACTTCCTATTCTACGAGAATGGAAAAAAAACTTATTGAAAAAGACAAAAACTACGTATTGAGAACAAAAGACACCTAGGAATACATAAAAATTATCTACTATATTATTATATTGTTGTCAAAATATTTCCTTAGATATTTTTTCATGTCAATTTTAAATGGTGGTGTCAAAGTTATGAGATTGCATTCATGTAAATTTTATAGCATTATGTGAGGCGGTTATGGTAATCTAGAGAATTGCCTTGGTTGATATGATAAAATAATAATGTTAGAAGGTTGATAAATAACATTAATTATGATATTTAAATTTGATTTAGTATCTTTGGGTTTATCTTTGTAAGATGGTTTACTTTGAAATGTAATTTTAGATGTTGGATCTGATGCAAGTGGATACTTGAGCTTATTCAAAGCAAGTAGTTTGACTTCTCTTTATTTTATTATTTGATGAAACTCTTAAAATGACATGAATTTATGAATAATGATTTGTTACTTTTTTCACGTTAATTGGTATTTATTCCAAGTGAAACTCCTAAATTTTTCAACCATTGGTTGAACATTCTTGGGTCTTCAAGTATGTTAGCACCACCTCATCTTAGCACACTACTCTCCTAAATCTACATTGTGATGAATATTCCTTTATTGTAAAAGTTTAACTGAGTTCATAGATTATTACTAAAAAATAAGCATACATAATGAAAATTATACATTGGGATATACTTGTAAAATATTAGGGATTATAGAATTTTGGGAAAACATCAATCCACACTGGATTGGTTGACTACCTTTGGGAAACCCTCAAATTCTTTTCGATATTTCCAAAAACTAAGGTGCATTCATTTTTACTTCCTCCTCAAAGTTGTTCCATTTTGTGGTTACCACTTGAATTGAATATTTTATGGTTACTATTTATACTATTAAGGCTCTTAGCACTATATGGTGTACTTGTAAATCCATAATTTTTAATTTAATAAAATTGATTTTCACCATTGCCTCTTGAACTACCTCTTCCATCAGACTTTTTTCATTGATGGTCTAATGCTATACAATTTTTAACCTATCTTATATACATTTTTTCTTCTCCCCTATCTATCACCCCAAATTTTTAATATCTCTAAGGAGTTACATCCACTCATATTTTTCCTTTTTCTAGTATACTTACCCCACTAGTTCTTCTTGATTCCATAATTATTCAAATAAGCACATGTTTATGAAGGTAATTTGGCATGTGAAGTTAAGGAAGATATTATTGGATCTTGTTGTTATGATGATGAGGTTACTTAGTGACTAATTAAAACCTTTTATTTTTTATATAAATTCCACTTATGCCTTTTTAACTATGGCATATTCACTTTCTTCTATACCTTTCCGTTTTTGTAGTAGCCAATCCACTATGATGACTAGTTTATCAATGCCATCAATCCCCTCTATATTAACTCCATCCATAAACCTTGAGTCTTCATTCATGATTTATTGGCATATTTTTGATCTTTTTAATTCCATTACGACCATTTTTTGCTCCACTTATCTGTGGTTGTTCTTAGCATCTTCTAAATATTTATTTTACCTTCAGATAGTTTCATTATCCATAATATTTGATTAGGTGACTTTAACAACCATTTTAATAAATGCACTACTAGATTTAACTATGTTAATATTTTTAGGATAAACATATACTATTTGGCACTCATTGTTAGTAGTGTCTGGATCTCACTCTAGGATGTCTCCATCAGGGACCTCAAACATGGGCTCATACAAATGCATATAAAAATAAACAACATATATCTTTAGGTATATGCAAAATATCCCTCAACACTCATTATGTTAAAAATGTAAATAACCTTCCCTATGACCTTTATCTAGATCCACTCTCTAATAATTATGTCAACATCATTGAATATTTCTTCAATTGGGACCTCACTTTTTTTGCATGGGATGTAGAAGGTGGATCCTCCAAACCACTGATTTTATTTATAGTTTCTTCCTCTCTTTAATATGATGTATCCATGTGAAGTAATTCTAGCTAGACATCTACTCACACTTCATCCTTATTTTATCCTTTAGTGTTAAGACATTCTAATGTGGGATTTGTTGTTTCATTTTCAGCTAGTACTTCTAGTACAACTTTCACTCATGTATCCAACACATATTTAATGGTTTATGTTCCTATTTAATCAATCATAATGGATTATTCCTTACCTTTTAGGACACTTTATGTAGGGTTAATTACTCTCTTTCCCTCATACTGCTTCTTGGTAGGTCCCCACTTGATGAGACCTGGATGTCTTTAGTGTAGATTGAAATGGCACAACCTCTTTTTGTAGGGAAGGAGGAATGAACTCTAGGTGGAGATGAGACTAACGTGGGTAAATTAGGTGGTGATTGGTGTGGGTGATAAATTTTCTCTTTGAGGTGGCCTTTGTATATTTATATTTTTATTAGAAAGTGGCATTATATCTTCTTTATTCAAGCTTGTATGCTCATATTCTTCTTCAATAGGATATATAATTTTTTTTCTTATTTTCTTTGTTCCCTTCTCTATTTTTCTTGATAATGCTTCCACACCCTAATTATCTCTGTGCTTAGTTCCCATGGTATTATCCACATGCACAACTTACTCTAGTTTTTCCTACATATTTTTTAATCCTCTTTTTTATCTTTAGTTTATAATATATCTTACATAATGACCCTACCATAGACTATTATTTCAAGATAAACAATAGTGAATCCATCATCTAATTCAATTTCATATGTTAATGTAATCTTTCTAGGATAAACATACAAGGTTCTCAAAATAATTATATCCCCGTCAATATTCATGATGTACACTTCATCCACTTTGATTTTTAACATGTTTGGCACCCTATCCACAACCTATGATAAATAACATGTACAAAAACCATATGATAACTTAGGCCATCTAGACTAGTTTCCATCCATTAGGCTAATTTTTCCAAGGGAATGATGTTTCATGGCTACAAACTCCACATATCCCTTGTAGGTTTCTATTATCACACTCAGAATATGCCACTCATTTCTAAAAGCAAGAATCATATTCTATAACCATATATCCATGATAAATTTATAAGTTATATTGTATTTACCATGGCACAAATTTTAGTGATATATCTTGGTAGGTGACTTATTTCTTAGCGAGAAGAACCAAGCTTGAGTGCCATAGACATCTATTATCCCAATTTCATCTAGTACAAATAAAACTAGTATTTCCTTAGTTTCAATGATAGAATAAAAAATATACTTATAAATATTAAATATAACAATTCTTACACCTATTTTATGTGTAATATACAAAAATAACTTGTTAATATTATCCTACCTTCCATCTCATCCCTACTTGTTACTGACCAATCTAGTCACAATCTGAGTGGTGGTGTTCTCTATTATTTTAATAGGAAAGGTAAACTTCTCTTTTTTGTACTTTAACAACTATTCCACCCTTTATACCTCTATGATATTTGTTAAGGAGACTTTGATATCCTCATATGAGTATGGTAATACCATTACCTTACTTACACACCTAAGAGAAAGTTTCATCCTTCATCTTGTAAAGTAGAACCTATATTTATGAAAATGAGATAACAAGACTTTAACCAAAATTTTTGGCTTAAAAAAATAAGGTTGATTGAATAATTAAAATATTCATGTTTTCTCTAGCACCAAGTTGATACTTTCATACTACAGGATAGTGCCTTCCATAAATACCTTTCCACTTTCCACTATATAGTCAGTTTCACTCTTATTTTGTCAATGATTGTAATCCTAAATATTTCACTATACGACCTTTAATTCCAAGATTTATCCTCATATACATTTTTTTAGGTATTGAATCTATGTAATCTCTTTTTCCACCTCTTTATCTTGGCCTTTTCATTCTTCAAGTTTTGCTTCCTTGATAGACATCGAGTCAGCCCTTGGTGGGATGAATGCTTTTATGTGCTTTTAATGACTTTAAAACTTGGGACTAAAGACCCCATAAAATTTAATTTTATTTGGAATTTTGGTTCAAAACCCTCACTAAAAAACCCTTATATGAAAAATATTTTTGAATCCCCTAATTTTTTCCAACTATGAGAATTTTAGTTTGGCATAATGATGGTTTCCTAACTCAGTTCTAAGCTATAAAACACTTTTAATGGTGATTCTTTCTTCATATGAATTATAATTATGCTTAATTTTACCTTTACTCTACTTGATTCATTTAAAAAATTCTTTTAGGTTGTTAAAATTTTTGTATTCTTGATTTTTGAACTCTGGGTACCCCAAACTCTTTAACCCTTTCTTGAATTTTTCTTGATTGAGATCTTCTACTTGTTCTTAATATGTGGGATCTCAAATATATTTGATAATGAAAATAAGAAAATGAATTATGAAGAGTGATTTATAACACCCATCAACATTTAAATTAATAAAGGCACAAGCCTTACATTTAAGTGGTCATTATTGTAGCTTCCACATGATCACAATTAATGTGGGTGCATGATAATTGGTGCCTACACTATCAATGTATTAATTATTGGTAAAGTACAATGTATGATATATTCTAGACATAACCTATGCATTTAATTTTCATGAATTCATGGGAGTAATGCATATCATTTTTTTCACTCCCCCACTTGATAGATCTTGTATATCTATATACTTGGTCAAAATCCATCACATGCATCACCATATATTTTTTGATTTAAGCCTTCTCCCACCCCACACAAATTTGGCACATAGTCCTTAAACACAAGGTATAAAAACATATATAGAGTTATTATGAAATAATAAAAGGGGATCCAATTAAGAATAGCCTTTAACTATGTGTTTATTGGATAAACACTCTCCCATGGACACACTTAAGCACATTGCTCTTAGACTTGACACATTTCAACACACCATATTTGTTGAATTAAAAAACATGTACAAAGAAATGAATGCACAATCTCACTCTCACTATCACACATGAATTGATATAATTATTAAATTATATGGAGATGACTTGATCCCACACATAGTCCCTTTATATTGAAACAACTCTCTATTTTATTCTTAGAGAGCTATGCTGCTTTAACTCTCTCTTTCTTTCCAGCTTCTTGGCTATTTTTTTATATGATTATCCTTGGCCTTTTTTCCATTGAAAATTTGGATATTCACTAATATTATATACCTTATGGAGTGTCTCTTCACTTTACTTTGGGTATTATAAATTATCAAGATTTGATTGTTCATCATTACAGTCCATTAATTTTATTTTTCACTTTCATATGGGTGAACCCATCACTTTATGTAGTTTGGTAGTTTTGAAACCACTATGGTGGTTATAGAACTAATCGTATATATACTTGTAGTTGTAAAAACACTTAGGTAGATTTGAAACTACCACTTATGATTTCAAAATGACCTCTTAATGCAACTTGGTGGTTTTTTCACAATAAAAATTCAACCAAATTATGGAGGCCATAACTTTTAAAAATAGACTCAAAATGAGACAATTTCTTTATAAAATTTCACAAATTTTCAAGATGAATCCAAATATACAATAAAATTTAGGTTTAGGGAATTTATTGATGCCATTTTTTCCTTTGTCTCATAACCTATCAGTTTTATCCCTTTAACACACACATGCACTTCCCATATTGTACCAATGGTTGAAAAACTCAACCAACTTGATTGGAACCATGCAACTTCTTAAAATTGATCCTTTGATGATGTGTTTGGTGATGTAAAATTTTAGGAATTTTGGTTCTTACCATGGATCATATTCACCATGTTTAAACAACATCACACCCAAAAATCATAAAAATAAACACAACTACTATTTTTGGTTGATGCAAGATTGATTGTACACCTTGGATGCTCCTGTATTATTCATGTAAGGTATTTAAAATGTGATATCTTGCTTACATTTATGGAATAAGTTGTAAAACCAATATTTTTACCATGAATATTTATGTCCATGGTATACCATTCCAAAACACCAAATACTTCAGCTAATTGTCATGCCTTTTATTCCATTTTTAGCTTTCTTTTGTTGGCTTCAAATCTATCCTCTTATTATTATCTCTACATATATTTTCCTATTTTGTGGGGTTAGACATATAATACTTTACCCTCATCATCCAAAGGCTTATATTATTTTCTCTCCATATTCTTGTGGGATAAATCTCACTTTCATTCAACCACCTTTAATTCTTCTTGTATCTTACTTCCTTGCATGGGCTTGTATCCACTACCATCACCCATCCACATCCACCCAGATTATTCATAGTTTTCTTTAGTTATTATCCAACCCATTGTTTAATCCTTACACATTTCAATATTCTCTATTTTTATCTCATATTTTCTCATGTCTATCATCTCTTATTTTAACACCATCATATTGTTTGTATATTCTTCATTTATAAGGGTCTTAAAGGACTCTTCTATTTCCTTTACTTATTTATAACTTGTGAACTCAAGTGGTTCAATCTATTTACCTTTGAAGGCCTCTTCAAATGCCTCATTTATCTCCATATATACACCTAAAACCTCATAATCTTAATCATATTCTTGGGATGATAAAAATATTAGCTAATCTATCTCATTCTTTCCTTATTTCATTTTCAAAATATTTATATTAGCTCTAAGCTGATTATATTCTCCTTCATTCACAAAAACCATGTAATTTTAAAATAACCTTGCACTCTCCTTTTCCATATGATAAATATGCATATATTAACTCATAAGAGTCTATTATCTAATACCTACATGGGTTTTTGCCATACGTGCAACACCACTTTCACCTTCATTTCTCTAGGTAAAAACATGTCCACCATCTCTATCTCCTTGCTTGCCTCTATACCACATAATTGAAATTATTAATATTTCCTTGTCCAAATTATATTTGGACCAACCTCTATCACCAAGATCTCAAATTTTCCATCTATCATTCCATGCTATATCCATATCTCAAGATGGAGTTTGATGCATATAATTATCTATCCACCACTATCTTTTTGATAAGGTCTTATTACTCTTGCAAATATATTTCACTTGATTTTATGAGATTATTCTCTCACACCACTAGATACTGAAAATGAAATCCATCTTGTATATCCTCTTGAAAACATTATTTTACCCATATTTTTCCACTCTCTCGTGTATCCTCTATGACTTGAAGATAATATTATACTATAGTATATCCTTAAAAACTAGATTTTTAAGTACCACTATAATATTATCCTCTTTTTCCACTTATTCACTTTGTTCTCATACATATGAGCATATTGGACCAAACCACACTTTTTCTTCTTCTTCACCCTTTTATCCATTATTGGACCTACATATTGAAAATAAAAATTAATGGAATCAAAAGTTTCCATAAATAATTCTCCAACCACTTCATCATGCCTCATAGACATTTTGTCCAACTATTCTCCATTACTTTTATTATTTTCATGGATTCAAATCACATGATGGACTCCAAATGCCCATTATCAAAAACCCTCATGGCTATCCTTTCCTCATTATTCTTTCTATTTTATTATTCTTCACATGAATGATATTCAACCATTCTCTCCTTGTGTGCATTAACTTTAACTACAACCACCTATATTTTTTCATTCATGGAAACCTCAAACTCCTTATGGATGCATTATTCATTCACCTCTATTGTTTCTTTCAAGGAAACATATGGATTTCCTTTGTTATCCTCAACCCTTATTCCATCCAAAAGAGAAAAATATAAATACATTTCTTTCATTAAATAAGGATGATTCTGCCTCTTACCACTTATGAGATAACAAAAAATCATTCCCATTGTCAAATAATGGGTTTCCTTATTTTGGTTCAACAATTATCTCCTCTACATATTATTCCATGAGGATTCCTTCATTTGCGGGATGATAAAAAATTTATTCCTACTTGTTATTTTTGAAATTAGATTTGAGATTATCACATGGAAACATTACTCTCTTGTTATATTTCAACAAAAATTCCTCTCCTCTCTCATATCCTTCTCCTTGATACTTTTCAAAGTTTATTTGAACTAATCACATGGAAACATCTCTCTCTTGTTTACTTTCATGAAAATATTCTTCTTCTCCTCTTCTATTTCAAGGCTCAAGATATGAATCTTATTAAACCACTCTACTTGCATTATTGGGTACACAACATGATACATCAACATGGAAATCATATGTTCCCAACTCCTTACCTCTTCTTTCCTTTTTTTGGTCTCTTCTCTTAGAGAACTATCCAACACCAAGATAAAACTCCACATAGTATCTTTCTTATAAACTTTATCTTCATGGGGTCTTCAATATACTTATTTTAAAAATTAACTTATAAATCCATTACCCATTTCATGAGCTCTTTTGGGATCTCTTTACCACAAAATGAAATAACATTGCTAGTGGGATTAACTCTTTACTTCAATTTGACCTCTGATGGTCTCTTTTCTTTTTTAGTTATCCTTTCTTCAGTACATGCAATTTTTATTGTAGGGATATCAACATATCAAACATTTATTCTTCTTCACCTTGACTCATAGCTATAAAATATTTAGTTTTTTCATCTTCTATCATATCTAATCTCAATTGGACTTCTTTCAACATCTCTGCCAAGTCTTCTATGAATAATGTTATTCCTCATTTATGTGTCATATCTATTAAAAAAACATGTTTATATTTCATAACATACAATAGAATAAAAAAGAGCCTCTCTCAATTATTATACAATTTTAATACTTCTTTCAAAACTAAAATAAACTTATCCTCTCTCTTATGCAAGCATATTTTTCACAACTTACAAATAAATCAAGTAGACTACTCTTTCACAACCTATAATTGACTCATACAAGAGACTCGCACACTCAACCCAACAAGAAAATACATTTATATGATACTAATTAATGAAATTATAGATATGAGATCCAATTAAGGATAAATTTTAACTTTGTGTTTCTTGGATAAACACTCTCCCATGGACACACTTAAGCACACTACTCTTAGACTTAACACATTTCAACACATCATATATATTGGATTCAAAAAAATGTTAAAAATAAGTGGATACACACTCTCACACATGATTTGATAAGATTATTACATTACATGGATATGGATTTATCCCACACATAATTAATCTTGGAATAAAATAACTATCTATTCTATTCTTGGAGAGCTCTGCTCCTCTAACTCTCTCTTTTTTTGAACCTCTTGGATCTTCTTTTTATATATGACTCTCCTTGGAAATTTTTAATAAAATGTTTGGATCTTATCTAAAATTATCTACCCTATATGGTATATCTTCACCTTCATTTATGTCTTAAAAATACTCAATATTTATCTATTGATCATTATTTGTTGTTACTTTTGCTTTTTTACTTTCATGAGGGTGAAATCACCACTTTATGTAGTCTGATGATTGGGAATCTACCAAATTAGTTGAAAAAAAATCCCTTTATGTAAAATAATAGTTAAAAATTACTAGGGTAGTTTTGAAACCACATTTTACACTTTTTAAACTACCTTTTAATGGATACCAATGGTTTCATCATAGTGAAAATCCTATCAGCTTACAGGGGCCATAAATTTTGCATACATACTCAAAATGAGATGAGTTTTGTGAAATTTCATAAATTTTAAAGAGGAATAAAAATATGTAGTCTAATTTATGTTTAGGTAATTTTTTGATGCCATTTTTTCCTTTGTCTCACAACCTATCCATTTTATCCCTTCAACACATACAACCACTTCCTATATTATATTGATGTTTGAGAAACTCACCCAAATTACTTGGAAGCATGTAGCTTATTTAAATTGATCATTTTATGATGATATTGATGATACATAGGTTTAGAATTATGGGTATTCTAATGGATCATCTTCACCATGTAAAAAAGACAACACACTAGACCACACAAACACACATAACTACTATTTTTGGTTGATGCAAGATTTCTTGTATACATTGGATGATCCTACATCACATGATAAGAGCTTGTGAATGGTAAACATACATGATAAATATAATATGTGTTTCCATTATCATAATGGAACTTATTAATGAGTGTATAGGAGACATAATTTTGTATAAAAATATTTACAAACATGTTTGCTTAGATAAAAATAAAACCAAGGAACAACAACACTTTTATAGAAATATTGAGATGTCTAGCTTAAATATTAGAAGATCTCATGTCCAAATCATCTGAATAACTAAAAATTACTTTTCACTTTATTTATAATCTATTGCATAACCAAAATGTGTTTATTACATAATTAATCATAAAATAAAGAGAATAAAATATAGAAAATAGAAAAAAATGTTGATTTTAATTGCATTAAAACTACGAATGGTATTAATTTAAAATAAAAATGGCACACATTGAAGCAAGGAGAAAAAAATGGTAGAGACAATAGGAGAATTCAGGTCATCACTAGATTAATAGAACCATTAGGAGTTAGGTGATCAAATATGAGGAAGAGATACTGATGGAGTAAATTCGAGCTAGGGCATCGAAGGAAGCTTGAAGACATCAACTACGAAAATCATTGTGGACAAGTCTTGTGGTGTCTATAATGGGGAAAATTATAATGGGAGACATCGGTATATTCTTAACATACACAATGAACATAGGCAAAACCATCATGGTCATCGGTCTCAAAGCTGCTAGTCTAGGGATGATGAACATGGGATATAAAATGGTATTAAAAACCGTAGAAAATGGAAACAAAATTTCTAGGGGAATTTTTAAAATATTCATAGGGAAAATTTCATGGCATTCCATCGACCTTGAATAAATTTTATGTTTTTAAGGAGATAAGTTCGACAAGATAAAATCAATAATGGATTTGGTAAAAAGGCTACACTGGCACTGGACTCAAACAAGCTAAAATCCACCTTTAGTTACCTAGATAGTTTGGGCTTGATTATCAAATGGTTTAGGTAGGACCTAGACTAAAACTATTTAATTAAATGGTGGCAAGGTCATTGGGGTAAAAATATTTAACTCAAGGCTTTAGGGAATGGTTACTTTATGGTGATATGCCCAAATACAAACATTAAAGAAGATATAGAGCAAGGGATTTTGATTTTAGATAGATTTGGATTCTATATCCATAGATGGATCAAAGGGTTTGATCCCTATCAACATAAGCTAGAAAAGGTTCAAGATTGGTATAGGCTCCCCTACCTTGCTCTAGAATTTTAGAAACCAAAAATTTTAGAGGATATTGGCTATTCTTTGGGTTACTATCAATACATTGAAGAAAGAGAGGAACTGGATGGTAACATGTCTTATGTAAGAATTTTTGTTAAGAATAAGCCTCACAATTCTCTATGGAATGAATTAGAAATAAAAATAAATTAGGAAATCTGGTGATAGGAGTTAAATCTTAACAATAAACCAAACATTAGAAGGTTGGGAACCTTAGGTTGTAAATCCTTGTATATGGAAAAAAAATTAGAATCCAAAAGTATAAATGATAGTCAAGAAAAGGTAGGCACAAATGACAAGGAGGTAATGAAATATTTAGATGCAAATGCACCTTTAACTAATGAAACAAAAAAACAAGTTATGGGTATAGAAAACCATTTACTACATCAAAATGAAGTGGAGCAATATGATACCTCACAAAATAATGCATTGGATGTCAAGCTCTCTCAAGTGTTGGACATGATTGGTAATAGCTTGAAAGTAAAGGAGTTAAGATCTTTAATAAAGGTTGGGAAAGAATTGGTTAAACTAGTTAAATAGTCTAAGGAAGATGCTCTAATGAAATATTTATGTATTACAAATTTGGTTGAAGACTGGGCTCTTAAACAAGATAGGGAAGAGATAGGAGCTACTTAGGAGGAAGGGGAAATTACTCCCATGATCAATCCAAACAACCCTAACATTTGGAAAGATGAGTTCAAGATTATTTAGAAAGAGACATATAAAACATCCCCAAATTTTGGGGATGCTAAGAGATGGGGTAGAATTCCAAACCAAGTAAAATGTAAGATGGATGGTGAAGCTTGTGGTCAAAATAAGATAAAAGAAATGCTAAAAGTAGGGAAAGGATACTCCCTTCTTGCAAAAAATAAGGATATTTATATGTAATGTTAGGGGCATGAATGCCACTAACAAAAAGTGCCTGATTAGGCATCAGGTGTTGGAATCTTAGGCTAACATTTGCCTCATTCAAGAGACTAAACTTGGTCATGCAGAGGCAAAAAGGTTTGGTAAAAGATTGAATACTTGGAAGTTGACTATTATTTGTACATATGGCCCTACTGGGGGAATTTTAACTATGTGGAAACCACAAAGAGTTATGGTAGATAAGGTAGCTGAAAGTAATAGGTGGTTGGCTTGCAAGGTTAGAAGTCTCACTTGTGACCTACCCTTTCTCCTAGTCAATGTATATGGGCCAAATTCCTATGCATAAAAAAGGTTATTTGGATATAATTAGACTAGATTTTTAATGATCCAAACAATGATTTAATAATCATTGATGGTAATTTCAACATGATCCTAAAAGGAGTGGACAAATGTGGGGGTGTGGTAAGGAAACTTCAGTCACAAATGGATTTTAAGTACTTTGTTGAAAGGAATTCATTGATGGAAATTCCCATGGCTGGTAGTCATTTTACATGGATAAACTGATTCAAAGGCTTTTATCACATTATAGAGAAATTGGATCAATTTCTATTCAATGGTGATTCGAGAGGCTTTTTCCTTAGAGAGTAAGATCCTGTCCATCTCTAGATCTGACTATTTTCTAATCATTCTAGATATTCTTGGGGAAAAGAAGATAAGTAGATACCCTTTGAAGTTTGAGTGTATATGGTTTAGGAACCCAAACTTCAATTCCCTTGTAAGTCAATGGTGGGAAGAAGGAAATTATAGTGGGTCTAAAATGTTCACTCTTATCACAAAGCTAAAATTAGTGAAGAAATACATAAAAATTTGGAATAGGGACTATTTCAAAAACATATTCACTAAAAAAAGGATTGAGGGAGAATTGACAAGATTTAATGAGGAAGTGCTAAGGAAAGGGATGGTCAATATGAGCTATCAATAAGAGGAAGATTTGCTAAATCAGCTAAAGACATTCTAGCAAATGAATAAATTTTTTGACATAAAAAATAAGGAGAGTTATGGCTTGAAGTAGGGGATAAAAACATAGTTTTTTCATAACATGACAAAGGAAAAAAGATTTTGGAATAGAATAACCAACATTAAGGGGGATGATGGAAGGAATCTGAAGAAAGAGGAGGATGTGATTACGATGATTGTTAATTTTTTCTAAGCTCTTTTGAATGACCAGCAAGGTTCTAATCTAAGGGAGAAAAAGGTTATGCTTGACTGCATACCTAAACTAATTTTGGAAGCACAAAATGCAATGCTATCAAAGAATTTTACTGAAGAGGAGATCAAAACAATAGTATTCCAGCTTCACCCTGAGAAGGTACCTAGCCTAGATGACTTTCTAGCTACCTTCTTCCAACATTGTTGGGATATTGTTAGGAAAGATGTGGTGGTTGTAATTGAGGACTCTAAAAGCTATGGAAAGGTCTTGAAAGAAATGAACAACGCCTTCATTTCCTTAATTACACAAAAAAGAATCCAAAAATATTGGATGAATTCAAACCTATAGTGCTCTATAACACAATTTATAAAATTCTTGCAAAAGCCATAGCTAATCAGTTATAGTTGCTTCTTCCATATATTATTTACGATGAAAAAACATGGTTTGTTCTTGATAGGTCCATCTTTGATGGGATTATCATTACACAAGAAACACTACATTCAATGTCC